>OX381578.1:25835031-27085031 GCA_947458855.1 Monopis laevigella
CATTTTTAAGTTAATTAATACTTAAGTATTTCTTCGTCTGTTTTCCAAAAACCACCCGTAAGTATAATTAGTATTTTGTCATAATTTACCTTTTGTTTCCACAGCAATACGTCGCACACAAAACACTACCACATCAAGCAGAACGCCCGCAGCGAGTTCTACCTGTCCGACAAGCACTGCTGTGTGACCATCCCCGACCTTATCAACTACCACAAGCACAACAGCGGCGGACTCTGCTCGAGGCTTAAGGCCACGCCGTGCGACAGGCCTGCGCCGCCTACAGCTGGATTATCGCATGGTGAGTAGGGTTATCGTGATTAAGGTCTCTGTAGTCGAATTGACGCCCATACAAACGTACTTCCAATATTACAACTTGTTTGTTAGTTGAAGTTCAATTATTATTTTTATGTTGCTGTTTATACACAAAAGTCTTTGTTGTGGGTAATAAATATTTTTGTATTACAATAAAAAAAAAGGAGTTTTTTTTATAGTCTACAAGTCAAAATATGTAATCGTTTTTTTAAGTCGGTAAAAACATTCGTTATATATACTTCCATCCGTCTTTATCAGTGAATAACTTAGATTTAAAATGAGAGATTAAATAATTTTCACTCATAACTATAACTGTGTATCCTCGTCATCCATTTCGCTTTCGTTGAGTGGTTCTCATTCAACTATTTCGTCTGGATATTTACTTTTAATATGTTGAAAGACATTAAATTCGTCACTACTTGTTTGTTCAAAAGCCTCTTCACAATATTTGCATTTGAATCGATTAATATTTTCCAATTTTATCAAATTATATACTGATAAAACTTTTAGTTAATATATCGATGTTTTCTTTTTATTATTTATAATACAATTAGGGACATGTTTTGGTATAATAGAATAGTTAAATTATTCAAGATTTGTTTAAGTGCTGTTTTTGTATTGTATCCCATGCTTTTAACCAAGTCTACATAATACCAATGTTGCCAACAGACAAATGGGAGATAGATCCTTCGGAGTTAGTCCTGCTAGAAGAGCTGGGCACGGGTCAGTTCGGAGTGGTGCGGCGCGGTCGGTGGCGCGGCCGGACCGACACCGCCGTCAAGATGATGAAGGAGGGCACCATGTCCGAGGACGACTTCATCGAGGAGGCCAAAGTCATGACGTGAGCAATATGCATTCTTCCACCAGATACTCAAATTCTTTTACAGTAACCATCACTCACTCTGGAACAATCTTCCCCTGTCACTACGAACAAAAGTTACTACAGCTTCTTTTAAAATCCATCTTCACTCTTTTCTCCTCAATAATCAAAACTGTTAAAATTTCTTTTTTTTTTTACTGTAGGTATGCGAAATTATTTATTTATGTATGTACAAATTGAAATTGAAATGCTGCTATCAGAATAAATGGTGAATAATCAAATGTACACTGTACTATTACACTTCAAGCATGTTTTTTTTTATTTCCTACTAAGTGTGATAACAAAGTAATTAACTTATGTAAAAAAAAAACAGGGAGGTTATCATTATCTCCAAGGGAAATATACATAGTTATTTATTTATTTTATTTTTATTTAAAAACTTTATTGCACAATTTTTTTACAAATGCGGACTTAATGCTTAGCGGCATTAAGTCCGCATTTGTACTAAATTTAAATAGATACTAGTCAAACCTTTGGGATAAATTAAGCTGTAAGTAGGTAAAATATATATTTAGTTACTTTGGATAATAATTATAATCATTTATTCTCTTACCAAAAAACATCAGTAGAGCCTCATATTAGCCCAAACTAGAACCTCCCAATTTCACCATGTATTTAGGGAGCCGACTAAGGCCTAAAATCGCCTTTCCATATTTGAGAACACAAATTATTAGTGAAAACAATTATTATAACCAATCATTTAGCGTTGATTGGTTGACGAATACGGCGGTAACGAGCACGAATAGGATATTTTAGGCCTTAGGCGGTTCTTATATATAATTCTTAGTTTCATAGTGGAGACTGTTCACAGCTCAAAAAAAAATTTTAAACCATTCGCCATTTTTTATTATTTATCAGTTTAAGTAATACTTTAAAATATGTTAAGTGTGTCTCTGGCCAAGCAAATAACATAAGTTTTTACTTATTTCCTTATTAGATATATTTTTCATATACTTTCTATAAACTATGTATTTTTTCTCAACTTATCTTCATTTTTGTATAAAGTTTGGACCTAATTAACATTTTATATCACTTTCTGTTACAGAAAACTTCAGCACCCAAACCTAGTACAGCTGTACGGGGTTTGTTCCAAGCATCGACCTATCTACATAGTAACGGAGTACATGCGACACGGCTCGCTGTTCAACCACCTGCGACGCTCCTCCGCCGACCAGCTGGGACCGTCAGTCCTACTCGACATGTGTATACAGGTTAGTTGTATATACAGCTGTATGGGGGCAGTTGAACAAACATCTGTACAGGGGTATTTGAACAAATAGCTGTATGGGGTAACTGAACAAACAGCTGTACAGGGGTTGTTTTAACAACATCTATAAACGGGTTGATGTAGCACAGCTGTAGAAATACTATGTATGTAGTGACATTTCCATTTAATAAACAGTTTGTATTAATTAAAAACTACTAATGAAAATAATATCTATTTCAGGTTTGCAAAGGAATGGCGTATTTAGAAAGACATAATTATATTCATAGAGATTTAGCTGCGCGAAACTGTTTGGTCGGTGAAGAAAATGTTGTTAAGGTAAGACCTATTTTAAAACTAAACTTAACTAAATATTTTAGGTTGTAATCGTTAATTTTTGTTTCGTTCATTGTTTTTTTTTAAACATGTATTTAATTTTCCACATAAAACAGTTTTAATAAATTAAGAAAGTAATTATAAATGTATGAGGGTCACTAATCTTTAACATCAAATTACCTCCGCAATTTTACAATAAGTTCTATTATACCAAATGACTAAGTTTTATGTTATTTATCTAATAGGTACAAATTATGAAACAAATTGCCTTTTATTCCCTATTGTATTTTTGATACTTTCGTATAAATCAATATTTGTATTAACTATATTTTTGGTCTTTAAACATGATGTTGATTGTTTCCAGGTGGCAGATTTCGGTCTGGCGCGGTATGTCCTAGATGACCAGTACACGAGTTCTGGCGGCACCAAATTTCCTATTAAGTGGGCGCCCCCTGAGGTTCTCAACTACACCAGGTTTTCCTCCAAATCCGATATATGGGCCTTTGGTAATTAATATTTTGTCTTATTTAACTTTTTAATAAAAATGCAACAAATAACACATACAAACTAAGCTCTAGGCTTGCACTTTGTGTACCAGAAACAGCGATAAAATACATATTATATTTTATAAACACCCAGACCATGACAAACTGTTCAAAAAAACATACTAATGTTTGTTTTTGCCATGGGTGGGAATCGAACCCACTCCCGATACAACGCCAAAGATACTATACTTTATTGCTAATGACGACTTCGGTTTATTTTTAAAGCAATTGCAATTATCAAATGTTTTATTGCCTCCGTAGTGGTTGATTCGTTGGTTCGATTCCTACCCATAGCAAAAAAAAATTGTACATTTTTCTGTACAGTTTGTTTTGGTCTGGGTGTTTATAAAATATAACATTACATATTAATATTATTATATTAATATCGTTGTTTCTGGTACACATAGTACAAACTAGAGCTTAGTTTGTGGCCAGAGCAATATGTTTGTAATATTATTTTATATTGTTATAACTACAAAGATAGACAACAGTTATATATATAAAATCTTATCCCCGTCAACAGCTTTATGTACTTTCCGAAGTTTGTAGTTTTTTGAAAATGATTTTACTTATAACAAAAAAGTTAAAAAAAAACAGACTTTACTGCCATTTAGTATTAAAAACTAGGACTTCTAGCTTCAATCCAATATATAGAAATTAGAAGAAAGCACATAGAGAACACCTCTATGTGCTTGATGTATATGTAGATAGCAAGCAATGACAAATTTCATGATGGGTGACTGGAACGTGGTTGGCTCAGTGGTTGAGTACCTTGCCACGAAAGCGAGGATCGTGAGTTCGAGTCCCGCCCACTATGTTTATTTTCATTGCATTTTATTTTTAAAAATCTTATAACAATTTCACACGTTTTTCCAAAATTTTTTTTTGTCGGATTCGTATTTTTTGGATTCGTTATATAATCGAAGCTGTGGGCAACATAAGTGAAATATGTTTATAATTTTCAGGAGTGTTAATGTGGGAAGTGTTTACGTGCGGAAAGGTTCCGTACGGAAGACTAAAGAACTCTGAGGTGGTGGAGATGGTGCAGCGCGGACAGGTGCTGGAGAAGCCCAAGGGCTGTCTCAATGAAATATACAATGTGAGTGTATTGATGACCTACACTTTTTAATTAAATTTAAGGTCTCTGTATTCGACTTGACGCCCATACAAACGTACTTCCAATATTACAACTTGGCTGTTAGTCAAAGTTCAATTATTATTTTTATATTGGTAATTGTATTACCTTTGTATTATAATATTTAATTGTTTTTTTTATAATACCGAAAACACAGAAAATTGAACCGTAGAGCTTGTATGAAGAGAGTGGTGGATGTATAGGAAGCGATAGAGTTGTGTCAGGATGGGATCCCCGTGGGAAATAGGCGTGACAATTTTAGTTTAGTTAGAGAAATATAATAGTAAGATTGTACTATGTTTATTAGAGACAACGATATTAATACATTTTATAAACACCCAGACCATGGCAAACTGAACAGAAAAACGTACTAATGTGCCATGGGTGGTAATCGAACCCACGACCTACGGTCTACGGAGCCTATAATTATTTATTAACTTAAAAATATATTTATCCATCAGGTAATGCGAGCATGTTGGCGACACGCTCCCGACGAGCGTCCGTCCTTCCGAGCTCTCAAAGAGGAACTATCGGCCGTGGCTCAGAGCGTGCTGGCCGACTGACTGCGTCTCCTGTTGCATCTCCTGCGACCCAATCACAGTACGTCCTCCCCCACTCCTCACACCAACCACAACACACCCACCAATCACAGCGCAGCTATCCCGGCATCGTCAAACGTTTTGGCGTCGTCGCACAGCTCTATTAGCTCCGGTCCGCTTAGTTTGGTTCCGTTAAGTTTACTTCCTAATGCGACTTTGCCCAGAACCAGACGCGCTCAAGCGGCTTCTCCTATGTAACTATTTTATTTTTACCTTTATATGCCTTTAAGTATAGGTGGATTCGCATATTTAACAAATATATTATATTTATGCAAGACAACAGATTTACAAATTAATTCTTCAGAATTAATTTATAAATCTGACGTCCATTTTTAAATGGTTCATAAATAAGGGCGTTTGTTTAAACGATCGAACGTCTAGAGTCTAGACGTATAAAACCAAAAAAAAAATTAAGCAAAATTGATAACTGAATAGCTCTAATATTATTAGGAAAAAAAAAATAACTTACATACTTACAACCTTTAGCCTTTGCAAGAAAATATCCTCATAAGAATTATACTTACTTTTTTTTTTGACATAATAATGGATTCTATTGGGTCCCGAGAACCTTATATTCTAAAGGTAGTATTCTATTCTAAAGTTTTAAATTATCTATATAAAATATAGTTGTTAAATGTGCGATCAGCCTAGAAGCAAGACCAACCAACCATCCGTATTGGAGATGTCTAACAATGGAAATGATATAGAAATAGTATTATACAAGTAAGTAGCTAGGAACGAAATAATATTATTTCTGTGTTCTCGGGGCTAATAAATTCTAAGCTAAGAACTTATAACCCCGTGAAACAGATCCGTAATGAATATCCTACTCAAGTAAAGGACACGATTTTTACTGTCATTGCAATAGTTTATTTCATTGTATTAAAACTTTGTAAAACGTGACATAAATAAATTAAAACTGGTAACGATTTCTATAGGAAATTCATATTTTGTAAAAACCCCAAAACAAGGATCAATATATTAATTATATGATATATGATAAATTAACTATATTATATATGAATTATATGATATATGAACTATATTATATACGAATTATATAATATATGAACGATATTTTATATGATATATGAACTATATATGGAAGGGTCTATATATAATTCATATATAATATATCAATCATAATGACTGCTATATACATTACATACATACACACATGATGCTAATTTTGTTAAAAGAAGTCAAGTTAGGCATTATATAGCAACTTTTGATTCTGAGACAACTCGCATATAGAGCCGCAAATATTCTTTCATATCTTTCAGCAGACATTATTTAAAAAAAAATGTAACACTGGATACAACTCCACTATACGTTAAAATAAGTTCTTTGTTATTTTTGTAATCAATTATTTTTGATTCCTCAAATGAATACATCTCGGCGGTACAGGCGTATACACCTGGCCAGATAATATGTTGATTAACTTTGCATATTGCTGCATAACTACTTATGGAGGAAATTTACTATTACAAAAGCTACGGTTTCGTAAACATGTTTATTCCTTACGAACATTTAGCAAGACTTTTCGAAAAGAATTAATATTTAGATATGTGTAGATTTTATATCAAATATAGTATAACCTAACAGTCAATAAAATAATAATTAATGGAGAGATTTTAATAGACATTATTTATTATTATTAATATTACAGTAAGATACAAAGACTTTAATTATGTTGCAGCGTTAATTTCATTCAAAAAGCATGAACTGTTTTTACGTGTTAATGTTAAAACATATTTTTTTTTTATAACAAGTTATTTATTTAATTGTCTATGGTGTAAAAAAATATCATGTTTGGCATTTTTTAGTGTTATTGTAAAAAATAACTGAATAATAATAATAGTTATTGTATCTGTTCTTGCTTATATAATTTTGTAAAAGTATTTATATTTTGGAATATGAATATCATTAAGGCTATTTTAGATATATATATAAAAATAAGTATAATGTAAATAAGAATAATATTAAATTCTGAGTGACATTAAAAATTGACTGTAATAATCTATATTGATTGTATGTGTGAACTTATAATTTCAAATACAAAAAATATATTACTTTGTAATTAGCTACGGATTAAGCAGCTACGAAAGTTCCATTATAAGTATTGTTGAATAATAAATGAAAAAAAAAACAATAACAATTTGAAATATAAAGTTTAATTTTCGGTTCCTAATAATGAATATCAGTATTTTTTTTGTATTGTAGAAATTTTGTCTCCAGATAATAGTATGGGGCCATGATAGGTAAAATAATAATTTTATTTATATAGCCCATGAGACAAAACAGTCTACTAAAATATTTTATATTGAAAGCTTCACTGAATCAACTTTTTTTTAATAAATACATTCACATTTATGAAAAATGAAGCCAGTCTAGCATATAACAAAATACTTATTATTAACTTTTGCGGTTTCTCAAAATAATATGGAAAACATGATAAAATGAATCTAAATTCTCAATAAAACAATTCAAATTGTGTAGAAATAAGTAATTTAATTGTGTAATTTTATAGACATGTTACTGAAAATATATGTAATCCAAAAATCCTGTGGCCCAAGCAAAAATTCACATAGACACCTTTAATAAGTTTATAAAATATTGATTTAAATCTATTAAAATCTCAGTTTAATTAATATAATAATAAATTTATTGAATATATTTTCTAAAAATGTATTGATACTTTTTAAACATTAACATAGATTTTTTTTTGGTAATATAGATTGTACTTATTTTCTATATGAAATCTCTTAGGAATTGTGAAATAAGTTTATAAATTATTTATGCATGTTCGAAGTGAATCTAAGACACTTGTGATAGTATGATTTGCATATATATATATGTTACTGCTTGCTCACAGCGTATCCATCCACTAAATTATATCCTATTCGTGTTGCACAATGAAAACCTATAAGTACTGGTGCTGTTAGTCAAATTCTTGCAAAAAGTGACTAAAGTCAGCTATTTAATTCTTCCTTAAATTTAAGGCACTCTTAAAATTTTTAACTTACCTCTAATACGACACGATATTAAGAAACAAATTGTGCATAGAAAAAAGAACCACACAAGGATTAGATCCTCAAAGCCGTCGTAAATTTACATTTTAAGGAAAGATAAAGTAAATAATAAATATTGCAGAATTATAATTATATCGTTTTGCACAAATAAATCTTATAATATATTGTAGTTAGATATTTGACGTATATAGAAAGAACGTAGAATTTTCACTAATATTACGGTTTTGACTGACAGACTATAGTATTTTGATCACGTGTAGGTTATAGTAACATACAAAACGCACTTAGCATAAGCTGAAGCCAATTTAGTTATTCATATGTAATTGTAAATAGGATTAAAATCAATATTATTGTGCGGGATTTAAATATATGTGGTGTAATCTTAAGACTAAAACTAAAAAGGGAAAATACGGTAATTATTATTGAAAACTTGCCCAGATACATTTACAAGCTATCACACATATATGTATAACCGAGCTCGTGTTTTAGAAATACCAATACCAAAACAACGAGCGTGCGACTTTCGAAAAGGACAGTAGATGGGCGAACTAACAAAAGTATGCCTGTTGGATATAGTTTTCTGGATCCAAGCTGCGCGTGGATTGAGTGAATTATGACTGCGGGTGGATTGGGTGAATTATGACTGCGGATGGATTGGGTGAATTATGACTACAGGTGGATTGGGTGAATTATGACTGCGGGTGGATTGGGTGAATTATGACTGCGGGTGGATTGGATGAATTATGAGTGCGGGTAGATAAAGTGAATTGTGGTTGCGGATGAATTGAGTGAATTATGAGTGCGGATGGATTGAGTAAATTATGACTTCGGTTGGATTTGGTGAATATAGCTGCGGGTGAATTCATGAATTACGATTAAACATTTTCTACCAATCGTAATGAGTAAAGTGTCTCCTATGCTGCCAATTTAATCCTTACCCCTGTGCACACTTGGTTTTCTGGATACAAGGGTTATATGTAAAAAGGTATTACTGTAAGTTTGTGGCGGAGTAAATTATGGTTACGGGTAGATTGAGTGAATTCACCCGGGATTGAGTGAATTATCACTGCGGGTGGATTGAGTGAATTATGACTGCGGGTGGATTGAGTGGAATTATGAGTGCGGGTAATCAATTACGATTAAACATTTTCGAACAATCGTCATGTTTAAAGAGTCCCCATGCTTGACATATTTTAACTAACTTCCACATTTATCTTAATCCCTGTGCATACTTAATTTTTGTTACGGGCAGGTTTTCGGCGCAAACTTCACGCTTATTATCAGTCTGTACATACCATATATTCCCTTTTTGTTTTAATCTAAAGGTATAACATTATTTACAGCTAAATTAGATTGATTCTATAGACGCATATCATAGTTCATGATTGCATATCAATTTTATAGACGATCCAGGTATTATTTGCATTTTTAAAAGATCTTTTTATATATTTTTGTAGACATTATTAGTGAGTTGTGTTTCCTAGTCATTTCTCGCTATACCTATCCGAAGCATTAATGGCAATGACTGTACTTGGAATTTTTATATATTCTAAATGATCGAATTTTGGTAAACACAATAATATTAGTAAATAGGTTTTTATTAATGTGACTTTTGGAGTTAATTTTACAAATTATGAATCCTGTAGTGATGTTTTTATATTATAACTATAATATAATATCGAGCATGTGATCTTTATTCATTTATTAATAGTATGTGATAATTTTATACATTCCTTATTTTGGCCAGTTGAAAAAATGAACAGAAAAATAAATAACCTACTCTGGGAACGCTGCAATCAACATATGACACTTAAGGTTTCGCCAGTCGTGTTAACACCTATATAAATGTATTCTAGTATTACAACTAGGCTGTTAGTGGTAGTTTAATAATGATTGTATGTAATACACCTTTCAGTTGTACTTAATACTTTTGTAAGGTTTTTTTGAATGTTGATTTATAAAAAAAAACTCAACAGAGAGATCAATAAATACAATGACCGACAAAAATATTATTTTAATTGGGGAATGGTGTGTTCTTAACGTGTGAAATTAGTTCCAGTGTTATCCGCAATATGGCGAGGTTTTTTATTTTACTGGTCAGCCCTTAATAAATGAAATACTGATATTTAAAAAATGGCGGGAGATGACCACAATAAATCTGTCATCTAATTACATTCATTGTTACATTAAATTTAGTATTATTTTACTTTTAAATGCTTTTATTAATTAATTATTATTTAAATTGTGTATAAATAATTTTAATTAAATCATCTGAAAATTATATAGCCATTTAGGTTACGTTGTACATTTTATGTGATATTTCTTCTCACAATCATAGTCATGTTAGTTTATTATGATAATTGTAGTTATAAAGACTATTAGCGTTAGCGTATGATTCTCGTTTATTTGTAACCTCAACAATCCCAGTACAAGTTGTACAAGCCGATACAAAAAAAAGTAGCTTCAATAATATACCATATAGGCGAGAAGCTATAAGGTTTACAAGTGTGGTATTGCATTATCGTCGTGATTGCGATTGTTGCAGTATAATATTGTCTGTAATGCCATAATCATTCGCTAGAGAGTTGTACAGCAACTTATTTGTATCTGTTTTATAATAAAACATAAGTTAATTAAATAAATTTATTATAATATATCTGTTTGTTTTAATTTTTTTTTTAGCGTATCACATTAATCAAACTTGGTTCAGTGGTTTGGATATGTATGTATATGGCCTTATTCATAAAAACTATAGTTAAAATATGTCTTTTTTACGCATATTTATTTATGTTGCTAAAAAGAGACAAATTTAATTTTAACCTGGTAGTAAAGTGTTCTTCAAGGACTCGTAAGTTTTTATGAATAAGGTCAAGCGACTTATAATTCAATACCCTTCTTGATGTTATGTTTGTCTGTCTGTTTTTGTGCGTTTCACAACTATTCCTAAACTACGGAACCATTTTCGATTTCAGCCGATTCTAAATTTATGAATTATCAAATAAGTATTTTAGGTACGTCGCATACCTAATATACTATATTACTACAGTCTATAATAAATCTATGATTCCTACATATTTGAAAAATGCTTTATAATAATTGTGATGGAAGTCAACCTGGCCTTTTTAGAATCTCTTATGGTCGGATGTCGTTGCTAAGCAATTGCTAATGCTTAGCCGATGCTTCGGACAGTCAAATTGCATATGAAAAAAAAAACTTTGACAGTTCCAAACAATGCCTCAAGCTAAGCAACGACTTAATCCAACCATTAAATAACGTCATCATAGAGCTATCGGCGCGTGAGCTTACTTTGGTGCCTGCAGTCACCCTGCAGATTAATACCCATAAACTGCACTCACATAACATGCGCTGAATGCGCTGAAACTGCACACACATAACATGCACTGAATGCGCCTAAACGCTAATAGGAAATATATATAGTTATCTGAATCAATTACTTTTTGCGTTTAAGCATTTCAACAAAAAATAATTTATAGCTGTCAATTTTATTGCGCCCTTTTTTTCGCCGTTAGCGTTGAAATCCTGAGGTCGTGGGTTAGATTATTTGGTTGCGGGTAAAAGTTATTTATAAACGCAAACAAAAGATGTAGGCATCACTGACTTGGTTGGAATTTCCAGTTTTTATCAGCTTTTATCACGCGGATATAAATAATTTGATTTGATAGCAGATGTGGAAACTCACTGTGCGACACTCGTGTTGTTATGAATGACCGCGACCTGGCCAAATTGTGGATTCAAAGAAATAGTGAAATATACTGATAAGATAATACGTCAAAGTAGCGAGCAAACAGACTTTCCTTTAATATGTATCATCACGGGTGCCTTACGGCGCCCGAGACTGCCTAGACGGCCCCAGGGTACCCAGTGGAGGGGTTTTAATCCTACCTCGTCGTAGCCGATGGTACGAGTCTACACCGAAGAAGTGGCTAGCTCGTCGCGATGTTTTTAATAGACCCAATAACCCATCTATAAACAGTTTCACAAGTTGGTATAGTGAAAACGGGACCGACAGCTTAACGTGCTCTCCGAGGCACTATAGTGGTGTTGTCAAACAAATGTACATATTTTTTTTTATTAAAAACTCATTGGTACACACCGGGATTCGAACCAGGAACCTAAGTGTTTTAAAGTCCAAGGTCTAACCAACTAGGCCACCACGTATATAAAGTAGTGAAAAATACTTAAATATTGAGCATATTGATTTTCATTTGTCTTGTATATCTACTATAATTTTTATTTATTTTAATTTAACTAAATAAAATAAAATTTTAATACAATTAAATCTATAATTAGGAACAAAGGGACGCTTGCAACGTTATCGCGTTGAATAGCCACGAAAACCTTTTGCCCCAAGAAGAAACTGGACTTAGAGTCTAGGGCCTAAAAAATACGAGGGAGCGATTAAACCTTTTCCATCTTTTCATGGAATAAGTGAACTACCGTCAACTCTTTTGCCATCATCCCGACTTAGACCAGAAGGTTCAAGAGTCGACGGGTATAGAATGTTAAAAATACATTTATTTAGTTCTATAAGGAAAACAATTTGACAAATTCTAGAAACAACATTAGGTTTGGTGAATAATAATTAGGGTGTTATTTTTAAAATGTCATAACATTGATTATGTCTCATTAAATACCTTATAGTAATAATTACATTTTATGAAAAACATATTTTATTTAAGAATTTATATACCTAGGTAACTAAACTTAAATTGTTAGTTGTTGCCTCCGCATACCATATCGGCGAAATGGCGGCCAATCACTCCGCTAGGTGCCCTGAGGCCGTTTAACGGCTCCAGGGAGCCAAAAAAGGCATGTGATGATATTTATTTATTTCATTAACTTAAATAAAATGTGGAAAACATTCTAGGTTTTTTAGAGAGTGGAGATAACGATTTCAAGAAAATCAAACTTTATTAGTCGAAATTCTGATATGGTAGGTAAGTTAGTTACTAAAACTAAACAAACTTTCTCGGTAGGTCCTCAGTAAATTTTATTAAACTACAAACTATTATTTGTGATTGTGAAGCAATAGTAAACGCTAGACCCCTTACATACGTCATAGAATGTGATGATTAAGTGACCCTCACTCCAAATAATTTTCTTCAAAGTTTACCAAAGAATGAAGTCTGTGATCTTGATGAAATTCATGCGAAATCACTTAACAATAGAATAACATATGTTCGTCAGTTAAGAAATGATTTAAGACAGAGATTTCGGAACGAATACTTGTCACTTCTAGTTCATTAAGGTAAAGAAGGTAAATATAAACTAAAAGTTGGTGGTGAGGTATTAATAGAGATGGAAAGGAAACGTGTGACATGGCCTATGGGTGTGATAAAAAAATATTTCCAGATATTGATGGAATTACTCGAAAAGCAAATTAATGAAATGAAGACAAGTAGTGGAGTTTTGATAAGACCTATACAAAAACTATACCCTTTAGTCTTATTATATGGGCATTATTATAAAGGCTGTATATTTGTGTATACGTACTTAAAACAAATAATACATTCTAAATGCGTACTTAGCGACTTAACATTAAAACTCGAGACCTGCTCAAATCTACCCAATAAGACTAAAAAAGTCGATCATGAAACAATTTCAATGGTAGTAGTATTAAATATTAAATGAAGTAATATCTTTCCCTGGTGGTCAGGATGTAAAATATGTAAATACGATTTTAGGCGCACTATTATTGTTTAATGTATAAGGTTGGGAAATTGAAACCTCTGCGATGGGCGTCCAGGGGCTCTAGAGAAAAATCAGGCGAAGCGAAGTGTCGTGTCGCCCTCAATCAAAACTGTATAGACTTTGGCAGGTGACAGCGTACCTCACGCCTACTGTCACTGTCAAAAAACATACATTTTTGACTGAGGCGACGCGACATGTCGCCTCGCCTGCTTTTTCTCTAGAGCGCCAGGCTGTATCGGCCGCCCAGAGGCACCCTAAATAAACCCCGGTGTTCAGATACTAATGAGTTTTTAATAAAAAAATAATGCTTCTACGTACCTACACTACACTTACTAGAAGACACCACTATAGGTCCCAGTTTTAAAATACCAACTTGT
This sequence comes from Monopis laevigella, assembly GCA_947458855.1. Taxonomy (NCBI): domain Eukaryota; kingdom Metazoa; phylum Arthropoda; class Insecta; order Lepidoptera; family Tineidae; genus Monopis; species Monopis laevigella. Next base: position 25,849,164 of record OX381578.1, read on the forward strand.
GAAACTGTTTCTTACAACATCTACGAACACCGCTAATAGACTCAGAATACCATGCTACAACGGGGTAGGAGTATAACCTCACCATGTGAACCATGAGGCTATATTAGGTGGTCTCCGCCCGGTGGCACATGTGGGGGTACATATTAAGGGTTTTTCAACAAGAACTTTGTTTTCTAAAACAAATAATTTAGATGAAGATGATTAAAAAAATTATTGAATTACAAAGAGAAAAATTCGCCAATTATGAATGAAAAATTATATCTGGCCACCACAAGCATGCTGATAGATGTCGATTCTTTCATCAAATTTTTTAATCACTTTTTGACAAAATGGCGGGACTATTTCGTTAATCACATCACGGATTTTCAGTTTTAAGGCTGCAATCGATTGGCTCCGTATAGACTCTGTCTTTAATAGCCCCTCAAACAAAAATCCAGTGGTGTTAAATCACACGATCTGGCTGACCACTTAACAGCTGAGTTTCGTGAAATTATGCGATTGGGAAATTTGGTTTGCAATAAATTGTTTCATTGGCTGTGTGACATGTGGCACTGTCCTGTTGAAACCACATTTCAGTGATATCCACGTCATCAATTATTGGCCAAAATTGAGTTGTCAACATCTCGCGATAGCGTGATCCATTGACCTTTACCGCATTTCCAGCGTAATTGTGGTGGATATTTGCCAGATTTATTTTTCATTCATAATTGCCGAACTTTTCTCTTTGTAATTCAATAGATATTTTAATCATCTTCATATTTTTTTTGTTTTAGAAAACAAAGCTCTTATTGAAAAACCCTTTACTTACTTAAAATATGCGTATTAAACTGCAGGTATAATAATAAATAAATAAACACCATCACGGGTGCCTTATAAAATACCTAGGACAGGCTTATCCGTATCCAGAAAGCTACAAGCTAATCGACCTTGGTGATGTCCTTAAATATGTCAACAACATATTTGGGGACGATACTGAGGTGTGTGGATAATAGGAATGGGGAACACACAAAAGATCCCAAAGGGTCGAAGTGTTTTTGACTGATGTCAACCCCAAAAACCAATAAGATAAGATCACGGGTGCCTTTTTGGCTCCCGAGAACCGTTTAACAGCCTCAGGGTACCCAGCGAACGGATTAACCCGTCCTCATTACGCCGATGGTATTCGGAGGCAACACCTAACAAGTGGCGAGCTTGTTGCGGTGTTTATGATGGAATAGCCTTAGAAAAGCTGTGGTGTGGTACTGCAGTGGACTGTATTCAATTAAAACACCATTTTGTTGGCACACAGATAAATCTACTCAACTTAACATAAATTTAAATTAGTTAATTAATTACAAGAATAAAACGTATACATCACAAGACAAATATCTTATATTAATAAAAGCAAATGTGTAGGGTAGGCGCACGTAGATCAAGGCTCCGAGCAAGAAGCACATAAGTTTGGCTCAGTGCCAAATGTGAATATGTCTGAACAAGCCTCGTTGTATATAGCGGTCACCCATCCATAACTAAAATTATATGTTCTTTATATGTTTCATCATTCGTTTGGCATTCGGCTTCGGTTGACGCCTGTTGCCGAGAGGATCTGTCGCGGTATAGGTACGAGAGGTCCCTATTGTGAACGGAACGGTAGACCTATATGATGGCAGATTTTTTTTATCGGGTGAGAGAATTTAGGGGGTGGTGTGCCAATCACATGCTAGTGGAATGCTCGCATGTTGGTAAATTACAGACTCAGTCAATGATGTCGTGTTACCTGTCGTGATTTCTACAAACCAGTGTTTATTATTAACCACTTATCTACTAATTACTATTGATAGGTTCTGATCCCTTAGTACACATTGATTAACTATTATACTGATATGCCTATTAGATACTGAGTGCTTATAAATACCTTATGTGTAAGAAAGGTAAACAGTTCGCGGTAAAAACTGCGACTCCATAGTCCGTTATTTATCGCATATAGTCAGCTATCATGAAGAAAATAATATTTATATTGTTTAGCGTAGTTTTAGCAGTTTTAGCTTTCGAAGATAACTTGCCAGACCCTGGGGAGTTGGCTTTTGTTCTGAGTGAAGATGATTTTGAAGATTATTTGGATCAATGGCTGGAGACGGAAGAAGCTAAATATCTTAACGCAACTGCAGCTGATGTTCGCAGTGGTATGTGCTTATGAATATTACATAATTTTCTATTCGTCGAAACATGGAATCATTATCCCCTTTCAATAGCCTATTTTATATTTACTCGTAAGATCACTCGGCGTGTCAGTTGAATAACGATTTAGTGATTTGCACATGTAAAAGTACAACTACTTATAAATAACAGATTATGATAATTAATCTTATTAAAATTCAGTATCGATGCTCTCATTCATGCATTCAACTCAATCAACAATTCACGACTTTCCATTTGAACATCTGTCTTATCCAATTTATATTTATAATAATGAACGTTTGTTTTCAGTAACAAAAAGTACATACTCATTTCTGTGTTTGTTGCTACAACAATTACACCTACCAGCGATCATGGACCCAGGATCCTGTTGGGATTGTCCTGGGGCCTTACCAAAGAGCCGATCGATAATCGAATCGAAATACCCATCGAAAGCCAAATGTATGGGATTTGACGTTTCTTGGCGATCGGACTCTACCCATAGAGTAAAATTCCTATATAATTTTATCGATCGATGAGGCGATTCGATTGGCGATCGTGTTCTTTGGTTAGGCCCCAGCACTGTTTGCACCAAAGACGCACATCTCTTGGTTGTTAAGCAGTTTAATTTGCGTACATCAGAATTTTATAGGAAAAATAAATAGAAAAATATCTTTTAAATTTAAGGATGCACATTCAGAATAAGAGGTGACCTAGGCCAGCCTCAGCCTGTGTACCTAAATCGAGGGTCCTTCCTCCATCCCAGTGGTAACTCTGGTAACATCCGCCTGTCGAGCGGGGAGCAGGTGTTTGTGGCCTGCACAGGTCCTGGCAGGACCATCCGGCATCCCAATGGTGCTGGCAATCTCGCTACTGCTGTAAGTTGTTTTTTAAATTCTTATTGAAGCACGACATGTGACTTTGTATATACCTCATGGTAAGTAGACGTTGTAAAACAACATTGATCGCTCCCACTATACCGGCTAAATTGATTTGTTTTCAAAACGGGCGGTGACAAAGATGAATTTGAATTAGGAGCCTATTTTAAAATTCTCGCTGCATCATCGTCCAAACTACTGCCCTTTTCGTAACCGCACCCTGAAAAGAGACCACCTCGACGAGAAACCGGTGAACCAACATATTATATTAAAATACCAATAATTTGGACTGTTCAAAGTAGCATTTGATTCTGGCGTGGCTATATTGTCGCTATTCTATTAAGGTACCGAGAGGAATAAGAGCCACCTTATTTTATCTTAAATCACCTTAAATCTTAATCTTTATTTCTTAAAAATAATTATTTCATAAAACCGACAAGTGTTGCTCTTTGAGACTTTAAAGATACATTTAAAAATATTTATTATGTTTCATACACCGTAATTAAAATAATATCATAAACAAAATAGTGGTACTAGATAGCCTATTAAAGCCCGGATTGTTTATTAAGGGCCAAGTATGTTTTTATCATTTCGAAAAACCATGAAACGATATTAAATATTTTATTGAATGTATTTAAATGTATACACTTATCAATTTATACTTATATTAGGTTTATAATATCTGTAGGAATAGCAATTTTAAGCCAAATTAACTTTGAACAAAGACCGGGCATTATTATGCGCTGCATGTGGGCCTTATTATCCGCGCTTTTTTAAATGAATTATATTATAGTAAATACGTAGGATATGGATTATACTGGATTGTTTAGCTTTAGGCTTCCATGTATTTTGTTTCTTTTAATAATCAATAATATACCAACACCAACGTAAATCGAACTATTTCAAATGGGCCTTATTATACTCCGGCCCTTATTACCCTCTGGTACCTTATTCGTTTTCCTGTTTTTTGGTGTTATTAATATTTCTTTCGTATATTCGATCCTTAATTATCCTTGCTTTTTTAAAATTTTGCTATAAAAACTTCAACTAACATTTACAGTTCAATAAAAATCAAAACACGTCACTTATCAATAGGTTTTATCAAGTTTTAAATCGCAATAGGCCTATAATTGATTATTTTTAAGTCATTAATCAAAATACATAAAAATAATCAAATTTAATTCTTCTGACACTTTGTTCCGTGATAAGCCATAAATGGAAAACTGAAAGCCTTATTGAATGTTTTTAGTTTATTAACAACAACATATCAATATATATATACTTATTGACAAAATTTATTATCACCACCTATACAAATGCAAAAACCGTCAAGTTAGGCCTCCCTCATACACACAGGCGGCACGATTTCAACGTCGAGACTAGCAGTTGTAGCTTGCCGCGTCCGCCATTTTTTCAGTAGATTACAAACAGTTCAGGGTGTCGCGGACTTTATGAGCTCCAGTGACGTAATTGATTTTGAATTGCTAATAAGCATTATATAAAGAATTATGCTTGTATTTCGAATTATAAATTACAAGAGAACAATAAAAAAAAAATAAGAAATGCATGGGCAGCTGTATGCGAGGAAATAGAACAGAGTTTCTTCAGAAATAACTTTGCTGCTGGCTCATGTACAAAGAAAGCCGTCGACGGTTGTGGGAGATCTTCTATGCTGACGAGTGGATGGTACCCACGACTTTCCACGATTGTCGGCGGCTAGCGTTGGCAACGTGCCGTTTGTGTGTATGAAGCCTTAGTGACCTAGTCATGTTTTAGATTTAGTCGAATGTGGTATGAACACTTGCATAGATTTCTTGTCGATGTTGTCTCTTTTCAGGGTACGAAACTAGCAGTTAATTTGTCAATAAAGTAGCAAGGCTATTAAAGTTGACTCGTAATGCAAATTCGTCATTTGTCGTAGGCCATTTCGTAACTGCATCATTTCGCCGGCATTGTAGGAGCGATCAATATATTAATCAATCCCGTTCATGGATTTTCAGTTTTATTACCATCAGGTAGATACAAAGTCATATGCCGTTCTGCAATAAAAATAAAACTACAAATTGCTGAAACTAGATGTACCTAAATATAGCTGTGATTAAAATGTGATATATTTTCAGACAGCTACTTGTGTCAATAACGCGTTGGTTTCCGGTGCGGGTTGGTTGAACGGTCACGGAGCTTTTGGGGGCCTCACCTGTAGCAATCATGCTTTCCATGACGCGCAGAATTCTGGACAAACGTGCTGGAATGGCAATATTGTTATCAGGTAAGTTTTCAACACAACTGGGGCCTCATTATACTACCAAAGTTAATTTTTTTTTATGAGAAATATGTTTTTATATCTTTAATTTGCCGTTGATATCCTATAATTGATTTAGTAGAATAAGCCCGCAGGTAAGATGGGGATCTAGGGAGGAGGCCCAGGGGCAATGCTAAATCATTGAATTTTTTCTTGAAACCATTAATACTTCCTTAGTTTTTATAAAACTATGATGAGTTCGACCTGCTGTTTGTTGTACTTAGTAAATAGTTATCTTCTTAAAAAATGCCAAAAGGTTCAAGCCATTCCTGTAACTGCTGCAATCCTAGTACCTACATTCATGAGCGAATCACTTGCAGCCTTAATTTGGCCTATTCATTCCAGCAGTCAGTCTATTCTGGCAAGAAAATATTTATTGTTTCAGAGTTGGTTTCATCGTCGAAGGCACATTCCACACTTGGTTCTTTTCATGCTTTAATAGAAACCGTTTGGAGGTCATCTACGTGTGGTATGACCAGACTCCTGAGAACATGATCCATCAAAGTGGGGTAGACCGACCTAGCTGGATGGGTATGTATCAATAACCAAGTGTAACTCATTTTACCTCAAAAATATCAAAAACATAGTTGAGGTATCTATGTATACTAAGATTATGGCTACACATATCCCACCACCGACGAGGAAGCGACTAGGCGACTTGCTAACATCTACTTGCTTAGGAGATGTTCAATACACGTAGATGCTTTGTAATAACGGAAACTGCTCCTTAATTAAAATCCGTATTATTAGATTTCTTAGTATTGCGAGGTCGGCAAGCAAGCCTAGGTCTGTGGGTATAACATCGTTGTTACGATTTATTTGACAGCAAATTATGTTTTGGGTATTTTTTAAATTTATTTACAAAAATAAAATATTTATACCCAGATGTAAATAAGTTAATTGAGATAGAGCTCTCGGTTTCATGACTAAATGCACTAGTCTAAAGTTATAGTTAAATTTATTATTTAAAAATATTAATATTTTAAAGTGTATCAGAAAAAAGAAATAAAAATGTTTAGAGAGATATCATAAATGTTGATAATGCTTATCAGGATTCCTATGATGTAACGTAAAACGCAATGTTTATAGAATGTATGTAGGTAATCGTTTATCTATATAAGTAGGTACCTTTATTCAATTGCTTTATTAGAAATGCCCTAATTATAATTGTCACTATGTTGATAATATAATTCCCACTCCGTTAGAGAAATACCTACTACTTCACCAACATATAATTTTCCTACTAAACGGCTCACAAAAGATACCAAAATCTGGTTCTGAATTATATGTTCTAAGCACTTGTATTTTATTGATACGCAGTCGTAATTCTTATGAAGCTAATTAAACTAATGTTTATTTCAGCGGGTAGTTTCTTCCCTGGAGTAAACATTAACCAGTTGTATACACAAGTCCAGCAAAGAAATACCATCGCCAGTATCGTTGGTCAAGATCTGGCCAACAAATATATCACCGCCACCCAGTTTTTGGCCAGAGGACATTTGGCAGCCAGGTCCGACTTTGTGTTCGCCACTGGTCAAAGGTCTACCTTCTACTTCATTAACGCTGCCCCGCAGTGGCAACCTTTTAACGCTGGCAACTGGAACTGGCTCGAACAGGTAGTTTACATTAAGAATGGTTTATTTTTCTCAGGGGTCACTCTTGACTTATCATTTATATAGTAAATGCAGTAGGTAGGTACGAGTAGCATTCTGCAATTTATGCCGGAACGGAGAAGCAGTCGGTTGGGGGTAACTTCAGAGGGCCGAAATACTCGAAGAAAAGGTGTGCAAAGACGTGAGCTTAGGCTATAGTAAATAATATAATATTCACTTATTTGAATATTCCTTCGTTGACTGCTTCCGTGGTCTAAGTAGTTGGTTGCACATCTGGCATTGTATCCGGGTTCGATTCCCACTCATGACAAATTATTTTACGTTTTCTGTAGTTTGCACTGGTGGAGGTGACTATAAATAGGTATTGTTGTCATATTTTTAGATACAAACATGCCTAGATTTAGGAGGTGTCGGATTGACGGGGATCGTCAAAGCCTTTTTGACATTCGATAGATTTTTTAACCAATAGCTTAATTAGCGTCAATGTGAAATGTTGTCTATTATTGCACATTTCAAATAAATGATTGAAAGTTAGACATAATTGGTACTTACCGAGTATACCGATCGTAAAAACCCTTACAAATGTGATTTTCAGAATCTTCGCGCCCGTATCGGCAGCGCTGGCTACCGTGCAGTCATCTACACGGGCACCTTCGGGGTGTCGCAGCTGAGGAACCAGCAGAACAGACTTGTGGACATCTTCTTGCATCGGGATTCCAACAACAATCCGCAATTACCTGTTCCTCTCTACTTTTATAAGGTAATTATTTATGAGACCGCGTTTCGGAAAGCAAGCTTTTTTATACATACAAGGTAATATTATGTTTTTTAACTATCCTTCTATATATAGACAATCTAAATTACTGCTACGGCAACTATTAACTATCTCTTTCGCACTTTCGAGAGAAAATAAGCTTTTAAAGTCACTGAAAAAAAAAAATAAGGCACGTAATATTTTTTTTTAATGCAGCGGAGGGGTTTTAATTCGTCGTAGCTGATGGTATTAGTACAAACTACTTTCTTGAAAAAAAAATGGTATTTTTATTAGTAGGTATGCATACCTATACAGGGTGAATTTGAAAGGATGTAAGTACTTTGGGTTAATATGAGGTTCTGCTGATCAAATCGAACAACTTTTCCCATGGAACCATGTATGACAAATGAAAAAAAAAGGCTTTTTCATACAAATTGGTGATTTTAAGATTGGGTACTAGTTTGTATGGAGAAGGCAATTTTATTTTTCATTTGCGACACGGTTCGATGGGAAAAGTTGTTCGATTTGATCAGCAGAACCTCATATTAGCCCAAAGTACATCCTTTCAAAGTCACTCTGTAAAAGATATTTTTTTATATTGTGTATATACTGAGTTCTCTACTATATGTAACGCCATTTTTTATGCATTTATCATGTTAAAGAGTAATTATTGACTGGGAATACAGCTAGAACACTTTCCACAGGTGGCATACGACGCCTCACGCAGGATAGGTACCGCATTCATCAGCATCAACAATCCTTACTACACCCTGGCCGAAGCCCGGTCTCTTCAGTTCTGCTCCGACCGCTGCCGAGGGAACTCTGCCTTCAACTGGCTCACGTGGCAGCCTGACAGGGTCGACATCGGCTACAGCTTCTGCTGCGATGTCAACGAATTCAGAAGAACTATACCGCATTTACCTAGCTTTACTGTTAATGGCCTTTTATCGTAAAATTCTTTTCGCATTTTAAATTATAAAAAACTCGATAATTGCAAAACTAGCCCGCGTAGGGATTTTTTGATTATAGACTTATATAAATTGTATCAAAGTTAGGTGTAACTTTCGTTCGCTTCGCAGGCATTTACCTTTTTTTTGTAAAATATGAATTAAGAACCTTTTAGCCTGAGTTGCACCAACATCAACTCTCTGTAAATGTAATGATTAAATATAAAAATAGTAAGGTCCCTGGTTCGAATCCCGGTGTGTACCAATGAGTTTTTAATAAAAAAAAATATGTACATTTGTTTGACAACACCACTATAGTGCCTCGGAGAGCACGTTAAGCTGTCGGTCCCGGTTTCACTATACTAACTTGTGAAACTGTTTATAGATGGATTATTGAGTCTATTCAAAACATCGCGACGAGCTAGCCACTTGTTCGGTGTAGACTCATACCATCGGCTACGACGAGGTGGAATTAAAACCCCTCCGCTGGGTACCCTGGGGCCGTCTAGGCGGTCTCGGGCGCCGTAAGGCAAATATAAAAATGGCGTTGAATGTACCAATTTTATTTTGCAATTCGCCATTTTTCATTTTATTCGTTATATAACATTAAGAGACACTTTGGTACAACTCAGCCTTAAAAAATAATATGTACACCCTTTTATATACCTGTCCCTTCACATATAACTTAAAGCAAATCGGACAAGTAGTTGTTAAGATAATTTTGCTAGCAGACTGACATGACTGACCCCGCGCATCACCATAAAAGTTCAATTTTTAAATAATGATTAAGCTTTAATATATATTATTATTACTATATACAACAAAATTTTGTACCTTTTTATTTTACAATTACCTATGTAAAAATGAAAATAACAAGTCTATTACAAATATAAGTATGTATTTTAAAATTCTCAGAACTACTATTATGTTCTGAGAATTTTAAGAAAGAGTTTATGTAAATAAAACAAAATATAATTAATGCTCAATATTCACTTTTATTTCTTAAACACCTAGATATATAATATGTTATATAGACGAATAAATGTTTCTTAACAATATTAAATGCATATAACTAATATTAATTTTCTATTAAAAACCATGATCACTTATTTATATATAAATTCAAATACATTTTAAATAACTTTATATGGATGTAAAATAAGTATTAGTTAAGTATTTAAATTCTGTGTAAGCACAATAGCAACATTTGAAAATACATGCAACAATCAAAATAAACGCAATTATTAAAATGACGTGTATTTAAATCACGTTTAAATTTTAGTTAATAATAAAAATCTTCTTAAGAAAATTAATTACTTCCAAAAGCCTAAGCACATGTATTTAAGATAATTAATTAAAGTATTTTTTAAATAGGGGGCGTCCATAAATTACTTGAAATATGAGGTGTTTTTTTTAATTTTCTGTCCCTTCCCCCCCTGGTGAGATGTCGTGAGATTTTATTCAACCCCTCCCCCATCCCCCAATCTCCCGTGAGATTTTTTAAAATGTGGGTTTCTTACGTAAACGCGTTGGATTGTTATTGTAAAAAAAAATTTAAAAATTGCTACGTGCTTTTATTTACGACTAGTTAAATCTTAAGCATGTACAATCTGGATTAAATGGACCAAAATAGTATATATATATTTTTCAATCAGAAAAAAAATTGCGTGATATTTGCCGAGAACCCCCCTCTCTCCAACGTAAGATTAGATGAGATTTGACTCGACCCCCTCCCCCCCTTAAACATCACACGTAATTTATGGACGCCCCCTTAGTAAGCACCAGAGTCCTGAATTCTCCTAAATAAATTGTATTGTAATTTCATCATCACACACGTTTGTTGAAAAGTTTTTATGGGTTATGGTTAGCAGAATTGAATATGTGTCAAATTAAGCGATTTGTAATTCTGTTGTCTATTACGACGTTTTAAGTGCACAGAAAATAATTCACGAACTCGAACATCAAAAAACATCCAAATGTTATTATTAACTTTATATCACTGAAAGCAACGATATAGTTTTATTTTTTTGAAAAAAAAAAAAAAAGACTAATGTGATGTAGGATTTACTTAGGTACTCGATCCTAGTTACATAATTTCTTTATAAAAAATCTGTTAAGTTTTAAAATGACATCTAAAGTAATATTTTTAGAATCATAAATTTTGATGTCTTTTTAAAAGCTAATAAGTAAGTAAACCGTTACTACGTTCTTTTATCATTAAAAAACTTTCATATAAATGAAAACAACATTTAGACCTTTTTAAGCATTCGAGTTCGCGAAACCTTTTCCTGGTTTCTTAAGCTAAAGTTAATTTTTAAGAATTGAGGCTCAGGACCGAGGCTAACTGTACCAAGTGATTTGACCATGGTGGTCTATTTGGTCACGCTGCTGGGGCATTGACATGTATCTGGAAGTTGTGGAATCATTCCCACTTGAGGCAAATGTAGTTGCCTACGTATTTCTGCCACAGTCTGGGTGTTTATAAAAATAATATTTATGATATAGTATTGTTCCTGGTAGGTACATATATTACAGGGTAATCCAGTTTGTGGTCAGGAAAATACTTTTGTATTAAATATCCCAAAAATGATAATAGTTATTACATTTAACAAAAATAGCACGTATTTTTCCAAACAACTTACTTTATTTGCTTAGTGATAAAGTGTATAATAATTAGTGATCTGAAATTCGTTGTAATAACACGTAAACCTAACTTTTTTCCATAAAAAAAAATCTGATTCTCGGGATTTTTAATAGAATATTAATATGTAGGACAATTTACACATATTGCTCTGGTCACAAACTAAGATCTAGTGTAGGTACTATGTGTAATACACTGAGAAGAATGGATATTTGATGTAATTGAAAATCGTCAGTTAATCGATAAATTTTAAGTTTTACGCCGATAAGATCAGTCTTTACGAATGCAATGTCGTTAAACTAACTAATGCCTTTTCTATCACGATACTACGAGGCGCTTGTAGTGGGAAAATATCACAACTCTTCATGTTAAATGTTGCAACGATAAGTTATCATGATGTTTTACATGCAAATCATTTCATGCCGGTCAACTTTTACCGAAACTTTCATGCTAACGTGTGACTCGGACTATTAATTTCATTTAATTTTCGATTTTAACAGGATGAGTAATGATATATTAGAATGCTTATGCAAGAAAGGAATACGGATGAATTATTGGTTCGGACGCCTAGTCGTTTTTTAAGAGGTATTACGCGTAGCGGGCGCTGATTTCATATTAAAAACTTGGGTATATTTTTCTCAGTGTAGAATCAACGATATAATACATATATATATATTTTGTAAACGCCCAGACCATATATGTGTGAAATATATAAAAAAATATTCAGGTAGGCATATAAAGTTTAGGTATAATTTCACCCGAATTTCGGATCACTAATAATAATATGCAAGGTGTAAAACTCTGTATCGCAAGTGTATTAATTTACTCTTGTCTGCGATATTTATGTAATTATCATATGACATAAAAGACCAAACAATTATCATATGAGATAGACGACAAAACTGTTTTGTTGTACCAAAAACAATAGATACGTTTACCTCTCTAACTGTTAAATATTACAAATATATTGGTTATTTTATTAGATGTACAACTAAATAATTATTTGATAAAGCTAGTTGGATAATGCGAAAAATAGACTAGTCATATTTTTATATTATAGGTTCTACAATGATTTTATGTAAAAGAGTATATAATGAACAAATACCCTGTATGTAATGATGTTATATTTAAATTTGTTTTATATTAATGTGTTACAACTTTAGTGTATAAAGCAAAGAATGGAATGATTTGAGGAATGTTTTGATTATTTAGTGAAATAAATTTTAATTTCAAATAATTTGACTAGACTGAAATTATTTAGGAATAATAGATTTATAAACAATATATTGGTACAATGGGCGGAAGGTTTTATGAAGCTCGCAGTATTTACAGCTCTTATAAGCTTTACATTGTAAATACAAACACAATAATATTCCAATAAAAAAAAAGATATATAAAAATAAATAGGTACTTAGTGATATTTTACATTAAATTGACAACTTGGTGTTTCCCTAATGGTCAATAATTGTTCTAAGTAACTTACATTATTTAAACCTTTTAAATTAATATAAGGTCAGGCAATATTAGGAATACAACATTAAATGGCAAGATAATGATCTAACAACGCTGTGTAAATAAACAAGGAACAAAATGTTGTTAACACCTTGTTGATTTTGTATTTCAATATTTTAGGTATTTATTAGAGATACGGAAAACGTTGAATAGGGCTTAGTACCTTAATTAAAATAGATTTTATCGCTTATTAAGAGCTATAGTCGTGTTTATGGCTGTTAGTCGTAGTTTAAGTATTATTTTTATATTGGTTTATCGTAAGTGAAAATCTTTCTGTTGTAATAAATACTTTTGTATTAAGAAAATTTCTTATGAAAAAAAATGTAGTGAACAAACACTGGTAGTGCGAAAGCTAATTTTGTATAGAGAACGTGGACTTCACGATCGCGAATGCAGTGTCTTTAATACAGTTATTTTAAATGTAATATGTTTAGAGTGTTTTCGTAAATAGTTATGTAAATGTCATTAGAGGCTATCATTCTACCAGAACCGTTACAGCTACAAGAAAACGTGCTTATAACATTAATATTTATTAGGTACTTCTTTTATTTATTTAACTACATATACATTCTTGTATTTTGGCTAAAAAAAAATTTTTTTACAAGGTTTCAAACAAGGTGAAAACTGGGTTCGTACTATCGTGTTATTGCATTTTAATCCGAAAGCTTAAAGCTCTTTTGCAAAGATTCCAGGAAATACTATACCTACCTGACGTACAAAATCATATAAATGCTACCAATGAGACCGTAGTATAATGAGACCGTAGTATGTTTAAAATAAATGTGATACGGCACAGACAGTTACAAAATGTCTATCCAAAGAAAGGAAATTGAACCAAAGTATGAACAATAAATCCAATGAGTCGAAATGGGCGGCAACAAAGACGTATTTGCATTACGACGCCCGTTTCGTAACCGCAAGAAGAAAAGAAACTTGACAAGAAATTGAGGAGTATTCTCACATAATATATAATATATCCTCTATTTTAGTACGCTAAAATAGAGGATATGCTCTATTTTAGTAGGTAAACATTTATTATATGCTCTATTTTAGTAGGTATACTGATATATAAATATTATATAATCGATGGAGTGAATTATATATTGATTTAATAATATGTATTGTTTTCCTTAACAAATAAACTGGAGCGAATTATATACCTAATGAATTAATAATCTTTATGGTTTTCCTTAACAAATATTTTTAAAAAAAACCCAATACCTGAATATGCAAAAACCCTATTTGGAACATGATAATTGAACTTCCTGGTATACTCTCTGTATTAAAAAAATATGGTAAAGTTTGTACCCCATTAACCATTTTTATTAACCTGTTTATTGATAAACTTTGAACAAAATATATTGTTCTAATTAATAACTAATAATAATGTCATTCTTATTATGAATAATAAATTGTTAATCTGTTTGTTTTTTATTTATTTTATGTAGTAGCTATAATGGTTCTGATAGTTGCCTTTTGTGCTCCATTTTAACATTTCATTCTGCTAATGCAGAGTGGCTAAGGGCATGCACATATATGGCATGATAGTTTATAATATGCTGTGTTCTGTTGCATTAAGTGTTTTCACTTCAATGTCAGGAGTGTTTAGATAAAAGTATAAATTCATATTTTGGTTTATTTTAGGCCCATATTTCTTACCAATTATAAAATATTTGTTAAGTACACTGCAATAATTATTTTTGTTAACATAAATTGATGATAAGGTATTACTTTGTCAATTAACCTTTAAGTTAAACAGTAGTAATTAGATACTTATAATATTTTTAATAATAAAGTTTAAATGAATATAAAAACCACAACAAAGGTACTACAATTAAGAATCTCAAGAAAACTGTAATAACAATTAAAAATAAGTTAACAACATAGAAAACAAGTATAAAACTTGAACAACAGTAAACTATAAAGTTATTTGGATTATACTTTCAATTACCACTTACTTATAATACTAGAGCCAATCTTCATTCATAAGAAACCTGGTCAATCAAGCAAAACATTCACATATCAGTCGGCAAAATGTCTGGTATAAGGTATTGACATAAATCCATTTCTGAATTCACAAATGTTACCTTTCCAGCTGTATTTTCATCCAACCTGAAATAAAATTGTGTATTTATAAATATTCATATTTTAAATGATAGAACTTGTAATTTTATTATATAGATGTTTAGCACATTTTTGTTTTAAATTGAAATAAATTACATCTTTTTAGATATAAAAAGAAAAGAATCGTTATGTGGTAACTACAATCTAAAGAAGTTACAATATAATATATATTATATATTAATTAACAACTTACCATCCTTTTATAACAGCCCAACATCCAGAAAAGAATGCAGGTGCGTTAATAATGAGACACACACCAAGTCTTTCAGGGTAATGACGACTTAACAGCCATATTAAATTCTTGAGTACCTGGTAGTCCATGCATGATAGAGTAAACTTGTTTAGGTCAAACACAATGCAAAGATTATCCACTACTTCCTCAAAACACTTTTTACTTGCATCTTCCTATTAAGGAAATATTTATATTAGTATTTAGGTTAGTTTAGTGAACCCTCTTATTTAGAGAAATAATCTTATCTATACAGGGTGAATTTTTCAAGTGTGCCTTTAAGGCCAAATCCTAAACTACAAGGAATAGCAAAAAATGCTTAAAGGTGTCTCGGGGCCGATTTTGATAAATTCTAAAACTGCATGATTAGATTTTTGTAAAATATATTCTCCTAGTCAAATTGGTTGATTTTGAAAAAAAAAAACTTATCCTATATTATTGCACCAGCTGCTAGTGTCGCTTATAAGGATGGAAATAGGTCGCAAATGGCGGAATGTAACTTGTGCAAACTAAAAGAAGGTGCTCATTTTTTAAATAAATAATAAAATATGTTTAATGTTCTTAAGCCATAATTAATAAATTGTTCAAAATTATGGCCAATATTGTCAATACAAACCTGAATTGTTTTTTCTTACCTTTTTTTAAAAAAAATATGATGTTGTTTTTCTTTACTGGAGTTGCATGTGACTTTGTATTTATCTGAAGGTAAGCAGACCTACAGAAACCATGAATGGCGTCGCTCAATTCATTGTTGTTTAACAGCATAGATCGCTTCTACTATTACGGCTAAAAGATGCAGTTATGAAGCGGGCGGCGATAAAGACTAATTTGCATTATTCACATTACATATTACTTTAATAGCTGCTTTATCGTCAAATTAACCACCTACAATCTAACAGGAGAACAAATTGTTTGAAATAATGATTTTCAAAACATACAGATGAAAAAACCTTGAAGTGGTGGGGGCACCTTGACAAAAAAATTGATGCAATAGTCTCCTGAAAACTGGTAAACCCATAGACCACAACCGAAACATGACTAGGACACTTCAAGGTTTTTTCATCTGTATGTTTTGAAAATCATTATTTCAAACAATTTGTTAGTAAAGTGGACGGTGGTAAAGTATTTATAAAAATGAGTACTTTCTTTTAGTTTTTTGCTAGATATTACTTAGCAGAATTTGATCTTTATAAGTGACACTATGAGCTGGTGCAAGTGAGTTATTTTTTTTCAAAATCAACTGGTGCAATTCCCGGCTAGGAGAATAAATTTTTCACACATCTAATGATACAGTTTTAGTTTTTATGAAAATCACCCCTAAGACTCTTTGCCCGGCCTTGCAGGCACACTTGAAAAATTCACTGCTACTGTATACTGCTACATTTTGGTCCCCATGGCTACTGTAACTCTAAAATATCATTTAAAATTAGAGCATTGTGAATAAAAAAAAACTGATAAGAAGGTTAATCAATAAGGCCAGACCTATAGAAGACAAGACCTAGAAGTAAGCTATAAGCCATGAGCCAAAGAGGAACCCGTGATGATATTAATATTATTTTTTATTAAATCAAGGTTTGCTAGGATTACAAAGTCAATGTAATATTATTTTATAAATAGTTCTTGGCTTTGTGTTGGGCATTCATAAATGCTTGGGTTTGATTGCTGGTAGGCACCATATGTAAACAGGAATAGCTTAGCTAAATTTGTATAGACCTATGGAATGTTAATTAATGCTGTATTTATGAAAAATAATTACAACAAAAATATTTTAATAAAACAACAACTTACCAAGCAATGAACAATAAATTTAGTAAGTTCCTCTATGTTTCTGTCACTGGAACTGTGGTTTTTAGCTGGGATGTAAATTATTGGACGCCCAATGATGTCTCGGTGCCTTAGCACTCTGGCTTTGTCTGAATACTTCTCAATTAACTCTTTATCATCCTTTAATTGAGCTACACCATATTCTACTCGCCATTTGTTCGTTTTTAACATAGCCTAAAGTAAAATAGATAATGTAATAGTAAAAGGAAAAGTTTTAAAATACACATACAGTAGAAGCATAGAAGGATTTCAGCTTAGTGATAAGTTAAAATCTGAAACGGCCTGAACATAAAGATGAAATTGTAAAGAAGGTTAACTCTGTTCTGTATGCAATAAGGAAATCCTTACAACAGTTCACTCCTGCTTTCTAAAAATAAAAATACATAATAATGGTATGGATTTTAAGAAAGATACTTCAAGCAAGATAATGACCTGCCTGAGGGTGTACAGAGGCGAGCCACTAAACTATTTGTGGAAAAATACATGAGCAAAGACTCAAAATTCTTAACCTAACATAACTAAGAGTCCACAGAATGCATGGAGATTTATTATTATTAATAGAGACATTAAAAATCTCAGTAGCAAGTCTGATTGTCCATGATTAAAGGAAATATTTAAATTGAACCCAACATTATTTCCATGCTAAGATTATGACATGAAACTGAACAGAACACTCTGAAATTAAATGAAATTATTTATTTGCTTCGTATCAGAGTAAAGGTAGATGTTAGTAAGATAAATATTCATCAGAAACTACCAAGACAACATGACTATAGAAACTACAGTTCAGTAACCATTTAGAGAGAGTAGACATAAATATATTTGACGGCAATTCCTTAAATTGTTTTGGTATATGATTGGAAATCTTAATGCTCATCAGGTAAGAGTTAATTTGGTAAACTCTGGTCTTGGGGGTTATGTCATTGATTAGCATAGATGAAGTACGGGATTTTGGGTACACATCTCCACCTCTGCTCTTTGAAACACTGGATATAATTTCCTAGCAAAAGCTACAACAAGATAATATATTGCATTCTTTAACTGCAAATTATTCTTCTAACACTTGAAAAAATACACTAGGGTAAAGATGTACTTTAGAACCGACTGATTTAGGGGGAGGGGGTACCAGGGGCTACACCCTGGTACCTACCACCTTCTAGGAAATGCCTAGTTTTCTAGAAAAATCAGCTACTCTGATATCCACAGGGTCTAGAGTAGTTTAGCCACTTGTTTGATAGAGAAATTAAATGTGAAGTGGAATGGCAATGGGTGTTATATGAAATAATACTACCCAACCCCCTGCATGCTACATAACTTAATGTAAAACTAGTGTAAGACTAAGGGGTTAGCTGATTCCATTAACCTATCTGCCAAACAACGGTGCCACTGAGGCGACCAAGCTCACCAACCATATCCACACCTTAAATATAAATTCTGAGTTGTTAAAAGTAATAGGCATTGAAGATGTGTTACCTGAAAGGCAATATCCACTGTTTTAAATGCTCTCAAATATCTTTTTAAAGAAAATTCATTATGATATTGGTTTGGATCTGCGTTTGCAATGATACTCATCCTTGATTTGAGTTCGATAAAATCATTTTCGTTCACGGGCTTATTTTCTTCAGACATTGTTAATATGGTGTGTACAAAAATATTCACAACCAAATAAACTACAAAGTATTTTTTACGGTTATTTAAATTACATTTACACTATTATTTTATAAAAAATATAAGATATATTTACTGCTTTTGCTTTAAGTTTTTTGATATAAATTTATATATATTTTTTGTTTTGTTTTTTCTTCGTAAGAATCGGCAAAAGGATCAAAGCCTATACAGCCCTGTCTTATTCTATATATTCATTTCAAATTCTTTTCACTGTAGTTTTAATAAATTTGTAGATAGCGTAGTAATTGCTGGGATGTTGTAGAAGTCTTTTTATATTGCGCGGTACTTCATTTCTTTTATAGTTCGTTTGTAGATCCGAGTATAATACAGATTGTTGATATTCAAAGTATGAGCATTGAAAAAATATGTGTTCTATTGTTTCATCTTCTTTAAGACAATATTCACAGGTTGGCATTTCAATCATCTTCATTCTTTGCAAATGTTTTTTAAAATGACAATGTCCTATCCTTAATCTACAAATGGTTGTGTAAAAATCTCTGCTTTTAATAGCCCCGATCAAACCATGAGCTTTTAATTTCTGTTTGAATTTCTGCGTACCACGAACCTTTTTCCTTTAAACTATGAATCCTATATAAATTTATATAAAAAATGCAAGCACAGATTATATTTTATGTATCGTTCCAAAACGGGGTAATATTTAAACCTTTTTGATCTATCGGGAAAAAGAAAGAGACGGTGATATGTAATTTGTATATATTCCATCTCTTTATTTTCCTCGAGAGATCGCACGGGTTGCAATATTATTATATTTGAATTTTGAAACAGCGCTATGCTGCGTTCCAAAACGGGGTAATAATTAATCCTGCGCGATCTATCGGGAAAAAGTCAGATACGTAGATATGTAATTTGTATATTCACAAAAAATACACTTTGAAATGGTAAAATTCTTCTCTTCTACTCTTCCAATAATAGTGGTTTTATGCGCCCCCATGGGGAGAGGCTGGTGAGGGTGCATCATTCCTTTAAAGCGACAAAAACGTCACATACCTACCAAGCTCCAATAAAAAATAAACATATTTTTATAATTAAATATTAAATTATTCAAATGATTATCGATTACAATGAAAGTTTGGGTACTTATTATGCCCATCACTAGTTGCATTAGTGTGCGTTTAGCCCATAGTTGTGTTCTATACGTGTTTACCTCGTCCCGCACTAGGAGTGGCAGAAAAAAAATGTTTGGAAAATAGGACCTTTGCTCCATCATCAAAAATTGTTAATGTTTAACGTTTGCAAACTCGGAATAAGGCCCCAATAGTTATTATTTAACGCAATAGGTAACGTTTAATCGCTATCTACAAAAACTGTCAAAACAAATAGTGGTAATATACAAAATATACCCAAAATTTAGGGTAAATATGAAAATATATACCTTCATACGATTGATTTATTAAAAATTACTTAACTTTGTTTTTTCAAATCCAATTCAATTTAATAAATATTTATTTCATGTAAACCTGGGGCCTTACCAAAGAGCCAATCGATAATCGAATCGAATTACCCATCGAAAGCCAAATGTATGGGATTTGACGTTTCTCGGCGATCAGGCTCTACCCATAGAGTAAAATTCCTATACATTTTTACCGATCGATGCGGCGATTCGATTGGCGATCGTGTTCTTTGGTCAGGCCCCTTTATATAGGTATTTAGGCATAGTCAGAAAAAAAACTATATAGAAAAAAACTATATATATAAACTATATAAACGACGTTGCGTAAAGTATAAATTTTGAAATATAAGGTCTATTTCAATGGATATATAGTCTGTATTAGGTTGGCTATAATAATGCGCCATCTTGAAATACGCAAATTCATCGCAAGTTTGAACATCTGATGAGCATTGGAATTTCAACCCTATATTTAATAGGATAGAACTTATATATCAATATTTTTTTAGTTTACGCAAAATGCGCGACGGTGAACGTGTCAAAACTCGGATTAAAGCCTCTGGAAACTGCTACATTCCTGCGTTCCGAGAGCTAACGCGGGCAGTTTCTCGTGCTGACTTCAAAAACCAGCGCGACCGCCCGTTTCAACACAGCCATGTCATTTTTTTTAGCGATGCTAAAATGCAGCTCGGAAACGATCGGTGTTGATTTTTGATGCCACTTTTTGACAAGAAGCACTATTTTGAATTAAATAATTGAAATTAAAAATGCCTAGATCCAGAATTTTTATTTTTATATATTTTTTTTTTTTATAAAGAAATACAAAAGGCTTAATTAATCTATAGTTTACAAAAAAATAAAAAATGTCTTTGTAAAAGTAGGTAGTGTGTGTATGTGTATATGAGTGTGTGTAATTTTATAACAATTTTGCTAACATTTGAGTCTATAAGTGTTTCATCGGATAAGTATATGTGCCTTTTGTGACTTAGAGGTTATTATTATTATCTTATATTAATGGCCTCTACGCGTGCGCGTAATTTTGCCAATGTCAAGTAGATTGAGGGTAGGTTCAAAATTTTTTAATTACAAAAGTTAAAGTGGGATAATAGGATGGATAGGAATAAGGAAAGGACTAGGTTAGAATTAGGAATGGCCACATGACCGTATGCAAACATACGGTATAGTGATGCCAGTGTCTAGTGAAGGAGGAAAGAATCTACAGTAAAATGGGTACCGCCATTTTACTGAAGGAATGGATTCATTGAGATAGCACAAACACTGAGATCACTGCGTAAATACTACACTTCTCACACTTAAGATTACTTATGAATGCTTATTCTACAAAATTGGTACACTTTTGCACAATAATATCCTATAAACTTAACTATGAAAAATATACTAGAAACACACGACTACAGTCTTCGGGCTACCCTCAAGGAATCCGACTTAGAGGTTCCTGGCTCCCAAACTAGAATCCTCTGTACTATGGGTAGCCTATTCTCCAACTAAGGTATATATGTAAGTAATAGCTCAGTGTGCTAGTGTAGTTGAATAATAAAAGAATAAAATGGTATGTAAATATGCATGTGTGATAATAATATAATAAGATATTGCCATTGCATAAATATAAATTTAAATAAATAAATGAGTAATATATAAATATATATTAGAATAATGTCATCCAGTCACGTCATGATTGTCAGTAGTTCCTCAGTCTTGTTGTAATCATAGTCAGAAATCAAAATCAAAATATTACTACCTTATCATTATATAATAACGGTCTTATTCATAAAAACTTACGAAGCCTTTATTGATGCTTTATAACAGCTCAATAGCAAAACACCTCAAAACGTTATTCATAAACGCACAATAAACCTCTAATTGTGATAAACGTCAAATAACAGCTCCATAACTTTATTGAAGGCAGGAGCCCACTATAAACCTATTTTAACCTCACTTTATATACATATTTTATTTTTTAGTTTAAAATTTTATTAAATGACTTCTATTACTTCATAAAATTATATTACAAATAAAAATAATAATGCCCAGTCGGCTTCCGATCAACAAATTCTCAAAATTTTACAACTCGAATGGACTTGAACCAATTTAGGTTGGGCGCACACTGACAGAAATTTGTAACAAAAAAATATTAACATTTAATCTTGTTTCACCGCGGTAGTTTGTCCAAAAAGACAAAGTTGAGCCGCTTTAAACTACAAAAATTGAATTGCGGTGCCGACTGCCGTCACATCTGTTTTTTATTTATTTATTACACGACATGTGATTTTGTATCTACCGGATGGTAAGCAGACCTACAAAGTCCATAAATGGATCGATAAATACATTGTCGTTTTACAATATTGATCGCTCCCACTATGCTGGCTAAATGATGCTGTTACTAAATGTCAAAGAATCAAAAAGAAAGAAAAAAAAATCAAAGAAGTTTACATTACGAGTCTATTTCAATATCCTCGCTGCTTTATCATAAATTCAGTCGCTTATTTCGTAACCGCACCATGAAAGGATACTACCACCTCAACAATAAATTTATGCAGTAGTCCCGGTACCAACCAACCGGTGAACCCACAGACTAAAACAGAAACATGACTAGGTCACTTGACAGTTTTTGTTGTATGTGAAACAAGTATTGCGACTTGCAAGTTACATATTATCATACAGAGATGCAATCATAAAAAATCACATAGGTACAGATATAGAGAGATGCAACATACGCGATAAACAAAGCTGTATTCTATTTTTGATACAAATTATTTTAATTTAAATGATGGCTGAAACCGCGGGGCAGAGCTAGTGTGACTAAATGTTCTATCAGTGTGCGCCCAACCTTATTATAATTATTTCATTAGAGGTGTCAAAAACGTTTTTTTTTTACTTTTATGGTCTTGGTTTTCCGCGATTCTGCCAACTTTCTTGACAATCAATTATTTTTTTCTATCAACACATCACTAATTTAGCTAATAAACGTCAAATAGTTATAGGAGCTTTATTGGAGGTTTATGAATAACAAAAAAGTTATCGAGCCAATAGCCTTTTTAATTATTGAGCTCTTTAAGAGTGTTTTAATGATTTTTTATGAATAAGACCGTAAATCAATATTTTTTAATTAACTATTATTTAAATACAATAATTTTATAATATCACAATATTAATTTAATTAACAACCTCAAACTAAACATACTAAAGCTAAATTTAGTTACACGATATTTATTTTTTAGGTTTAATTGAACTTTTAAAACTAAAACAGATATGAATATATAAAATAATTAATTAAATTCCAATTTGTAGATAGATATTCACATGTAAACAAACATCTGTCAAAAAGTAGCCGTGCTAACTTTTCGTGTTAAAATTTCTTGTCGCGGAACGATTGATGGTAACTTGAATTGCTAACATTTCCGCGCGGTGAAACGACCTTGGCTAAAAAAACCAGCGATCCGTGGCAGCGATGCTAAGCACGGAACGTGACTTTCCTCACGGTCCGAATGGAGATGACACCGCTGTCAGTGCTGACGTTCATAATCACCGGTCCGATTCAAAAAGCGCGATGAGACCGCTCACGGCGCTATTAGCTTGATAATGAATTGGACCAGTGATTAAGCGCGCTCACAAGAACATCACTTGTATCTCCCTCTATCTCGCAACTAAAACATATGCTCCTCTCACTCTGTTTGAATGTCAAATAAAACGCCATAAAAAAATAATGAATTTTGTATATTTATTTACATTAATATTAAAATAAACGAGAACACAACACTTTTAACTATCTACTTAATAATTATTTAAGGAATTTTATTACTTTCCTTGAAAACATGTTTCTAGATAAATGTCAATCTGACAGCGCTCACAGCGATTTCACCCAAAAGCAAAATCACTGTAAGTCCAATATGGCGTCTGTAGTGACGTCACTATCTATGTCAAATCATCTATCGTTAGCGCGCTTACTAGAGGTGGGTCGTTACGTGATTTCATTGTAACGTAACGGCTACGTTTCTTTTTGTTAATCACCCGTTATGTAACTATTTATAGTTATTATTAAAAAATCTAATTACAAGCAAAAAAAAAAAAAAAAAAAAAAAAAAAAAAAGGGACGCGTAGTGCCTCGAAAATAATTTTAATTTTATGTACCTACTTTACTCTCAAATAAATCTCTAAACAATCATTGTTTTAAATTATTTTCTTACTTACCCCGTGTTTTTTTAATATAAAAACTTATTCACTATAACAGCAGTCAGAAAACTTATTTACATTGTACAATTATTTCTTTAACAAATTTTCTTTATTTAAAATTTTCTATCTATTTTAATTTTTTAATGGCGACATGATTCTATTCTATCAAAATAACTTAATAACCACAGAACGCCAGTTCCATCCCCGCTTCTGCACTTCATTTTTTTAATTTCATATTTTTATTATGATTTTTACATGTGTTTTTATTTTAATCAATTTTTATCTTTAACATTCAATAGACAGCTAAAGTTTTATTGACCACAAAATACTTATATTCTGCATTATTTAATTTATTAGCGCCATCTCTGTAGTAGTTGTTATCAATTGGTTTACTTAGTTCATTATATCACCGCTTTGCGCTATGTCGCTGCTCGGCGACATTCCACAACTTGTGATTTAAACGGACGGAACAAATGTACCTATCTATATGGATATCACTTTGAAACGCTTGTAACGGTTGTAACTTGTAACGATGGAAACTCTTGTAACGTGGTGGTTATTGTTACTTCACGTGATTGTGATATTTAGTGATTTTTGTTATAGTAGTTTTTTCGTGATTGGTTGCACATTCGTTCTAAGGTTTTTTGACGTTGTGTTTTTTTTTGAGTTATTGTTGCTATCCTCGTTTTAGTTTCTTTTTCTTGTATCGGTTTTTAAAATATCGTCGTTGCACTCCGACGAGGTGGTTAATGATGTTCACGCTATTGCTGTGATTGGTTGCGGTACGTTCCGTGACGCATTCTTTCTAGGTTTTTTCTAGTTGTATTTAAAAATTATCTTGTTTTAGTTTTTATTTTGTTTTTTTTTGATAAAAGTATTAAATTTTTGTTTTGATAATAAGTCTTATATCCACATGGTTTATATTTTGATTTTGGACTCATAGTTATGGTATTGGTGTAATCTGACGATATGTCATGTCAAAACGTTTTTTTATTATAACTTATTAACCCCTGGCCCTAGACCCAAAGTGTTTGTACTTAAACGATAGGTATCGATGATATCTAGCCAATGAAAGTAATTTCAGCTTTGTTAAAGGATTTTCGACCTTATTGACAATTGCATTTTATTGGTAGAATTCGATAGTATGCCATCTAATAAGTCGAATGAAATTTAAAAAAAAGGTACTCGATCAATGTCATTAAGGTCGAAAATGTTTTTTCAATTTATCTCGTCAACCGTCGGTCGTAAGCCTATCGTGTTTGTACTCTAATAAAAGGAAATAATGAGATCTAACCCTTTTAATACTCAAAAATCAATATTATGTTTTTTTTTCTTAATTACGTTTTTTTAATTAAATAGTTATTACAAATATAATAACCGTTATTAGTTATTTAAGAGATATCGACTTTACTGTAACTATCTACGTTACGTAACGCTCACCTCTAGCGCTTACGCCCAATCGGACCGGTGATGACAGCGCTGACATCGATTTTGTCGTGAATCGGACCGCAAGGTTTATTACCTCGTTTTGGAACGTGTTGAAAGAAAGTGCGCAGTGTTGAATACACAGATTATAACAGATTATTTATGTTTGGGACTTTGGGATAAATAAATAAAACTTGTATTTATTTTAAATTATTTTGTTTTATCTTTTAACAATAACTTTCGGTACGGCCCTGATAAACGAATATGAAAGCTATACTAATTTTTGATAATGTTAACGATTTATTGTTCTCAAAATGGGATAATACATTTATACAGCGAATGAAAAGCCTCACCGATTCAGTAAGTTTTATCTACTAGTTGTTCAAAAAAAGGTTACTTTAGTTAGTATTAGATAGACTGTTAGCATTTGTGCATCGCCACTGCCTAAGAGATGGACAGAAAAAAGGCTATAAATAAAGAGTTACAGGGGGCTTACCACCAACTCTTAGAATTATCCAAAACTATTATAATTAAAACAATTTCAGGACAATCCCAATGTGACAGACTGTAACTCCGTAGTCCAGCTGATGTCTCCAATAATTACCTCTCAGCGTGTTATGTCGGCACAGTTTGGCAATACTTACTCTTCAATGCAGTGTAAAGATGGCACAAACATTGTCTTTGATGAGGTAATAATATCTAAAAGTGATTATCTTGATATTGGAGTTTTATTATTAATATAAAAACAACAAAATGAAGTGAATATCAAAGGAAAAAATTGAAACACTTATAAAATATGCCCAAAATATTTAGTAAAATAAGGCCCCACATCCGTTACATGTACCTTAACTATTTATGTATAGTATTTTATTATTATTTATCAGGCAGGCAGTTGAAACAACTGATAAAAGCTTTTATATATATATATTATAATTTCCTTAGTTAACCACTCAACCGTCCGTGGATACTATAGTATCCAAAAAAAAAATAGGGTCTTACGTCCGCGGCTGCTCTAGTATCCAATACACTTGAACAATGCGTCATTGTTCTAAGCACCATCTAGTGAATTACATCGTCTCTTTTTAGTTTGTTTGTTGTTTTAATATCACAGACCATGATATTACTTCACTAAATAATCGGTAGATGGCTAAATAGAATGATTTTTTTAAAACAAAAAAAAATAAAAACTTTAGTTGGCGTTGTACTATTGCGTTGGAATGATTTTTTGAAGAATATTGTTGAAATATATCTCGTAAATAATATTTTCTGCTATTATTATACATGAAAATGATCCTGAGGATTTGTTTTTTAAGATTACAACTATATTTTATAGTTTGTATATGTAATCCTATTCTAAATAGAGGGTCAAAATGATAGGTATTATTTGGACGAGAACAATGGCCGGTTTTGGCGGGCTTTTGTGTTTTACAGTTTACTTTACATTCTTTTTAATAAAATAATATCTAAAAAATGAATAATAGTTCACTATTTCCATAATCATATACTTTTATTATAGAAATGTATTAAGATTAATAATATTTCAATAAAATTTAGGCATGTTTATGCGCATGAAATTTGATACCGCGGCCGAAATTCGAGAAGTAGGTGTTTTGTTTCAATTTATTTCACAATTGAAGACTACATTTAATATCAATATTTTTACATTGTTGGAAAGGGAAAATAATGTAGAATTTTATACTTATTTTTAAATTAGTCTAATTTCCAATATTATTATATTAAAATGGAGAATTATGAAAAATAACACAGTTTTTTAAATATTTTTTCGCATGTTTTGTTTGGGTTTTAGTAACTTATATTAACATTATCAATATTTTTTTATATAACCCTGTTAAGTATATTTTCACCTATTGCTACGTATTTTTTTTATTATTATAGGTATTTTAATTTAGCAGATATAGCGGTTTATATTAATAAAGTATCGCGAAAAAACAGGTAAATTACAGGTAGCGCTTGACCGCGCGAACAGCGGACGTTAGAGGCTAGCTTGGTTGGTCCGCGCTGGACGGTTAAGTGGTTATTTATGTTATAAATAAATTATATTAGTAATTTATATTTATATGTACCTGAATCAAATAAAATCTATTATGAAGTGTCACAATTATATTACCAATATCAGTAACAGTTATATTTTTGAACCATTTCCAGTTGAGATGTTGGAGCTGTGGGGCCCGAGTGCCCATAGAGTCTTCGGATAAATATTGAGGAGACTTTATCACGTGACCAGAAGGCTGGCTTATATTTCGGCCAGAGGCCAAGCATTGCTATTCAACATGGTAATGCCGCCAGCATTCCCACTGGCAGCCATTTAGGGAAAATATTTTATTATTGGTTTAAAATTTTTCTATTATATAACAAATTATTATATTATTCATTACCTATTTTTAATTGTTATTTTCAGTGGCTTGATCATGTGCTGATAGTTGCAAGTGAAGATGAATTAGATGATATGCACAGGGAACTCCTAGACTGTAAAACATTCATCCAACATATTTGTGGACAAAATGCTAATTTGTAAGTTTACATATATAAAATTTTCCAAAGTCATATACTTGGACCATTTCCAAGATAACGCTAACAAGATTGTATAGTATTTGATTGGTTTGACCTATCTAACATGTCCCCTGTACCCTAGTACAGAAGACAGTGAACTTGCATGTTGTTATCATAAAAGGCCCTGATTTGTGGTCTCAACTCCAGGGACACTGCTGTTTACTCCCCAACCTCTTAACTATGCGATGGACTCGATCCCCACAAAGAATCCATGGATAAGTAAGACCTTTGTCACCCGCTCTCTAACTTTTTGAATTGCTTTTGTCTATCTTGTAACAAGCTGTACCACCCAGTTTCATCCACCGATTAATTTCAAATAAATTTGTTTAAAAATAAAATATAGCCCATGTTACTCACTGATAATATAGCCTTTCTATTGGTGAAAGAATTTAACCAAATTTTTGAAACAAAATTGCTCAATAAGTTTTTGTGAATAAAGGGCCCCCCTCTTATTACTATTTAAATTCCATGTATGGTCAGGGATTTTATGATCAGATTATATTTTTTTAAGCACGTTATTTATTTATTTTATTTTTTATTTATTTATTTATTCGTGGAAATATCAACAGCGATTCACAAATTCAAAAATACAAACATATATAAAAATATTACAAATGGCCGATAATAGAATTTCACAAATATTACAAAAAAATTAGAACATAGCTCATACTGATTAGAAGATGTGAGTGCATGTGACTTATTGTGTGCGTGTGTGTGTATGAGTGTGTAGCATATACTATTGCGTCAGCCGCAATATAAGGACTCCAACCGTCCTGCCACAGCTCCCCTGAAAGCTTGCTTACTACCGGAGTAAATATCAATATCGATAAAACTGTCATTGTATAGTCTGGCTATTCTTGACAATGTCGAATTTTGTGCATAGTTGGTGAAGCAGTAAGGCGTGCTAAATAGTGCTCGGGCAGTCACACGGGTTCGTCGACACGGTGTTCTGATCGTTATTTGCCTAACCAATTCGGGACAGTCCAACCTTCCATTAACCAGGTCAAAGAAAAACACCATGTCGAGTAGTTGTCGCCTTAACTCTAGAGGTAGAAGGCAGTGTTTTCCACATGAATCATGATAATTACTACCCTTAAACCTTACTCTATAGTTTAGGTGTTTTAGGAAGACGGACTGTATGTGTCCGATTTTATCTTTGTAAACGGTATATTGGGGTGACCAAATACTACTGGCATACTCAAGGACACTCCTAACATAGGCATAATAGACTATTTTTATGCAGTGGGTGTCAGTGAAAGGAGAACACACCCTCGTTACGAACCCCAAGTTCCTATAAGCCTTGTTGACGATGGCATCTATATGTTGATCTAAGATCAATTTAGAATCAAGATTCACACCCAGGTCGCGTATCATATCTACCTTTTGAATAGTTGTGCCACCGATATTATAAATAAAATTTATTATACTCTTGTTTCGAGTAAAGGTGATATGAGCGCACTTAGAAACATTTACGTTAATTCTATTATTGTTATAATATTTATTTAAAGAGTCCAGATCCCGTTGAAGTCTGAAGCAATCATCAATACTATTTATTTTTAAAAATATCTTCGTATCATCGGCATACATAAGGTACTCTGAACTGTGGACAACTTTGTAAATATCGTATAAATACGGACCTAGATGTGAACCCTGAGGGACTCCAGAAGGAATTCGGACGAAATCTGATCTGTAACTGCCCATGCAAACTCTCTGAGACCTATTGCACAAATAAGAGCAAACCCAACGATATAAGTTGCCACGAATGCCTAGTGTTTGTAATTTATGCAGCAGGATGGTGTGATCTACCCTGTCGAAAGCTTTTTCAAAGTCAGTGTAGATCACATCAACCTGACTACGCTTATCCATAGAATCGGTTACAAATGAGATGAACTCCGTAAGATTTGTGAGAGTAGAACGGCCCTTCACAAATCCATGCTGTGCCGACGGTATACCCCTGACTATAATGGCATATATATTATTATAAACAAGTTTCTCAAGAACCTTACTAAAAATATTCAAAATGGAAATAGGGCGGTAATTAATTATATTTGTTTTTAAGCCTTTCTTATGAATGGGAACGATATTTGCCTCTTTCCAAATTTACGGAAAAACCCCCTCATTCAATGACCTGTTAAATAAAATCGATAAAGGAGCACAAAGTTCACCAGCGCACTCACGAATGAAAAACGGTGTTATGCCATCGCTTCCAGGTCCACCTGATATATCTAGGGTCTGCAAAATGTCCAACACTTGCCCCTCATTAACACTAAGCTTATTAATAATATCGTCTGAGTCACAAAAAGGGGGCGCCATATTCATAGATGTATACTGAACAGCTGGCTCAGAGAAAACACTCACAAAAAAGTTATTA
The DNA here is from genome assembly GCA_947458855.1 of Monopis laevigella. Classification (NCBI taxonomy): domain Eukaryota; kingdom Metazoa; phylum Arthropoda; class Insecta; order Lepidoptera; family Tineidae; genus Monopis; species Monopis laevigella. The sequence goes on from OX381578.1 coordinate 25,879,776, forward strand.
AAACTGTCACATATACTCTGGCCTTCGGTAAGAGTGTCACCATCGCAAACAAATTGACAAGGATATCCAGTACCACCTTTACGAGATTTAACAAACGACCATAGCCTTTAAGGGTCCTTTTTAATAAGGGATTGCATACTAGATGTATATTCATTGTAACACTGAGCTTGAAACTTTTTTTGTCTAGCTCTCAAGAGAGAAAAAACTTCGTAATCTGAGGGGTTGTTGAACCTCTTCCATCTCTTGTGAGCTTTGGATTTTTCTTTAATAATTTTTATCAGTGCTGAACTAAACCATTTAGGATACTTATTTTTTGATCGAGGAGCCTTAGGTACATATCTGTCGATTATAGAGGTAAGAGAGTTATAAAAGTCACTTAAAGCATCATCGACAGTCACCCCACTAACCAAAGCGGAGCAATCCATATTACGAATGGCTTCACGTATGCCTTCGTAGTCGCCCTTATGAAATTTATATACATAATTATTATCATTTGATTCTGGCAGGGGGCGGACTGCTATATTTTGTAATTCTACTTCAAGGGATGGATGAAAACAATCCTCTTGTAGCAGAGGTGAATCAGATCTATGGAGGTCAACGGGAAAATTACAAAACACCAAGTCCAAGATGTTGTCTTGAGAATTAGGGACATCATTAAATTGAGACAAATCCAACATCGTTAGCTCATCAATAAAATTAGAGGCAGCATTTTGCACATCGACCGCTCCTCGACGTAGATAAATAGGCCCTGTGGGCGACCACCGTACATTTGGGAGATTAAAATCCCCTAGTAAAACAATGTGATCCAAAATGTTGTTGGTAGCGACGTATTTTACAGAATGAAGCACCGAATTAATATCTCTGATGTGGCTTCCTCCCCCGGCTACGTAGGTGGAACATATGTGAAGGTTTCGACCCCTAGCAGCTGAGTTGAAAGCTTTACCAGGTATAGTTACCCATATTGCTTCAGCAGGCGAACAGCTCAGGTCATCACGTGCGCGAGCACCTAGGGTCCTGCGTACCATCACCAAAACTCCCCCGCCCTTCGATTTACCAGTAGACATGGGGTCTCGGTCGCAACGGAATACATCATACACACTATCGCAAAGTTCGGAGTCCAAAATCCCCTCATGCAACCAGCTCTCAGTAACTACAATTATATCATAATTATTAGATACAACACTTATATAGGTTTCTATTGTTTCCTCTTCTATCTTCTTATGCTTTTATTATAAACTAGCGACCCGCCCCGGCTTCGCACGGGTGCAATGCTGATACTAAATATAAACCTTCTTATTATACATATAAACCTTCCTCTTGAATCACTCTATCTATTAAAAAAAACCGCATCATAATCCGTTGCGTAGTTTCAAAGATTTAAGCATACAAAGGGACATAGGGACAGAGAAAGCGACTTTATTTTATACTATGTAGTGATATAGAAGTATTGCCCATAGTCTATACCAGCGGTACTCATAATTTTTTTTTTGAGGGCTACAAAGACAATTTATTTTTAGTTTTGTGGGCCACAACAACCTAAATTTAATGTTTTTGAAAAACATAAAATTTAGATAATCAAAAATGTGCCTTATTTAAGTTTAAAATTTGTTTCTGAATACATTTTTTGGGTACAAATTATTTATTTTAGTTTATTTTATTCACAAAAATGTAAATTCGCAAAAGTAGATCCAAACAATGTCAATATTTTTATATGGGTGTGTGCGAAATTTAAGTGGTTGACAACTTGACTGCTATACTAGTAGCCACTCACAAAAGCTCGGCAGGCAGCACGAGGCCCTTGGGCCGCAGGTTGAGTACTCTGTTATAAAAAATAACTTTCCATTTTGTTTATAGATTACAAAAAGCATTGTACCGTGATTGGCTATCAGCACTATTGGATAGTCAGAACAAAGGTGACTTTGTTCCGGGAGCCAGTGGGATGATAGGGGAGACTGGGGCCACTGCCACTGCTCTCAATGCTCTGAAGGTGGCGGCCAAAGATGTGAAGAGTTCATATTCACATTACCACCTATTACTATTTGTTGGAGATAAAATGATGGCACTTTATTCTAGGTAATTTTATTAAACTACTTATTATTCATAAGAACAGGTTGGTACTGGATATTTGAATGGGCTGAGGATAGTTTAATTAACTTGTATTGGTTTGTGGGGAGCTCTCATTGTAAGATGCTTTATTATTTTTATATTGATAGAAATTAATATTAGTTAAAAAAATATGTATGGTAAAAATAGTTAAAAATATTATGAAAAATATATGGCCAAATAACTTTTACATATTTAGTTTTACCCCCAACTAAACTTGTATAGTAACAGATTCATAATAAAGATCAATCAATCACGACGTCAAGTGACCTAGTCACGTTTCGGTTTTAGTCTGTGGTTTTTAGGAGACTACTGCACCGATTTCTTGTTGATGACTGCACCCTGAAAGGAGACTACCTTTCAGGGTGCGGTTACGAAATGGGTAGTTGAATTAACGATAAGCAGAGAATATATTAAAATATACTCATAATGCAATTCTTCATTGTCGCCCCCCCATTTCGTAATCGTATCATTTAGCCATAGTGAGAGCGATCAATATTGTTAAAGAACAATTATTGTATGACCCCATTAATGGATTTTGGTCTGCTCACCACCAGATAGATACAAAGTCACATGTTGTGCTCCAATAAACTATACATACAATTTAAATTGCTGCCATTATTTTGTATTTCATGTATGGCAGCCATCTTTTGGAATGTTTTTAAGTTTGCTGCATACCTAGCAACATTTATTCGTAGGGATGACATGTCCTGTTTATTTTTTAGTTATTGGACTAGGGCCTCAGTATTACAATGCTTATTTTTAAGTGCAATTAGACCTGGGCAATGAAATTATATTTTTGATCATTTATGTTTATTATTTTATTTTCAGTCGCGGATGCGAAGATCTAACTCCGCCTGACATAATCCTTCTGAGCGCCCAGTGTGTTGCAGCACAAGAATATTGGGCTGGAACTGAAAATGATAAAATGAATTCCAACCATCATGTACCTTGTAAGTGTATTTAAATATATATGAGTATGTAAGACATCACACATTGCACTGATTACAAACTAGACATTAAACACATAATATAGCCTTAGGCTATACTATGCGTTTAACTAACAATGATACTATTACATAAAACAGTTCAGAAAAAAAAAATTTTTCATGAGTTAAATCCGCAACACCGGATAGAACGCCAACGGGCGACGTAACATCTATAGACCACAGAGACAGTCAATTATTACTAAAACCTCATTTCTACAACATATATATTTTTAATTTTAATTTAATATAAATCAATACAATGTAAAGGCTAGCTGGGCTTCCGAGAAAAAATAAATAAAAAATAAAAAATTTTGATCTCTAAAATAAGAACTTATTTCGTTTTTATCAATAAAAAAAACAGGTTTTAAGATAATTTAAAAGTTTTTATCTATTATTTTTCTGTGACGTCATTGTCGAAAAATCCGGCTGCTTTAAAAAAATGGGAAGTTGACATGTCACTGTGACAAGCAAGCATTTCTTATATGTTATTATGTTTTCTTAAAACTCATCTTCTCTACGAGAAATATTGTGTAGCTTTATTTTTATCATTTTTTTATCATTATATTATAAGAATAGCATAAAAATTAAAAAATTACTTTACTTACATTTTGTTATTACCATGCTGCAAGATACACATGCATATCACACCAAAAAAAAGCAAATAAATTTGTTACTGTTTTAGGTCCCCATATGCTAAAAATGAGTGTGGGGTTCCACAGGGCAGTGTGTTGGGGCCATTGCTTTTTTTACTTTATATAAATGACCTTCCAAATGCCACACCTCATGACTGTATCCTTTTTGCAGACGATACAACAATAACAATTAAATCCCACAATACAAATGACATTGAAAATATTATAATAGATACCTTACGTGACATTATTGAATGGATGATTAAAAATAATTTATTGATAAATTTTGAAAAAACCAAAATAATACAATTTTCTACTATAAATGGCTTAGAACTAGATATAAATATAAAAAAAGAACCAATTTATAATTGAAAAAGTAGACACCGTAAATTTTTAGGATATAACATTGACAAACATTGTAATTGGAAAAGACACATTGATATACTGTGTGATAAAGTTGACAGGTTCATTTACGTACTTAAAAGATTTAAAGATGTGTCTTCGGCAAAAACTAGTCTGTTGGCATATAATGAGTATATATCATCCTTATTAAAAATTAAAAATAATATTGTCGTAATATAATAAGTTTATTATTAGTTATTAAGAGTACCTACCTAATAATTCCAATAAATTTATAGTTACCAGCCTAATAAATTCCTTGTTGCTACCGATAATAATAATAATATAATACGTAATAATAATGAATGTTGATAATAATAATTGCAATAATGATACATAATAATAATGCCTGTTGATAATAATTATGATGAAAATAAGAATAATAAAACCTAATTATAATAATAATATAGCAAATAGTAATTATTGGGTGTATTAAATTGAATTGAAAACAATAATATTATAAACACTTACCTAGTACTTATCTGAACGAGGACTTTTCACGTCGTTTTGGGTATTTCATTGACTTTATACAACCATAAAATTGATTGGTGTACTTTAATATTTGTACGCTGAATTGGCAGAATATGTAGAACTGCTTAACATTTTATTTTCCACCTTGTAACCATATTCTAGCAAATAAAGATCATTTCATTTTATTTCAGTGTGTCTATTAGTCTATTATAGCGTGATTGGGACGTCACGCAGAAAAATGTTTTTATTTTTGTCATAAGCCCATTGCAATGATTGAGTACTAACTAGTCCTTCAATTTTAACTTGATTAATAACTTTGTGTACCTACTAATAACGTTAGGTACATTTACTTTACGTGTTCATCTCGTTATTAGCTTTTGGAATATTAACCCTAATTGAAGCAGCATAAACTGCTATGTGTCCATGAGTAATATACGCCACTAAAACAATACTAGTTAGGATTGCGCCAAGCGCAAAATACGATTTTTTCGCGCATAATTTTATAAATGACCAAAATCCTTGTTTATGGCCTAGTCTAAACAATTTTCTAAGCAACAACTTTTAAATTCCTCGGAGTCACCTAATAAAAACAGCCTCGACAACTCTGGGCAGCCGACAGCAGCCTAATTAAAAAAAACTAATCTTAAGGGCCAGTAGTCGACTTGACGCCCATACAAACGTACTTCCAATGTTACAACTTGGCTGTACGTCGAAGATCAATCATTATTTTTATGTTATACGTATTTTTTTTACTGTTATGGGTAATACATATTTTTGTATTACAATATTTAATAAAAAAAAAAATGTTTTCGAATAAAAAAAATTAAAAAAATCCCAACACAGAAAGATTAATAAATACAATGACCGAAAAAAATATAATTTTAATTCTGCGACAAACAGTAATTGAGTATTACTGGAAATACGAAAGCTTATTTTATATGGAGAACGCAGACTTCGCGATTACGAATGCAATACCCTTAATAAATAAAGTTTTATACAGGGTTACAGGAAAAGTCGTGCTAGATCCGTTCAGGGCGTGGAGTACCCATCAGTTCTGACTTATTTCTCTATGAAACACCCTACCCTAAATTTAACCCTTTTTGAGATTTTCGACTTTTAATTTTTTTATTGAAAATTGCCGATTTTTGGGCTACTAAAATTAATTTTGTTTATTTTGTGTGCCTTATTATTATTATTATTGCATTTTTACATGTGTAATAAGATGCTTTAGGACGTTAATCATTAAAATAGTGCATAAGTTAATTGAATAGGCCGTAGTAGACAAGTGAAAGTTAAGCTTGCAAAAATATTTAGCAAGTTTAAGGGATATCTAAAGAAAATATTATGGCAGTTGTTCGGCAGATGTATTTTAAAATATCTACGTATCATAAGCTATCTAACGAGGTATAACAATCTAGAATTTGTATTACATTTCGTGGCAAAAACTTAGTTTGATAGGCGACAGTGGGAAAGAAAGTTAATACTTAGCCCTTAAAAGTAAAGTAAAACAATAGGTAAGCAAGAAATGTTATTTATTAAATCAGGTTTTCACACAACTTTTTCTTACTCTACAGTTCATGTTCAACATGGCCGCCTCTGTTTCTAACACATTGTCGCATCCTTCTACGGAGACCAGTCTTCACTAATCCAGTTGTCAACGTTGTCCTCATTTGATTTACTGCATCCACAATCCTTTCTCTTAATTCTTCCACAGACGAAACTGGATTTGGCTCGCTGTAGACAAGACTTTTCATGTGCATTTACACATGAAAATCCATGGGGGTTAGGTCCGGACTTCTTGCTGGCCATGGCAACGGCCCACCTCGTCCTATCTATTTGTTTGGATAATTTGTGTCCAGCCAGTCTCTGTCACTTCTCCTGAAATGGGCAGGACAGCCATCTTGTTGGAACCACATGTCCCTGATCAAGTTGAGTGGCAGATCATCCAGCAAATCATTCAAGTCTCCTCTGAGAAAGTTTTCGTAGCTCTCCCCATTTAGATTGTCCGGGAGAAAGTAAGGTCCAATCAAATGATTAGAGATAATGCCCATCCACAAATTCACGCTGAATCTTCGTTGGGACCCCTTCACTCTTTTCTTATTGGGATTCCTTCGTTCTTTTGGGGCCCAGTAATGGGCGTTGTGATAGTTAGTTATGCCATCTTTATCAAATTTGGATTCATCTGTCCACAAGATATTTCTCAAAATCTGGTTCTTCTACGTCAGCATTTAGCATGAATCTGCAGAAGTCTAACCTTCTCGCGTGGTCTCCGTCTTCAATAACGTGTACCGGCGTGTAATGGTAGGGGTATAGGCCAGCAGTATGCACTGTAAACCATACTCTCCATTGCGAACCTCCCAGATCACGGGCAACAATATTATTGGAAGTAGTCGGATCAGCTCGAAAGCGTTGCACTATCTCATTGTCCTAAACTAAACTACTTTTGTGACTTGTCGCGGTATGCGCGAGGTCCCCCGCTGAAGACGGGGGGACCTATGTGGTGGTATTTTTTAAATAAATAAACCCGACTGGGTTTTCCCGGCGCGTTACAGGCGGCAACGCGCCGGGTTGGGGAATTTAGGGTGGTGGTGGGGTTAGGTTGGGGGAAAACTCGCCGCCGAGAAGCTCTCTCGGCGTAGGCCTGCCATTCGGCGGCCGTGCGTGCAACGGAGCGATGCCGCGAAGATGCTCGTGCGGTCCGTTGTCGGCCCGGTCGTACATACCACGGGCGAGCCGCTCCACGAACTCGGCTAACGGTTCGATCTTCACGTCATCGCTGATGGTTTGGTTGCGCACGAACCACGGAGCGCCAGTCGCCATACGCAGAGAGATGTTCTGCTGGCGCTGGAGTCGTGTTTTGTTCGTGGCCGACAGTAACTGGTGCCACGCTGGTGCCGCGTATGTTAGATGGGGACGGACGAAGGTCTTATAGACCGACACCTTGACCCGGAGTGGGAGGGTGGACCTTAGCACCGGCCGGAGCATGGAGCGAGCGGCCTTGGCCTTATTGATGGATTGGGTGGCCATTGGGCTCATGCTCAACGACCGGTTGATGGTGCACCCCAGGTACTTAATGGAGTCGGCCCATTCGATCTCCTGTCCCCAAAGTTCCAGTTTGGCTGGGCGGCGGTGGCGGCGGGTGACCAGTAGGCCGGATGTCTTTCCAACATTTACAGACATCCGCCATCTGTCGAGCCAGGAAGGGAGGACGTCCAACATCCTCTGCATCTTCTCGGCGGCGAGTATGGGATTTTTGTGGGAGGTGAGGTAGGCGCTGTCATCCGCGAACAGCACCAGGACTACGTCATCCTCTCCGTAGAGTTGGTCGTAGAGGGTAGGGATGTCATTCGTGAACAGTGCATACAGCGTGGGAGAAAGAATATCCTGTGTTGTATTCCCAGCCCTAATCAGTCTCTACACATTTTTTCTTTCACTTACACCTGCATAAATCATCACTTGTCTCGCTCGCACGGTGCGTCTTAACTTGAAAAACAATAGGTGCCGGTCCGTTCAGAACTACTACCTGAAGCGTCCCAACTACTTTTTTTCCACGAAATGTAATACAAATTCTAGATTGTTATACATCGTTAGATAGCTTATGATACGTAGATATTTTAAAATACATCTGCCGAACAACTGCTATAATATTTTTTTTAGATATCCCTTAAAGAAAAAAAAACTTGCTAATTATTTTTGTAATTTCTTAACTTTCACTTGTCTACTACGGCCTATTCAATTAACTTATGCACTATTTTAATGATTGACGTCCTAAAGCATCTTATTACACATGTAAAAATGCAATAATAATAATAATAATAAGGCACACAAAATAAACAAAATTAATTTTATTAGCCCAAAAATCGGCAATTTTCAATAAAAAAATTAAAAGTCGAAAATCTCGAAAAGGGTTACATTTAGGGTAGGGTGTTTCATAGAGAAATAAGTAAGAAATGATTGGTACTCCACGCTCTGAACGGATCTAGCACGACTTTTTCTGTAACCCTGTATACAGCGCTATCCATTATATAGATGCGAATTAATTGGTGTGAAATAAATAGCCCTGTTTATTTTATCAGGGTTGTCACAAGAAAATAGTGGCATCGTATATTTATGCGCTGGGTCCGCCGGGGTGCCTTGTGCCCCTCATTCCATACACATTGCAGAAGTGGCACCGCGGATTTTACTGGTCGTAGTTGCGGATATGGAACTGCGGTGAGAATTTAATATAATAATTACTATGTAAAAAAATTAGATATATACGTGGTGGCCGAGTTGGTTAGACCTTGGACTTAAAAACACTTAGGTTCCTGGGTCGAATCCCGGTGTGTACCAATGAGTTCTTAATTTAAAAAAAAATGTAGGTACATTGGTTTGACAACATCACTTTAGTGCCTCGGAGAGCACGGTAAGCTCTCGGTCCCGGTTTCCACTATACCAACTTGTTAAACTGTTTATAGATGGATTATTGAGTTTATTTTAAACATCACGACGAGCTAGCCACTTGTCGATGTAGACTCATACCCCTCTTAAATAAAACCCCTCCGCTGGGTACCCTGGGGCCGTCTAGGCGGTCTCGGGCGCCGTGAGGCACCCATGATGATATACATGTATGTATTTATGTAGAAAAAATAGAATTTTGGACCAAAAATTAAATAAATTATAATATATTTATTTTCCAGAGAGACTGGCATAGCAGTACATTTGTCGAGTCGGATTTTATGCAACTTAGGACATTTACTGTTACAAAGAAATCTAGAATTGTTACCATCTACTCTGGAAGCTTTGGAAGCGGCCGTGAAGAAAGTAAGTAAAATGTGCCTGTGTCGTCAAAGTAGTGGGAAAAAGGTTTTGTTTAATACATTTTTTCGCATTCATCAAAACCCAATATAAAATCTTTAGTTATTAGTTGACGGTTAAGACCATTTTAACAAACCTTCGCAAACGAATGGAAATAAAAATGACAGGACACTAAAATACTAAACCATTTATTAAGTATTATTATTATCTTGTAGGATGGTAATATTAAAATATTTTTTTTAGTGTGTGAATTAACGGGTTGTTCCAAAATATATGTAAGGTGATCTCTCAGTAAAAAGAATGAGACAGTCATATAGGTATATATAGAGTCCTAGAAATGTGTTTAATAACGGCAATGTGTAACATTGTTGCAATGAGGAGTTTTCCAGTAGTTATTATTTAACGCAACAGATGGCGTTTAGTCGCTATCTACAAAAACTGTCAAAATAGATTGTTGTAATATATAAAATACACCCAAAATTTAGGGTAAATAGGAAAATAAATAACTTTTTACGAATAATTTATAAAATTTACTTAACTTTGTTTATTATACACTCATATCCTGATCACTTTGACTTACGGCACCAACTTAAGTATTTTTTTTCTTTTAAATATCATAATATCAGTAATTAAATTTGAATTTCTAAGGTATCTTGGTCTTTTTTACGAAGTTTCTCTTGACACGGTATCTACTAAAGATTATAGAGAGCAAAAATATAGAAAAGTAGATACATACAAATGTGACAAAATATGGTAAAAAATATAATACGTCTTGCAATACCAAAATTTAGTTTTAAGTCATAGAGATATTTTAGTCGAAAGAAACAGCCTTTTTTTGACAGGTTTTGTGGATATCTCTCCTGCTGCCATCTAGTGGAATATTTAGGAACCGTCAAAAAGAAAACTCCTTATTATTGTCAAACTTATAGGCATTTTTAATAATAAATAAACTTATATTATAACATTTTTTTTGTGGAGCGTTATAAATTACTATAACTTTCATATTTAAAGCTTCTGAACATTTTCAAACTCAGGGGGAGTGTGAAAATGTTGGATAAAGTCTTTAAAAATAACGCGAAAACAATCTCATTCTTCTTTTAATATTAATCACCAAATTCTTCCACCTCAAGAAGGAATCAACTTCTCATATTTAAACTAATAAAAATTTGTTACAGACAACAGATGCCATCCGCAAAAACAAACTAAACTCAAATCTATGCATTCGCTTAAATACTCGAATGGCGGAGTTACAGAAATCTTGCACTACAACCGCCCCTTTGACCCCTGAAACTACTGCCTTAGCCCTAAAAACCTCTCTAGATTTGGTAATAGAACTTCTAAGCCCAGATATTCCAAGTCTTAACACTGCAGGGGCTTTAAAAGAACTAAGGGAAAAACTGGCGCCATTTGTGGATTTTCTACGAGTGAAAGCCATGCGATACTTTGGCATTGAATCATATCCTTTTCAAATAGTACAAATATACATATATTATTGCATGTTTCCTGTAGCTTTGGTATGAATATTTATTTACTAGGTATATGTTTATTATTTTATATACGTATATATAAAGCACATGCATGCTAGAGTATTATTATATATTTTTGTCTATACAAGCCCCATGATAATACATATATGCACATTGTTGACCCCAACAAAGGCCAATATGACTTGAATCTCCAGAGGCTAAACCATGCGTCTGCGCATTGTAGCAAGGTAACGTATTTGAATACATATATGCGAGCAATAACACAATAGGATCACTTTATTCAATTCTGTTACCAAAAATAAAGCGACCCTTTTGGTTGTTGCTCACACGTTTACGTATACAAATACGTTACGTTGCTACAATGCGCAAACCCATGGTAGAGCCTCTGGTTCCTCCAGTGACAGTGCTGTCAGACAAACGTATTTCTCATATTATTAATCTGATTACATAATATTTTTTTTGCGCGTTTTCAATTACTTTATGTTATATCTATGTTTTTAACACCATATTTTAATTATTATGATATAAAAGTTACAATATTTGGAATTTGAGAAGTACGTTTGTATGGCAGCCCTGTCGACTAGAGAAACCTTAAAAAGTGTTTAATAATTTCTATATTGGTTTTATGCTTTGTATTGTTATATTTACAGACTTATTTACTGGTAATTTATTTGTTTCAAAAATTCAATCGAATTTAATTGTATTATTATTATGTAATTATTGTATCAAGTTTATGTTTCCTCTGTCTTACACATCGCAATATGGACCAAATCTCACCTTCATAAGGATTGTTTAAAAACTTAGAAAGGAAATACGTTAAAGTAATACAAATTAGTTAAAACAAGTATATATATGTAAATGTGATGTAATAAATTATTGCATGAACTATATTTTTATTATAATCTTGTTAGGCACCCAATGTCAATAATTGTTTGTCTTTGATATTTTCGCTTAATGTGGGCCGTTTATAACCGCACGGGTCAGGAGGTGGACTCTAGTTGTTCCCTAACGAGACACAAGTTTGTAGAAGAGTTCCCCGGACTCATCCACTTTGTGTACGTGGACCGGACTACCGGCAGATACATCGCGCCCGACATAGTGGACTGCGGAGATCTGTTAACCAAGACTGCGGTGAGTCATACCTGTTTATTAATACATGTTGAGTTCCTCCACTTAATATCTTTGGACCAATCTACTGGCATATATGTCGGTGAGACGTACATATTTATTAATACATGTTGAGTTCCTCCACTTTATATCTGTGGACCAAACTACTGGCATATATGTCGGTGAGTCGTACATATTTACTAATACATGTTGAGTTCCTCCACTTTATATTTGTGGACCAAACTACTGGCATATATGTCGGTGAGTCCTACGTATTTACTAATACATGTTGAGTTCCTCCACTTTATATCTGTGGACCAAACTACTGGCATATATATCGGTGAGTCGTACATATTTACTAATACATGTTGAGTTCCTCCACTTTATATCTGTGGACCAAACTACTGGCATATATGTCGGTGAGTCGTACATATTTACTAATACATGTTGAGTTCCTCCACTTTATATCGGTGGACCAAACTACTGGAATATATGTCGGTGAGTCGTACATATTTACTAATACATGTTGAGTTCCTCCACTTTATCTCTGTGGAACAAACTACTGGCATATATGTCGGTGAGTCGAACATATTTACTAATACATGTTGAGTTTCTCCACTTTATATCTGTGGACCAAACTACTGGCATATATGTCGGTGAGTCGTACATATTTACCAATACATGTTGAGTTCCTCCACTTTATATCTGTGGACCAAACTACTGGCATATATGTCGGTGAGTCATAAATACTCGTATTTACAGATACATGTTTGTAAGAGTTCACAGACTCCTCAAATTTGTCCGGCATACACGAATTGGAGGAGTCTGGGAACTTTTATACAAACAACTTGTACTGATAGATACATCGTACGAAATTAATTACGAGATATCACGATAAAAGTAAATTTTTTTTTTTAATTAATAATTACTTACTGCTGAATTATTAAAATAAATATGTCAAGCCACAATGCAAAAAATATTATAATAAAATAATATATGTTGATGATTTAGGATTTTCTAACGAATGGTTTATACCTACATATATACTATAATATACATATTGTAGCTATAACATCCCAGGCACGTCACTCTCAGTCACGGGTCTCGATGCATTCCTTACCAATATGGTCGTACAGATCCATGCGGTGAATCACAGACCACACAAGTGGGCCCGCACCTTGTCACACCTAGAGCATGAGATATCACGGCCAGTTAGCAACGCGTACTCGCGCCGGTTGCGACGACCTAATCTATAAATGACTTAGACAAAATAAATGACAATATCTTAAATGTAGTTATTTTATTAGAGTTTATACACTCCCTCTACAGATCTATTAGGAACTCGACGGGATCTCGCATCCCTAGCTCGCGCGCGGTAACTTGGCCCGCGCTATGCGCAGAATCGCTAAAATATTATTAAAACAGTAGAGAAGTTTAGGCAGAGAAGCTTAGTAGAGGTGTTTTAATCAAGTATTAAACATATTTTGATACTAGTTACGTGGAGTGGTATCTCGCGCCCTACGCCTGGTTCGCGAGGGTTACGGCGCGGTGACGTGGCGCGGCGCGTCTCGCCACGCGGCGGTGTTGCTGTGGCACGAGCGGCCGCGCAACACCGTAGCGCACCCGACCGCGCCGCCGCACCCGGCCGCTGTGCGCGCATTGCCTCCACCTGGTGATATCCTGGGATCTTTTTACAAGTATGTTATAGTATCACGGGTGCCTTAAGTTGCCGAAGACCGCCTAGTCCCATCTTGTCGTAGCCGTTTGTATGAGTCTAGGTACACTGATAAAAGGACTAGCTCGTCGCGAGGTCTGGATAGACTTAACCTATATATAAAAAAAAACACAAGTTGATATAGTGAAACCGGGACAACTTAACATGCTCTCCGAGGCATAGTGGTGTTGTCAAACAAATGTACCGGGGTTTGAACTGGCGACCTTAAAACTGTAGTGCTCTACCAGAAGATATTTACCGTCTCCCTTCGCTTCACTTGGAAAGTCGGTTCGCTACAAAGGACGCCCTGAAAGCTTCTGGTTACATAATTGTAAAATAAGTAGCTCATAGGGAAAATAATAAGGTTTTTTTTACCAGCTGTCATTCGAACTGCAAAATAAAATTGGTACATTCGACGCCGTTTTTAATTTTAAACGTTACATTATATTATCAGACACTTTGGTACAGCTTAGTAGTGGTTGTTAAAATTCACCAGTGTATCTACTACGGTTCGGACACTCACAGTGAAGATTGCGGCAAACAATTACGATGGGGCATAGTGGGGGTGGACTTTATCAAAAAAATCATGACAATGTCCGTTAAATCCACGGCGAGCTATGCTTGTTATATACATAGCAAGCAAATGTCAATGTTTAATTTTTAATATTCGGACTTACTTTTAACTTTCTTTTACAGACAATTAACAGATTTGTCGTTTCCAAACGACAATAGCTCAGTGGTCACGAAGGAGTTAATCTGCATACACCTGGGTTTGGTTCCTGCGGCGACGGCACTACAGCAGGCTCGAAGACTTGCGCACACGGTACTAGAACTGTTTACCGATACGCCGGCTAACGATTTGTTGTAGACTATGTTAGTACCTTAATAATACTGTACCTGTTCTTAGATTAAGATTGTTATAATTAGTTTTAGATACTAAGGATATCCGTAAAGGAATGTCGTAATACCAAATACTAGTCTAATTATGTATAAGGCGGTATATATATCCCTTTTGATTGTGTTATATTGAAGACTTTGCTTTTTTTTACTTTAGATATAATAATTTCACATATTAGTTGTAGTAGGACTTTAACATAATCCAAAATATCTAAAATATATAAGATGTCTATATTAATGAAGATTTTTGATAACAACTATTAATCCTGGCTTAAGTGCGTGAACAGCATTCCTTCTCGACAGCTTTTTTCATAGGCTGAGGTTATTTATATTTATATTAATAGTCGTTGCTTAGCCCATGTCGTTGCTTTCAACTGTCAAAACTTAGTTTGTTAATATGCAGTTTGACAATCCGAAGCAATCTCGACATTAGGACTTGACTCAGTCTTAGAAGTAACTTATATACTTATTATTATACGTTTTGTTACATATTTATATAGCTATAATTAATTTTAAAAAAATCTCAAGGTCATCAGAGTCTAGTTAGTTATTTGTCGTTAATAATTTTTATTTAATTTTTTTAAATAGGGTTTGAGATCACTTATTTAGACACATGCTGGGAAAATATATTTTTTAATTCCTTTATTGACACAGTCACACTCTTCGTGAACCCAACTTTTGCAAATCAGGCAATATCATATTATTATCTTCTATTGCACAGTTAAGACAAATTTTGCAAAACCACTGCTCCAGCTCGATTGCTGGTACCTTTTCCCTATTCGCCCCTTTAGCAATTTAATCTTTTTAGTTTTGGCTTTACTTTCCTCTAATTATAATTTATATGGCGACACAGTTAATTCTGTGGAAAGTTGGGGCTTACGACTCCTTTTTCTCATTTCTTGGATTCCGCTTTCTTGGCAGTTGGAGATATACTTGCGATATGGAATTCCGAGCTACTAGTTGGAACTGGTTGGGTTTGCTGGTCTGCTACTTTTGCAATTATTATTGGTTCATACTGTATTTTATATGAATTACGGCAACTGCTTGATGTGACTGGTTTTAACACGTAGGATTTGAGGGTAGAAGTAAACGGCTGCAATGTTTTCACAATTTAGGACTCGTGGATGGATCTAATTGAATATTAGGTGCAACGAGCTGTTGTGTAGTAAAAGTATCTGAAGTAGCAGACGTCAACGATAGATGATCCACTTCTATGTTATGATCCACCTTAACACTGAATGGGGTATTTTCGGTATCTTTAGATAAGAGATACAAACTCATAATCTTCGAAAATATCCTTATTAAATGGATAAATGCCTTTTTTTTTAAAGTCACTTGCAGCAATTCCAACAGTCTCGAGCATACGCTTTGTCGAAAAGCGCTGAAATTTGAAAAACTGTACACATCTTATGCGGAGCCACTTTTCTGTTTCGTCAATGTAATCGCAACTCAATTGTCTGAAAAATGACGTACGAGTACAAAGGTTGTAATTTATTGGAAGTGTGAGCGGGGAATGACAACAATGCAACATTATTATTTCTTGCAAATTTAAGAGCATCCAATTTTTTTGTGTGGCTGGTATGGCCATCGAGTAAGAGCTGAACCTTCTGCTGTGGAGTCGGCTTCACAGTTTCAACAAAGTGTGGCAACCAAACAAAAAATATATCGCTGTTGATGTAACTGCCGTCAAGGTTGAATATTGAATTGGTTCAAATATTGAATCGGGAGGAGCTGTGTCACGAAATTCAGCTTTGGCTATTTTTCGTTTATAAATTTTGAACGGTGAGACAAAAACGCCTGCTACGCTTGCTCGTGCACGCTGTGGATCATTTATTTATATCTTAGTCGTTCATAACTTTCCTTTAGGGCTGGTTTGTTAAAAGCCGTAAAGGATTTTTTCCTGAAATTAGTTATATTAAAAGAAGCTCTTGGTTGTCTTAAGCTTAGTCTTAGATGGAGTTTTAAAAATGTTTTTTTTTTACCAGCAGTCTCTTTTTCTTTATTAAATCTTTGTTTAAGGTTATTTTGTTCAGCTATTTTGTAAGCCAAGATTCTTACAGCTTTGGGAGTTACGCCATATAAACAGCTTTCCATTTCTAAAATGTGCTGATATAGTTTTTCTTCCATTTGTGGTGTTAGATCGCCTGTTGAGCCTGGTAATTGCTTTTCTACCTTTGCTATTTCGTTGGTGCCATCAAGTCTTCTCATTAACGTGGCCTTTGGAACATCATTTATTCTGGCTGCCTCATTTTTTTGGCGACTTAACTTTTTTGCAAAATAATTTTATGCTGGTCTCGTTCCAAGCATAGTACCTACCTACTCTCCTCTTTTTGTAGCAGTAAAAAATATTATGATACCAAGCAGTGTATGATGGATGATATGTCGTGATTTATATCGTATATAATCATGATATTTATTCTTTTGGCAAATGTCCAGTTTAATCATTGCATTTTTGATATCTAACACATGAATATTTTTGAACCGGTCCAATGGAATATTTTCGCATCGGTCCAATCTTAGTAAATTACTGTGTCGTCAATACAATAACATAATGGAATAAAATTTTAGGTAATTCATCATAAAATAATCAAGTAGACTGATAAAGGAATTACACGTATCAAAATATAATTAATTATATACACACAAATATAAGTATCAGAACCGAAACCAACACTAGTACCACCAATCAACTTATTTCACATGTTGAGGTATGCTTTTTACTGTTTGGTACCTTCATATGCCTCTACAAGTATTTGGGTTTCAGGCTCTGATGCCGAAAAGACAGCTAAACTAAAACACCATAATTATTGAAGTCTAACAAATTATTATACTCCAACACACAACCGCCCGCGACAGAGCCCAGGGCCCGGGGCAACAACTGGGTTTAAAGGGCTGCGGTGCGGGGTCATATTCCGTCCGCACAATGTCATACGTTGAATTTTGAAATGAATACTTTCGGAAATATCCAGGTGGTCCAAAGAAAGAGCCGGTTTTCCAAGTAATATTATCATTTACTGTAACCTTATATTTCAATCTCCCTACTTTCTATATTTTAATGGGGTTATTTGGAAAAATACTATCAACTATAATGTCAGAGTCCTCAATGTCTATGGGAACCCTAATTACACCGATTTTTGTCACGCAAAATATATTTTACTACACAGGATATGTTTTCGTGGTACGCCAGAGGGGCAGCTTGTACCGATACGGTGTCTTTTGTGCGCCTTAAAACATAAACATTTAAATGAATCTGTATTAGTATATGTATTAGTTATTGCAAATATTTATCAACATCTTGTTCTCGTTCCAATAACCTTTATCAATAAACCTACAAATATTGTTGAATCAATGGGCTCCATTAATTTGTATTCGTGAAACCAAATGTTACTAACCCTTTTTCCCTTTTCACTAGTGCGCTGTAGTTTTTCTTTTTTACATCATACGTTTTTCGGTATACTAGGGTGGAACAAAAGTTTTTTTTTTTAATTATTTTTCAACATAATCTCCTCGGTTGTTACACTTTTTCCAACGTTTCTCCCATTTTTTTAACCCCTCCGAAAAATACGATTTGTCGAACTCTGCAATATACGCTTCTGCTCGGCGATAACATCCTCGTTTTAGCTGATTTTTTTCTTCCGAGCTATGTTTTCATTTTTTTATTTCATTGATTCAGGTCGGGCAAGTACGATGTGTGGCAGTAATTCGTAGTGCAGTTCATGCAATTAGGCCGCAAGAATTCCGAATGAATGCGAATGGTGCATTATCTATATATTATGATAAAGGAGGACTTTTCTCTAGTCATGTAGGGCCGTGTATTCTTCAATTTCTTATTGAATCGGCCCAATTCACTGTAGTCTTACTGCCTCGGGATCGTTCTTCCTTTATACAAAGAGCGTTACTCTCTTTGAATCCCAAAAAATCGTGCCAAACAAACCTTTCCGGCCAATGGGACCGTCTTTGCCTTTAGAGCAGATTCACCCGGCAAAATCCATTGTATGTTGTTTTTTAACGTTATCTTTAAAAGGGTGGCTGATGGTGTAATATAAGTTAGTACTAGTAATTCCCAATAAAATAGTAGGGAAATATTTTTATTTGTGGAAATACCATAGGGAATTGTCATTTATCCTAATAATTTGTTCATTGACCTTAAATGTAAATTTACTTAAAAGTTTGTGTTAGTTATAATAGGCTGAAGCTGCGAATCCATGCATGGACCGATCAATGCTGTTAAACAATAATGTGACCGACCCCATTTATAATATGATATGATATGATACTAGGTGGTCGTGACGGGCAATTATTTCGTTCTTTGGCATCGCTGTCTTATTTTTCACTATCTGTAACCATAAAGGAAGTCTTTGGTAAAGTTTCAGGAACCATACTGTTTACGTCTTGAATAACATAGCAATATCTGGATAAACTGAATTATCATTAGGTATTGTTTTTATGTTTTCGCGTACTATTCCAGCAGCTGTTTCAACAATTCTCCGTCGATCATCCTCTTCTGTGTTCAAAAAATAAATCTATATAGTTTTTTTTCCCAATAGTTGGTAGTCGGTGAAGTTTAACGTACACTTTTATACCTAGGTACATACATATACATCATACGTTTATTACTATACATTTGACGCAAAAAATAAAGTATCCTGCGTAGAAACACAACATGTAATTATAATGTTGCAATTTCCCTGAAATCATTTTTAATTTCTGCAGTTTAGGAACTCTTGCAGGTATTTTTGCGTTTGCCAGTTCTAGTTTGTAGGGGCTCTCAGTAAGTATAACTGCCTTTTGAGATTTTGTATTTTTTTTGGGTTGGTTTGGTAACAGACACCATATTCCAATTTGTGATAGTGTACTTACTCGTAAGATAACTTATTTAAACTTTTCTCAACAGTTATGATTGCATTTTCATTATTATTTTTCTTTAAAATGTTAGCATAAACATGATCTTTCTTTGTTTATTTTCCCTTTGGTTTGTATAAACTTGTTCCATAATTATGTGGAAATAACATTATATAGAAATTAATTAGATATAATATATGTTTGTTTAACATAAATTATACTTTATCAGCAAGCAGTATGGAAAATATAATAAAGGATTATACAACTTTTTTTTTCATTGGTATATTTTTGGTATGACCGCCAAAAATGTTTCAAATAACATTCATGACATCGTAACACACTGAATGTTTCGTACATGACCATTATAAAGCTTAGTTCATAATAGAAACGAGTTGCAGGCTTTTTGGCACGTTTTTGGTTGAGATTTTTTTTTTATTCAGGCTAGGCTTGAGAAAAACAAAATTTGTCAAGTGATCAACTGTAATTAAGTGCTTTATTAATAATGTACCAAACATAAAATTTTCTTTCCTATTTTATTTCTCTGATTTTTTAAATTTTATTTCTATCGTACTTCGAAGGATTTTGGGTTTGTAACTTTTCTCGATATTTTTTCAATAGTAATTGTTTTTACCCACTTTTAGAATAAGTGGCCTAATTATAGAAACAAAAATGCCTGTCGTCGCGGTCCACAAATGTCCACTCGTTACACATTGTAACATTCATGACACAGCAAACCATGCGACATAACATAAAATTTAAATAAGTATAACTAAAAAAACAATGTAATATAATTCAAATTATAATAAAGATAAAATCGGGACAAAACGAAAAATAATATTTGTGACTATATTTTTTTGCGGTCATACCCAAATACCTAAGCTCAGTTACCTACGCAATTTTTTATATAATTTCTTCATAATCCACAAACAACACATGCACATCGAGCAATGAAACCTATAATATAACATATAAGTACAGAAGTGACCTAAAGCATTTAACCGCCTTTCGAACGAAATGTCAACAAACATGTTTGATTCCGCCATATAATATCTCACTTCTTGATTAATTTTGTTTTGGTTTGTGCATGCGGCCATGTTCTGTGCTCATGTTTGGAAAGGCGATTTAGGTCTTGGGGCACTTATTAGTACATTACTGCCGCGGTCTATAATGAACTTTGCTGGTCGCGCTGATGATGGCCGACAGCGCAGCTCCAGGCCGACACAGCGCGGTCAGCGTGCAGCACTTGATGGACGAGCTGAGATAAAGGCCGAGACCGTAGGTCAAGACCTTTATAGCGAGGACAGCAAGGGCTGCAATGATGGCCAAGCTGGAAGGCCTAGAGCGTAGCTAGGCTAGCTCGAGGCAATCATAGCGTGACCAGCGAAGCAGTCATAGTGGGCCAAAGCTTGTATAGTGCTTTACTCAAAAATGCAAGTACCTAATCTAAATAAAACCAGCAAGTAATTTAAATAAAATATATATTAAAACGTATAAGGAGCGGCCGGCAAAGTTTTGCTGGTCGCTCTAACAGGCCGACAAAACATTGCCGGCCGCTCCTTGAAACAGAAAGGCAAGGTCGACTTTGCTTGAACAAGGTTGTCAAAATAATGACCACATTACATGCATTTTTGAGTAAAATAATATTACTTCAATGATTAAAACGGAATTAAATTATTTTATTTTAATGAAACGACAACATTGTGCGTTTGCACACTATAATAGTTAATATTTTGTATAGATATAAGAATGAAATTGTAAATTATTTTAGCAGGAATAAATATTTATTATGCAGCAGTACAATTGGTTTTATTTAAATGCAAAAAAACTGTTTTGATTTAAATATACAACCATGCGAATTCAAGACGTTATTACCTATTATATTTTATTGGAGCACGTCTTGTGACCTTGTATCTCTACCTGATGGTAAGCAGAACCTTAAAGTCCGGGATTGGGTTCGATCAATACATTGTTGCTACAGCATTGATACATGAATTGATGTAGATTTTGTATTGTTTAATCCTTTAGTTACATTCTGCACCTAGTCACCAAACCATATTATTGGGGTATTCCCAGTTATCCCAGCTGTTGCTAGTGGTGACGGGTGGCACAAAAACTTTCCCAGTTTTCTTCACTAATATTAATTTAAATTTTAGGTGGGAGGAAGGCCTCTATAACTTAGACCGCACCGGTCTCTTTACCACCGCCCATTCAGTACCCCTAGTGTGAGTTTTCTAACTATTACTTTGCGTTTGAGTGAACTAAAATTTGGATGGTAAATGGTTCGCGCTCCAAGCGGAAATTTTGAGAACTAGAAATGCAGTCGTGTGATTGGTCAAAATGTTAACGCGGTAGTAGCGTTAACGCGAAAGTAAACGTTAAAAAAACTCACACTAGGCCTACAGATACAAAACCGTCAAGTGACCTAGTCATGTTTCGGTTTTAGTCTATGGGTACACCGGTTTTCTGGAGACTACTTTATCGATTTATTGTCGAGGTGGTATTCTCCTTTCACGGTTCGGTTACGAAACGGGCGATTGATTTGACGATAAAGCAGCAAGCATATTATTGACCTATAGGTAGGCTTAGGTTTTTGCAGGTGCGAACTTTAAAAGTAAGCCGCGGTTGCTGAAAGCAAAAAAATCCAAAACTAGTTTCTAGGGGTTTATTTCATTTCTCCCTAATAGAATATGCATCTAACGCCAATTTTTTTTTTTTTTAATATATAATGTTCCTTTTATGTCTTTGCACATATTTACAGTAATCTACTTTATTTTGATTAGCATTTTTTTTATTTACGATTTTAAAATCTATTTTTTTGTAGTTACGGAACGCATTTCTAAACGCTCCGACATTAGCAAAAACTGCATGTGACGTCATTCGTGCAAAAACAAATGTCTACGTGTATTCTGTAGTCTTTGCAGTTTCTTGTTTTCTCGGGTATTTATTGTCCCTTATTACGATAATTTGTGTAATAAACAATCCTTTCGACTAACGTGCAATAACATTAAACTATTATGATTTTTGAGCACGAATGACGCCACAGAATGGCGGCTAGAAGAGATGTACCGTTTTTTACTGCAGTAGAGGCTTATCTGCCTGCCAGTTTAAACCCTTTTACTTTTGTGTTAATACCCTTTAAGATTGTTTAAATGTTTAATAATTGTTTTTAGGGTCTAATGTAGTTACTCTATCAAGTAATGAAATAAAAAAAACGTACATATTCCCTATTGATCTAGTTTTACATTTAGGTCGCAAAAGCTGAAACCTAGTCTGCACCGGGCCTCCTATCCTACGGTTGCCGCAAGTCCCGCAAGCCTGGCATGTGGGGGGCCCGCGCAGGCTGGGGCCCGGCTGGCAAATGCCTATATGGCCAGTCCAACACTGGTACAGACTGGGGTTTGAACCCAGGGACCTAAGTGTTTTTAAGTCTAAGGTCTAACTCTGCCACCACGAAGCGGTGAAGTTCTTTTTGAAGTGTATAAAAACCTTTTTTGTTACGAAAATAAAAAGTGGTCAATCATAAATTCCTTGTCACTAATTATCGTCTTGTGTTGCTCCATTTAAAACATACAACACTTCGTAGCAGTTCGTAGTCTCGTGGCACATATTCACAAGGTCTACAAAATGTGTAATTTATTATGGTTCACCACATAAATCAATTTCCAATTATAAAGCTATTTAGAATCCGCAGGTAGAGATAATCTAAATTAAAACGCCGCGCCCCTCTACTAAATGTAAAGCTGCTATTTTATGTTTGGGTATACTATCGATATGTGCTACGTTAGTATCCAGGCAATGGGTGATGAATGGTTAATACTAACCACTGATGATTACCAAATTGATTAATTTTATGTCTTTACCTTATTGTGAAGGAAAAGGTACGCCCGCGCCGTTTTAAATTAGATTATCTCTACATGACTACGAGATTCAGCTACGAAATGAGACTACGACAAACTCCAACGCCCTGTTTCCCGAAATGTTAAATATAATAACTGTCCGTTTAGGCGCAGGCCTAATATTTGTATAATATACTAAACTCATAAATTTAATTTGTATAGATTTATGTAGGTCGTTTTACAATTGTTCGGGCGTTAGGCGACCTCCGACCTACTGCACTGATTTTATGTAAATTTTAAATAATAGTTTTAAGACACCCGTTTTGTGGGCCGCAGCTATTTTTATTATATTCTTTCACTTGCTTGTGTCTCGTCCATCAGACGAGATGTGTCTGCAAATAATGCAAAAGGCATTAATTAAAAATATCAAAAATAAGATAAATCAAGTTGTATATTTTAAAACGTAAGAAAAGCTCCATTATGTATCCAAGACACTGCCTAATAATAAAAATATTCCGGATTTTACAAACAGCTCTTAAAAAATTTAATGTATATATATATATACTCGTCGTACCCAAATCATATTTAAAACCGGCAATAAAACTTCTATTCATTGCATTTTTTGTTTGTAGTAGGTATTAAAAAAAAAATACAATAGGTACCTACCTACAGGTACTAACCTGTATTAATTAATAACAATCGTGATCTGTAAGATATTTTTGTGCTTTAGGCAGGTAGGTATTTGGTTTTTCATAGCCGGATGGGTCGGCAAAGGGCGCGCAGTGGCCGGAAGCGATCCGTTTAGCGCGGGTGCTCGTTAGGCGCTCTCCGCTGATCCGTTGTGATTTACATAAAGCCAATACGTTTTGATATCCGATTATAAAACAACGCTATGTATTCTTATTCGATTGTTTGATTGGAAGATTCATTAAAGCGTATATCTATCTCAATAATATAGTATACCTATAGGTAGCTACGGTTCTTGATTTTTCTCCCATTTTTTATTTCTCGTCCATCCGTCCCTTGCCGTGGACAGTATTGTAATCTATGTTCCGAATGTTAACAAGAAATACTATTTATGTTTGGTATAAGTCGTTCTATTATCAAAAAACAAATTAACATCTTATGCTATATAGATAGCGAAATTAATTGAAAGCATCATACTCTGATAATGTTTTTAAACACGTATTTTATTTAACACAATTATATTTAAAAGTTTATTTATTAACTATTTAAAAATATGAAAAGGTAGTAAAAGCTAGTAGAAAATTAAATTAAGTTTAATTTTCTACTAGCTTTTTAAAATGTTTTTTAGAAATTAAGTAGTTGAAAATATCAACTACTTAATTTAATTTTCTACTAGCTTTTTAAAATGTTTTTTAGAAATTAAGTAGTTGAAAATATCAACTACTTAATTTAATTTTCTACTAGGTTACTTATTTGCAACGAGTATTATAGTCAGTTGCGCTGGTTTTTACAAATACAAATCATTTATTGCATCACATTGTGGTTAGTAGGGTGTTAAATATTGGTAATTTCCCCAGGTATTGCCAATAATCGAAACTTATCGGTTTTACCTACTCTATATAGAACTTTAAATCGATACTAAATCTAATGAGTTCATTGATTTTATAAAACTAATAAAACTATTTTTAAAAATAGACAAAATACGACGACGCCTAGCTTCGCGCTGTTACGGCCGTCCTGCATTTCACACGTCCTTGTGTGATCTTCATTTCATAGTCTTTCATAAAATGGGAATACTATCACAATAAGGGCGCTCGGTATTCTGACTATAAGGGACAATCAAGTCCAACACCACCAAACTATAATAACAGTGATATAACCACTCAGACTACAGCCTAATAATGACCAACCAGTGTCACATAGACTATTTTAACAACACAAATAATATAGGATAACATCCAAAATTTCCAACGAGACATAGGCCATCTAACATCACACGGCCTAACCAAATCCAGACAAGCAAACCAATACCACACATACACTATTTACATAAACTAACAAACGCCACACAGGCAAATCTACGCCACACAGACATATTACCATCATCACACAGGCTTTACAACGCCACACACACAGGTTAACTAACACCACTTAGGTTCACCAAAGGCATACAGTCTTACCAAAGCCACAAAGCCTTACCAAAGCCATACAGGCTCACAAACGCCACACGCACTTAACAATGTCACTCAGACTTATCAGTGCCACGAAGGCTTAACAATACCACTCAAGCTTACCACTACCATACAGACTACCAATGCCAGCCATACAGGGTCACCAAAGCCACACAGACTTAACAATGTCACACAGACTTACCAGTGCCACAAGGCTTATTAATACCACTCAGGCCTTACGATACCACACAGACTTTCAATGCCACACAGGCTTACCAAAGGCACACAGACTTACTAATGTCGCACAGACTAATAATTGCCACACATGCTTTTTAATACCACACTTACTTACCAATGCCACTCAGGCTAATAATTGCTACACAGGCTAATTAATGCAACACAGACCATTTAATGCCACGCCACATAAGCTACCAATGCCACACGGGCTACCAAAGCCACCCAGGCTACCAACGCCACACAGGCTACCAACGCCACCCAGGCTACCAACGCCACACAGGCTACCAACGCCACACAGGCTACCAACGCCATACAGGCTACCAACAAGATGATGATTGAATGATGTTGCTACGAGATTTTAGCCGTTTCTTTTGGAATGCACCCGCAACGTAAAATAATAATAATAACTGTAATAATACCAACTATACCTATATGTAGGATAATGCAAATATATTGCCCTGGTCACAAACTGAGCTCTATCTATAAACATATTGTGCGTAGGTACTATAAGTATGTGTACCAGAAATACTAATTATGTATTATATGTAAAAACCCTAATGGCAATATGTAGTGAAAACGATTAAGGTCAATAAACATTAAAATCTTGCCATCTACCATACATACTATATAGATCCTAACTCTACATTTTTCTTAAATAATAAAACAAAACTTCGTAGTTTACTGTCAACTTGCAAAGACATAAGCAGAGTTGAACATTGTATTAAGTTTTAAATTGCAAAAGTACAGTACAGTGCCCGGGGCTGGTTGCACAGGAAAATTAAAAGTTTACTCTATAATAGCTCTTTCACGTGTAGGTAGCCGCGCCTCGCTGGGAATATTAATAATTTCAGCAGGTACACGTTGATAGGCTCAGCTTTGTACCATATTCATGGACACGCTTTGCGTTCCAATAATATGTAGGACCATTTGCATATATTGCTCTTGTCACAATCTAAGCTCTACGGCTTTTGACCAAAACTTTACCAAACCTGTACGCTCGGGAAAAATGTTTAGATCACTCAAACTTGCTCAGACTAATGGAAATATACAGGTTTCAATAAGTAATAAAATTGTTAAGAATTTGTTAAACCTTTTAACAAAATTTTCAGTTTATTAGTATGCGTTTTTAACTTATAATACTTTAGGTACTTATTACTCAGTAGTTATCACATAAGTAGACTGTGCGATCCTTAAATTATAGCGTTAGACCGAATACTTATATGTGTTATGTATATATAAGTTACCTCATTATAAAAATAGTGACACGGCCTATAATTAATACTTAGCCCCGACGACAAAAAGGCGTGTTATAAGTCTAGGCAGGTTTTCTGCCTGTGGCAACGTAACTCTAAAACGAGCGGGCCGTTTAGGTTTAAAGAATCTTTATTTCCAAAAGAATACATGGATTCACTTAAATGGAAAATTAACATTTTGTTGACAACAGACTAAACAATACTAATACAACAATAATAGGTAAGTACCTAATTCACAACAATCGACCCACCCCTCCCACTGGACAATAAGTAACCCAGTTGTTGTTATCAAATAATGCTAAGTTATTTACTAAACATTTTTATTGATTCCTACTGCACAATAAAAAGGGGTGAGGCGGTCGATGGGAAATATTTTATAGAAGGTTTGTAATGATGATTCTTATAAATGGTTAAATCGGTTGGGTAGTTTCAATTAAATTTTACAGGAATTACATAAAATTATAGTTATCAATTAGGATAAACCTGCCTGATAAAGGGCCTGAAAGAGGAACCCTTTAAATAAAAAGTTACAGATGTTAAATAATACCTATACTTTAATCAGGATTACCATTACGTAGGTATGGTGTTTAAAAGGCATTTGCTTTATTATTTTCTTTTTAAAGCATCGTTTTTGTGTTGTTCGTTTTTTCGGCGCTATAATACAACTTTTTTTAAATCTCAACTTAATACATAATGTATAATGACTAACAGCCGTTGTCTATAACGTTAAAGTAAGACACTTTACTTAGTTATTTCATCTGAGACTTTACCTGATGGTAAGCAGACTACTAACTACTGAAGTAAAAATGGATAGCTTTTATACTATCCGTCAAAAAAAAAGTTTGGTTATTGGAAACAGTCGTAGAACATCCACACCCGTATTCATAAAAACTTATTGAATCTATCCAAAACATTTTAGTTATAGAAGGTTTTATTTAAAAGAGACAAAACATATTTTAACTTAAGTAATCTTTGAGGAATCAATAGTTTTTATGAATAAGGCCACCAAATTATTAGGCATTTTGATCAAAACCTATTCGAACGTGTACCTATATACAGCGCTATATCTAGTTGTGTAGCTTACGTGACACGCACGGTGACGTGAATTATTAATTATTAATTACTTTTACGTGACTTTGTAAGTATGTACTTAGGAGAGCTTTAATTTATTTACTAAGTGAAGTAATGATTTATTTATTTCCCGTTACTTAAGTAAATATTAACACATACTTATACGGTGACATGAGGCTCTATTGGATCAAATCGAACAACTTTTACTATGGAACCATGTGTTGCAAATAAAAAAAAACAGTAAAACCTCATTCACCTATTGGCCCAAAGTACACAATCTTTCAAAGTCATAACTATATCATAGACCTTTTAATTTCTTTTTTAATTTAAACGGTTACGAAATGGACAAAGAAGAATTTCATTACAAGTATATTTACCTTAATATTCATCTACCTACTTAATCAAGGGAAAATTGTTAAGTATTGTTTACTCTATATAATTAATGACGTAGAGCAAACAAAACAATGCTTCGATAAACTATCAACATAACAAAAATATGAATATTTTAAAGTCATTTATATGTATGCCTCTTAAAAAGCATTTTGATTGTGGAGGCCAAATATGTAATCATGACAGTGGTGTGAACCTCTAAAAGATATCTAGCGTGATTTTAATGATAATAAAAAAAAAATAGGTAAACGGACCTGGCGTTAAGGTTATATTAGGTCTCTTGTAACTTCGCTACTATAGTACAGGTATGCAAAATTCGTCAAGTCATGTTTCTGTTTTAGTCTGTGGGTTTACCAGTATTCCGTAGATTACGCTATTGATTTTTTGGCGAGGACTTTCCTTTCAGAGTGTGTTTATGAAACTGTTACTTGAATTGTACAATAAAAAGCTGTGAAGATATAAAAGATTGTAATGAAATTTTGGCATCTATTTCGTAACCGCATCAATGCATAAGCAATCGTATAGAGGGAGAGATTCGAACAACAATATTGATCGACCCCATTCATGGACTTTGCAGGTCTTTTACCATCAGGCAAACGGGTTATGATGTGTGCATTAAAAAAATGTACCTACATTTTACGATGTTATATATTTTTAATGGATCTTCTGACTTTGTATCTACCCGATGTTAAACAGAGTCCTACAAATATCATGAATGGGGTCAACCAATACATTCTTGTTTAACTTCATTGATTGCTCCCACTATTCCGGCTCTTATAATTACTTATAACCTGCTCGAATTAATGCGGTTACGAAATGGACAAACAAGAATTTTATTACAAGTATACCTATATACCTTAATATTCATCTACGTACTTAATAAAGGGAAACTTGTTAAAGTACCTATTGTTTACTCTATAATTAATAATGTAGAGTCAACAAAACAACGATTCGATGAATTGTCAACACAACTAAAATATAATTTGGCAATTTTATTCTTAATTAGTCAACAACAATAATTAAATTATTGAATCCAGGGGTATTTTAAAATATCATAATCAAAATTAAACAACAAATTGGAAAGCTGGCACAAATTAACGTAGCTAATTAAATGTAAATATACGCGTTAATAAGTAATTTGAATATGAATTTGGTTATTTTTTAAATAAGTTTTTTATTGTTTCAATAGGATATCAGGCTGGTTTTAGTGCTTTTACATGCGATGATATTCTTAGTTAACTTTTTATATTTAATGTGACTCAAAATAAAATTAGTATCTATCTAAATATATATAACTCAAAGGTGACTGACTGACTGACATCGTGATCTATCAACGTACAGCCCAAACCACTAGACGGATCGGGCTGAAATTTGGCATGCAGGTAGATGTTATGACGTAGGCATCCGCTAAGAAAGGATTTTGATAAATTCTACCCCCAAGGGGATAAAATAGGGGATGAAAGTTTGTATGATAAAAAAATAACTATTCCACGCGGCCGAATTTGCGAGCACAGCTAGTATATATATATATATAATAATAATAATGACTATAATAATAATAATATAATAGGCACCCTGAGGCCGTCGTGAAGACAATAATGAATGGAGAAATAACACAAATTTAACAGACTTACCACTACATAAAAATGTTCAAAAATTTTGGGACTTACCCCTTGTAAATAAAAAATTAAATAATTTCATAAACACACTCTAGAATACCGATAAAGCTAGAACATTAGCTGCTCAATGTAAAGAATCAGGCGCTTGGCTTGAAGCACTCCCATCGCCTACCTTGGCAACTTACTCGACCGGCAAACAATAAGAATAGTGGTGTCCCTCAGGATAGGCGCCCCGATTTGTCAATCTCATAATTGCATTTGCGGAGCCGTGGTCAAATTTTCCGGTCACCATGGTTTATCTTGCAGGCTGAGTGTTGGCCGTATACCCAGACACAATAATATTATTTCTGTGTACCCTAACCTCAAGTTACGTTCACGTCACTTAAAGATCTTCCGGTGCTGCAGCTTTGCTTGCTCAAAATAAAAAAACATGACAAATACAAGATACATCTTATGATTTCTTAGCGTTTTCGGTGGAGACTCTGAGACCATGGTCTCCAGATGCAACAAAAATTGTTTTAATCTGGGTAAACTTTTAATTGACGCATCTGGAGACCATCGAGGAAGATCATATTTTTTCCAAAGGATATCGCTGGAAATACAGATTACCCCTCTGTATTTCCAGCGATATCCTTTGGAAAAAATATGATCTTCCTCTAAGTATTTTGGGCACACGCAGCTTCGGAGGATCTTAAAGAAATTTTTCACTTATAATTTTAAAATATTATATTAGGATTAAATTGTAAATTTATACAAAGTTATTGTAAATGGTTAACATGTATATATGTAATCTGGTCACTAACTAAGCTCTAGTTTTGTACTATGTGTACCAAAAACAACGATATAATATATTTTATAAACACCCATAAGTATTAGTAAATAACTTTTTTTTTTAAATATATATATAAAATATATTATTCCTGTCGAATCACGTATTTGCATTACGAGTTAATCTCGCTGCTTTATCGTGAAATTGACTGCCCGTTTTGTAACCGCATCCTTTAATAGACTACCTCCTCGTCAAGAAATCGATGCTAAAGTCGGTGAAAACCGGTGAACCCACAGACTAAAACCAAAACATGATTATGTAGTAACGAACAGCCCCGCAGTTAGGGTCTGTGTGCCCCTAGGCTAAATCTGTGTTGGAAGCCCTATTTTACGCATAAAATAGATTAGTTATTATATTTCAAAATTTTAACTTAGAATTACAAATAAATTTTCTATTATTAAATTTGCACAGATTGGTAGAAAATCAAGTTGGCACTTTTCCATTTACCTATTTTGTAACCTATTTTGCCAATTTGTGGCAGAGTCCATTTGTGGTGGAGGCCCCTAGGTAGGTAGTAGCTATGTAGTTAGGTAGCCTAGGTATGCATAAATGTGGCGCTGGTAACGGAACGTGTCGGTCGGCCTAGCGACATTATAAACATCTTCTACCTAATAAAATAAACATATAAACCATGCAAATTTATTTAAATAACAAACAAATGTAGTTTTATGATTATTATTACAGTAAGCCCAAACAAAGGACAAGGCAATGTAAGAAACGGAACAAAATGTGTTTTTTTAGGGATTTATTCAGACGTCTTTGTTCTTGTCTTCACGG
Source organism: Monopis laevigella (assembly GCA_947458855.1). NCBI lineage: Eukaryota > Metazoa > Arthropoda > Insecta > Lepidoptera > Tineidae > Monopis > Monopis laevigella. Next base: position 25,911,364 of record OX381578.1, read on the forward strand.
TTCACCTATTTCGTCGTTTTGAGAATAGGAAATACGTTGGGAATGTCACATAGCGATAGGCAGGTATCTTGCCTGTCGATGTATACTTAGTAATATTATTACTAATATGACTACATTATTTTATATACGTGGTAGCCGATTTAGTTTGTTAGACCTTAGATTTTAAAAATACACAACACGTTTTTGATCCCCTAAAAACTAAAGAATCGAGTGATATTTTAATTTCAAAATATAAGTGTTAATGTTTATTTAAGTTTTTTACAATAAATTTACAAAAACATAATACTTAAAAAAACTAAACTAAAAATAAAATCTATTATAAATTAAAAATTTCCTCCAAATCAAAATCAAAAATTTCCATGGGCTAAGATGCTGGTAGCATTTTCTCGCTGAATGGCAAGGCTGATTCTTTGCAAGAAAAAGCTGCCAGCCCTCGGTCACCTGAAACATCAACCAACTTTGGAGTAAGTTCTTACAAATTTAAGGCCTCGCCCTACATGGACCCATCGTCTCTACAGCAAATGCGAAAAATACATAGCTGTTATTGTTGATAATGTTACTGGAATTTCGGGATTCCAGCCAATGTATGTTCATTTTGTTTGATAACACCACTGTAGTGGAAACACCGTATATGTGGTTGGTGTGGGTGGTTGACTTGACGATTAAGCAGCTAGGATATAGACTCGTAATGCAAATTCGTTTTTGTCGCCACCCATTTCGTAACCACATGATTTAGCCAGCATGGTGGGAGCGATTAATGCTGTTAACCAAAAATTAATAATCGTCCCCATTCATTGGTTTTGTAGGTGTGTTGATAGAAATTTACATGCCGAGCACAAAAAAAGGTACCTACTTCCTTTTTTTGAGTACAATCAAGTTTAATAAACGATCCATCTACAGAGAAACTGACCAATTAACTTAAGAATAACCAAATTCTGATAGCTAGCGGTAGGTATCTATTTACCTATTAGGATTAATTACATTAGGAAATCGCGTCTCTATTCCTCCCTGTGACCCGTGACCGCCTGCTGTAACGTCATCATATTTGTGTGAATAATTAATGACGTCGCAGAGGGTTTTGCATCAAAAGTTATCTCTTATGAATATACATCAAGTCCCAAGCCGGGATTTATTAAACATTCAACATCAAATCTCAAAATTGTGAAATAAGAAATCTTGTCGTAAATATAAAATACGTGGTTCAATATACCCCAATGGACTGGCCATTGGGGTATATTGAACCTAAAATAATAAAATTTATGTTCAATAGTACTTAGGTAAGTTAAAGTTAGTTTAAAGTTTAAACTTAAACCCTGGTTGGTATGTAAATATGACTTTTTTAATATACAAAAAATAAGTAGGTAGCGTAGGTAGCATAAAAGAAATAAGTAGTAAAATTTGAATAACAACAGTACCTCAGAGAGCAAGTTAAAAACAGTATCACAAAACCAATTTGACAAAGTGAAACTTATAAGAAATAATAGTACAAGTACTGTTGTTGTAGCTCAACTCTGAAAGATGAATTAAATAAATAGCGACTCTTGCACCGACACGATAAAGCTCAGTTCAGATAGCACAGTGCAAATGACCTACATTTATATTCACCTAAAGTTGCCTCTCTTTCTATCGCGTATATCTTTACTTTTCTGACGACGTTAGGGTTGTATTCTTTCAAACAAATCCTAGGTTAGGTACTTATAGTAAGTAGATCATAAAACAATTTTATTTTAGGATGTCTGCTGCATAGGTATTTTAACCTAAGAAGATACGGAAGCCATAAGGCACATACATTGTCTATGAAACTAAATAATAGTAGGTACAAGTAGTATAGGTAGATAATGTGGAATGATATAAGTGCGAATAATACCTTTAAAGGAAAGAGATTGTACCTACCTATTTGAAAGAAAAACTTACAAAAACTGCCTAATAATAACCTATAGGTAGGCGTGGATTTATTTACCTTTTGAGGTCCTTTGGAAGCATGAAAAACGTAAGGTCCGGATCATTGTTACTATTATTTAAGCAACCGAATATGGCGCAATAAGCTTTAGACCTCATTTTGGCTAATATTACATATTGCGACGAGGCGCGTTAGTGAGTATCATACAAACGTGCGACTCGGCCGGTGCGCGGCGGCGTATGTATATATTACTTTATGCGCGGCGGCCCACTGCGGCAGCCCTCAAAAATAAAACCCATCCGTGGTTACTGCCGGGAACTTGTAGCTTCATACCTAAAGCGCGGAGTGGAACACCCCTGTCTATACTTAAGTAACAAACACCGCGACGAGCTATTCATTTATTCGTGGTAGCATAATACCATCGACTACGAAGTGGGAATTAAACCCTGTAGCTTAGGCTATGTGATATATTAGATAAATGTAAAAAAAGCTCACATGGTGTGAGCAAAAGGTCATGGTGTGAGCTTTTTTTACCTTTATCTAGAAGTTTTTTACCTTTTTTAACTAGAAGAGTATCCTTAAAGTTTATGAACAATGACCGCGGTTGTAATCGTTTTAAAATAAACTCACACGTTGCAGATCATGAATGAGAGAAGATATTTTTACCAAATTGTCGAGTCAACTCTGTTTAGTGAAACTTTATTGAAAATGCTTAACAATTTTCTGACTGAGAACATGCACTATTTTAAACATTTTATTTCCGATCTCTATCTACAAAATTCCACTCTCAATTCAACTTTATATCATGACTTTCTTAAACATAAATCTTACAAAGAAAGTCACCCATCACGACACGAGTACGGCTTCACCTACAATGTCACAAGGCTCTAAAAGCGGATTCACATTTGAAAGGATTGGAATACAATTTTAGAAATTCTTTGAAATTTTATAAAGTATTTTAGCGGACAATTTAGTAACAAAAGTAGGTTTTTTAGTACATTGTATATACCTACCCATTGTACATTTATGGTGGATTATATGGCGGGAATATCGCTTGGCCTTATTGATAACTCGTTACGTATAGTAAGTTAAGTTTATAGTACCTATATCTATACAACGTGAATTTAGGCTAACATGAAGTTCTCCTGATCAAATTAAAAACTTTAACAATGGAACAATATGTCACAAATGAAAAAAAAACTTGGTGTGTCCATATAAACTAGTAATGTTATAATAACCAATTTGTATGGGGAAACCAAACTTAGTTTTGAATAATTTGATTAAAAAAATCCTAGCTTTCGCGGCAAAGTTACAATTGAGCCAACGTTCCAATCACCCGTTACGAAATTTAACATCGTTTTTTATGCCTTCTTCATGTGCCACATATTTCGCCAATAGAATTATTAAAAAACCCTTAATACTTTTTGGACCTATATAATTATATAAAAAATACGATGGAGGCAATTTAACAATCAATATATAATTTAAAGCAGAAGTAAAATAATTCCTTAAAATAAGAAAGTTTTAATCAAAGATTGGCTTAATAATAAGACTTGTTACATCCAGCTATAGCCGTAAATTAAGAATAACAAAAAAAAAAAACAACTAGTCAGCATGAAATTGTGATTGGTTATTAATTTAGTAAAATTTTAGGACATACATAAACATAGGCACGATAATAGTCTGTGGTTTAGGGAATCACACTTTAAATCCAAAATCGCAAATGCTTTAGCCAAAACTAAATAAGTGAGTGAATGACTAATTACACAACTTCCGTCATATATAGATATTATATTTGGCCATTCATTACCCAAAGTGATAGTGTGTGTAGATAAACTGGTGATTTATTATTCCCTCTATGTGACATGCTATTCATGTATTATTTAATAGCGCCATTCGCTTTGCTGTAAAGGTTACGTAATGATCCTCTATAAATATGTCGCTGGGTTTTATTTTTATGAACACTGACATAAATCCACTCATCTTAAAAGTTACAAAACATTACAAATTAAATAGGCTTAGATACCATAAAATGGCTTTTAAGTTGGTACGCTTTTTTTCAGTAGGAATTATTTTTAAGTACATATTTGTGGTAATGTTAAAAGGGTTAGATTTTCATTTCAAGATTTAATTGAAAAAGTTGTTTTTTATTATTTTTATGTAGGACAAATTATACACATATTGCTCTGGTCATAAACTAAGCTGTAGTATGTGTACAACAATATAAGTAATACAAATTAAATGGATGGGAATCTAACCCACGTCATCCGGATACAACGCCAAAGGCGAAACTACTAGTCTACGGAGGCGGTCATTTAGTACTAATAAACATAAATTAAAATGTCTAATAATATTTTATTTTACCAGATTTATAATTACTAGCTAACCTAGCTGTATATCCGCGTTACATTATGACTATCCCTTCTCGGTTTGTGAAATTTCGACGTTAAACCGACTCAACCCTCTTGAGTATGTATATAGTATGGCACAATGTCACTGGGGATTCTCGCTTTTCATACAGCCATTCATATATAGTTTGCCGGATTGATTCACCTACGAGGCATATCAAAAAGTAGTAGTAGGCATGTAGGCATTTAGGATTCGCGGGTAGTAGTAGGTAGTGTAATATTTTAAAGCTGAATAAACAGTTAGACTACGGGAGTAGCCAGGGGGGATTTTGGGGGTTCACCCCCCCAAAAATCATTGGAAATAGATAAATTTGGCTCGGGGGGTAGGCAGGAGGCGACGTTGGAGGTTGAAACCCCAATCGAAAAGTAAGGAAGAGTACTTGCAAAATTATTGTGAAGACGTATCTCAGTAATTTAAGAGAAATTGTGACAATGTCCTTTTTTCTTCGTTCATCAAAACTTCTTGAACAGGAGATAGTACATACAATAGAGAGACAATACATACACGGTGACTTTGAAAGGATGTACTTTGGGCTAACATGAGGTTCTACTGATCAATACGAACAACTTTTCCCATGGAACCATATGCCGCAAATGAAAAAAAAAAATGCCTTCTTCATACAAACAAGTAATGTTAAAATGATCAATTTGTATGGGGAAGCCAATTTTTTTTTGCCACACATTCCATGGAAGAAGTTGTTCGATTTGATCAGCAGAACCTCATATTAGCCCAAAGTACATCCATTCAAATTCTCCCTGTATAATAGTTGATATTATGACGATGGCGTTTTTTTTGCTCATTACAATTTTCAAAAAAAATAAATAACTAGAACTAGTAGTATTTAAGATGACCTAACACTATTATTACGTAGGTATATTATTATAGTACCTACCTAAGTATATAAGTATGTATAGTACTTACTATACTATACTACACTACACTTTGTGTCTTTTAATTATAGAACCAAATTAATGTCAAATTTGTTCGTTGCCTTTATATTCTCTTCTGATTCTTTTAATTTGTTTCACTTTTTTGGGTTTGTAAGGCAGGCCATCTTCTGTTCTCATGAGTTTGGATAACCGATTTAAGGTTTTCTGTTAGGGCACTTCCGCATTTTAGTACAGAAATATGTACCAAATAAACAACTTTACCTCTTAAAATATTTGTAGGTATATATAATATATATAATAAATAGGAATCCAATAAAATAACTAGGGGTAACAAGCAGCAGGGCTTTTCGTTAGACAACCTGTTTATATAGCTAGCTGGCCCGCCGCAACTTCGTCATACGCACCGCGCGCAACGGAAGCTCTCAAAAGGAATACATTTTTCCAGTTTTTGCAACATTGATTCTCCGCTCCTATTAGACGTAGCGTGTATGTTATATAGCCTTCCTCGATAAATAGGTTATCCAACACTAAAATAATTATTTCAACAGGGTACGACTAGCCGGGACATATGGGCATCAAAGGCAATGAAAGGGCAGACCAACTGGCTAAAATGGGTTCAGAAACTCCCTTAATTGGACCTGAACCATTTATAGGCATACCCAACATAACAATAATTAATGCATTAAAGAAGTTTGCTGAGGACAAACACATAAGTGGTGGTTAACGCAGCAAGGCTTTCATACATTCCAATAAATTCATTGGTATGAAGGCAATAGCCCTGGATAAGATATGGAAATTTAACAGAATTCAAATAAGGCTACTGGTGGGAGTGTTCTCAGAACACTATACAACCAACAAACACCTCTATACTATATGAGTAAGAGATGATCCTACATGCAGATTCTGTGGTAAGAAGCCCGAATCCATGCGGCACCTACTGTGCGACTGTGACGAATCAAATCCAGATCCAGAAAGCTACAGGCTAACCAACCTTAGCGATGTCCTTAAATACGTCAACAACATATTTGGGGACGATACTGAGGTTTGTGGTTAATAGGTATGGGGAACACACAAAAGATCCCAAAGTACCCAAATAGAAATAATTATATATGCATATATATATATATATATTACGAGATGAAGAGCACTTATTCTTATTATATTTCAGTCACGTTACACTGCCCCAATCATATTATATCTCCCCATTTATACAAGTTTATAATATTTTCACTATGACTTACCTGCTTAATCTATGTATGCGTCTATTTATGTATATATAATATAAGTCTATTTATGTATATATAATTTATATATATGTATATAATGTATAAGTGTATTTGAATGTAGGTATTAGTGTATAAATATATATCTATGTATGTATGTGAATGGATATTTGTTATTTACTTATCTATTAAATATAAAATTTATTTATTTTAATATCATTTATTTTTAACCATTATTAACAAAGATTTTTTTGAATTGATTTTTAATACGTTTTGTAAAGTAAGTAATATTGTTACAAGCATTTTAACTAGACCGCTGTGTAGGGTGGAACTGGGTCCTCATGGCACAGGTACTCCTACCTAGTATGAGGCCTAGGGCTACTTTTAAAATATAAACCAGCCTAATTTGTACTTTATATAGGATTAAGATTTTAAATTTTGTATCTAGGCTAAGATTTTGCTCAATAAATCAATAAATGAAAGAAATGAAAGAAAGGGTCGAAGTGTTTTTGACTGATGTCAACCCCAAAACCAAATAAGATAAAGATAAAAAATAATTCTTCAATTGGACCAGTTATTTGTAAGTTCCTGAGATTAGCGCGTTATACCAATTTACAGATCCAGATATAAAATTCATACTATATTTTTCACACAGAATTACCTTTTTAACCTTTGTTAGTTATGTAAATATCGTTATTTCTAATTAACCTATATTTTGTAACATAGAATATATCAATAATGAAGAGAAAGAAAGAATCCAAAAATACAGCGTAAACCATTTTAATATGTCAACGTTATTTTAGCGACTGTCACTCCACAATAATACGGACGTAATTTTATTTACAAAGTAGCTTTTCGTCAGCGTGTTACAACATTATTGACAGCTTAGGATAAAATTTTATGGCTGCTATATAGCTAAGGGTGGATGCTAGAGGAATGGCATCGGAGATCCGAACCAATAAACGGCAGAGAGAACTGAAAAGTATTTTCATTTCTACTATCTACCTAGTAATTAAATATAGGTCTATCTTCGCATTTATATTATCAATATCAATAGGTTGTCTTCAATCAATGATACACGGAGATATATTTAGGAAGAAGAAAGCAAGCAAGCAGTGGCTAATTTACAGATTTGCCGCCAGTACAAATTTTTCGCCCTTTCCGACGCACTTAGCGAACTATCATGTCACTTCCGCAACCAAATTGTTTGTGTGGGCCTAATACATTTAGATAAAAATATGAATATTTTGAATTTCTGCAAAATATTAAAAGAAAATGGGCCTAAATTCGCCGCCATAATATCTGCGATCCTACTCAGCCTGTTGTAATATAATAGTTGGATTCCACCATGGTTCAGCTTTAGAAACTATGGTTTATTATAAAGTGATGAAACTATCACTTCGTCAAGAAATCGATGCAGTAGCTTCGTGTAAACTAGTGAACCTACAGGCTTTTGCCTTAAATACGTCTAGTGCCTCCTACCACTCGTAAATAAAGTCACCGACGACAGATAATAATGACCACAAATAATGTAGGTATGTTAAGTTCCATTCCACCATTGAGTTTTTATGATTTAGCATACACATCAAGTATTATGAAAAACAAAAATGACACATTAAATGACAAACAATATCTTCTTTGTGTAACGAAACTTGAGAACGAAACGCAAGTAGCTCTTGTGAATGATAAATTATTTGTAAGTTGGTACGCACATATAAGACTTTCAAAAATAGGACTTTTGATAAATCGTGATATCCTAGTCATCAGTGATATTTTTGCCACTGGTGATATCAAACTTATCGCTGACATTCAAAAATCGCACCCCTGGTAGCCTGCAGTTACAGACCCGTAAAGCTTTCAGACACATCAAACAAAATCCTTGATATTGCTACTTGTACTATTATTTCTTCTGCGATATTGCGGCCTCTACGCATCAGCATTGGAAGACGTTGGGAGAGGGATGTAATAATGCTTCCCCCCTCCAGGTGGAAGTAGAAGCTTGTCATGATGCACATGACATCACGAATTTCTCTTCTGTTGAAGATTACATTTATTTTAAAGGTTTTAAAAGCTTTATTCGTAGCATTGGTTCTAACCATTGGTAGGTTTTTAGAAACCTACCAATAGTAAGTAAATTATTAAATGGTTATGCTGGGTGTTTATGTTTTAAAGAGATATTTTTTTAGGCTGTCTATTGGACTTACCGCTTACAGAATCCATTTATAAATAAAAAAAGAATGTTTCTTTTTCTTCCGCAAAATGCAAAAAGTACATCATTATCTTACAAAGACAAAAAACAATGAAAATAAAAATAAATACCAAATATTATTTAATATACGCTATGTTTTATATAATTTTTCCCAGATGATATAAAAAACGTAGAACATTGAGGCTGGTGGTCTTTGTTACCAATGGCCTCAATAAATAAAAATAAAACTGTTGTAAGTATGAAAATGAAATTGACATGGCTTGTGTTATTGCTATCTCGACCGGTTACAGTAGGTACCATAAAACAGTTATGAATAACAAATTCCACTATGGTTCAACTGTTAATTCGATGCGGGCAGATTTTTACTTCAAACAAGATTTTCATATATAAATTAAGTACTAATAAATGGTGGCGATATTAATGCATTTAAATTTATTTCTATTTCTTTATTATTTTGGCATACAAACAGTCATTACAATTTTTAAAATACAAATAGAATATTACAAATTATAGTAGACTTATAGTGCCGATATAAAACATTGAAAAAATTATTACTGAATATAAACAAAACACAAAAAAAAGTATTGGCGCTTAAGCACATAAAGAAGAAAAAAAAAGAATACAAAGTACAAGAACTTAAAATTCATGTTCAATATTTATACATGTTCAATATTTATTTAATCACCTACTTACCTTCTCATTCATTAAAATCAGTTCCTTCTTTAAAGTTATTAAATTAATATTAAAGAGGTAACTTATTAGCTGTAAACTTATTATTATACAAATTAAGGGAGCGACACAAAAAACGATTTCGCGTGTAATTTCTTTTACAACGTGGTGGTACCAAAATTGGACGTTTTGTTACTTTGCCACGTGAGGGACGGGTTATAAAGGAAATTTTATTTAGTACATAACCGCAATCAATTTCTGATTCAAAATCCTATGCAAAAAAGTAATGTCTGTCTGAATACGACGCTTATACAAGCTGGTCATATTGTAGCTTATAAGAGAGTCTTCATAGTTATTAAATTTTGGGTTATTATGGCTTCTATAATTCAGTATCCTAATGAATTTCTTTTGAACTCTCTCTATTCTGTCGACATGATATTGGTAATAAGGGTTCCATATAACACTGCCAAAGTCTAGAACACTTCTAACAAAGGCAAAATATAATATTTTTAGTGTTGATATGTTTTTAAAGGGTTTACTTATTCTATTTATAAAGCCTAGGCTCCGAAATGCTCTTTGTGCTATTGAGTCTATATGTAGATTAAATGAAACCTTGTCATCCATAACAATGCCGAGATCTCTAATATTACGCTGGCGCTTTATTTCTAAGCCGTTCAAATAGTAACGGTTAATCAAAGGTTTAGTTTTTCTGGTATAGCTTATAATAAGACATTTATCAGCATTAAGAAAGAGTTGATTATTAGAACAGTAATTAGAGAGTGATATAAGATCCGATTGCAATCCATGACAGTCATTTATCGATAAAAAAATTCTTATTATTTTAGTATCATCAGCGTAAAGCAGCTGCGTTGAATTACTCAAAGTATTGCCAATATCGTTAATATAGATCGAGAAAAGAAGGGGGCCCAAGTGTGACCCTTGAGGTACCCCAGAGGGAATATATATAAAATTTGAACAGTAGCCTTTTATGCAAACAGCCTGACTACGATTTCGTATATAAGACTCTAGCCATCTCAGGAGACTGCCGACACCTGCCACCAATAACTTTTTTATAAGAAGGTCATAATTAATTTTGTCGAAAGCTTTGGAAAAGTCTGTGTACACGACATCCACCTGATTGTTACTATCCATTGCTTCCAAAAGAAAATCTGTAAAAGTTATCATATTCGTTTCTACACTACGGGATTTAATAAATCCATGTTGTTCCGTAGAAATATAATTACGGAATAATGAACATAATTGTGAAGTGATTATCTTTTCAAATATTTTACCCAGTGTGCATAATTTTGAGATAGGTCTATATTCCGTGAGTACATCCCGCCTTGATGATTTAGGTATTGGCGTAATAAGAGCTTTTTTCCATAGACTAGGAAACGTAGCAGTTTGCAAGGAAAATTTATAAATATATGCAATGGGATTAAGCAATTCATCAGCACATTCAGATATAAGAAGTGAATGTATATTATCAGGACCACAGCCCTTGTGAATGTTTACTCCTTTGAATTCACGTAAGACTTCACTTTTATTTAGATTAACAAAGCTAATCTAAAGATGAGTTGGAAGCAATTATTTGAGAATAGTTATTAGATGGTTGATTTACAAAAACTGAATGAAAATATTTATTAAACGCATCACAGATTTGGATACCATCACTTATTGTCTTACCTTGATAGTGCATTTTATCTGGGATGTCGTTATTTTTGTCGCATTTAGATTTTACAAAATACCAAAAAAATTTAGGATATGATTTTACTTTCTCTTCAGCAAATTCAATATAATGCCTGTAACTTTCTTGTTCCATTTTACGAAATCTAGTCCTAAGGATGCTAAAACTATGATAATCCTTTAAGTTACCATAGCGCTTCCATTTTCTATGAAATTTACATTTCTCCCTGCAACCTTTACAAGAGACCTTGAGAACCATGGAGGATGTTTAGAGTTGTTCAAGATATTTTTATTAGGTACAAATTTATCTATCAGAACATTAATTGTATTATAAAAAGAATCAGTCATCTCGTTTACATCGGTCATTGTTGAAAAGGACGCCTCCCAATCTATGGCGGAGAGACCTGTGCGAATAGAATCATAATCACCCTTAAAAAACAATTTTCTTTGAATGTCATTATTTACCAATTTTTTGGGCAGACTAACAGACATGTAAATTACAATAGCTTTGTGATGCCTGTCCTCCGGTACTGCTGGATCATCACAGGAATTGACTTCACAACGAGTATTACTAAAGATCAAATCTAAAATTCTATTATTAAAATTAAACTCGGAACTATATTGAGACAGGCCAGACATGTCCATGAAGTCTGCAGTTAAGGATGACAAAACATTATTATTTGTGTGTATAGTCATGCTATCCGATTCCATATTATAATACCACTCAGCTTTAGTAACATTGAATTCGCCTACAATCAAAAACATGTCTTCAGGAAATAAGTCTTGTAGGTAGCTTACCTTGTTGTAAAACATTTCAATCGTATGTTGATGTCGCGGTCCATGAGGTACATACGTACAACCAATGTGAAGATTTGACGCTGAGGCAGCGGGTCGCGAGGGGCGCAGGCCGGGGCGCACTGGCACGCTCACCCACAGCTGTTGGGCGGGCGGCTCCGCGCACCACTCGGGCCGCACACAGCTCGTGCCGCACGCCGATCGTCGCGTTCATATCCGCTACTACTACGATCACGATCGCACCTATATACCTCATAGCGACTGTCGATATACTCTGAACTATAAAAACCACTATGTAACCATGTTTCGGTTATGCATAGAACATCATACTCATTACACAGGACATTTGACAAAAACTCGTGAGATTTTGTACGAAGCCCTCTCACGTTCTGATAATAAATGACTATATTACTAATTGTATCCGTTTCTTAAGTTTCGCTTAAATAAAAAAGGGAAAAAAGAAAGAAAATTTATTTTAATTTGTACTACCATAAAAATATGTAGATAAATGTTAAAGTCGTTTTACGTTTATAAGACCTTATCTTGTTCTGTAAAATACCTGAAAACACCCAGCATATAACTACAATGTAAAATAAAGCAGCACGAGGACAAGAAAAAATAATACTGTTGTGAGAATGGATATGAATGAGAAAGCAAGCATACATGTCTTGTAATTATTATATATTTTTTAATGATTATAAAAGGATTTAAATTTTTATCACATGTAGTATCAAAGTATTCCTTTATATGGCATTTATTACACAAATTTAGAGACTAACCCCCGTATTTTAAGACGTATCCTTAACTCCACTTTACACTCAAGGAACGTCTGTCTCTTTCCACCAAATGTCAACTATAAAAAGCAAGTTGAGACAGATGCTCCTTGAGTAAAGAGTCCCCGTATTCTAAGAGTTAAGGAAACGTCTTAGAATACGGGGGTTAATTCGGAATATATGAGCAAATAATGTAATGATTGTTATAACAATAACACTCATAAAAAAACAAGATAGAAATATAAAACAAAACTTTAGGTAATAACAAAAACTGAGCAAATCACCACTTATACAAAAATTTAATCTTCACGCAATTAAAATATAAATAAGTAGTCACTTAATTCTTATTAAATCAGCCTCATTGTTTATTATTATAGGTTTAGAGGATTCATTTTTTCTCAGAAAAATTTTAGTATCATTTAGCCATATAAACTTATAACCCCTTTCCTTACCTAGGGACCTTGCCTTTTTGTACAACATCTTGTTGTGAGGCGTTAGGTGGTCATTAATAAATATTGGTTGGGAGGGTCCATTAATACCTATGTCCGCCGTCGTAATCCCTCGTCGTGCTTGCACAGCCGTAATGAGGTCACTTTTAGTTTTTTTTCGTGTGAATCTAATTATAATGTTGGGTACATTTATGGCTGGCGTTGTGGCACTTCCAGTGGCTTTAATCTTAGGCGAAAATCTTCTCACACGATGAACATGATCGACACCCGACGCGACTATTGGATATCCTACCTTGACCGCGATATTGTTTAGGATAGTAAATAGATTCTCCTATTATAATTAATAGTGGTTTATTATGGATTTAGTTTTATTGAATGAAGTTTTTTTAGTAAAATAGCATATTGTATTACCATCGAATTGTCAAACCTTACATGGAGTTGTGGGTCGAACTATGACACAGAATTATGATATATATTTTTTATGGGGTTAATTATTCAATTGTCAGTTAAAGTAATTCGACAGTTAACTTATCAAATATCAAGAATGAATAAATTTGACAGTTCTCCAGTTAGGGTTAATTTATCAATTGTCAGATAAAGATATTCAACAGATATCTTTTATGGAGAATGCAAATTTGATAGTAGGTACTTCACAGGTTAACTGTCGAAACTATTTATTTTTATTATCAGTTAGATAGCGTTATGAACTGCTAGTTTGATTTTTTTTCTGCCTTTTATTTACTGAAAAAAATCAGATACAAGTTTTTTTTTAGTTGTTCTAATATCGAAACTGTAATATATACCTAAATACTAAATTGTTAATTTGTAGGCCGAGTACTGGAAACTAGAAAGAGACTAGTCACCACAACACAGGAAATCATAGTGTGGTGACTAGGGTTTTATATCAACAAAACTAATAATAACTATGTATTTAAATATAAAAAAAAACATGTTTTTCTGATACTTCAAATATATTTCACTCTAACCAAGTACATTTTTTTTCCGAGTAAGTAGAGATACACAATACTAAAATAACATTACGTTGTAGGTATCTAATACCCTTTTATATCCTGATTAATGACCCGTTTTACAGTTAAATACAAAAATAAATATGTACTTACACATTTTAAGCTTTATTTATGTTACGACAATCTATAATTATGTTCACAGATCTGACCGCCTTCGTAGACTAGTTTGGCATTGTATCCGGTGGTCGTGGGTTCGATTCCCACCCATGCCAAAACAAATAATTACCGTTTATTCTGTACAGTTTGTCATGGTCTGGGTATTTAAAAAAATATAATATGCATTATTAAAAAAAATGGTAATAATATTATGAGTAAAATGGGGTAATTGTGACCACCTAAGGTAGATACGGAAAAAAGTTATAAAAAACAACATATTGAATCCAAAATAATTATTATACATAGTGACTTTAAAAGGTTATATTCTGGGCTAATATGTCTGTTAATCAAATTAAACAACTTTTTCCATGGAACTATGTGTCGCAAATGAAATATGTCTTTTTTTTAATTTGCATCACATGGTTATTTTTTTGCATTTCATGGTTTTCAGTAGACCAAAAAAAATATGCTTTAAATTAGTTTTTTTTTGTATTTATAAAACCCTTAGCGGAGCGCTAAAGGTAAATAGGAGCTATTTACGCGGCATCCTATCGGGTAATTGAGAATATACTTATGAGGTAAAAAGGAACAATTTTATTTTTTGACAATATTAAAATTTGCAAGACTTTAAAGTAGCTAAAATATTATATTAGTTGTAGTATTTCGTTGAAAACGTTACATACTTTTATTGTAAATGTACAGATATTAAAATTACATTAACATTGATAAAAAAAATTAAACAAGTTATATCGGCAATGCGCGCAGCCTTCACCTATAGCACAGCCTTCAATAATAATATAGTAAGGTGTTCCCAATTCTCCGCCGTTTTCAATTACCCTACTCTCCCCTATCGTTGTTTCTGGTGCATAGTACTAGCCTAGAGCTTAGTTTGTAATTAGAGCAATATGTATAAATTGTCCTATTTATTATTATTTACATACCTCACATTTTTTTGTTTTATTTTATGATTTTTCCGTCTTCATAAAGTTATTGATTAAAATTATGTTAATTCGTGAATTACCTAAAACTAAACTTAAATGTAATCTTCTTTGTCCCAGCTACTCCATTGGCCGAAGGTCCCTAATATACTCGCAACATTTTTTCTCTGAATTGTAAATGATATCATCATGCCAGCCTTTCTTTGCGCGTCCACTGCTGGACATAGGCCTCCCCCAAGGATCGCCACAACGACCGGTTCTGCGCTGCCTGTATCCATCGGCTTCCCGCGACCTTTTTCAGGTCGTCAGTCCATCTTGTGGGGGGCCTGCCTCTGCTGCGTCCTCCAGCACGCGGTCGCCACTCGAGAACCTTAATACCCCAACGGCCGTCCGTTCTGCGAGCTATGTGGCCTGCCCACTGCCACTTAAGTTTGGCGATTCTGGAGGCTATGTCGGTTACTTTGGTCCTTATGCGGATCTCATCGTTTCGAATACGATCCCGCAAGGAAACGCCGAGCATAGCGCGCTCCGCGTAAATGATATACGTTGAATAAAATGATTCCGAGGTAGGACATCACCAGATGTTACTTTATAGAGGGTATACCTAACTCACAACTATATTTTTGCTTCTGAAAACCAATTACCTGAACTTTATAAAGCAAACGGTAAGAATAGGTAATTTTGTTTAAGGTCCGAATATTTTCGGTGTTTGGCTTTACTTGCAGATTCTGCGGCAAATCCAGCATTTGCAGAAAATCCTTGAATAAGGGAAGCGGCATATGTATGAACGCAGGCCCCACTTCTTGTCAGGCCGGCGCGGCGCCTGACAAGAAGTGGGGCCGATAGTCTGTGCCCGTATTACGTAAATCGTCCGTACAATGATCAATCTTGCGGAAACTCAAGAGAGAGAGGTTTTAGTCTATGGGTTCACCGGTTTTCAGGAGATTATTTCATAGATTTCTTTTCGAGGTGGTCTAATTTTTAGGGTGCGGTTACTTACGGATACGTGACGATAAAGCAGCGAAGCATTAGAGCGAGGCTATTAAAGTAGTCTCGTAATTACATTTCGACTTTCTCGCTGCTCATTTCGTAACCGCATCGATAAGCCGGCATAGTTAGAGTGCATGATAAATGCTTTTAACAACAATCTTTTAATCAAGCTTATACTCAAACTTTGTAAATCTGATTACCAGCAGGTAGATACAAGTCACATATCGTGCTCCAATAAATAAAAGGAATAGAGATGTTGCAATGTAGGTACTAGCACTGCCACATTTATAACACACGCCCGCCTCCGAAGACTAGTGGTTGCGCCTTTGGCGTTGTATCCGGAGGTCGTTGGTTCGATTCCCACTCAAAACAAATAATTGTACGTTTATTCTGTACACATTGTCATGGTATGGGTGTTTATAAAATATAATATGTATTATATGGTTATTTTTGGTACACAGTACAAGCTTAAGCTTAGTTTGTGACCAGAACAATATGTGTATAAATTGTTCTACATATTTTTTTTTTTACCGCGAAGAACAGGATTGTTAGATTAAAAAAAAATCATAGTTAAAGATTTCCACAAACACAAAAATTCTCACACTTTTTCGCACAAGACTTGACACTAAGCCGGCACCTGACAAGAAGTGGGACCGACAGTCTCTCTGCCCATATTACGCAAATCGTCTGCACAATGACCTATCTTGTGGAATCCCTCAACCTCGAGGGTATTTGTCCCGCGCAGGTGTTCCGGATAGGGTATTACGATATATACTTTTCACTGGACTCCCAACCCTCGTCACAAGTACGGACCATACGATATTTAAATAAAATATCAGATAGCCGGGTTGATTTATTCTTTATTTATAAAAAGATGTAGTGTTTTTTCCTTTTATTTATTTGTTAGCATTATTTAATATTTCAAGATACTTTTAATGAAAGCTTGTTTTTCTTTAGAGTAGTAAAAGGAAGTTTATACTTACTTATTTTAGTTTATACTTACTTAGGTACTAGTACTACGTTTTTCTATGTAATAATGAAATTACCTTACCTCACCTTATTAATTTTGTATCGGTACTACGGTAGGTACATATGTCAGTTAAAATCTTTACCCACAAATGACGGATTTCTATAATCTACGGTAACGGTAACTGCGGCCATATTTTGTTTCTGATAACGTGATCGTTAGATTGTCAAAATAACGTTTCCGCTATTTAACGTTAGCGAGACCTCTAATCAGAGTAGTGTTTTTAACTTTTGCTGATTGAAGGAGAGATCGCCAATAACGGAATTCGTTATTTTGACAATCTAACGCTCTGTTATAAGAATCAAAATATCACCGCAATTCGGTATTCCAATACAAAAATGAACTTTTAAAACTGAAGCGAACTTGCAGAGCCGCGTTCCGTTCCACTGTGTTTTTAGCACCGAGTAGCGACAATGGCCGTTCGTAAACGTCAACAGCCATTGTCAATGTCAGTGTCGGCCGATGACGTCAGAACTCTACGCGGTGTCCGCAAAAACGAACGCGACTATGGATGCAAGGCGCTTTCAACCGGTCCATTTGGAAATCTATAGGAGAGGCTTTTTGTTCAACAGTAGACGTCCTACGGGTGATTATGATGATGAAATGCAAAAATCATTTCTGTGGTATTTTTTATAAAAAAAGAAGGTAATAAATAAGTAAACTATTGTTTAACATAGATATAATAATAATAAATAACATCATGGGTACCTTTGTGGCTCCCGAGAACCGTTTTAAAACGGTTTTAGGGTACCCAGCGGAGGGTTAACCCGTCCTCATTTCGCCGAAGGTATTCGGAGGCAACACCTAACAAGTGAAGTGCTTGTTGCGGTGTTAACATATTATTTTAGTATTAATATAAGGTATATAACAGTGAACCCGCCTGTAACATTAACTTGCAAAATTAGACTCGACAAGTACCAATAACTCAGTGGAATTTCAGCTATATAAATAAAACATGCAGAAAAATATTCAAGTCACGTTTTTCAACGAAAAAAAACTCGGGACGAAGGGACCGAGCACTTCTGAAAATTATGTACCTAAGACGCGTGAATCCACATCTAAATTAGTGAAGACAACCTATAGTCTTTTTACTTTGTTTTGATTGCTTATCATTCATTCTTGGACTAGGCATATCGCTTACCACTAGGTGAGTGCACTGTAATGTCGAGCTCCAATAATACATTAGGTAATTCATAAACCTTTTAACTATTTTATCGAAATTGAAAAATAGTTAAAAGGTACGTCATTTATTAATTTATGAGCCTTTTAATAAGTATTTTATCGTATATGGTTTATAGTTTAAATAGATATTTTTGGCGATCGACTTTTGTTTTAGCTATATATTTTAATTTATTATTTAATAGATACCTACTGGTTTGGTCAAGGGTTTCAAAATTCCGTCTGTAGGTTCTATTTTGGATAAAAGTAATGTAAAATAAAACAACCAAATAATCATTTTAAAATTTATTGTTCATTCAGTGATTTCAATAAGTTAGGTTTATTTAAAATAGTGACTTTATGTAATAGGTAAGTGCAAAAATAAGTAGATATTTAATAAAAACATTCTTACATTGATAGATACAGGTGCTCTCAAACATTATCATATTTACCTTAATTTGTAATTTACCTATCTTAAATTTATAAAAAAAAAAATTGGAGTCAGGAATAGCACGACGCAATCAGATATGTAGGAGTATAATTTTAGGTATTCTACAAAAATAAATACTTAACTAACAAACAAAAAAAATGTACTTACGTATTAATTTTGTCATAATAATATTCCTACTATAATTCATCTGTTGAGGATTTAGTGTAAACAAACATTCAAATTATAAAATATAAATCATTTAATTTATTAAGGGATCTGTCTCTCCCTACAAAAAAAATAACTATAGGTACCTAAGAAATGTAGTCAGTAATAAGTATTAGGCCTAAAAGTATGAATATAATATAAATAAAAAACTAAAAATCGCCTTTTCTATCCACCTTTTTTTTCTCCTGTAGCTCTACCGACAGTTTCTAATATAGTCGCTAGTAACTATATGCATGGTGACTTTGAAAGGATGTACTTTGGGCTAATATGAGGTTCAACTGATCAATACGAACAACTTTTGCCATGGAACCATGTGCCGCAAATGAAAAAAAATATTGCCTTCTCCAAACACACTAGTAATGTTGAAATGACCAATTTGTATGGGCCAAAAATTTTTTTCATTTGCGGCACATGGTTCCTTGGGAAAAGTTGTTCGATTTGATCAGCAGAACCTCATATTAGCTCAAAGTACATCCTTTCAAATTTACCCTGTATAGGGATCAACCAATAGGATCGCGTACTTTTTCAAATAAACTTCTCTTATTGGTTGATTCGTATCTATAGTTACTAGCGACTATATTGTTCACCGGTTTTCAGGTGACTACTGCATTGATTTCTTGTCGAGGTGGTAGATTCCTTTCAGGGTGCGGTTACGAAATGGGTAGTTGTATTGACGATAAGGCAGCGAATATATTAAAATATACTACGTAATGCAATTAGTCGTTGTCGCCCCCATTTCGTAATCGCATCATTTAGCCGGCATAGTGGGAGCGATCAATATTGTTTAAGAACAATTATTGATTGATCCCATTCATAGACTTTGTAGGTCTGCTCACCACTCGGTAGATACAAAGTCACATGTCGTGCTCCAATAAAAAAAAAACATAGGCTATTATATGTTTTGAGAACAGCCCCCCTAGCCAAGAGCATGGTCGCTTTTTACGCTCGAACGTCGCATAAGCGTGAAAGAGAGGGTATCTCCCTCTCTTTAATTTATTATCCTATTGGTGTATCTATATTGTTGTCTCGTGGTTATTTCTGCAACGATAAAAACAATAGTGACGTCATCATCAAATATCATTTTCATACAAAAGTTTCGTTAGCGTTATTTACGACTGCGCTCTTGGCTAGGGAGGCTGATCCCATGACCGAGGTTACCTATAAGTTTATATGCTTACCACAAACGTACAAGACAATTTTTGATGATTAAATGAAATCATTTCTAATAAATAATTATAATTAATTCAATTCACATTTCATAAACACAACAAATAATAATACTTAACATAAAAATAATAGCAGATTTAATTGTAATTTTATAGCTATTGTAATTAGTTTTATTATAGAGATAGTATTGTTTTCAAGTGAGAGAAAAAAAAAATGGTTTAAATATATTAATAAGAAATGAGTATTTTATAATAAAATAACAGGGGAATGTCTCCAATTTATGATACAAATTAATTTACTTACAAAATTAAATAAACAAATAAAATACGTAGGTATCGTCATCTCTTACTATATAGGTACTTAATTCAAACTCGACATACATATTAATTAACATCGACATTAGTTCGAGCATTCCCATGAGATACAATAAAACTTTATTTATATAATTGTAAAATTATAATACTACTTTGCAATATATCTCTCTTACCTTAATTATGTGTAGATACATGTACATGAGGAAATATCAACTGCAAAGTATTACCTCTCCACGCATGACTATGAGTCGGTAACGCTACTATACATTTATGTAAACCTTCCCCCCGACCCTCACAAGAGAAAGAGAACGTATGAGATTATACCTACAATTTAGGCAGCAAAATTATTTTCGGGCCTAACCCAATTTTTACCCCTAAACTGTAATGGATTTGAAAAAAATGGTCTCATTTTATTAAAGAGAAAATAAACGATGGCTGTACGTTTTCCTTTTTATAATTTTCTGTCTTGATATTTTATAGGAACAATTTTAATACGAGATTTTTTTTTGAATTTCAGGCATTGATATATTTTTCCTATACCAAACTAAAAAGAGGAAAACTTACGAGCATGGATATCGGTCATATATATAACGTTTCCAAAAATCATAAAAATCTATGAATGTTATGGGGGGTAACAGTTAAAGCCAAAAAGTCATGAATGTATGGGAAATGTTTGATTGCACGCTCCTCTTAATAAAAAACATCTTTTCTGTAACGTTTTTCACCTCCAAATAATCTTTCGGACGAAATTTCCTACGATATTGCATTTTATAATAAATGAAATATATTACGTAGTAAAATTATAATTTTACAATTATTTATATAATAGACCTCCACAAAATAACCCTTGATTCAATTAAAACATATAATAATATTCACCAAACAATTCACCACTTAATTTTTCTGTGTTTAATATTAATAAATAAAGTAATGATATTCACTCGTAATTAAATAATTGGTCGTGAACACTACGTACTTATCAGAAATATAATACATATCAATGTACACGATAGAAGGCCACAGTGTAAGTATATAACAAAGATCGTAATACCTAATACCAAAATATCACCAATTTTAGGATTACCTTGGCTTCTTACTTACAGAAATATAGAAATAGGAGAGCGAGAACCAAATATATGAACAAATATATTTTTCATGTAAGTTGTCCTTTCATAAATCACACATGAATTATTAGCATTTGTACTAGAAATCGGTTCTCTGTTTGATGAATAGTATGAACACAGACAATTTATGTAAGTCTAAGATGAAAGTATTTTCTATAAGCATAAGTATAAAGATGAGTATGTATACATATTATATATATTCGTAGAAGTAGGTCAGCCTTGTCAAAGCAAAGATCTACAAGTATTATGTACACAAAGTCCACATTGTTTAAACGAATAGATGAATGTATACATAAGATATACAAGGATATTATAGTCTAACCCCGCGCCCTAACGTGTCGCCTCGGGCTACGGCTAAAATATATTCGTAAGAATTAGATTCAGTTGTCTAGAGAATCTTAAATACACTAACAATAGATATTACTTATGAACAAGAACGTTATAAATTCATTGTAATGAACAACAGCGAACCTTACGATAAAAAGAACTTACATTTTTTACATTAATACGAAATTCTCACAGCTTTGTCTTTCATTGTCCGCCTTCCGGCGAAAAAATTATACGAGTAAATTCGTTTTAAACACTACATTAGACTATACATAGAGATATATTGGCGACACCTTAAGTATGAAACCTCTCACACGATCATAACACCCTGTAAGACTTGCATGGAGGATGTCGCGCAAAGTACTCAGGATTATTGAAAAAGTTGCCTGAAAGAAGATATAGGTGTTGGGCTATTAGATAGCTTCAATGGTAACGATGGGGAGATTACAGCAGTGATCGATAGGGACAGTCTAACATGAACAGCCTAACTATGGAAGATCATACACACACTCGATCAAGAAGACTCTTTGAGATCATCAGAAGTATCACGCTCACAAACAATCACACGTCCAACTAATAAATATAATAACATCGCAAACGTAACAATAACTCTAAAGTAGTAAGGCGCTTATAACTATCAAATAAATGTAGTCAAATCGCAATCTAACATAAATAAATTTCACAAAATCTTCAAGCCAAATTGTTAACTTAATTAAACTAAATTACCATTATCTTAATTACTTGATTGTCATATAATATTAAACAGTGCAGTATTTAAGAGATAGTATTTGCGATTTGGCTTTCCAAGCCCAGCCTAACTACTACGTGAGCTTTTCATTATTAATAAGATAAATACAATACAGATCTTCGTCTTTCTCAAATTATATCTATGAAACAAGAATTTAAATGCGTACCTATGTACAAATGTGACATAATTATTATAAAATTCACACGCTAATTAATTTATTTAAAAAATTGAATTTCAGAATAATTTATGAGTAATTTTAATTAATTGTTATAATAAGATCTAAAATATCACTTTGGTATACAAAGGGACGTCGCTGGTAGGACATTGAGTTTCAGCGAGTAATTCAGTAGATGTGATCGTCATTTCATCGACATACATCTCACACAGCAGTCTCCAGATCCTCGGCCACCAACTGGAAATGTTCCTGACCTGAAAGGAATCGATATATTTCATGACAAAGGCGACGGAAATTGAATAAGTTCAGTTTATAAAGAGTTCTTAACACCGCTTAGAAAGGGCTCGCTCTTGGTAAAATAAAGACACATTTATGTACTAGAAGTAGGAGACGAATCGGATCGGATCAATGCTGCAATGCAATGTGGGAATTGTTGCCATATTATAAATCTCCAACCGAATGTTAGGAGTGCAGCATTTGGTAGATTTGGGTAAACGTAACCTTTTAAATAATTGCTTCCTTCTGTTTATTGCTTTGCTGTTAAAGATGGAAGCAATTATTTAAAAACTACTTACCCATGTTGATCCGATCCTCCCTGTGATCCATTTCTCCTCGATCTGCTATTATATAAACTTATTGTTTAAAGTAAAGATTTTTTTATTATATTTTAGATGTTTTAATATAATATATATAACATAAACGTTATTCCTCTGCAAAAGACAAAAGTATAGACTTACTTCAAAAAGACGAAAGATTACCCTGATAAACTGACTCAACCGCAATTAGTGATTACCCCGAGGGAAATTTAGACAGATCCAGCACTTCGACCAGTTCAGCATATAGTGTAATTGGTTTCATTGGACTAGATACTATCTAGCGTCACTATATCGTATCGCTGGATTGAAATACTGGACTCGTCTAAAATCGCCTTGGGGTAACCGCTAAAATAGTTATAAGCTACAGTTACAGAAAATTATTTCGGTTTTACTTAATGAGAATGTATAATAGGATCTTTACAACATTTAATGTATTTCTATTTTGAAAAAAAAAAAACTTTTTTTTGTGCTTTCTATCCTGCATATATTTTAGGCACAATTTTGTGTCCCAATATTATCTTTTATCTGCACTGTTGAGCAAATTTAATCGCAGCTTGGGGCTAATAAAATTTGTGTTGTATAAATAAAACTAAATATACACCTATTACGTAAATCACAAATACATTTATCTTTTTAAACTTTGATTAAATAAGTGATTTAATAATAATAATATGTAGTAAAATTTACACATATTGCTCTGGTCACAAACTAAGCTCTAGGCTTGTACTATGTATACCAGAAGCAACGATATAATACATATTATATTTTATAAACACCCAGACCATGACAAACTGTATAGAAAAAAAAACATAAGTACTAATATATTTTTGTCATGGGTGGGAATCTAACCCACGACCTCCGGATACAACGCCAATGGCGCAACCACTAGTCTACGGGTGCTGTCGCAATGATTTAAATACACATTGAGATTAACTACAAAAAAGTCAAGAGAATTTAATATTTTGCTACGTAGATAATTTTTCCTTTTTTTTTTTTTTTGCGAAAATGACATGAACCCATTTTGGTTTATTTATGTGTTTTTGGTATAATAATCCTAATGACTTCAGAAGCTACGGTTTTCGGTTTCGATTTAGATAAACATCGGTACAATAACGAGGAAGAAATAAACTGGCAACTTGGTGCTACTTCGCTTATCGCTACCAAATCCCACCAACATTTAATCGAACACGTTTCAATGTAATTTATTCGATTCTCGTTTGAATTTTATTTCCGTATTTCCTAGGCATAATAACGTCGATAAATAACAAAATTCGGAACATGACTGTATAGGTAGGTAAACAAAAGTTTGTTTTTAGTGGATAGCGAAATATTATGGAAGTATGAATATTTGTGTTCTCACCAGCTTTTGTGGACCCAGATTCGCCTGTCATATTTATTTGTACAAAAAAACAGTACATGGTTAAATCATTTGTCCTTCCCCGCATTCCCCTATTGAAATTTCAAAACGTACTAAAACATGACTGTTAGTTTTATAGGCTGATACCACTTACAAAGTTTCATTATTCCTGTAATACCACATTTTTGCCTTTCCCTACCTATATATATATTTATATATATATCATCACGGGTATATATATACATATATATACGGCGCCCGAGACCGCTTAGACAGCCCCAGGGTACCCAGCGGAGGGGTTTTAATTCCACCAAGTCGTAGCCGATGCTATGAGTCTACACCGAACAAGTGGCTAGATCGTCGCGATTTTTTCAATAGACTAAATAACCCATCTATAAACAGTTTCACAAGTTGGTATAGTGAAACCGGGTCCGTCAGCTTAACGTGCTCTCCGAGGCACTATAGTGGTGTTGTCAAACAAATGTAGATTTTTTTTTAATTAAAATCTCATTGGTACACACCGGGATTCGAACCAGGGACCTAAGTGTTTTTAAGTCCAAGGTCTAACCAATTCGGCCACCACGTATATTCCCTACCTTCCCCTAATAAATATACAAAAATATTACAAAATGTCACTATTAGTTTTATAAGATATCTATATATGTACTAAATTCCCGTTATATTAGGTATCTAAAAACAAAAAAAATAATTGTCTTACCTCAACTTAATTGACGTTAACTTTTATAAGAATAGTATATTTAGAAAGTTTTATGGTTCCTGTTTAAATTACGAAAAAAGTAATCATTTCATTTTACCCTATCTTCCCCTATTAAAAAAATATATACTGAAATATGTGGTCAATAGTTTTATAACTGTCTTTTTTTTTAGTGTAGTACGGCATGTGACTTTGTATCTCTATGATGGTAATAGACCCACAAAATCCTTAAATGGTGTCGATCAATAACTTAATTTTGATTATACATATGGACAAGAGATAAAAAATTCTATTATATTTATTATATACTATGCTTTGAACTTTCTTTCTACTACTTTACTGCCTCCGTAGCCTAGCGGTTGCGCCTTTGGCGTTGTATCCGTAGGTCATGGGTTCGATTCCCACCCATGGCAAACAAAATATTAGTACGTTTTCTGTACAGTTTGTGACGATCTGGGTGTTTATAGAAATATAATATGTATTATATCGTTGTTTCTGGTTCACATAGTACAAGCCTAGAGTTTAGTTTGTGACCAGAGCAATATGCACCAGAGTAAACTGCCCTAAGTATTATAAAAATAATAATTATAGTACTAGTATTTATAATAAATGAAGATTATATTACATGTTACTCACTTTCGAGATAAGCAGCTAAATCGTGATCTTCAGCCCTTAGAGCTAACAAACGTGGAGTTAATCCAGCATGATCGGTTCTAGCAAGCGATGCTCCACCAGCTACCAGCATGCAACATATAGCACGCCGCTTATGAGCAGCCGCTTTATGCAGCGCTGTTTGCCCTCGTTCGGTGTCCCTCATGTTGAGGAGGGATGTGGGAGCGCTTGATAGAAGATACTTAATGATTTCCTTGTGTCCGTATCGGGCCGCTACATGTAGCGCTGTTTGTCCTGATGCGTCGATTGAGAGAAGGGAATATCCCGCTGAATGCAGTTCTTTTAGCTGTGGGAGTTAAATTGCATTAGTTTGGTTGATTTTTTTTTAAAGTACATTTTTTTATAAGGTTTGATAAGTTGAGTTCAAAAATTGTACTTAGTAGGTAGGTTTTAAAGATTTAAAATATTGATTGAAATAGTGAGTAATTTCTGACTGCATATTATTTTTAATAGCAACTGACATGTAATTAATAATAAACTCTAAATTAAAATTGTCAAGTAGAGAATTTTAATTTCGGGTCGAAACAAAAATTCTTAATTAAAACTGTCAACTTTATCAAGAGAATAAAAATAGAGCTTTTATGCGGGCAAATGTCAGTCTTTTGATAAAACAGATAAAGAAGCAAACGTATTTATATTAAACGTATTTATACTTAATAATATTATTAAACATAATTCTGTCTTGCAACGTTAGCATCTATTTTTTTTTATTGATTGCTGCTACCTAATATACATGTAGAAGTCAAATGATATAATGTAATGTTTTCCAAACGTCTAGGTATTTTACCAAGCAGTGAATTGTTTTGTATTTTTTTTTTAGTTTGAAACATATACATAAAATTTTTATTTGAACCTAGCCTATTTTCTATTTTTTTATTTATGACAACCGTAACATATATTTTAAGGTAAATAGAGGTTATGGTGCTGACTGCAGCGAATGAGCTACGAAACGTAAACTTTCCAACGTCTTCTGGCGGAAAATTGTAAAACTATTACCACAGAATAGGTATATAATAATACCATATATTAAATTTTTAAAGATAAAAATGCAATGAAAAAATTCCTGGTGGCGGGACTCGAACCCACGAACCTCGCTATCGCGGCAAGGCGCTCAACCGCTGAGCCAACCAGGTTCCAGTCAGCCCTCACGAATTTTGTCATTGCTTGATATCTACTTATACACAGACGCCCTCTATTAGCTTTCTTCTAATAACTCTTATACGAGTGACGTTAGAAGTCCTAGTATCTAATACTAGATGGCAGAGGAGTCTGTTTTTTGTTTTTACTTTTTTCAGTATTTTTTTATATTTATGCATTTTTTTTTATAAATTCCTTTATAGGATAATCTTATATTAAATTTTTAAAGATAAAAATGCAATGAAAAAATTCCTGGTGGTGGGACTCGAACCCACGAACCTCGCTATCGCGGCAAGGCGCTCAACCGCTGAGCCAACCAGGTTCTAGTCAGCCCTCACGAATTTTGTCATTGCTTGATATCTACTTATACACAGACGCCCTCTATTAGCTTTCTTCTAATAACTCTTATACGAGTGACGTTAGAAGTCCTAGTATCTAATACTAGATGGCAGAGGAGTCTGTTTTTTGTTTTTACTTTTTTCAGTATTTTTTTATATTTATGCATTTTTTTTTTTTTTATAAATTCCTTTATAGGATAATCTTATATTAAATTTTTAAAGATAAAAATGCAATGAAAAAATTCCTGGTGGCGGGACTCGAACCCACGAACCTCGCTATCGCGGCAAGGCGCTCAACCGCTGAGCCAACCAGGTTCCAGTCAGCCCTCACGAATTTTGTCATTGCTTGATATCTACTTATACACAGACGCCCTCTATTAGCTTTCTTCTAATAACTCTTATACGAGTGACGTTAGAAGTCCTAGTATCTAATACTAGATGGCAGAGGAGTCTGTTTTTTGTTTTTACTTTTTTCAGTATTTTTTTATATTTATGCATTTTTTTTTATAAATTCCTTTATAGGATAATCTTATATTAAATTTTTAAAGATAAAAATGCAATAAAAAAATTCCTGGTGGCGGGACTCGAACCCACGAACCTCGCTATCGCGGCAAGGCGCTCAACCGCTGAGCCAACCAGGTTCCAGTCAGCCCTCACGAATTTTGTCATTGCTTGATATCTACTTATACACAGACGCCCTCTATTAGCTTTCTTCTAATAACTCTTATACGAGTGACGTTAGAAGTCCTAGTATCTAATACTAGATGGCAGAGGAGTCTGTTTTTTGTTTTTACTTTTTTCAGTATTTTTTTATATTTATGCATTTTCTGTCTGTGTATAAGTAGATATCAAGCAATGACAAAATTCGTGAGGGCTGACTGGAACCTGGTTGGCTCAGCGGTTGAGCGCCTTGCCGCGATAGCGAGGTTCGTGGGTTCGAGTCCCGCCACCAGGAATTTTTTCATTGCATTTTTATCTTTAAAAATTTAATATAAGATTATCCTATAAAGGAATTTATAAAAAAAAAATGCATAAATATAAAAAAATACTGAAAAAAGTAAAAACAAAAAACAGACTCCTCTGCCATCTAGTATTAGATACTAGGACTTCTAACGTCACTCGTATAAGAGTTATTAGAAGAAAGCTAATAGAGGGCGTCTGTGTATAAGTAGATATCAAGCAATGACAAAATTCGTGAGGGCTGACTGGAACCTGGTTGGCTCAGCGGTTGAGCGCCTTGCCGCGATAGCGAGGTTCGTGGGTTCGAGTCCCGCCACCAGGAATTTTTTCATTGCATTTTTATCTTTAAAAATTTAATATAAGATTATCCTATAAAGGAATTTATAAAAAAAAATGCATAAATATAAAAAAATACTGAAAAAAGTAAAAACAAAAAACAGACTCCTCTGCCATCTAGTATTAGATACTAGGACTTCTAACGTCACTCGTATAAGAGTTATTAGAAGAAAGCTAATAGAGGGCGTCTGTGTATAAGTAGATATCAAGCAATGACAAAATTCGTGAGGGCTGACTGGAACCTGGTTGGCTCAGCGGTTGAGTGCCTTGCCGCGCTAGCGAGGTTCGTGGGTTCGAGTCCCGCCACCAGGAATTTTTTCATTGCATTTTTATCTTTAAAAATTTAATATAAGATTATCCTATAAAGGAATTTATAAAAAAAAATGCATAAATATAAAAAAATACTGAAAAAAGTAAAAACAAAAAACAGACTCCTCTGCCATCTAGTATTAGATACTAGGACTTCTAACGTCACTCGTATAAGAGTTATTAGAAGAAAGCTAATAGAGGGCGTCTGTGTATAAGTAGATATCAAGCAATGACAAAATTCGTGAGGGCTGACTGGAACCTGGTTGGCTCAGCGGTTGAGCGCCTTGCCGCGATAGCGAGGTTCGTGGGTTCGAGTCCCGCCACCAGGAATTTTTTCATTGCATTTTTATCTTTAAAAATTTAATATAAGATTATCCTATAAAGGAATTTATAAAATAAAAAAAATAAAAAATAAAAAAAATGCATAAATATAAAAAAATACTGAAAAAAGTAAAAACAAAAAACAGACTCCTCTGCCATCTAGTATTAGATACTAGGACTTCTAACGTCACTCGTATAAGAGTTATTAGAAGAAAGCTAATAGAGGGCGTCTGTGTATAAGTAGATATCAAGCAATGACAAAATTCGTGAGGGCTGACTGGAACCTGGTTGGCTCAGCGGTTGAGCGCCTTGCCGCGATAGCGAGGTTCGTGGGTTCGAGTCCCGCCACCAGGAATTTTTTCATTGCATTTTTATCTTTAAAAATTTAATATAAGATTATCCTATAAAGGAATTTATAAAAAAAAAAATGCATAAATATAAAAAAATACTGAAAAAAGTAAAAACAAAAAACAGACTCCTCTGCCATCTAGTATTAGATACTAGGACTTCTAACGTCACTCGTATAAGAGTTATTAGAAGAAAGCTAATAGAGGGCGTCTGTGTATAAGTAGATATCAAGCAATGACAAAATTCGTGAGGGCTGACTGGAACCTGGTTGGCTCAGCGGTTGAGCGCCTTGCCGCGATAGCGAGGTTCGTGGGTTCGAGTCCCGCCACCAGGAATTTTTTCATTGCATTTTTATCTTTAAAAATTTAATATAAGATTATCCTATAAAGGAATTTATAAAAAAAAAAAAAAATGCATAAATATAAAAAAATACTGAAAAAAGTAAAAACAAAAAACAGACTCCTCTGCCATCTAGTATTAGATACTAGGACTTCTAACGTCACTCGTATAAGAGTTATTAGAAGAAAGCTAATAGAGGGCGTCTGTGTATAAGTAGATATCAAGCAATGACAAAATTCGTGAGGGCTGACTGGAACCTGGTTGGCTCAGCGGTTGAGCGCCTTGCCGCGATAGCGAGGTTCGTGGGTTCGAGTCCCGCCACCAGGAATTTTTTCATTGCATTTTTATCTTTAAAAATTTAATATAAGATTATCCTATAAAGGAATTTATAAAAAAAAAAAAAATGCATAAATATAAAAAAATACTGAAAAAAGTAAAAACAAAAAACAGACTCCTCTGCCATCTAGTATTAGATACTAGGACTTCTAACGTCACTCGTATAAGAGTTATTAGAAGAAAGCTAATAGAGGGCGTCTGTGTATAAGTAGATATCAAGCAATGACAAAATTCGTGAGGGCTGACTGGAACCTGGTTGGCTCAGCGGTTGAGCGCCTTGCCGCGATAGCGAGGTTCGTGGGTTCGAGTCCCGCCACCAGGAATTTTTTCATTGCATTTTTATCTTTAAAAATTTAATATAAGATTATCCTATAAAGGAATTTATTAAAAAAAAATGCATAAATATAAAAAAATACTGAAAAAAGTAAAAACAAAAAACAGACTCCTCTGCCATCTAGTATTAGATACTAGGACTTCTAACGTCACTCGTATAAGAGTTATTAGAAGAAAGCTAATAGAGGGCGTCTGTGTATAAGTAGATATCAAGCAATGACAAAATTCGTGAGGGCTGACTGGAACCTGGTTGGCTCAGCGGTTGAGCGCCTTGCCGCGATAGCGAGGTTCGTGGGTTCGAGTCCCGCCACCAGGAATTTTTTCATTGCATTTTTATCTTTAAAAATTTAATATAAGATTATCCTATAAAGGAATTTATAAAAAAAAAAATGCATAAATATAAAAAAATACTGAAAAAAGTAAAAACAAAAAACAGACTCCTCTGCCATCTAGTATTAGATACTAGGACTTCTAACGTCACTCGTATAAGAGTTATTAGAAGAAAGCTAATAGAGGGCGTCTGTGTATAAGTAGATATCAAGCAATGACAAAATTCGTGAGGGCTGACTGGAACCTGGTTGGCTCAGCGGTTGAGCGCCTTGCCGCGATAGCGAGGTTCGTGGGTTCGAGTCCCGCCACCAGGAATTTTTTCATTGCATTTTTATCTTTAAAAATTTAATATAAGATTATCCTATAAAGGAATTTATAAAAAAAAAAAAATGCATAAATATAAAAAAATACTGAAAAAAGTAAAAACAAAAAACAGACTCCTCTGCCATCTAGTATTAGATACTAGGACTTCTAACGTCACTCGTATAAGAGTTATTAGAAGAAAGCTAATAGAGGGCGTCTGTGTATAAGTAGATATCAAGCAATGACAAAATTCGTGAGGGCTGACTGGAACCTGGTTGGCTCAGCGGTTGAGCGCCTTGCCGCGATAGCGAGGTTCGTGGGTTCGAGTCCCGCCACCAGGAATTTTTTCATTGCATTTTTATCTTTAAAAATTTAATATAAGATTATCCTATAAAGGAATTTATAAAAAAAAAAAATGCATAAATATAAAAAAATACTGAAAAAAGTAAAAACAAAAAACAGACTCCTCTGCCATCTAGTATTAGATACTAGGACTTCTAACGTCACTCGTATAAGAGTTATTAGAAGAAAGCTAATAGAGGGCGTCTGTGTATAAGTAGATATCAAGCAATGACAAAATTCGTGAGGGCTGACTGGAACCTGGTTGGCTCAGCGGTTGAGCGCCTTGCCGCGATAGCGAGGTTCGTGGGTTCGAGTCCCGCCACCAGGAATTTTTTCATTGCATTTTTATCTTTAAAAATTTAATATAAGATTATCCTATAAAGGAATTTATAAAAAAAAAAAAATGCATAAATATAAAAAAATACTGAAAAAAGTAAAAACAAAAAACAGACTCCTCTGCCATCTAGTATTAGATACTAGGACTTCTAACGTCACTCGTATAAGAGTTATTAGAAGAAAGCTAATAGAGGGCGTCTGTGTATAAGTAGATATCAAGCAATGACAAAATTCGTGAGGGCTGACTGGAACCTGGTTGGCTCAGCGGTTGAGCGCCTTGCCGCGATAGCGAGGTTCGTGGGTTCGAGTCCCGCCACCAGGAATTTTTTCATTGCATTTTTATCTTTAAAAATTTAATATAAGATTATCCTATAAAGGAATTTATAAAAAAAAAAAAATGCATAAATATATATAATAATACCTAAATTCTCACTCTTCATTCCCCTTCGATCCCAAAAGTCTTTCACCGCTCGACACTTTGAGAAATGTTTTGTAACCATTTAGCAGGGACGAAAGGGGCCCTAAATTATTTATACTCGTATATGTGTGTATATGTACAAATATAGTTATATAAATAACCGCTGTTATATCTACTATTTTTTATAAAATAATGTAACATTAATTGAAATCATGTTAACGACACTGCATTTGAAATTGCGTTCTCCATACAAAATGAGCTTTAGCACTTCCATTATTACTCGACTACTGTTTGACGCAGAATTAAAAATGTTTTTTTGTCGGTTATTGTATTAATTAATCTTTCTATGTTAGGTTATATTACTGTTTTTGTTTTGAAATCAGTAAAAAATATTTATTACACACAACAGTAAGATATGTACTTCCACTAGCCACTTAGCTTTCTGTGCGAGTTATTTCTAGAGATAGCTCATTTTAAATCTATATAGGCACTGTTTAATAAAAAATAATAATAATAGCCATTCTGTAAAATAGCGGACTATTACTTTGTACCTATATAATATGTCTGCAACATATAATAAGATAATGACACAATAATAGAACAAGCTATATATTAGCCAGAGCGAGATTCGAGCGTCTGAGGGCAGACAGTTTCACAACTAACCATTTTAAGATCGCCATTTTTAGCCGCCTTTAATAGAGTGTCAGATGTCTTTTCCAGTAAATTTCTGAAACAAAAACCCGACTTTAAAATCTATTTTCATGGTATTAATAATAAATATTCTCAATAGAGCTGAAAATAAACCAATTTTCTTTATTAAAAGGTCTAGTGGGCTTAGAAAATAGTGGGTGGGAATTATATATTTAGTACAGTCAATAAAGGAGGTGTAGAAAAGTACTATTCAAGATGAGCATTAGGATTGAGGGGCCATATTGTTTATATTAAGAATTTGCTAACTAATAATTATTATGCCAGTAGTGTAATTATTATATACGTGGTGGCCGGCAATGGCACTTATGTGTGTCGGAGAGGGAACCGGATGGCGAGTGGTATTGTGGGCCTTGGAGTGGTACAGAGCCACCTCGTATCATTTGAATTGACCCCAAGTATACTGGGGTGGTGATATGGGGTGGGGCATTTTTTTTTTAACGAAGTTACCGGTTAAAATCACGTGTCCGCGTATTTAAGCGCGCAAAAAATACATTATATAGGGTGTATTTAAAAGGTTGTACTTTGGGCTAATAAGAAGCTCTACTGATCAAAACGAACAACTTTTCCCATGGAGCCATAATTGGCTACCCCATACAAAGTCATTTTAACATTACTAGTTTGTATGGAGAACTTTTTTTTTCATTTGCGACACATGATTCCACGGGGAAAGTTTTTCAATTTGATCAGCAGAAGCACAATTAGCCTAGAGTAGAACCTTTTAAAGTCACCATATATAATTAACCTTCAAGCAACCGCATTTTTAATTAAGAATTCAAACATTTTTAATTTTGCCCCACCCCCATATCACCGCCCCAGTACACTTGGGGTCAATTCAGCCGACACGAGGTGGCTCTACCACGCACCGTTTTCGAGTTCTTAGCGAAAAATTGAACCTTCTTAGTTAGTCAACCTTTAAGCACCATGTTTTTTAAGGAATCGCGTAAGTGCTTCTTCATGAACTCTACACTTCTTTTTGAGCCCTTCATTGACTGGACTAATTTTGGAAATATAAAATTTATGCCATTTTTATTATTGGATTCCTTTAATTGTCAATAACACCTCTAACCGAGCCCCTTCTGTAGAGTTGATAACGTTTGGCAGGAATATTAAATATAGTGATTGTTTATTGTGCATTCGAACTTTTAATCTGCTGTAAGTTTTAATAGTCCCAACTTACATTAGGGATAATAACAACGACACGACTAACTTTTTCTACCCGTTCGAAAAGCGAAGTTCTTGGCTTCTGAACTAGCAAAATAAAGTTTCTTTAAAAATAAAGTTCAAAATGGCTTTTAAATTTAGATTTTCATAAATACTCGAAGGTCGATTAGGGAACCGTAGGAGACGTTTATTCCCAGAATAGTAAGTTTGGTCGCGTCTCTAATAGTATAGGATTCCACTATACCTACAACAACCGCACCGAGCTGGTTAATAAATGAAAAGTATTTTATATTCAATTAAACATGTCAATAAATATATTGCAAATGGGTTGTCTAAAACAATTCAGTCCAGAATATGTTTTTTTTTTTTTTTTTTTTTTAACTTTAATTCATTATCCAAGCAACAAGTTGTTATGTTGGATAACGTGCAAGTTACTAGTATCGATTTACCTGTTTATACCTGCATACCCAAGAGTTGTGACGAGAAAAAAAAGGTCAACCTAACGTTTGCATATTCTATGGGTTTCATACAGATTTGTATGAAATTTGTCTATTAACCAAACCAGTAAAATGTTTTTTTTTTTTTAATTGTTAATTAATCATATTCTGGACTGATTTTTTTTAGACAACCCATTTGCAATAAACTTATTGACAAATTTAATTGGATATAAAAAACTTTTTATCCATTAACCAGCTTGGTGAAGGTCGTTGTATAGCGGGATCTTAGGCTGGCGTGTAGGTTGGTATTATATTTATTTAAAAAAAAATCCAAGTAGGTAACTGTGCCCGCGCTTCTACAACGTAAACTTAGGTTAATCTCAGCTTGTTTTTATAAAGCACCACCGCGCCACAGGCACGTGCGTTATACGGTTTCTAACTAAATAAACATATTTTGACTCTTTCTGTAGGCCTGTATCTGTATTTTAATAAATAAACTAAACGCTAAATATTAACTACTCACAATAAAGCTTTATCTTTCAGTTATTCGATTTTGAATCCAAAGAGTGACTATTACATGATGCGTGCACAAACGAACAACAACCCGACAATAGAACATAATTTTCAAAAAAAAAAAAAAATCCGTTCTATTAATTTATTTCTCGCATTTTCAGTACTTATTTTTCAAAAAATATATATGTACCTATAGGTACAAAAAGTATAAAATTTTATTGTGGATATTTTGTATTGACCATACATGTATACACGAATGAAAAAAAAAGGCTTTTTCATGAGTTGGTTATTTAATCATAACCGAAATAATAGACTAGTTTGAATGGATAAGCCATCTTTTTTTCATTCACGACACATGGTTCCATGGGAAAAGTTTTTCAATTTGAGCAGTAGAGCCTCATATAAGCCCAAAGTACAACCTTCCAAAGTCACCAGTGTATGTATTAGACAAGTGGAATAGATACTTGCCAATCACCTTTATATATATATATTATATATATATATATTTATTTATTTTTATTGATTGACTAGCATTGATTTTGTCCAGTTTTGTCACACTAATGGAAAGTAAACTTTCTACACGAACACATACTTCTACAATTACCAATGCATCCTCACCTATAGCCAAACACTTCTTGATCAAGTCCGAAGAGTTTTTCATGTATGCTGCATGCAAGGAAGAGAATGAAAGAATAGAGTGCCACAGTCAAGTCAACACGTGTGTAAAACAACATAGATACACAAACAATATGCTTCTAAAATATATTTTTAGAGCACGATACCTGACTCAATATTTACCTGATGGTAAATAGATTAACAGGGATCATATTCAATAATTATAGTTAACTCTAACAGGTAGGGGAACCTATATGTTAAAGGTGCGATTACAAAACGGGTGGGCTAAATAAGTAAGTAGACGGGGTTGCGGAATTTCGTATTGCCTTATTATAAATGGATCTCTGGCCGTTTTGGTAACCGCACCCTAACTAGACTATTTTACTAGGTACAAACAATATTTAGAAGAGATGCATGCACCTAACTGAATAATATTAACTTAATTTTAATATTAAAGGGTTCTAACTAAAAAAAGTATATATAGTGCAAAGTACTTGAATACAGACAGACGGGTATAGTTGCGGAAAGTTCGCGCAGAAATTTTTCAACTAAAATAATAGGTACATTTGTTACAAAGCCTTTCTGCACAAGTACGTACAATGTTTAAGTATTTTCCAGGATATTTCAATGATCAAGTATTTTCTATTAATAATTATAACTTCTCTATGTTTCTATGGTTGCTTGTGGAACTATGTAAGAAGATACCCCATACAAAATCCGCTACCGTTTGTCATAGTACTATAAATTTATTTTATCATAAAATCAAAATTTAAAATTCTTGTGTCCATAAAATACAATATTTAAGTTAAAATATATTATACAACCGAAATTTTTACGTCCAGTCCAATAGAGAAGTAACTATATCATGAGTTCATAAGTATTTAACGTTACTCACGTATTATCGCTACGTTAGAACGATAGCAATCTCATGATAGAACTACATCAGTACTTTTATATAGGGTGTCAACTAGACAAATTACTGTTTTTCTTTACAACTATAATAAACTAAAAATAATTTGTGCAACAATAAAATTAAGGTATTTCGTTGTATAAAAGTTGCAGTTTACTAAAAGTGAACTAACCTAATTGCCTTATGCCCGATTTTAACAACTCTAAGGGAGACCCTAACTAAGTTAAAGGACAATTAATGACAGTTGTTTCATAGCAAATATGTCAAAATTCTTATTTAGGGGCTCCTTTAGAGTTAGGGATCGTTGGTGAAATCAGGAATTAGCCTATTGGATGAGTACGCGTAGACCTATGCGTACAGTAGCCCTAGTGTGAGTTTTCTAACTAATACTTTGAGTTTGAGTTATTAAAATTTGTATGGGAAATAGTTCAGCGCTCCAAGCGGAAATATTGAGAACTAAAAATGAGAGCGTGATTGGTCAAAATGTTAACGCAGTAGTATAGTTAACGCGAAAGTAATGTAAAAAAAACTCACACTAGGGGTACAGGTTTAGTAAAGTTGTAATGTATGAAACAGTATGAGACACGGCAGACGGTTGCTTGAGCACGTACGTTCCGTTCTAGGTACATACTAGGAACGTGCTCACGTAAGCAACCGGTGAGCTTAGCCCTTTAAATGTAATTAAATACTAAATACACATATTGATGAAAGTCTGAATTGTAACACATCGTGTAAAGTAGCAATCACAAATATTCATCCGTCTTGCTCACACTCAATAAAATCAACATATAAAAATATCTATATATACTCAATAAAATCAACATATAAAAATATCTATATATATTTTTATATGTTGATTTTATTGAGTTTGTTTTGTTTTGCTTTGTTTAATTTTCAAATCAAATGTTAAATGTGTCCGATGCCACCATATTCTAATTATGAAATAGTACAACCCTAATTATGAAATTGTACAACGATCGACATACGAATTCAAAAGATCGCTAGCGTAATCGATTGTAATTGAAACTGCCATAGCCTTTCTTTATTGCATTGGAAATAAAAACAATGATAATTTAAATTACCAACGCATTGACAGATCGCTAACGCGTTAGCCGTTTTATTCTATTCTTGAGCATTGGTTGTTTAAAAATCATGTTATTGCCACTTTTTGTTATGGGGCTCATTTTCTGCTCTCATTTTTAGATAGGCGATTTGAGTTATAAGATTTTAGGGCACTTCCATAATATTCATACGATAATGATTTGATTGAGTGAAGAGATAGCATTGCTATTTAAATCAGGCCTACACTGCCTGAGGCCAGGTTTAATATTTCGAGGATGCAATTTATGCAGGCCCCGGGCGTTCGCTTAATATAAGCTGGAATCATTGCCATGCAGGCACAAGTTTTAATCAAAGATTGAAATCCACCGAATTAACTTCGTATCATGACGATATCGAAACTTCGAAATATTATTAGAGACTAACTATTGTGCCCGGTAAAGTTTTCATTAGTAATAATACGATTTAGTTATATGAACTAAAATTGTTAGTTTGTGACCAAACTATAATTACTATAAATAAAGATAATTGAAATGTAAAAAGTATAGTCTAATCTTCTTCTACTTATAGTATAAAGTTTTTCAAAGTTGAAATTTCCCATACAAAATGTGTTAAATTTTGCCTTTCATATGCAGTTGATAATCAAATAATTTAGTAAACTGAGACCGTACCTATATTTTCTCTCTGAAAACGTGGGTCACATGGAAAACGTTGTATCTATGAAGCTCCACTGAAAGTCAGTCGATATAAAAACCTACTAATTTTATTTGGGGAACGAGTGGCCTACTGTATAGGTAGACTTTATTTTAGAGAACGTTATTATTGTTTCTATTATTTTTTTAATAACCGTCATATTAAAGTCGGTTATTAAATATATATAAAATATATCCCACTTCAACCAACCAACGCTCAATAAAAGTTGGAAAGGCAATTTTAGGCATTAGAGAGGCTATATACGTATATGGAGCCTCCCTAACGTGGCCTTTCCAACGTGGGAACAGAAATGGCCGCCGCCATATAGACTCAAAACAAAAAGTGAGTACAAAAATTATTATAAGCAATCATTGAGCGTTGATTTGTTGAAGTGAGAACACAATATGGCAGCAACGAACACGTTTAACATTTCGTTTTATTGGCGATTTTAGGCCTTAGGGCAGTTTCTTAATATATTATTCAAAGTTTCATGCTGATATGATAATTTTTTCTGTAAAAACCTATCTATATGCGTACATATTTAAATGGCATGCTATAAAAAAGTAAAAAAAAAAATAACACACTTCTCTAGCTATTTAGTATTAGAAACTAATGCCCGATTTTACCAACTCTAAGGGAGCTCTAACTAAGTTAAGGGACAACTAATGACAGTCCTTTAGAGTTAGGGATCGTTGGTGAAATCGGGTGTAAGACTTCTAGATTCACATTAATGTAGAGAATTAGAAGAAAGCACATATAATGCGTCTGAGTATAAATAGGTAAAAGGCAATGACACATTTTGTGGAAGGTCACCCATCACGAAATGGTTGGCTCAGTGGTTGAGTACCTTGCCATGAAAGCAAGGGTCGTGGGTTCAAATGTATGGTGTAAGTGGTACTGTGGTCACATCTTCCGGTTATGAAGTTCAGAGTTAACCAATCATGGTGGTTGAGTATTGGTGGTATATCGAGACAATGTGATATTAATAATATAATAAATTGTTCGCTGGCGTCTGTGGGTATACCCAGTACTCTAGAACCAGTCGGTCTAGATCGTGACGATGGCGAAAGACCGGAAAGTGTGACCATAGTACCATGGCATAGAAGTCGAGCATTTTTATTGGACGATATACTTGTGTGGGCACTCTAGCTCCAAGTTATGTCCACATCACTTCTGTATCTTCTTGTGCTGCGGCACTTTTTATAAAACCCATTGCTTCACTTTTGAATTTCTAGCGATTTCGGTGGAAACTTTAGGACCATGGTCCCCAGATGCATAAAAGTTTGGTCAACACCTTGGTAAATTATTAATTGATGCATCTGGAGACCATCGCGCTAGGTCCTATTTCTTCCAAAAAATATCACTGGAAACTCAGAGGGGCAGTAAGTATGAACACGTACGCAGCATCAGAAGAACAAATATTTTATTTATACTAGTTATTAGTTAGTTTTATATTATTATTTTTATATATTTTATTGAATACTATATAAATATAAATCAAATATATGCTTACGTTTTGAATCTTGCAATGCTGTCGTTTGAAGGCTGGTGGTCTTTTGCAGGTGGGCTGGTACAGAGAGGAGGAGAATTGGTGTCTGCCGAAGAAAACGCGAACCGCGGACCTGACTGTGGTGACTGCGGCGTCAGCAACTCTTCTGACGTTCGAGCTGGACTACCCAGCCCTGACTCACTGAACAATAATACCTAGTTAGTGTGTTTTTTTTTTAATGCAGCAAGGCATGTGATTTTGCACTCGTATCTACCTAAGTAAGCAGACCTACAAAGTCCATAAATGGGATCGATCAATACATTGTTGTTTAACAATATTGATCGCTCCCACTATGCCGTCTAAATGATGGGGTTACGAAATGGGTGTATTTGCATTACGAATCTATTTTAATATTCTCGCTTTTATCGTCAGATCAATCGCCCGTTTCGTAACCGCACCATGAAAGGAGACTATCCCCTCGACAATTGATGACTTGTGCTCGGAGAAATTCATGAAACCACAGACTAAACCGAAACATGACTAGGTCATTTAACGGTTTTTACATCTGTATGGGCGGTGCAGTGTAGGACAGATAATTAACTAACATAAGATTATTTACCTAAAGGTAACTTCTAAAGATTAACATTTCAGCGTATTGTCCACTTAGCAGTAGTGATTAGGCGCTAAAATACTTTTTTTTTACTTATATATAGGTATGTAGGTATATTACGCTGGTCACAAACTAAGCTCTAGGTCAGATGTAAGTGTCCCGGGGCTGAACCTAAATACGCCCCTGACATAATATCTAACTTGCAATAAAATTATCGTGCTGCGTCGCGTCGTCGTCTTGAAATTTTTGGTTTGTATACAGTTATTTTGGTCTACAACTTTGTTTGGAAATGAAAGTCAAAGATCCCGTTTGATACTTTGGCAAGTTAGCAAATTTAACGGTTGTAATGCAATATTCATGCACCCTTATTATGCGGTTGAAAACCGAGTCCCGCTCCCTGCTGAAATTTTAGAGGTTTTACAAATGGAAAATTTTGTGTAAATTACACTGTAGAGGAAAGTTTTAATACTCGTGTTCATTTAATGTTTTTGTTTGATATTGAATATTTTATTAGGTGTTTGGGTTTATCAACACTATATTATTCTATGTGAAGATAATATCTAACTAATCCACCTACCAAAAATATTTGTTTTCTAACTAAATATATAATTAAAAAGACATCAGTGAGCATACTATTTGAAACGTATGAACACTTTTACACTTCACGGGAAATAAAATCATATCATAAAACTTCGTATACTTAATACTTATTTGAAATGTCATTGGTATTTAAATTAATAATCAAATAAATTAATACTTATATAATAAATATTATAAAAGTAGGATATATTTATAAATAATAATAAATACCATCACGGGTGCCTTTTTGGCTCCCGAGAACCGTTTAAACGCCTCAGGGTACCCAGTGGAGGCATTAACCCGTCCTCATTATTCCGTCGTCGGTATTCAGAGGCAACACCTAACAAGTGGCGAGCTTGTTGCGGTGTTTATGATGAAATAGCCTCGTTGTATAAAGCGGTCACCCAACTCAGGCCGGCCTTGTTGTCATCTGCTTAACCTTGTTATCAGTTGCGCAGTGACTTAACCAGGCTGGGGCCGCTTTTTTAGGATATATTTATTTGTACGTAATAATAAATAATATCAAATTTCTAGTTACATATTATTATTTACTCTATATTTATTTAACTCTGTAACTGCTTCCGTGGTTCCTTTAGCATTGAATCCTGAGGCCATGAGTTCGATTCCCACTCAAGGCAAATTAGTATTGATTAGTACGTTTTTCTGTACGGTTTTCCTTGGTTTGGTGTTTATAAAATAAAATAATTTTAGTATTGTGTTTCTGGTATAGTACAAGCCAAGAACTTAGATTCTAACCAAAGCAATATGTGTGAAATGACCTACATATTATTATTATGTTAATCGCCTCCGTAGACTGGTGGTTGCGCCTTTGGCGTTGTATCCAGAGGTCGTGGTTTCGATTCCCACCCATGGCAAAAAAAGACGTTTTTCTGGACAGTTTGTCATGGTCTGGGTGTTTATAAAATATAATATGTATTAAATCGTTTAAATTAAATCAAATTATCTATATCATGTAAATCTTGACAGATATTTATGAATAGTCAAAAAACAATTTTTAAACTATGGAGGTTTATAGTGCGTTTGTTTAGGCTGCTAGGTATATATATATAATCATTATAGAATATACTATATGCATAGCGGTTATACTATATATATAGCGTTGTTTCTAGTACACATAGTACAAGCAAATAGCTTAGTTTGTGACCAGAGAAATAACTGCAAATGCGTAAATTGTCCTACATCATTATTATTATATTTATTACCTGGCATGAGATTCAGGCACATCAAGGCTAACTCCTGCGCTAGGAGTATCGACACTCTGAGAAATATCCAGGGAGACTGACAGTCCAGTCGTGGTCTCCAAAGACATCGAAGGTCCAGTGTGGTCCAGCGAAGTAGTGGTCTCTGGATGGGCGGTAGATTCTGTATCAGGCGTCAGCGGGGCGGCGTCGAGGATGTAGATGATTTCATGTCCTATGTCCGTGGCATAGTGAAGGTTTTCCTGTGCCTTGTCGATCCTGAAGAACCGTTCCGCTGTGCATGCTGTGTGGTAATAATTTATTGCTTATTTTTTTATTTTATTATATTTTACAGTTCTAAAGGTTTTATTTAGGTGGGAGTAAGACCTCTTGAAAAAAATTTAAACTTTTTTGTATATATAAAAACCTAGAAAAATTACATATTAATAGTTAGGTTACTTGTAATTTTGATGTACCTACATAATTGTTTTGATCTATTTATTAATCAAAATTTATCTATACCAGAATTGATGAACATTTTTTAAAATATATATTTTTATAATATATATTTTTATAAATAATAAATAATTTCATAATAATTAAATTATATTTAATATATATTATATATAATAAGTAGTATAAGTATAGTATGAAAAACTGTTTTTTTTTTAAATAATTTTCATAATAGTGTTTAAACAATATAAATGGTTATTTCCTAAAAAAAAAAAAGTCAAAAATATTTATTTCATGTAAACCTTTACAGGTATTTATGCATAGTCAAAAAAAAAAAAAACTATATTTAGTATAAGGTCTAAGTGTGCGCTTGGTTAGGTAGGCTCTTGCAAACATAAAATAATTAGAAACCAAACCGAACACACACCACATAACCAACCAGTGTAAGACTAGGTGGTTAGCTGGTTCCATTGACCTGTCCATCGTTATGTGCCATGCAAAGGTGCCACTGAGCCGACCAACCTAATAGACTATATCTACGCCCCAAATATCCACTATCCTCGCAAAAGGTTTCTGATTTTAAATAATCTAAAAAAAACCTTCAAAATCGGAGCTGGTTTTAAGGAAAAAAAGGCTTCATTAACACGACTAAATTTGTTTTATAAATCATAAAACTAACTATTTACTACAATCTATTCCAATTAGGTCCAATTCAACCGACCTCGGTTAAACTTTTTTTTTACTTAACTTT
Source organism: Monopis laevigella (assembly GCA_947458855.1). Lineage (NCBI taxonomy): Eukaryota > Metazoa > Arthropoda > Insecta > Lepidoptera > Tineidae > Monopis > Monopis laevigella. The sequence continues at coordinate 25,955,120 of OX381578.1, forward strand.
TTAACTCCAATCTACTACTTAGGTCCAACTCGACCAAACTCGGATAAACTTTTATTTTCACGTTTTTTAACTTTATTTCCAGATAAAAATGTTATATAACATTTGGTGAAGCCTTTAGCTTACTTTATTAATTACTTACATATAAAAATACAAAGAAGTTTTAATGTAACTACATCTCTTTCATCTTGATATTAAACTTAAAGTTACTTTGTTGGTTTAATAGTTTTATAAAAGAATTACGACGACTGAAACCTACGTTATAAAACCTACAATAAAGGCACCGTGGCTTCTACAAAGTAAGCGTAGGTTGAATCTAAGCAATATGCAACGTAATTTTATTGTATGCTCTGCTCTAAAAGGTTACATCTACGAGTAAAATAACATTATACTACTATTATATTACACTAATATTTCATACATAAGATAGAAATGAAAAATTCTTAGAATAAATAGACGGCAGCAAAATTTAAAATAAATGGAAGAATATTAAATTTTCTTCATAGTTGTTGTTTAAATTTCTATTTATTATTTTCATATGTTCTTGCTTGGAAAATATACTTAAAAATATACACGTTTACAAGTTTAAATATCTACATATATATGTATAATAAATTAGTAAAATCAAAGCACTTTATTGAGAAAATCAAACTAAATAGTGAGGGGTTTCATAAAAAGCAATTTCCAGCTTTATTTTTATGGATTCAGTGAAGTATTATTGTGAATAATAATCCTTTTATACATTTACTATTGTCCTCGTATGGAACCATAGCTGAAAACTCCTATTGAATTTTAAACTGAACCAGGCACTAACTGAGCCTTTGTTGGCACCAATCATATTGGCGGCACCACTGCATCGGCATGAACAAATTTTTAATCTAAAAGCCATTGGAACAAGTATTCCTAACAGATAATTGCCAATTTAGTATCAAATAAATGAATTCAAATGAAACGATATTGCTCTTTTTGAAAGCTTTTCCTTGTTTTTTACTTATTAAAGAAGATCTTTGCATTGAGGGTAATTAATTGGTACTCACAGTCAACAAACCACCAATCCACGAGGTTGGAGTACGCTTGAGATTCTTTGATCACGTTCTGAACAAGGGCCCGGACTTGTTCCAAATCCGATGCTGGATTCACTTCTAAGGAGCCTACTCTTTCCGCTATCAAAGAAAGAATACATTAGGAAAATAAAACCTATATATATAAAAAAACAAACAATAAAATTAATACGTTTGTGAAATAGCGTCGGTATATTGATGGTACCAATTCTTAATTTTAGTAGCTTTTCTCTTGATTTAAGGAAATATCTAACTAATAGTGTTAAAATAACCAATTTGTATGGAGAACCAATTTGCGACATATGGTTCCATGGGAAAAGTTTTTCCATTTAATTAGTAAAGCCTCATGTTAACCCAAAGTACAACCTTTTAATTTCTATGAAACTTTAAAAAAGTGCTACTGACACCCAGTTTCTACACCGATGATCAAAATCAGGTAACAAAATAAGACATAATATGGTTAGTGGAAAATTTATGTGATGTGACATTACCTAAACCTACCAATCATATGTTATGATAGCTAATTTTAACTATAGATTAATATTATAAACTTCTGAGAAACTGAGGGTAAAATTTTTAGGGGCACATTTATGATATTAACTTACTCCTGTTATATCATAAGTAATATCCGTCATCGGTAATATCTGGGCTCTTCAAAAGAATACGGACTGACGCTTAGCGAAGCTGTACGGCCAAAATAAAAGATAAAACAAAAAACATTTTTTATAAAATCTGGGTAACCTACATTTTTATTACGCTCACTCGAATTCGAATTTTCGCTTTTTGTTATTTCGTTTATTTTAACCGTAGCGTGCTGTCGCGCGTCAGTCAGCATTTCGATATTGTGTCGTGCCTAGATAGTTTTGACGGGTTAGTATAAGAAATTCTACGTATTAGGAAACTAAGGATTTTTTCATAAATATATCTAGATACTATTATTTATTATTATACACGTGGAGCCACCTTAGATTTAAAAATAAAAAAATGTACACAATCAACAATACCATTTGTTGGTCTCAGTTTCACTATACCAACTTGTGAAACTGTTAATAGATGGGTTATTAAGTCTATTCAAAACATCGCGATGAGCTAGCTACTTGTTCAGTGTAGACTCATACCATGGGCGTAGCCAGGTTTTCATATGAGGGGGGGGGGGGGGGGGGGGTTAAGCCTCGTCAATCGCGTGTTCACAATCGTTTTGCAAGTAGGTACCATTCATAACTTTTCGGGAGGGTTATAACCTACAAACACAACCTACGCCGCCCTCCAACTGCTCTCCGATATAAATACGACCGATAGGTCTTTGGTTGCTGGAGGATAAATATATTTGACCCACCAAATATATTTATCCTCCAGCAACCAAAGACCTAGCTTACCTACACAATACTTACTAATTTATAGAGGTGCATTTATGGAACGCTCTAGAATCTCATAAAGCATTCCCTAAGCGACAAAGTAAAGAAGGTATTTCCAAAATTACGCTAAACGCTATTTTTAAGTAGACTATTCTAGAATTTTGGCTTAAACGGTAATAAATAATAATATACGTGGTGGCTGAGCTGGTTAGACCTTGGACTTAAAAAACCCTTAGGATGTTTGAACCAGGGACTGGTTCTAACCTCGGTGTCTACCAATGAGTTTTTAATCTAAAAAAAAACTGTAGTGGTTTTCAGTTTCACTATACCAACTTATAAAACTGTTCATAGATGGGTTATTAAGTCTATCCAAACATCGCGACGAGCTAGCCACTTGTTCGGTGTAGACTTATACCATCGGCTACGACGAGGTGGGATTATAAACCCCTCCGCTGGGTACCCTGAGGCCATCTAGGCGGTCTCGGGCACCGTAAGGCACCCGTGATGATGTATATATATAATGTTTAGATAATATGTATATAATAACTAATAATATGTAGGACATTTTTACATTGCCTTGGACACAAACTAAACTCTAGGCTTGCACTAACTTTTGTATGTGTACCAAAAAAACGCTACTACTCGTAATACGTATAGGTATATACGTATTACATTATTATTATATATTATATTCACCTAGCTAGACAAAGGCTACGTTAAAGGGAAACGAACCCACAACCATCGGATGCATCGCCAAAAGCGTAACTACTAGACTACGGAGGTGGTAAAATATTATTAATAATAATAATATGTAGGACAAATTACACGTATTGCGCACTGGTCACAAACTATGCTCTAGGATTGTACTACGTGTACCAGAAGCAACGATATAATACATATTATATTTTATTTAACAATATTAGGAATATTTCTGACAACTTTTCCTTCTTATATCTTGTATGTATTACTAGAATTCCACACGCAACTTGGTTCCTATGGAATTTCGAAAAAATATAGGTATATATTATTCTAATGTAAAGTAGGTAATAAAAGAAAAATACTGCATACCTAGTTTTATAAAAACCGTTTTATTAGTTTTTGCGTGTAAGACATCCATCCACCTTTCTAATTGTTTTTTTCTCAACTAGTATATTCGTAGTATAGGATTTATGACGCTTTTTTTTTGTAACTGCACCCACATAGCCTTTTTTTGAGAAATTAACGAATGCGTAGCAAGATTATCCAGGCTATTCAAGTATTTATGCCGAACAATCTCAGGCTACGAAAGAGACGAAAGAAGAGACTTACCTAAAGTCTCTTCGTTTTCTCTTCTTTCGTCGTCTTATCTACCGATACCAGTTCTTTTTGCAACTTTTTTTTATATTAAATATGTGCAGAATTTAAATTGTGAAGATTTGTGAAATTAAATAGGAATGTTATCTGAAATATGTGCACTGCAAACCTTCTGAATATATAGGTATTCTTAAAGCAAAAATTATCCTTTAAGTTTCATAGTTTTTTTTTAAATATATCATCACGCATTACGGCGCCCGAGACCGCTTAGACCGAACACTAGCCAGCTCGTCGCGATGTTTGGATAGAGTCATAAACACATTTATAGACAGTTTTACTAGTTGGTATAGTTAATCTAAGACCAAAGCTTAATGTGCTCTCCGACGCATTATAAAGGTCATAGTATTTTTTAAAAGATTAATATTACTCTCAACCGCGACCGTACTTAGTAATTATATAGTTAAAACTTACCATTTTTAGCTAATAGTTCCTTATCATAGTGCAGTCGCTCGTAGTCAGTCATTGTAATGAGATTCACTGTGAGAGATAACTTGTCCGTTGGGGTTTGCCTGTAACAACATTTATGATGAGTTGTTGACAAAACCAGCTATACAGGGACTGCTGTAGCTCAGGCGAAGGGTACATCGGTCTATGTAAACGAGTAATGTAGATAAAACACTTTATTTTAACAGTTTTTTTATTTTGTATCTAACTGAAAAAGAGAAAGAATTTTATTCGTTTATAAGCTGTGTAGATTATCTATTTGAGTTGACTTGATATTTTTTTGCTTTTGCTTACTACGTAAGGTGAATGTCGTGGTTTCTTGTCCAGTGGTCTATTTCATAATCGTGACAATTGTAATTTACCATGGCAGTTTATCATACATTGCTTGGTTTATATTGTTCTCAATAAATAATTCTAACAAAACCAAGCAATGCATTATAAATTGTCATGGTAAAATACAATTGTCACGTTTATGAAATAGTAATTTATCATAATGACAATGCGTAAAAATTTTAATTATTCCGTATTCACCCTCAAAATTTCACCCGAAACATGTACTTTCCGTTTCACCTTAAAAAGTATTACTTATTCGCCCTATTTAATAATAATTAATACTTAATGTCATTTATGGATCGAACTTGGCCATTTATTTTAACACATTAAAAATTAAGTACAGCGAGAGAGAAAAGTTTTATTTAAATATGAAAACAGGTACCTAAGAATAGGCTTACGTGGTTTTATTTTAAATCCAGTTACCTAGTTAAATAATATTTAATATATTTTTGCCATTTAAAATATTTTTTATTACAGTTGGTAACGAATTCCGAGTGTTATATTTACAAGGAGGTTAGTTATTATTTTAAGTCAACTGACAACTTTAAACCTACCATGGATTAGCATGGGTTGTAAAATTGAATTTCTTAGAAATGTAAGCGCCGGAAATATCGAAGGCGATTACGTTAAATGTAAAAATTTTACCAACTGTAATAAAAAATATTTTAAATGGCAATAAAATATTAAATATTATTTAGAAGTTCTTAAAATCGTGAATAAAATAAGACATTTTATTGTGTAGGTACTTTGAATTCTGACATTTACCTTATTTCCAAATATTTATTAAGGTACACTAAGGTACCATGTCTAATTTAACGCATTCATACTTGTTTGTTTTCTCATAGAGAAACTTCATCGAATAAAAAATATCGGTACTTCCCGGTCCTAAATGTAAATAAATAAATAAAAACTTATATCTTTCAATATCATACGGTCAATAGCTTCTAATACGTAGTGCGTACATGTAATACGTAGTTGCAGGCTGTTGTGCCAAGACCGCAAGACAACTATTGGGCAAATACTTTTGACAATGACTGTACATTAGAATTCGGGTGAAAACGGAATATACTATTTTGAGCGGGTGAATAAGGGGTTACTGGTAGGTATCTTAGGTTCACCCGGGTGAATACGGAATAATTAAAAAATTAAATAAATCCTCGATGAGGTAAATCTTTAATAACGAGCACCAACTAGCTTTTTTTAAATTTTAGGTTTAGCTTTTAGTAATTTACCTATAGGTATAAATAACTCAAAAACAAAATGGAAGTCAATAGTAATAACTTTCCAATATTCAACTGTCTATCTAAAATTATTACTGAAGTAAAATATATTTTTTTTATTTCTAAAATCAAAGTTTCCCCTCTATTATATTAGAATCAATTTTTCAGACATGATAGTTAGGGTAACGAGAAGATTCTAAAGATCTTCGAGATGGATAAGTAAACTTCTACCTCAACTGGTTTTCTGAGTGATGAATGACAGATGGACTGAGTGATTCCGAAAGGTTTGGTAAAAATGACAGCAAATACAAGATGAGAGAGAGAGAGAGTGAGAGAAAATGAGAAGTCACATACACATATTCACAAAATGCCTTAGTACATTTATATTATGTGTTTAAATAAATAAATGGATAAAGCTAAAAACTTACGGAGCAATAACTCGTCCGGGTTTCTTCTTCGCCAGCATGATAGCCTGATTGAGCCTAGAGAGGGTGATCACGGAAGGGGCGAGGCGACAGGCTTCACCATCAACTTGCATCGGGATCACCTTAGTGGTGACAATCTTGGCTGTTTTACACTGGGCTATCGAAGTCCCGTGTCCACCAGCTTGGAGTAAAGGCTGTTGAATTGGAAAACGATGTCATAGATAACAATCTATTACCGACCGACCCGTTTCTTTATCACCACTCATACAGATTCAAAAAGCAAAGGGACCTAAAGTCACTAAAAGTAAAAATTCCACGAGAATTGATAGTGACGTCATACCGTCTAAATGTACTCCGGTTACACAAGAATGTAAATATCGTTTTGATGTCGCTAATAAACAATGTAAAAATGACATTTAAATGAACATAGCGACATTTCGTGGTACCACCAACAACGGTTGGCGTTTAGTCATGCGTAAGAAAGACTGCATTCTCGTAGAGAGTATTATGTTCCTTAGACTGCATTATATATTAACATCTGATGACGTCACTATAAGTTTTCGCGAAATAGAGTATAGTCATGTTTCGTTTTTAATCTGTGGGTTTACTGATTTTTTGTCAAGGTGGTAGTCTCCTCTCAGGGTGCGGTCACGAAATGCAGTTAATTCGACGATAAAGCATCGCGCGAGGCTGTTAAAGTAGACTAATAATGCAAATTCATCTTGTCGCCGCCTATTTCGTAACCGCGTCATTTAGCCGGCATAGTGGGGACGATCAATGCTATAAAATAACAATATATTGGACCCCATTCATGGATTTTGTAGGTCTGCTTATCATCAGGGATAATACAAAGTCACATGTCGGGCTCCAGGTAAAAATATATATTTAATTTAATTTATTCAATGTTGGAAAACTTACAGCATTAGAATGATATAACAATATAAATATGAAACAAGATGCATTTTAAGTTTTCACAGATTACCAAAATTATTATTACTTATATAATATGTAAAACAATTTATATAAAAATATACACTAACACAATCATCTGTGTTCTATAATATATACATTTTTACCTTCCAATTACTCTCTTATTTCTACTCATTAAAGAATCCTCTTGCCAGCCTTCGTCTAATCACATCTCATTAGGACTAGTATTAAATAAATCAATGTCAGGCAAGGTCTCAATATATCTAGTATTTTGACATCACTCCTTGTAGGCAAATACCACTAATTCGAGATCCACAAACCGTAATGCTCAAAGCGATCGCTCTGCACTGCAAGCGTCAGCGTCGAGAAATAAAAATAAATGCAAACAGCTACATTTTGAAGAGCTGTTTTGTGGCTTTTTAAGGTTGAATACATTTGTACATTTGTTTTTTCACTCGTGCATTTGTTCTGAATGTTATCGCTCGATGCCCTCAAGAGGACGTCACTTATTTTATCTCTACTTCTCTTGCTCTTTATTTAGAAGTGTATTGTTCACCGTTTTCAGGAGAATTCTGCATCGATTTCTTATCGGGGTGGTAGTCTCCTTTCGGGGCGTGGTAGAGAAATGGGCGGTTGATTTGACTATTCAAGAATAAACTCGTAATGCAAATTTGTCTTATCGCCGCCCATTTCGTTACCTCATCGTTTAGCCGGCATAACGGGAGCTATAAATAACAATATTGATCTACGCCATTCATGGACTTTGGTACCATCAAGTAGATACAAAGACACACGCCTTGCTCCAACAAAATGAATAAAAACCTTTTCTTACTTTATAATTAATTCGTAAAATTTAAAAACATTAAAAACATTAAATGTTTAAAAACATTAAAAAGTTGGAGTTCAAGAATGAATCCTAAGCAATAAGTTGACATTGAATTCCCTATACAGTCTGGCCCTGTTAATAAGTTTAGGCAATTTCTATATTTACATTAAAAAATACTTTGCGAATTAAAACGAAATAAGGGATTAGGTATTATAAGGCATGTTTACATACTTCTTTTTAAATTATTTATTTTTATTTTGCTCATACAATTTACACTGGTAACAAACTAAGCTCTACGCTTGTACTATATGTACTAGAAACAACGATATAATACATATTATATTTATAAACCCCCGACAAACTGTACAAAAAAATGTACTGATATTTTTTTGCCATGGGTGGGAATGGAACCCACGACCTCCGGATGCAAAACCACAAGTCTACGGAGACGGTCAATTAAAGGCATTCATTTTGGTCGCGGTAACATGTTAACAAAATTTATATATAAAGGAGAATGACCATTTCTCTTAGAGAAAAGGGCCCACCAAAATAGCTTTGTAAAAAATATGTACGTATTAGATAACCATACCAATTGATATGTAGTCAGTCCTACGACTTCTATGAGGCCGTCTTCAGTCGAAGGCTCCGAGGTTCCTCCAGATTTATTCCATGGATGAGTTCCTCCGCCATAACTATAAACAAAGATATTTTTTATATAATAGGATTTAATTTATTAAAGTTTTAAATTCATTTGAGTGACATGACTAGGTAGGTTTCGGTTCTAGTCTGTGGGTTCACCGGTCTTCAGAACATTTTTGCATCGATTTCTTGTCGAAGTGGTAGTCACCTTTTGGGGGATTTGATGATAAAACAGAATAGTAAAGCAAATTCACCATTGTCGCTGCCCATTTAGTAACCGCATCATTTAGCCGAGTTAGAGGAAAATATAAATTTTATTAAACAACAATGCATTGATTGACTCCGTCATGGATTTTGTAGGTATGATTACCATCAGGTAGATACACATTTACATGCCGTGCTTCAGCCAAAAAAAAGCAATTCATATTTTTAGCATGGAGATGTCCTAAAGCCTAAAATCATCTTTCCAAACATGAGAACACAAAATGACCGCCTGCAATACAAATCCAAAACAAAAAATATAACCAATCATTTATCATTAATATTGTAATGAGAACAGAGTATGGCGGCAACGAATATGTTTCATATTTGGTTTGATTTTAGGCCTTAGGGCAGTTCTGTATATTATTATTACTATTCTCTTATTATGAGTAACACAATTTGACCTTGAAAATTTTAAATTATTTAAGTTCTATATAATTATTATTGTGAATTTAGTGCAGGAGAAATAAATGTTTCAGTAAAGTAATACCTAATATTAAATAAGTTTATCATTAACCACGAAATATTCATGCATGGAATGGGAATATGAAAAAGACATACCTTGGAATGTTTAGAAAGACAATCGCATGAACTTTATGTTCCCTGAGGACCGGGGTGAGATCCTTTCCATCGCACTCCATGGTCACAAAGTCGGCCAACCCTTTCCACTTCCGTTGCATGAGGTCCTTTCCGCCCGCAGTCCCATAAAAAAGTTTATTTCGTATTCGAGAGTTAAATTTCTCGGGATGCGCCTCTGTGGATTAAAAATATTTTTTATTAACATTCATACAGTGAAATGCTTGCTGTTTTATAACTCTGGGGATATATAAATTTGCAATTTATCCTGAAACACTGGGATGTTACAAAAGTTTTTAATATAACATGTTGATGATTTACAGTAGGATTTTTTTATGAATTAGCGGATTACGGCGCAAAAATAAAGTACTAAAGATGACAAATTATGACATGTGTAACATATAGGAATGATAATTTTAGTTGATTTGTAATTAACTCCGAAATACTGAATTGTAATAAACTTTACAGCAAACATGGGGATTTCAGTGTATTTTAGTTTTAAAAATAAAAAGCATACTTCTTTGCAAAAAAGTCGTACGTCATCCATCAGCCTATAAAATGTTAATTGCCACTTATCTTTATTTTCATGAAATTTGATAACAATGTGCGCATCGTACAAGAACCAGAAGTACCTAGTTATTAACGTCGCAGTGATTGGATAGACCCAATAAACAACTTTTATACATAGTTTCACAAGTTGACATAGTGAAATTGCGATCGAAAGTTTAATGAGCTCTCCGAGGCCCTATAGTGGTAAAAAAAATAAACTAATTGGTACATACTGGGTTTTGAACTCCGTTGTACCAATCCAGTGTTTGGTTTTGATACAGTCTTCCAACATAGGCTTCGGCTTTGGGCTTTATTTACTTTTTTAATACGTCCGACATACCTAATATTAGATTTTTTAGGCATTGGGGCCAGGACCATCTTACCTCTAACTTCATGTAATTCCGAAGCAATATGTGAATCGACTCCGAACAAAAAGTATCTAGTTGTTTATGTCTTAAAAAGCAGGGTTTTGGTTTTAATCCAGCTTCTCCATAATCTATGGAAATTAGAGATGTTTAGCAGCATGCCTAACGGACTACAATATCTTACCTCTAGCTTCATGGAATTCCAAAGCAATATGTGCATCGACCCCGAACGAGAAGTAGTTATTGACGACGTTGAGAGGCAGGTCCGGCTTGGCATTGCTGCAGTCTTCTCCTTTGGCCGCGACATTGGGCTCTACGGTCAGCTGCCACCTATCCAGTAGCACGGTGTCACTTTCGCCTATGTTCGCCAGGATTTTTGATATTGGCTCGTCTTCGTAACCCTGGTTGTGAAAATGTTTAGTTATTGTTGGATACTTTAATTTAACATCTTATCTTGTACCATTTGTTTGTTGTTGGAAATAAATCAAATTCATTTCATTATTAAGAGCATATTTTATTTGTGATCGTAATGGTAATAATAATCCACGCCACTCATTCTATTTTTGACAATTTTCTGCCCGCAATTGATTAGCAGAATACGAAATTTGACAAAATAAGCGATTGTAGTTCTATTCCAATGCGTTGTTACTAAAGTTATTTTAAGACAGTTAATCCCTGGTCAATATGTTTGAAATATTCTTCTAACATATTACTACAATGATCCTTAAAAAAATAGATAGGTACACACTTGTTAAATATGTTTTTTTTTTGAAAACTCATTTTATTGTACTAATTATGAAACAACTAAACTTATTTTTTAACAAATTGTCTGCAGTAAAATCAGAATAAACTATAAGCAGAATCTTCACCAAGTTTAATTAGGTTACTTCCACAAAATGCAGGAGATTTTCGTTATTCCAGGTCAAATCAATCAGCGAAGCCAATTTAAAGTTACGCAAAACTTTTTTGACTTCCCGACGTCAGAAGCTTACTTTAGTAAACTTCGAGAGACAATGTACTTACTTACTTGAAGTTTGAATTTGAGCTTACGTTAATTCAAGTTTTCAGTTGGTTGAAACTTACTATATCTGTCAAATTTTCTTATCATATAATAATATAAATGGAATCTTGTTTTCCTCAATTAACCAGTTAAAAAAAAACATTAAAATATGCAATGATAGTAATTTAAAATGATAGTAATTACTTTTTTTTCAATATTTAAATAATGATATTATATTAAAGTATAAATAACAGGAAAAAGATCCAGGAAAGAACTCTTATAAAGTAGAAACCACAAATATGTCTCGATCGCAGTCATTTAAATCAAAAAGAGATAAACAGGCAACTTTAGTTTCGTTTAATTTTCGAACGAAATATCTAACGTGTTTAAGTCTTCTTCTGTTAACATTTTTTAGCTATTTCTTAGGCCTTGGGGCCAGGGCTATCATAGGATATGCCAGGGCGCTCGGGCACACAAAAATGAGAGCTCATGAGAAAGTAAAAAAAAGTGTATCAGATCAGAAAAAAACATGGGTATTTTTGTTATACGGTTAATAAACGTGGTTGTGGTTTGTATACCTAAAAATAGAAAAAAAAACTCCTTTTCTTTGGTAAGCAAATATATTGGCCATCGGGGCCACGTGAGGTCGGAGGTCCTGGGTTCGGGCCCCGTATGCCCGAAATATATTATGAATTATTCACATTTTTATGATTTAATATGCACAAAAATATTTTGAATATTATATATAATGCTATCAAAAACCAGAAATCTTGTCAAGAAACACAATCAGAGTTTCTTTCTGTTTCTCGATGGCTTTACTCCAGAGATGTGTACCCAATAAGAAGATGCTATGCATTTAAATTTGAGTAAACATAGTTATATAAAAAAAAAACTTACTCCTCCCCATCCTAGTGCCCGTGCGAGGTCATTGCCGGTGCCCAGCGGCAGGACTCCGACTGCAGGTCTCGTCCCGATCCTGTCCAGCACACTCAAAACCCATCCCACCGTACCATCGCCACCGCAAGCCAACACCCTCAAGTTGGGTACTTTGCGAAATAGCTCCAATCTGAAATGTCACCAAGGGAATGAGACAATTTTTTAATAAGACGAGAATGGGGATCTTTCCCGCTTAAACAGTCTACGTAAGCTGAAAGACGGAGACTAAATGTAAGAATTATATAATTTATTACCACAGACTTAATCTAAATGTTAATTATGTGATGAGTGTTTCAGAAGAGCACCTGCAGCGACCTTCAGAGCGATTTTAATATTCTATCCCTAAATAAAAAACGACATAATTAAATTTAATTTTGGAGTAAATAACTGATTTCTGATATATATATCAAATTGTTGAGCCTCGTGACATATGGAAATAAAATAGGGATACCGATAACGTTTCCTATACATTCATTCTTTAAAAACTGTATCAAGAATGTATGTAAAATTAGATTCAGTATCCTTTTATATACCCGTAGGTAATTAGGTGAAAGGGTGCGTGGAATATAGATAGGTCCTTAGTCTAATAGGCATTGAAATAGATGTGGCACAAAGGTCTAGTGTTACAATCTCACTATATAAAGAGCTCTTGATAATTTCTGATACATGTCATATATATTTAATTCAGATTTTCAGGGGACTACTGCATCCTTAGGTACCCTAGTGCGTCTCCTTTCAGGGTCCAGCTATGAAATGGGTGGTTGATTTGACGATAAGGCAGCGAGGATATTAAAATATACTCATGCAATTCGTCTCTGTCGCCACTCATTTCGTAATCGTTAATGTAGCATTATTGGTCGATCCCATTCATGGAATTTGTAGTACTCACCACAAGGTAGATACAAAGTCGTATGCCTTATTCCAATAAAAAATAAAACAGGATTAAAAAAATGTTTAGATTGCATCTTGAGAGAGAGAATTCTTGATAATCAACCCAGGACTATCTGTGACTTTGAAAGTTTGTACTTTAGGCTAGTGTAAGGTTCTACTAATCAACCCATGGAACCATGATCGCAAAAAAAAAATTTCTTCCCCAAACAAACTAGTAGGTAATGTTAAAATTACCAATTTGTATGAGGAAGCGAAAGCCGAAAATAGCACTTAAGACTTTCTGAAATGGGAAACAATTTATTATCTGTATGTTTGGCACATATGGAGGATAAGTGACTACAAAATTATATTCCATAACTTCTCGCAATCTACTTGTGGCTGCTTTGAACCAGTATATAAGTGTCTTTATATAAAGTAATTAAGTTGTTTATAATAACATTGTTTATATTTTCCAATTTGAATTTGTATGTTAAATAAGACCAAATGTGTCAAAGAATGACATCATAGCGTTGTATGTCAAATGTTTATTCCAACTTTGCAAATTATTCCATATTGTCCATATTGTGGACATAAATAATCCAGTTTAATTTGAGTTAATAATATATAAATAACTTACCCAGGCCCTGGTCCTCCCTGTGTCAGATCAAACACTTGTCGCGGGTTAAGCAGCCATTGAAACTTCTGCAATAACTTGGCACCCTGATTTCCCCCACTCTTCGGATTTATAAATACTAATACAGGCTTCACCGCAGCTGTCGGAATAGGCTTTATCACAAAAGTCTTTTGTTCGCTTTTTGAATCTTTTCCCTTTTTCTTTGACGCGTTTTTCTTTTTTGGGGATTTCCTTAACGACGATTTAAAACTTCCTCGTCTCGGTAGTTTGACGATCCAAGATGGGGGAACGATGATGTTTGATTGGGAACCTACAATTTGTTCAATCTTTAGTCAAAATGATTAAGTAGGTACCAAATTTTTTAGTGCCAACTTAAAAACTTAAGGCAATGTAACTCTTTGTTACATTGCCTTCTAAAAGTCAAATTTCGAATAGTAGATTTAAAAAATATAATCAATTTAGAGGAGTGACCGGGGATCCTAAATCAGGATTTCTTTTAGGACAAAAAGTAATCATAACTATCTAACGTAGAAACTCAGCTAGTGCTATGGGTATTATTTCAAGATTTGCAAAAAAAACAATCAATGATTATTTTTTTGCCAATAGTTTGTATTATTAATTTAACAAAATAATTCTAATTTTTTTTTTCACCAATATTTAAATTTTCAAGAATTTGTTTAGTGTCCTAAGTTGGAGCACATCATCTTAGGGATTTTTTTTTTCACTAGACCCAGCTACGCAATATGTAGGTATATACTTTTAAAAAAAATACGAACCCAAACAGCATTCTTCTCCGATCCGTTGCAAGTTGAAGCAGCTTTCCTTGTTGTGGTAGGCGTCTTTGCACCACGAGCAGCTCAGGGCGACAATGTCCTTGGTGGTGAACGAAAGCTTTGCTTGTAGAGACTGAAACCAAAATACTTTGTTAGTAAAGTCCGGAAAAGCTGAAACAAACAGTGGGTCCCAATACATCTATCCGCAATTATCCAATGATTTGACTGAACATAATTATGTCCATTGTATTTTTATAATAGACATAGGAAAATGTCCATTGCATTGCTTTAATTATCAGTCAAGAAGGACTAAAAATCTTAGCGCGATTTCGTCGAGGGAAATACTGTGAAATAAAAACAATAAAAATACAGTACATTGTCATTACCTATAGACATAGTGGGATCCACTGAAAACGAACCGAAATGTAGGAAATTTTTTTGGTGATCATACGAAGTAAACGTAAAGAGGAAATTTCCAACAAGCTAATAAAAAGAAGTGGATCCCATTCATAGACTTTGTAGGGCTGCTTACCATTGGGTAGATAAAAACTCACATGCCGCGCTCCGATAAATAAAAATATGAAGAAAAACAAAAAAGGTTCGTTTAATAAAAGCTGTTTATATATAAAATCTTTTATAGGCGTATAATATTATTATCATTAAATATTAAAATTGTCGAAATTAGTCGAGGCGGAAAATTATTATTTGATTTAGATCTAGATTTCTAAAAATAAGTAATATGAATATATTATTTAATACATATATTCTAATGTTAGTTATTAAAGCACCAAAGAAGAATAGAGATATAATAATAATATGTAGGACAATTTACACATATTGCTCTGGTCACAAACTAAGCTCTAGGCTTGTACTATGTGTACCAAAAACAACGATATAATACATATTATGTTTTATAAACACCCAGACCCTGTACAGAAAAACGTACTAATATTTTTATGCCATGGGTGGGAATCGAACCCACGACCTCCGGATACAACGCCAAAGGCGCAACCACTAGTCTACGGAGGCTGTATATATACCTAATTGATAATATAAAAGACATAATAAAAAAATCGTTAAGACACCGAGACCTTTAACACAACGACATTATACCCAATTTGAAAAGGTCTTCTGTCTACCTTTATCTTTGCGTAAGTATAATAATAGGCCTATCCTAAAACAAGAACATTAACAATTCAGGATTAGGGATTAGTAGAACAAAGCAAAGCATATATATTGCTAATGCATTGACATAAATCTAATATAGAGTAGTAACTGAACGTAAAATGTTTTAACTTAAATTAAGGCTTTGACATTTTAAAAGTTAGTTCTTTTTGGAGCTTATGAATTAGTTTATAGTTAGTATTATATTTACTAAAATATACGTGGTGGCCGAGTTGGTTAGACCTTGGACTTAAAAACACTTAGGTCCCTGGTTCGAATCCCGGTGTATACCAATGAGTTTTTAATTATCGGCTACAACGAGGTGTGATTAAAAACCCCTCCGCTGCGTACCCTGGGGCCGTCTAGGCGGTCTTGGGCGCCGTAAGGCACCCGTGATGATATGTACTGAAATATGTTTTTAGATCTTAAATGTGATCAATTTTGTAGATCCGGATTAAAACGAGAAGAAGCTAGACTGTTTTACTGAAAACGGTAAAGACGCTTCTTCGGGATGAGCCTCCAAAAATAATATAACCTCATTGTGCTAATGTATCATTCATTAATAAAGCTTTGAAAGGTCTAAAAGCGGAATAACTCGGTTATGTCATTTTGTCCGATTCTAGCAATATGTAGTACGAATCCGGAGAGCTTATAATTTATTCCCATTTACCAGGTTTCGTAATTTTCCGTTATATCCCGAGGGAAATGCGGACACAGGCTATTGGCAATTCCCAGCTGTAATTGCTCAATTTATTTTGACACAAGTGAAACTTGTTAAATTAAAAAAAAAAAACTTTATTTTAATAGTATTACTGTGTTAAAAAAAAGGGAATCAGTTGCTTTCGAAACCTGTATCTTTATATTTATATTTAGTAGTCTATAATGTTTTTGTTATTTATTTATTAACGGATTTACTATATCATAAATTTGTTTTTATAATCTCTTTATCAGGATATTCCTTATTTAATTTATTAAGTGCACAGGAAATGTATTAAACTTGACGTCAAATAACATATAAACAGATATTAAAGTTTTTGCCAAAAAAAGGTCGTGGAGGTGTAGATTTTACTTACTTGATCCTAATATCATAGTCTCTTTATAAAAATATGTAAACTTTTAAAATGACGACTAGGGTAAGTAGTACTGTAGTTGTCTTAAGTTAATATATTTTTCATAAAGAGACTTTGTAATTATGATCAAGTAAGTTATATTTGCACTACCACGTTTTTTTCTTATAAAAAAAATCTTTAATATTACTGAAAGCAATGTTTAGACATTTTTAAACGTTCGGGTTCGCGAATTAATTCCCAGTCTTCTTAGGATAAAATTTTAAAAAATCCTGGACTTTGGGACTAGTGGTTCGAGTCCAGAATTTTATCTTCTGTATTATCAATTAATGTATGTTAAATAATGGGTTAAGTAGCCACTTAGTTGGTAAAATGTGATCTTAAAGCCATCAATAAAATGTTGCATACATTTTGTATAATCATATCTATTGTCTATATATAATCAAATATCAAGCTATAATATAATAAAATTCATGCAGTTTATAATAAGCGCAAGCATAAACAAAATAATTACCATATCGTTGTCTTGATGCTGGTCAATAGTGCGAATCGGAGGACACCAGCAGTGAAAATAGTTGCGGCGAAATGACTGTAATAACAACATGCCACACGTGCAAGAAAAACATAAAACTGAGACATTTGGTGCCACAAATAAAGAGTAACAACCTACTTTGTTACTAATAAAATGCGTGCTATTAACGACACAGAAATACAATTTGTGGTTTACAGTTTCGGAATGGAAAAATTTTGGTAAGTTACTACTTATTAAGGATAAGTTTAAGGCAGTTTCTATAATGTTAACCAAATTATTCTGTATTCATAAAACACATGATTCGTTTAAAGGCATGTTATGTAAATTCTTCACCAATCAATTTTTCAGTACCGCCTTTTTAGATGTAGTTTTGATTGACCGAATCCGTAGACTAGTGGTTGCGCCTGGGTTAGATTCCAACCCATGGCAAAAAAATATTTGTACGATTTTCTGTACAGTTTGTAAAATAAATCTCTGTTTATAAAATTATCTGTGTTTATAAAATATAATATGTGGTTTCTGGTATACATAGTAAAGCCTGAAGCTTTGTTTGTGATATGGACAATATTAAAGTTCTTCATATTATTATTATTTTAATCATAGATTATTTCAATTATCATTATAAAACTGGGTTTATTCTCCTGTGCCTTTGTTAATAAATCAACATTTCAAGTAGTATATTTATTTATTTATAATATCACAACAGTGGCTCTACCATTAGTTGTTGTCGTATTAACGTACTGGCGAGGAACAACCAAAAAGATGGCTTTAAAAAAAAGATATATAAAGAAACGTATCCTATTGGTAGAACCTAACGTATTAACGCTATCTTACTATACGATAAAAAAAAAATGGTACAGCCTCTGGATACTTGCGGGGAAGCTGCTTCAAAATCCAGTTGTATTTGATAAACAACACGTACAAGATGCCAATTTAAGGGACTTTTATTGTTTTTTTTTCACGTTTCAGCTTTTCAAAAGTTTTATCATATATGTATATTATAGATATATGTATATTTTTTTACCTAAAGCTTTGGTTTACTTATTGCCTTTTAATGTCATAAAAACAAAGGGTTTATTGTATAATAAACCCCTTGTTTTATGACATATGTTATTTATGACGGTATATTAGTATATACTGTACATATATACTTGAAGTTAAGGATTTTTTAAATATATATTTTTCAAGAAATTCTAGGTTATTTTATTTACAATTGAAATTAAATTATTTACGGTTGAAATTAAAGAGCTAGTCTTATTTTTTTTAAAATAAAAATACTGCATAAAAACAAAGGTTTCTAACTAACCTAGTTAATAAGGTTTACGTAAAGAAAACTGCTCCGGATAATTACGTTCAAAAAACTCCACAACTATTAATTAAAACCCGCACCTTGGCTGAAGTTTGACCATGGAACCTGTAACCCACACTTGTATTTAATTACAAACACTTTTTTCAAGCAGCCAGCTGCATGCGATGAATTAAATAGGAATAAAAACCCCAACCATTGAGATCAATTTAATATAAAGAGGTAACAAGAGCAATAAAACGTAACTTAAAGTTTTTTTTCTTATAGTTTATTAGCTAAAAAGTGTTTATAAAACTAAAATAATGGTAAGTTTTATAGAAATATTAAATATATCATAAAAAGGAATAAGCCGTGTTTTACTACAGTAACCTCATACCCCGCCCGACACTTCGAGATATATTTTGTTGAAAGATCTAAGCATATAAATATACTTTATTTTTCAAAATTAAATTCACATTCGAGAAATACTAATGCATAGTGGTGGCAGTATGAAATATAATAGGTAAATATATAAAGATGTATAAACATGTTATATATGTTTAGTAAGTATTTCATAATATTATATTATATATGAAAATAATCTATCTATACCTAGACAAGATATACTATAATTAAAGTAATAACTTTTTAATTTTAAAAACGAATTATTAAATTAAACATAAAACTTATCTTATTATTGGAAACGGCAAAAAACAACGATTTTGTTTAGAAAAATAAGGAAATACGTCTCTAGACTCTACACAATCTCATTGTTGGTAACCCAGAAACCTGGTTTTTTCTCCATCAAACCATGCGAGCCCTGAGCTAACAACTCATTAAAAATGAAATTTTAAATTTGTGTGGAGTCCACTCGGTGCGAGGTTTGGTGGTATGCAAATGATTTCCAGTTGACATTCTGCAGTGGAATTCCATTCTATGTGGAATTCATACATATTGGACAAGCTTACTGCTGGAATATTCTCACTGAGTACATAATGGGAGCAAACTACGTAGTTTAGCTTGTTTTGGACTTGGTTCTGATTTTGTTGTTGGTATAGTCAGTATTAGTTTAATTTAAACTACTATATACCAAGTGAGTTCAGTTAAAAAAGGTATTTTTGTTTTACTTCTTAAGAAAATATATCAAAATAGGTAGTTTAGCTTCTCAAAATCAATCTCAGCTAATCAGGTATATTAGATTCCTAAAACAATCCTAAAAGTCAAAGTCAAAATATTTATTTTGTGTAAACCTTTACAGATATTTAAGAATAAAAAATGTATTAACCATAACGTCTAAGTTTACATTTTGGTTAAGCTGACAATACCTGTTTATAACACAACATTATATACTCCTGTTTTTCATTAACATGATATTTGATATAAAAATTAAACGCACAGTAAAATAAAAAAAAGTGGTGGATAAATCAACAAAATAAATAAGTATATGAGTATATTTATTAAATTAATAAATTATCCATTAAACAACTTAACCATCGACATTGGGCCTTAGCATAACAGCATCGATAAATCGACAAAATCGATACATATCGATTTTATGAATGAATTGTTTTTGCAGACGTTTAAGCGCTTTATAACGGCCAAAATTAGGTTTTATATATGCAATTTGACATTTCACAATATTCATGGTAACATGATATTTTATTGAACACTTAGAATTTTTTTTTAAAGATTTAACAGTTAACCACAATGATATAATTTGACAGCCAGTAAAATGAAGTTTATGTTATAAATAAACATTCATTCATATTACAAATAAATTTAAAATTAGTTTAGATATTTTTGTAACCATATACGTTTTTTTATACAAATTGTACTTTCGACAGGTCAATTAATTGTATATAAAAAAATATTTGTACAAATAAATAGCCTCGAAGCACATCGACATCTCGGGGGACAATAGAGCTGGCAGCTTTTTCGCTCAAAAATTGAGTAAGGTATCTTATTTCAGAAAGGAAACGCTGCCAGTATATTGGAGACCAAAGCCGTCCATGAACGTCGGTTTGGACGATTTTTATAATTTGAGATTTTTTTTTTGTTAGTTTTTTTTTCATACATTCTGTATTTTAAGTATCATTATTTATATTTTTTTTAATTTTAATTATTTTGAATTAAATACTTATTTAATTTTGTCTATTGTTTTTTGTAAAAAAAAATGTATAGTAATATCTGAACTTATAATTTACTCGCATCTATTATAGCCTTAAGAATGACGTAGGTTGGATTTAAAATAAAATGTATAGCTTAAGGTAAGCGACTGTAGTATTAGAATAATTAACTCGATCGCCCAAAAGTTGGGGACTTTTAGCGTGTTTTGTTATTTATGTATGGACCTCACTTTGAGGTTTCCAACTTTTGGCTCGGTACTAAACAAATATTAATTGTATTCCATCGGAGTAATCTGTAATGTATATTCGGGGTGATATGGGGTACCGAAAAAAAATCACCCCTTATGTTAAGACTCAGGTGTCTATTTCTGTGTTCACTGTAAAGAGAATCTCGAAACTGGTTGAGTGGAATGATAGCGGAAGTCAAAAAATCCTAATCAGGTAAAAAATTGCACAGATTTAGTTAAATTTATATAATATACATATAAATAGTGTGCTTACGCTTTTTAAATTTTAAGTAATCATAATTATTTTAGTAAAAAAATAAGTAGGTACAGTTAAGTAATAAAAAAAAAAACTGTTTAACGTGAAAAGTTTATCCTTGTAGTGTGTTCAAAACACATAAAACTGGGGCAAAGTAGTGCACAATCACTGTTCTAAATAGCTACTATTATGTAACTTAGCATGGTTCTACAGGATGCTATGGAATAAAAAAATAATAAATGTCTCAATTATTCTAAAATAACCTTTCTTAGCATATTAATGCACTGTAACCTTCGTCTTGGTCTTCGTCAGGAAACATGACTTAGACATGTTTCCTACTCCACTTTTACTCAAGGATAGAGATCATTCTATCTCTCTTGATTTTAAATTTGGTGGAAAGAAACAAGTTCCTTGAGTAAAAGCGGAGTGGAAAACACGGCTTACAATATGGGGGTTTTATATGTCACTACATAAATATATGTAAAGCAATGGAATACATAATAAAACATGGAATAAATAATTTGAATTTGACACATTTATATATGCGATAGTAAACAGATATTCAATGTTATTAAAAGAGCGATTATGATATTATTAGGAACGGTTCCAAAAGTCGTTTGAGTAAAGTTTTTATAGCAAAATTGGTTTTTGTTAAAAACTAGTGCGTAGTGCGTCGTAGCACAGTCGTAGCACGAACTCTTGGCAATATTATAAAAAATCATAAAAAAATATGATAATGAGGACGGGTTAATCTCTCCGCTGGGTACCCTGAGGCCGTTTAAACGGTTCTCGGGAGCCAAATAGGCACCCTTGATGGTATTTATTTATAAAAAAAAAAAAAAAATTTAGAAACTGTAAAGTAATTTTTCTTATAAGATAACGGGCCAATGAGCTTTTAAGAAATGTATTTTTACTTTCAGTTTTCAGTTTGGTTTAGTGCGACTTTTGAAGAAGAACTAAATGATTCCTAAAAAAACATATATTTAACTGTTACCTATGTCAGAATGTCATAATATATAAAGATGAGCGGAATATTTTATACCTCTCTAAATAACGATATCAGTTCAGTACTTTAGCGATAAAACTTAAATATAAGACTGAATATACGGACAAGATTTTCTGTATTTTTTCTTAAACATTTATTATTTGTTATATTTCGATATCCTAAACGTAAAAAGGATTGGAAGAAGTTCTGTTTTGACACAACATAAGACAGTTATCTTTATTTATATCTCTAGAATGATTTATCTTATTGCGCCATATATTTCGCATTTTGGCATAATACATATACAATATATTTTACCCCGAGCTAAGTATGGGCTATCATTAAATTATGTACTTTTTGATAAATAGCTTTGAATTACTTAGATAATTTAGAATTTTATAAAATTGTTTTAAATATACCTAGTAGTTTTTGTATTATTGACATGACAAATTAACGGTAATACGATACGATTCCCACCCATGACAATTTTTTTTTTCCTGTACATACATGTACAGATCATGTAATGGTCTGGGTGTTTATAAAATATGATGTATGATATCGTTGTTTCTGTACATAGTACAAGCCTAGAGCTTAGTTTGTGACCAGAGCAATATGTGTAAATTATCCTACATATTATTATTATAAATAAAAAAAATCTAACGAATGAAGCTCAAACCCCACAACCAACAATTTCTCTGCAAAATACTCAGCCGCTGAGCCATCCAGGTAAATGTCAACCCTCACGAAATTTCCAATTGCTTTTTACCTATTTTACATACATACATATCATCACGGGTGCCTTACGGCGCCCGAGACCGCCTAGACGGCCCCAGGGTACCCAGCGGAGGGGTTTTAATCCCACTTCGTCGTAGCCTATGGTATAAGTGTACACCGAACAAGTGGCTAGCTCGTCGCTATGTTTTGAATAGACTCAATATCCCACCTATAAACAGTTTCACAAGTTGGTATAGTGAACCGGGACCGACAGCTTAACGTGCTCTCCGAGGTACTATACTTGTATAGTAGTTTACCTATTTTATTGAATCAAAAGCCCTCTTTTATACGTATCTTTTTATTAGTCCCTTCTAGAGTCCTAATTTTAACACTAGATGGCAGAGGAGTATGTTACAGTGTTTATATTATTATATTTAATAAATTCCCTTTTAGAATATCCATATATTTACATTTATTTTAAAATGTTACATTGCTTTATTTCTTTATTTAAAATATAAAAATATGGTCGAATATTTGCACGTAAAAACCAAACAGGTTTTGGTATTATTAATGATAAAACAATAAATGCCGGGAGCTTTCAAAAACATCCCAACTTACTGTGTAAACATTTTTTGGACAAATACGAATATTGTGAATGCCTCGTGTTATTTTTTTATGAAAATACTCGTCCAGATTTTGATGACCTAGGTTACACGAAAATTACACAGTGTAGTCATTTATTTAACATTTAAGATTTATGTAAAGAAAATTTATGCAATTTAATCGGATATAAGCGATAGAATAGAGTTATTCTTTAACGACAACAAAATCTAACCAATTGTTTATAAAGGACGGCAATTAAATATACTGTGTATGAGTGAGTGATAACTACTTAAATAAACTCTGTATAAGGTCTTGGACAACTTCATAAAAATATTAACATTTTATTTCCTATAAAATCTGACTACTTTATCAAAAACAATAAAGCTTTACACATTTTAGTTTTGATAAAATATCTAAAATTATAATGGTTAAAAACATACATTAATGAATGATTTACCCTAATCGTAAGGCTGACCAGGTTGTTAATGACAATGTCGTTATTATGTCTCTACCAACTTAGGGGATTTAAGGGATCACTTACCTTAACCGTCAGGGCGAATAGGATGATAATGGCACTGATGTTATTGTGTCTCAACCACCTTAAGGGGTTATTGAATTACAGTGTTCGACAACACTACTATGGTGCTTCGGAGAACACGTTAAGCTGTCGGTCCCGGTTTCACTATACCGACTTGTGATGGGTTATTGAGTCTATTGAAAACATCGCGACGAGCTAGCCACTTGTTCGGTGTAGACTGATACCATCGGCTACGACGAGGTGGGATTAAAACCCCTCCGCTGGGTACCCTGGGGCCGTCTAGGCGGTCTCGGGCGCCGTGAGGCACCCGTGAAGATATGTATGTATGTATGAATTACCAGCCTAATCGAACGGGCGGGTTGATACTAGGGGCATTGCTAATATTATGCTTTTACTTGCCTTGGGGTTTCAATAAAATATTTAATGGCTAGGCCAGAAAAAAAATCCCTGGGTATTATTTTTCTACCATCTTTGGGGTATAACGTAGTAGTATTCATCCATGAAATGACTTGCCCGATCGTCAGAGCAGGCGAGTAGATAACATAATACTACTGGATTATGTCTCTATTCTACAGTCTTAGAAGATGACTTGCCTAATTGTCAGGGCGGGCGGGTTGATAATACAAGCGTTTAAACTTAAGTTACAAACGACCAACTTTTCAGGCATGAGAGCACTATCAAAACATTTACGTTAATTAAAAGTCTTGCTGCCGTCAAATCTCTATGGTATAGTAAAATGTAACGTCTTTTACATTTTCTTTACTTAATTAAAAACGTTTTTTATGAGAAAAATTAATGAAAATATTTAAACGG
Organism: Monopis laevigella; assembly: GCA_947458855.1. Classification (NCBI taxonomy): domain Eukaryota; kingdom Metazoa; phylum Arthropoda; class Insecta; order Lepidoptera; family Tineidae; genus Monopis; species Monopis laevigella. The sequence continues at coordinate 25,979,977 of OX381578.1, forward strand.
ATAAACAAATCTTACTACGTACTAATATATTTTTGAATAAATACAGATTTTTACATGGACAGTTCCTTGAAAATGATCTAATTCAATAATTTTATACTATACCAGTAGAGGTTTGAATCATAGTAGATTTTTGCTTATGATGTATATGTATAATGTTTATAAGCATCAAAATAACATTATTACAGGAAGAAAAAGACACAAAAATAGACATTATTAAATTAATTAAAAAACTAACTATGAGTAACCAATTGTAGAGGTAGCACAATAATAATTCCTAACAATTTATAATTATAAGAAAACTAGGTTGCAATTTTTTTTCTGTAAAACTTTGTTCTGTTGTGGATAATATTTAAATTTATATTCGTGATGACCGAGTTTTTGTTCGGTGTCGACTCAGAATGACAACAGGCGATGAGGTGGGAAAAGTAGGTAATAGCTACTGAATAAGACACTTGTTACTATCAGTATTTTTTATATTTAACAAATTATTTAGAGTTATTATTTAATACATATAACAAAGCTGAAGAGTTTGTTTGTTTGGTTTAAACGCACTAATCTCAGAAAGTACTTGTTCGAATTTAAAAATGAGTGTTGGATAGGCCATTTATCAAGAAAGGCTATATAACATCCGCTACGACCAATAGGAGTAAAGTATCAATGAAAAATGTTTCTAAAACGAGGAAAATGTTTTTTTTTTAAGAGCTTCCATTGCGTACGCTAAGGTTGAAGTTACGCAGACGAAGTTTCTAGGGTCAGCTAGTTTAAAAAAGTGTTTATATAAATAACAACAAAAAATAACTTAAAAACAAATTAGAAATTTTACATTATGCTACCTCTATTTCTACAACAACACAAAAATACCATTAGAGAATTGAAGCATAGACTACTAGCAAAATACAATAGATTGCTGCTCACCTTCCCACAGGCTTTGCACTTTCCCTTCTCCGACCGCCGATGTACCCAGTGATGGTGGATGACGGTCTGCTCGCGGTACTGGCGCACTCCGACGTCTCGGAAGGTAGGTTTGCAGGTGAACTGGACCCGGTCCATCAGGATATCTATGCAGGCGACATGGGCCACTATTTTACAGGCACTGCACTTCATTCTGGAGCCGTGTTTCTGGTGATAGAAAGATAAATTAATTAATACTTAGGTATCTGTCTAATTTAAGTGCGAATCCGATCTTGGATTTTATTTGGAGAGGAATGTGACCTGGAGGTAATTTTGTTCACAAAACTTCAATGTCAATTACTTTCTTCACTTACAATTTCGTTTTTATTTATTTGAGGAGCTCAACAAGCTCTCATTGAACATTTCTAAAGGAAGTTTTTTACAGAAATGTATATACTCTTTAAGAAAAAACATATTTGGGAAAACGTCTTAGAATAAGGACGTTAAAACTTCGCAGTAATTCTTTTTTTGTAGTATTCTAATTTAATACGAAGGTCGTGAGTTCATTTACCACTCTGAGAAAACAAAATTAGTGTATGTTTTTTGCACAGTTTACCTTGGTCTGGGCGTTTTTAAGTATAAACAATATGATATAAGTTGGTATAGTTGTTCTTGGCGAACATAGTACAGACCTAGTGCCTAGTCTGTGACCAGTAAGTATACCTGTGTGAAATGTTATACATATTACTATTACGAAGTTAGAATGACTTATATATACTTTGATTGCACGTGTTATGTTATTTCTTATAGAGTAAGTTCCAAGAGCCGCCAGAACTTATTTATTTTCTAATGCACAAAATGTATACGATATATAAGTATTAGTACGTACAGTAAGCGTACACATGCCTGCTAGCTTTGGCTGACGGCCAATTCCCAGGTACCAGTTGTTAAATGTACGTAAAAATTTTACTCAATTTACTTAAAATATTTATTTATTTATTTAATCCGGTTACACTACAGCGAACAGCCATTTGTAGTACGAAATATAAAACTTGAAAAAGGCATTTAATAATCAGGCGCACGCTCATAGTCACAGCGACATTTTAAATGCACTTAGGGAATATTACCCTACCCCTACGATTGGTCTGGCAACTTACAAAAAGTGTCAAAAATGTCCTCAAAATATCATATTTAAAAATCAGCTCTCAGCAGACTTTAAGTAAAGTGAGTAAAATGTTTACGTACGTTTAGCACCTGGTAACTGAGAATTGGCCGTCGGCCCAAGCTAGCAGGTATTAGTAAGTTTATTGTACGTGCTAATATTACTCTATCGTATAAATTTTGTGCATTAGAAAATAAGTAAGGTCTGGGAGCCTTGGACTATTAGTTAAAAATAATATCAAGGAACGGACAGTATAATAAAAATACAGGGAGGCCCAAAATAATATTAAAAAGTGATTTCACAAATTATTTTCTTAAATTTTTAACTAGTTATAAATTATAAAAATATTTTGTACAAGAATTTCTAATTATTATTTTTAAAATACCTCCATTAGTCTGTACCCGCATACATGGAGAAGCCATGCGCTTGTTTTTTTTTTACAGATTTCTGCACTTTGAGAGTTATTTCATGCCCCCGTAAGCTCCCTTTAGCTCATAAACACAAATAATGAAGCAACCAGTTTAAATAAAGCCATTAAAGTATTATATAAAAATAATACTTTTTAACGTAGGTAAATCGCGAGCCTATAATAGGTACTTCATAAAAATAAAAGTGCGTAGTAACTATTAAGTAGGTATTTCAGTAAAATCCTCACAAAAAAAACACTTTTGTTATGCGAATAATGGACATTATTCCATCAGAATTATGAGGCTATTATGTCGTTTTGTATTCAATACTAATACAATCTTGCGGATCATCATACGACAATCGGGGGTCGATCATCAATCTTGTATTCAGGCACCACCGACAGGCCGCGGTGGCACAATTGCCGGAGACTCACTAATGACCCCCGGCCAATTACAATTTCTTACCCAGTTGGGTACGAAACGATCTGCCTTAAATACATCACCTACTGATAGAATAGAGAGCCCAGTTATAAAATATTTTGATTGAAGCACGGCAGGTGACCTTGTATCTACCTGGTGGTGAGTAGACCTACAAAGTCCATGAATGGGGTCAATCAATAATTGTTCTTAAACAACATTGATTGCTCTCTCTATGCCGGCTAAATGATGTGATTATGAAATGGGCGTCGACAAAGACGAATTGCATTACGAGTATATTTTAATATACTCGCTGCTTTATCGTCAATTCAACCACCCATTTCGTAACCGCACCCTGAAAGGAGACTACCACCTCGACAAGAAATCGATGCAGTAATCTCCTGAAAAGCTGCAGATGGATTCATGAAAATTGGTCTTCCCGCGCCCCCCACATAAATTTCCATGCACTACACCCTAATAGTAGAGTCAATAAATCCTATACTATAGTGCCTCGGAGAGCACGTTAAGCTGTCGGTCCCGATTTCACTATACTTGTGAAACTGTTTATAGATGGGTTATTGGGTCTATTCAAAACATCGCGACGAGCTAGCCACTTGTTCGGTGTAGACTCATACAATCGGCTACGATGAGGTGGGATTAAAACCCCTCTGCTGGGTACCCTGGGGCCGTCTAGGCGGTCTCGGGCGCCGTAAGGCACCCGTGAAGATATATATATATATAATAAATCCTATGAAACAACAATGGATTGATCGATCATATTTATTTTATTTTATTTATTTATTGATTATCATTAAATTGCTTCTAAATACCATCACGGGTGCCTTTTAGGCTCCCGAGATCCGTTTAAACGGCCTCAGGGTACCCAGCGGAGGGATTAACCCATCCTCATTTCGCCGATGTTATTCGGAGGAAACACCTAACAAGTGGCGAGCTTATTGCGGTGTTTATGATGGTATAGCCTCGTTGTATAAAGCGGTCACCCATCCCAGGTCCGGCATTAATGTCATCTGCTTAACCTTGTTATAAGTTGCGCAGTGACTTAACCACTAGGCTGGGGCCACTTTTTTATCTTATATTACTCTCACACTGTTTATATTATTAATATAAAAAGCGGCCCCAGCCTAGTGGTTAAGTCACTGCGCAACTGATAACAAGGTTAAGCAGATGACAACAAGACCGGCCTGGGATGGGTGACCGCTTTATACAACGAGGTTATTTCATCATAAACACCGCAACAAGCTCGCCACTTGTTAGGTGTTGCCTCCGAATACCATCGGCGAAATGAGGATGGGTTAATCTCTCCGCTGGGACCCTGAGGCCGTTTAAACGGTTCTCGGGAGCCAAATTGGCACCCGTGATGGTATTTATTTTTATTTTTTATTTATATATTTTAATTAGTATTGCTCTTTCTATTCTTATGTAGGTTCTTCGCCAAAACACAACAACTTGCCGACTTGCGGACGTTTGTTTGGGCTAGGAAAACAGACTGACTGCGATCTTACTGAAATTTGCCAAATTAGAACAGTTCTGTGTTTGTTCTGATTTAATTAATTATTTATTTACGTGTGGTAATAATTAATTATAATAATGTAGTAGGTAACTAACAATATTTTAAATTATTATTTTGTTATTTGTCAATTTTAAAAGACGAATAATAATAAATTTCTTTATCTTATAAAAAATAATTATAGTTATATAATATATAACTGTTGCTGTTCACACTTTTTTTAATATTTAGCCTTGTGATCTTGATGTTGTTTTGTGTATTTAATCGAAGTTTTTATTAATTTCTCATGGTTCTAAATTATGTTTATTATATTAATTTTAATATTTCTTTGTAATTTTAATATGGCCTATTGTAAAGTAAAATATTAATTTTAAATAAATTAAAAAACTTCTAATTTTGATGATAATTATATAATTTAAAAGGATTTTGCCCCGCCTGTGTATATTTTTGTATTTTTGTAATACCGGAATAAAATAAATGTCTCTGATTAGGTCACAAATACCAGATTGGAAACTTATACAAAGACATTGCCCATTTGTGAGCCATCGTTGTATCCACCGGATTGTAATCCTGCTTACCATTAGGCGGATACAAAGTCACATGCCGTCTCCAATAAAAAAAATAAAAAAAGATTTCTCTAAGGAAAGGTAAAAATAAACTAAAATCTCCATAGTCTGAAGTTACATAAAACTAATTTATTTTTATATTTTCTAGTTAGGAATATTCATTTGTTCATTCATTCCCAAAACAATGAACATGTGGCATCAAAAGGATAACTGTGTATTTTTTTCTAAAGAAGAACTGCTCAGAGCAGCGGCTAATGGAATAATGCTAAGAAGCAATTATTGTCCCCATGGAACTGGAATTTATTGTCATAATAAAGAAATATTTTTCCTCTAATACATTTTTATACTACGGTAAAATAAAACTGAACAAATAGAAAACGACTGAAATCCAGTAACCGCGATATTTTATACTTTTCATTTTGTTTGAGTTATAAATATTATTGTGATATTCAATATTTTATTTTTAAAGGAAATATTATTTTACTCAAAAATAATATTTTATTTGAAATGATTATTTTGCCCATCGTATAATTTCCAAGACAAAGTTAGTAGCGTTCCACAATGAATTTAAACACCGAGTTATGGGTATCTTTTTGGGTTTTAGTAAGTACTTACGTACCAATCACCGCACATACCAAAAAGATGATATATAATATCAACTTTTAACTAAAAAAACAAATGTTTCCCAAAAACGTTGTTTTAATATATTATTTATATATTATCTAATATATAAAATTGTGGTTTCACGGTGTTTGTAACCAAACTCTTCCGAAACGGGTTCACCGTTTTTTTAAGTTTTTTTTTGTGTATATTCGGTAGGTCTGATAATATGACGTAAAATATTCTTGCTTATCGTGCTGGTCCGCGCGCCGCTACGGGCGCGTTTTTTTAGCTTCATGTTCTAAGTGATAAAGATTGCCCAGCCCAAATTTTTATTTTTTGGACAATTTTTTTAAATGATTTGGCTAACTAAATTGATTTTAATGAAATAATTACAGTTTCATGTCATTTATACTAATATAATAAAGAGTTTGGTTGAACTCGCTTATCTCAGGAACTACTGGTTCGAATTCACGCTACGACCAATAGGAGCGGAACACCAATGAAAAATGTTGCAAAAACATGGAAAAAATATTCCTCAGAGAGCTTCATTTGCGTGCGTGGGTTATATACTATTAAACAGGCGGAATGAATGATCTCATAAGGGTTTTTTCAACTGACGGGACCCTAGAATAAAGAATAGGGATTTTCCTTATTATATTTAGAAACTAGCTGGTGTCCGAGTAATAACTCTTACGAAAGTAGTTACTTAGTAAGAGCGATATTTATTATAAATAAAAAACCGCACCGCAACCGTTACCGGGCACGCGTCATGGCGCCATGACTTTTCTAATTAAATTTTATAAACTAATATCTTTTCATCCTGTAAATAAACCTTCTTATATTTCAGTAATTCAATTTTGAGTAAAATTTAAACGGAAACAAACGTACAAAAAGAAACAAAACTATCCAAAAATTTTTTTTTCCAAAAATAATTCATGTTCATACACGGACGATCTATTTATTATATGTAGATCAACACCAACAAGAACCGCATGATGCTGATGGATGATGGCTTCAAGTACCTGGCATTCAGCATCGCCGACGTAACACGAGTCCCCGGATACGGAAGTGGGTGACCAGAGGTGTTCGCCGCTAATGGCCACTTCTCCCCAATCAGGTGTCGATCGCAATACCCGGGCGCCACCGCTGTCGACCCCTCTTCTGTAACAAGGCAAAAATATCTATGAGAATGCAGTTTTTTTTAACACAAGGGTATAAAGTACATGCCTTTTTGAGATATTGATGTTGTTGATTGTTCAATGTCATATATAAAAGATTTCGTTATTTTGTCAAGCTAACGTTTCCATTATAAGAAACAGAATTTGGGCGCTGCATAGTAAATTATTGACAGCAATAATATATGTTTAAACATTATGAAATACTATTATTATTTAATTTTAATATAATGCATAATTTACCCATATTGGTTACAACCTAAGCTCTAGGCTTTGCTATGTGTACCAGAATCAACGATATAATACATATTATATTTTATAAACACCCAGACCATGATAAACTGTTTGTTATGGATGGAAATGGAACCCACGATCTCTGGATTCAACGTTAAAAGCGCAACTACTAGCCTACGGAGGCTGTATATCTAATTACTTATGTAATAATAATAATAATATTAATAGAATGAGTGTATTTTGTTGTGACTAAGAATTAAACAAATAGGTAAATAGAAATTTGAAAATTAAATACCCCAATAGTAGCTAATTACTAGCTGTACAAGTTATAAATAATTAACATCGCGTAGTGAAAAAGCTTAAAGCTTAATAAGTAAATAAATTATATTTTTATATAAAATAAGCTAATTTTATTTAAAACATTAAAAATTTTATTCACTTTTAAAAAACATTTTTAGCTCGTTAAACCTTCATATTGTATAAAAACCGTTTAAGTTTAAAAGTTACAACGTGAATTAGTCATTGAAATTGTAAAGGCTTTTAAAACTACCTCGTGACAGTTATTCAAATGTGGAACCGTTCTCGTTGAGGCGGAATGTGAAACGAATTCTGAATTCAAAATTACAAAGCAGCTTTGTGCGATGTGGTTGGATGGGCGGTGCGAGTACAAATTGTTTCTACGTATCTATCATCGCTTTGTTTTTACCACTAGAAGTTTTTGTACTCGCGCACAATTGGTGTTTTGAAAACTTTTTGGTATAAACCAAAATGTGGTGGCCGAGTTGGTTAAAACGTTTACTCATACTATGAAGGTCGTAGGTTTGAACCTAGGCTTGTATTCCTACTTATAAGTTATAGAATAACAATAATACTTAAATAAAAACATTCTTATAGAAAAACTCATTGGTTCCTGTAAAAATATAAAATAAAACTTTTATTTTAAGACCTACTTATGGGCGATTTAAGTCTTTTTAATTTCGTTAGGCCGTTACCACGGCTCATAATGATGCCAAAACCGTCAAATGAACTAGTGATGTTTCGGTTTTAATATGTGGGGTTTCCATTAACGAATTATATATTACCAAAATACAATTGACTATTAATTATAAAACTTGTATTATACGAAGTTATCAGTCAAAAAAGAGAAAAAGGACAGGCTATTTTAAGATGGCTTCTCAGATTTAGTAGAGTTGTCTAATTAGAAATAGTAAATATTAGAAAATAATGGAAAAAAAATACTTGTGATCAAGTTGGACCATTTTGTAAAAACATAAGATAAAACTTTAATTTTAAGACCTATTATTACTTATGGGTCGATTTAAATCTTTTTAATTTTAAGACCTATTATTACTTATGGGTCGATTTAAATCTTTTTAATTTCGTTAGGCCGTTACCACTGCTCATACTGTCGATGACATATTGCATAATCCCAACATTTAGCCGGCATAGTGGGAGCGACCAATGCTGTTAAATAACAAAGTATTGACCGGCCCCATTCATAGATTTTGTTGTTCTGCTTACCACCAGGTAAAGTAAAAAAAAAATACCAGAAAAATTTAAAACCTACGAATTCTGCCTTTAGCTCGTACTTTTTAAACTAAATACTAATTTTATCGTAGAATTTATTTCCAGTCTAATAACTTAAAAAAAAACGGAAATTAAACATAAGTTTGTAGTAGATTTTTAAGTAGATACACTTTATTAAGTAGGTTTATTGTTACCTATATGTATATTTCGGTTGTTTTAGGTAATGACAAATTATTATTCGCTCTACCGGTTAGTGTAATACTATACATATATAATAATGTATCTACAATATTATTTCTGCTTGCAATTGGTAGCAATAAAGGTATTATTAATTATTTGCGCACAAGTTACGTACCCTTTATAATACTTATGTATATATGGAAATACAAACTGGCAGAGAGATTTCAAGCCTAAATTATATTAAAACTAATTGAGATTTATGAATATTAATCACATTTACATTTAACATTTCAATTCCAAATAGATCACGTATTGGCTACATAATTCGTAAAGGTACATACTGGATACATATACATTGTATCTGATGGTAAGTAGTTAATATTTCATTTCCAAATAGATTACGTATTGGCTACATAATTTGTATAGGTGCATACTGGGATACATGTACAATAATGTACATTCTATCTAATGATGGTAAGTAGTTAATATTTTAATTTAAAATTGATTACATAAAATTTGTACATTGTTAAATTGAGTACATTGTATCTACCTAATGGTAAGTAGTTAATATTTCAATTCCAAATAGATTACGTATTGACCACATAATTTGTATAGGTGCATACTGGATACATGTACAATAATGTACATTCTATCTAATGATGGTAAGTAGTTAATATTTTAATTTAAAATTGATTACATAAAATTTGTACATTGTTAAATTGAGTACATTGTATCTACCTAATGGTAAGTAGTTAATATTTCAATTCCAAATAGATTACGTATTGGCCACATAATTTGTATAGGTGCACACTGGATACATGTACAATAATGTACATTCTATCTAATGATGTTAAGTAGTTAATATTTTAATTTAAAATTGATTACGTAAAATTTGTACATTGTTAAATTGAGTACATTGCATCTACCTGATGGTAAGTAGTTAATATTTCAATTCCAAATAGATTACGTATTGGCTACATAATTTGTATAGGTATATACTGGATACATGTACAATAATGTACATTATATCTAATGATGGTAATTAGTTAATATATTTCAATTTAAAATTGATTACGTAAAATTTGTACATTGTTAAATTGAGTACATTGTATCTACCTGATGGTAAGTAGTCCCATAAAGTCCATGAATGGCGACAATCAATACATTGCTGTTTCAAGCTATAGTCGCTACCACAGTCCCGGTTAAATTATGTTATGAAATGAATTTGATATGAATTTATTAATATCTTTGCTGGCAATATTAAAAAAAAATATATATAATTATATACCTACCGCTGTTTAATATTTTTTAGTGACTCGTTTATTTATACACCAGATTTATATAGGTGTTCACCAGTCTGTCAGTCGCCAATGTCAACATGACTTATTTCGAAATTACTCGAATTTATTCCAAATATGGAATCTAGTTGACCTAGATATCTAGATATTTAAGGCGAGTTTCAAAATAAAGGTCGTTAAATAAATTTGCATATATCGATAATAATAACTGCTACAAGTTGATATTTTTATATTAGTTTTTTTTGGAAATTTATGTTATGGATAGAGGAAAAAAATGGATGCTATTTTTACGATAAAATAATTATTTAATAAAGATGTTTTGAAAAAAACTCAAAGCTAATTAAAATATATTTAGAGAATAAAATATAAATTATATGGTAAGTATTTAAATCTTAAGTTTATATTTCTGCATCTTTACATGTTTTTTATTATTATTTTGCGCTTACATAATGTATGCTAAAAGTTGATTAGTGGCGGGCGCGCATTAAACTAGGAATGACATATAAAACCGCTCTAAGAATCACCTATTGAAAAATCGGCCCTTAGTTATATAACAAAAGGGTTACTTACCCACATAAAAACTTAGTTATTTTTCCTTTAGAACATTTAAAGCCTTATGTACGGATGCACGTTATTGAATAACGTAAGATCCTGTCGACAGCATCAAAGCCTTCGTTGCCATGACAACGAGATAAATCAGACAAGCGCTTCAGAATAGAATAGATACATTTCCCGGAACAAAACCGAGTCTTGAGTGAAGTAACTCAGTTGAAATGCCTCTTTATCCTGAAGACTTGGTTTTAAATCCAATAAATTATTTATTAGGTTTTATTCCTTTCTACGTTTGCTTTTATATTTTGAGAAAGATTACACGTAGATATGTAGTTTTATTATTATTATATGAGTGCGATATGTAACCAGGAACGTATTTCATTCTCGCCCCGGGCCACGTACATGCCCCCTTAGCCAAGAGCATAGTCGTCTTTTACGCACGAACGTCGCAGAAGCGTGAAAGAGAGGGAGATAACACAATTATTATCCTATTGTATGTATATTGTTGTCTCGTTTTGATTATTTCTTCAATGATAAAAACGGAAGTGACGTCATCATCAAATGACATTTTCATATGAAAGTTTCGTTAGCGTTATTTACGACTGCCCTCTTGCCTAGGGGGACTGGCCGCCCCCTACCAACGACCACCAGAGTACTTATTTTTCACATCCCACTAATATTATAAATGTAAGTTTTTTGTTTGTTACTCATTCACGCGAAACAAATGAATATGGATGAAATTTGGCACATAGATAGACGAAGACCTGGAATAGGGCATAGACAAGTTTTTCGTTCAACGTAGTGTAAAAACTAGGGCGTAGTACATATATATATATATATACAGGGTATATTTTGAAAGGATGTACTTTGGGCTAATATGAGGTTCTGCTGATCAAATCGAACAACTTTTTTTTCAACCCATGGAACCGCAAATGAATTGGCACATACATGCCACCGCATGAATCTTACCTCAACCTGTTGAATACAAGTATCAATGTCCAAGAATTAATTCAACCAATACTTAATTAAGTTATACATTAACAAGAAAATTAACTTAAAAGGAATTAACAAAACAAAAACTACTTACCTACCTATAACATATATATTTCTTCTAAAAAAATACTTAATTATATATTTTGGTTAATAAAAAGTTACTACTATTTTTAGTCAGCTCCAACTTTAGTACCACCATTAAATTACATCATAGTAATATTATCCCGGTGTGTACCAATGAGTTTTTAATATAAAAAATTATGTACATTTGTTTGACAACACCACTATAGTGCCTCGGAGAGCACGTTAAGATGTCGGTCCCGGTTTCACTATACCAACCTGTGAAACTGTTTATAGATGGGTTATATAGTCTATTCAAAACATCGCGACGAGCTAGCCACTTGTTCCGTGTAGACTCATACCATCGGCTACGACGAGGTGGGATTAAAACCTCTCCGCTGGGTACCCTGGGGCCGTCTAGGCGGTCTCGGGCGCCGTAAGGCACCCGTGAAGATATATAATATTATTGGGATTTTGATGCAGACGTCAAAAAATAAAAAAGAGTAGGTATTCGGTTGTTAATACGAGTATGTATTTAACGACCAAATTAAACCATTAACTACCGCTGTTTATTTTTCACTTTTTCATTAAATAAGTCTGTTAAATAGTTATTTGACGACATAACATTATTAGTCACCGGTAAACCGCATAATATATATATAGCTGGTTGTAAACATACTCGTATTACCCACTAGCTGACACGCGCAGCTTCGTCTGCGTAATTTTAACCGTTTACGCAGCGCTCGCAAAGGAGGCTGTCAAAATAAACAAAAAAAAATCCCCGTTCTCTTAACACTTTTCATTGATGCTCGGCTCCTGTTAGTCGTTCAATGGGCTATCCAACACTAAAATAATTTTCAAAATCGGTTCAGTAGATTCAGAGATTACCCCCTACAAACTCAAAAACTCACAAACTTTACCTCTTTATAATATTACTATAGATAGTATTGATAAAGCGTCCACAATACTACAAACAAGCATTTATTTTATTTTATTAGAGCACGGCATGTGACTCTATATCGTCCCTCCGATTTGATAACCGCATTACTACCATCAGGTAGTAATGCGGTTATCAAATCGGAGGGACGAAGACGAATTTTCATTACGGGTCTACTTTATCCACAAATCAACTGCCCGTTTCATCCATTACTACCTGATGGTAGTAATGCGGTGATTATCAAATCGATTATCAAATCGGAGGGACGAAGACGAATTTTCATTACGGGTCTACTTTATCCACAAATCAACTGCCCGTTTCGTAACTGCATCCTAAAATATTAGTTTGGGCAATACATATACAGCAAAATTAAAACACGAAATATATATCAGTAGAATTTAAATTATTTTAGCTTCGTGTTGGAAATCTCACACAAGTAAATAACATACGTTTTGAGGTAGGAATATGGCACGTAATTCCACTCGTGTGTTTCAATTTTCGAGCTCTACGCTGAGAGTGGGCAATTTTGAAAGCTCCCAATTTTCCTCTAAGAGTCAGCTCGTTAATATGCGTCGGCTGGTGAATGACGTGCGAACAAAGACATATATAACTAGACGGGCAACCCGAAAAAGAAGTTATAGTATCACAGTATTATTAATTGACCTTGTAAGTCTGTAGTAACATAGGCTTCGTAATTGCATTCTGAGGCTCTACCATGGGTTTTTGGTTTGTACCAACTTAACGTTAAAACGTGAGGAATTACCAATAGGATCGCTTTATTCAATCGCGTTACCTAATAAAGCGGCCCTATTGGTTGTTGCCTACGTATTAACGTTACGTTGCTACAAAGTAAAAACCCATGGTAGAGCCTCTGACTTATATCACAAGCCGTTTTTTGAATTAAAATTAAGATGGATTTCAGAGTCCTAAGAAAGGTCATTATCATTCTTTACGATGCTCACTTCCTTAAGTGTCTACTATTAATATACTAATTTTAAGTTCACCTTTGTATTTCTTCCTTTTGCTGTAGAAACCTTAGGATCGTGGTCTCCGGAGGCCAAAAAGTTTGCCAAGTCAATTGGCAAACTACTTTATCAAAAATCCGGTGACCGTCGAGCTAAGTCATTTTTTCTACAGAAGATTAGCTTAGAGATACAAAGGGGTAACGCAGTGAGCATACTCGGTACTATTGGTAACACTGCAGGGTTGGAAGAAATTTATTATTTATAATTTTTTTCTGTTAATATATGTACCTATTTAATATTTTATGTAATTAAGTAAATAAATAAATTATTCCTTGTAAAAGCCATTAAAATAAAATAAAAAAAAAGTTCACCTTAAAATATAATTAAGAAGCGACTTTTTGGCGGGAAGTCAAACCGAGTGAATTATTTTTTATGCTTTTAGAGTAATTAATGTTATTTATTAGTATAAATTAATTGTTTAGTGTAAAATATGTAAATATAATTTGAGTTATTAGTATTTTTCCATAATGGGACCTGCAAGTGGCGGTAAAAATAGTGATGAGCCTAAAAGGAGGCGACTTGATAGTGAACAGGTTCAGAATATGGACAATGATAAATATAAACCATTTTTAAAACAAAATTATACGAGACTATACCCTGATAATTCAATTCAGGAGGAATATTATGTGTATATTGAATCTAAGGATCAGGAGCGAATTGGGAATAGAAATCCAATTTCGATTACCCAACTGTTCACGGACAACGTTAAGGGCATCCACCGTATGCAAAGAGTGAATGCACAAAAAATAGCGGTTGTGTTTAAAAAGGCTAATACAGCAAATGATTTTTTAAAAATGAACAATTATAATTTAAAGGCTTATATTCCGGCACATTTTGTAGAAAAAGAAGTAAGAGTAGAGTTGTACGATATGTCCCTAAAGAGGTTTCCAATGAGGATTTATATAAACAATTATCGAGTGATATTGATATAGTGGCAATTAGGCGCTTCTTAAAAAAAGATAGTGATGGTAAATTAGGACCTTTAAGCACAATTACTGTGACGTTTTCATCGACTGTTTTACCTCAATATGTATATAAGTATAAATTTATGGCGGTATAAAGTTCATCAATATTTTTCTCCACTTTTGCAGTGCTATAAATGTTTAAAATTTAATCATTCGGCAAATATATGCAGGAATGATCAGATGTGCTCGTCCTGCGCTGGTCAACATTCATATAAAGTCTGTGATAGTGAAATAATACAATGTGCGAATTGTGGTGGACCTCATTTGGCAATTTCTAGAGATTGCCCAATTAAAAAACAAAAAATTGAAGAAAAACTAAATAAATCGTACTCTATGGCTACGAATATTGGAAATTATAAACGTGATTTCCCTGCGCTGCAAAAGAAAAATTCAACGGTTGTAAATAATAATAAAAATGATAAAATGAACTGTGAAACTATTGCATATAGGAATAAAATGGACAATATTGCGGTTGTAAATAATAAAATAGATAATAATGATATTGTAAATAATGAAATAATTTTAAAAGCTATTCTTAATTCTATTATACAGTTGACCAATTGTGGTACAGATCAACCTATGACTCGAACCAAAATTAAAGAAATATTACTATCTAATTTAGTTTAAAAAAAAAAGTTACTTATACTAGTATTTTTTTTTATAATGTCTAAAGCAAGTGAATCTAATTTAAAAATTGTTCAATATAATATTAGAAGTTTATATAATAAGAAACCCCTGTTAATAGATTTCTTATACAAAAATGATATTGATATATGCTTATTGAATGAAACTTGGACGAAATCTTCATCTTCATTTAAAATAAAAGGTTACCATTTCATATTTAAGAGTGCAAGTAATGAACACGGTGGTGTTGCTATTTTAATCAAATGTCATATAAAATACCAGATAATCGAAACCCCTTTTTTTCAAAATATACAAAATTTATGTATTTCAATTTCAACTACAATATGTAAATTATCAATTCTTTGTATATACTGTCCTCCTGGTAATAACAATAGGTTAAATATGAATAAATTAAAAAAGATTATTAACATAATTCCCAAACCAATGTTAATTTCAGGGGATATGAATGCCCATCATTTGGCTTTTGGTTGTTCTTCCACTACGTCAAGAGGTAGAGAAGTTTACGATTTATTAGACGAACTTGAGTTTTGCATCTTAAATACTGGACTTCTAACAACAATAACTTCTCCAAGCAAATCAGCTTCTGCTATAGATATTTCGTGTATTAGTGCTCAAATGGCCCCATTATGTGAATGGGACGTATACGATGATTCTATGGGAAGTGATCACTTCCCCACCCTTATTAATACAAATACTAATCCTAACACTTATGAATTCGGTAATGATAATTTGAGATACATTTATAATAGAGCCGATTGGAATAATTTTCATAAAGATTCAGAAAATTTATTTTCTGAATTAGATGTTAATGATGTAAATATTTTATCTGTATATAATGATTTTTGTAATAAATTAGATTTCTTAAAAAATCAGCACGTTCCTGTAAAAAAATCTAATGGTAATTTTTTATTAAAAAAACCAGTTCCCTGGTGGAATAAAAAATGTATAGAAGCTGTAAATAATTCTAAAGGGACTCTCAAACAATATAGATTAAATCCTACTATAAATAACTATATATTGTATAAAAAAGCAGATGCTATAAAAAAGAGAGTTATTAGTGAACAAAAATCTGAAAGTTGGAAAGCATTATGCACTTCTTTTAATAGGAACACCCCGGTGTCCAGAATTTGGAAGTTTATTAAAAAATTTAAATATTCTCTAACAAAACCACAAATGAATAGAAATGATGAATGGATTTCAGATTTTAAAAATGTCATAGCTCCTAAATCTAATCTTAATAATATGAACTTTAGCAATAACATGGAAATTTATTTTAATTCTAATAATAATAATTCACACATATTATCGCATATAACATTCTCAGAATTTACAGCTGCGTTGCGAACAAGGAAAAATACGACACCTGGACTAGATGATTTTCCATATTTGTTAATAAAAAATCTTCACACCAAGGCGCAAAATGTATTATTACAAATATTTAATAAATTATGGCATCAACAATTAATTCCTTCTTCTTGGAAATTACAATGCGTTATTCCAATACTAAAACCAGACAAAACTCCAAATGATGCTAACTCATATAGACCAATATCGCTTTCTTCCTGCATTGGCAAATTATTTGAGACTATAATCAAATTTAGACTTGAATGGTATATAGAATCAAATGGTCGTCTTCCTGAAACTCAATATGCTTTCAGAAAACGTAAAAGTGCATCTGAAAGCTTTACAACGTTGATAACCAAAATTAAAAATGGCTTTCAAAATAGTTCTTCAACAGTTTGCGTTTTTCTCGATATTCAAAAAGCGTTTGACTCAGTAGATTTACAAATTCTGGTACAAATATTATATAATTTATCCATTCCAGGCAAATTAATTAAATGGATATATAGTCTTTTATATAATCGAATTGTACATATTAAATTTAATAATATATTACACGATCCAATGACAGTTGATAAAGGAGTAATGCAAGGTTCTGTGTTATCTCCTCTATTATTTAATTTATACGTGTCTCAAATACAAAAATATGTAGATATTACTAATGTAAATATTTTACAATTTGCAGACGATATAGTGTTATATAATACAAATCAAAATATAAATGTAAGCTTCAACTATCTTGATGTTGCTTTAAAACAATTACATAATTACTACCATAACAAGTTGTCTATAAAAATTAACCCTAATAAAAGTTCTATTATGATATTTAACAAATATAAAATGAATAGCTCTATTAAATTAAAATTTAATAACTGTGAAATTCCATTTACAAACTCACATAAATTTTTAGGTTTTGTATTGGATACAAAGTTAAAATTTAACTCTCATATTGATTATATATGTAAAAGAGCACTCGTTAGAGCCAATATTCTGAAATGTCTTGCTAGATGTTCATGGGGTGCTGATCCAAATATTCTAATAATTCTTTACAAAAGTATTGTACGAAGTCCCTTCGATTATAGTTGTCTGGCCTATATGTATGCTAATCCTAAATTACTAAATAATATAATATTTTAACATAGCACTGGATACAAGTCCATCGGCCGCATTCATTATATATTAATTAACATTACATTAAATTATTTCCAAAAAAATATTAAATTCTAGGATTTTTTTTTTATAATGGTCCTATAGTTTTAATAATATAATCATATAAAGTATTAAAACAGTCTACATTACAAAGCAAATTTTTTAACTCAATAGGGCGGGTATTATCTAATTTGTCGCACAAATCGGCTGCCATTATAAGACGTTCTAACTTGAATTCTGGACATAGCAAAATTAAATGCTCTAAATCAGCATTATTTTCATCGCAATAATTACATTTGCTACTTTGTATTATATTAAATCTCTTCAAAATTGCAGGAGTCCTTAAATGACCCAGTCTCATTCTATTTATTGTAGTTATAAATTGTCTATTAGTATATGTTATTTTGGAAAACCAGGGTTTAGTAGCAATTGTAGGTTGAATTTCATTATACCATTTTCCTGATTTTATAGTAACTAAGTGGTGATTCCAAAATTCAAGCCAGGCTTTCTTTTTTAGATTCGTGATATAAACATAACTGTCTGTAAATGGAATAGTAAAATCATTAATTAAAACTTCATTTATACCCTCTATTGCTGCTTTATCAGCAACTTCATTTCCCACTATTCCTTTATGAGCAGGAATCCACATAAATTCAATATTTTTTTCATTTTCACTAACATCAACATTGTCTAAGTTTCTATTAAGATTTAGACGTACATTTGAATTGTTATTTAAACACATTTTATATATTACTTCTCTTATATCATAAATTATATAATTTAACTTATATTCTAGTTTAGGGAATTCAATACATTTAATTACACTTAGTAAATCAGATAATATTCTAATTTTACTATAAATCTTAAGACTGTGTAGATATTGTAGAGCCTTTAGTATAGCAAAAGCTTCTGCTGTAAATATACTTGCATTAGTATTAATTTTAAAAGATTTAATTATATTCTTCTGGGGATCATAAAAGGCGGATCTTACCGCATTAGATGTTTTGCTACCATCTGTATAAATATTATAGCATTTATCTTTATCCAATTCATATAAAAGATCAATATTATTATATACACTAGAGATATTTACATTTATATATAACATTTTGCTTTCAGGCGTTCCTAAAAAGCATGGCCAATAAGAATTAGAGGTTAAGTCTGTAAATGTATTTAATAAATTTGTTATAATAGTGGTAAAACTTGGACAATGATTATACTCGAGGTTTATTCCACTTATCAAATTAGTAGATATTTGTGTGTTTAGATTATGGGCAAAATTAATAGAAGATATATTTGGTATTAAATTTTTAGGTATTGTATTGGATACAAAGTTAAAATTTAACTCTCATATTGATTATATATGTAAAAGAGCACTCGTTAGAGCCAATATTCTGAAATGTCTTGCTAGATGTTCATGGGGTGCTGATCCAAATATTCTAATAATTCTTTACAAAAGTATTGTACGAAGTCACTTCGATTATAGTTGTCTGGCCTATATGTATGCTAATCCTAAATTACTAAATAAACTTGATATTATACAGAACAAATGCATGCGAATAATATTAGGTGCAATGTGCTCAACACCAATCAGGTCTATGGAAGTTGAATCTGTAATAGAACCACTAGTTATTAGAAGACTATATCTTGCCAGTCGATTTTGTTTAAAATCAATAATTAGCCCTTACAAATATACCCTATCTTCTATTAATTTTGCCCATAATCTAAACACACAAATATCTACTAATTTGATAAGTGGAATAAACCTCGAATATAATCATTGTCCAAGTTCTACCACTATTATAACAAATTTATTAAATACATTTACAGACTTAACCTCTAATTCTTATTGGCCATGCTTTTTAGGAACGCCTGAAAGCAAAATGTTATATATAAATGTAAATATCTCTAGTGTATATAATAATATTGATCTTTTATATGAATTGGATAAAAATAAATGCTATAATATTTATACAGATGGTAGCAAAACATCTAATGCGGTAAGATCCGCCTTTTATGATCCCCAGAAGAATATAATTAAATCTTTTAAAATTAATACTAATGCAAGTATATTTACAGCAGAAGCTTTTGCTATACTAAAGGCTCTACAATATCTACACAGTCTTAAGATTTATAGTAAAATTAGAATATTATCTGATTTACTAAGTGTAATTAAATGTATTGAATTCCCTAAACTAGAATATAAGTTAAATTATATAATTTATGATATAAGAGAAGTAATATATAAAATGTGTTTAAATAACAATTCAATTCAAGATACCAATTGATACATTAAACAATATAACTCAAAATAAACAAAAAAATATCAAACAAATTTTAAAAAAATATTACTTGAATATGTATCCAGATTAAAAAAAAAAAAAACAAACAAAAAAAAAAAATACAAAACAAAAGATTAAAGTAGGTACCAACCTAAGCAAATAATTATCAAAATATACCCAGACCTTAGAAATGTATTTTTTCTAAGACCTGGACAACATGTACTCCAATAGTTGCAGTGCATGCTGTTTGAGAAATTGTTAAAAATCAAATGTAAAATAATCTTAAAATGTACCTAATTTACCATATGCGACTCAGATGCGCTCACATAAACCGCTCAGGTTTTTGAGCGCAACTTAAAGAACAAATCTGTTAATACTTTTGATGTGAATAAATAAATAAAAAAAAAAAAAAAATGTACGTCTTAATAGAAACTTAGACAATGTTGATGTTAGTGAAAATGAAAAAAATATTGAATTTATGTGGATTCCTGCTCATAAAGGAATAGTGGGAAATGAAGTTGCTGATAAAGCAGCAATAGAGGGTATAAATGAAGTTTTAATTAATGATTTTACTATTCCATTTACAGACAGTTTTGTTTATATCACGAATCTAAAAAAGAAAGCCTGGCTTGAATTTTGGAATCACCACTTAGTTACTATAAAATCAGGAAAATGGTATAATGAAATTCAACCTACAATTGCTACTAAACCCTGGTTTTCCAAAATAACATATACTAATAGACAATTTATAACTACAATAAATAGAATGAGACTGGGTCATTTAAGGACTCCTGCAATTTTGAAGAGATTTAATATAATACAAAGTAGCAAATGTAATTATTGCGATGAAAATAATGCTGATTTAGAGCATTTAATTTTGCTATGTCCAGAATTCAAGTTAGAACGTCTTATAATGGCAGCCGATTTGTGCGACAAATTAGATAATACCCGCCCTATTGAGTTAAAAAATTTGCTTTGTAATGTAGACTGTTTTAATACTTTATATGATTATATTATTAAAACTATAGGACCATTATAAAAAAAAAAATCCTAGAATTTAATATTTTTTTGGAAATAATTTAATGTAATGTTAATTAATATATAATGAATGCGGCCGATGGACTTGTATCCAGTGCTATGTTAAAATAAATTAAAAAAAAAAAAAAAAATTAAGAAGCGATTGAATTACGACGGCATGACAGGGGCGAAACCAAGATTTTTTGTAATTTTTCCCTTGAGCTGCTATATCAATATTTTTATAGGAGTTTTTGTCAGAAATCTATGTTAGACTGCCTCCGTAGACTAGTTGTTGCGCCTTTGGCGTTTTATTCGGGGGACGTGGATTCGATTCCCACCCATAGCAAAAAAATATTAATACGTTTTTCTGTACAGTTTGTTTGTTTTATAAACAATTTAGAAACAGTAACTGCAAATACTAAATTGTTTATAAAAAATGTAATGGAGCGTCAGGTCTATAATATAGGTCTACGGCAAAACAAATGATTCCTTCAGTAATTGTTTTTGCTCCTAAATTGTACGTTCATTATTTTTCTTATTTTCCCGCGATATTTATAGCAGGTAAGAGCAACGTTTGACAGCAACGATTAACGATGTTGAACCGAAAATTGAAAGAGGTGTGCTAAATTAGATTGGCCATGTTGAATGATTGAGTGATGAACGAATGACTTAACAAACTAATACAAAATGTGGTACAAAGTTTAAAATAGATTACCTATGTTTTTATATATGTATATGTATCATCACGGGTGCCTTACGGCGCCCGAGACCGCCTAGAAGGCCCCAGGGTACCCAGCGGAGGGGTTTTAATCCCACCTCGTCGTAGCCAATGGTATGAGTCTACACCTAACAAGTGGCTAGCTCTTCGCGATGTTTTGAAAAGACTCAATAACCCATCTATAAACAGTTTCACAAGTTGGATAATTGAAACCGGGACCGACAGTTTAACGTGCTCTCCGAGGCACTATAGTGGTGTTGTCAAACAAATGTTCATAAATTAAAAACTCATTGATACACACCGCAGGATTCAAACCAGGGACCTAAGTGTTTTTAAGTCCAAGGTCTAACCAACTAGGCTACCACGTATATACTTTTTATTATTTATTTTTTCTAAATAAACAGATTCTACTTCAGTGACTCGATAAATAAATATTCACAATTTCTACATTAACGCGGTTTCATTCCAGTTTAACCGATTTTTAATTTAAGTTTTAAGAACAGCGACTGATCAAACCTTTCCCATATGTTTTTATACTCGTATATATATATTATATAGTTTAAAATATTATATTATATATGTATTTCATGCACGGGCGGGTGTGGCGGGTTCAAACCCCCCCGAAATCTAAGAAATTAGATACATTAGGCACGGGAGTAGGCAGAGGGGTGGTGTTGGAGGTAGTTTTTATACTCGTATATATATATATATTATATAGTTTAAAATATTATATTATATATGTATTTCATGCACGGGCGGGTGTGGCGGGTTCAAACCCCCCCGAAATCTAAAAAATTAGATACATTTGGCACGGGAATAGGCAGGGGGGTGGTGGTGGTGGAGGTAACCCCCCCCAAACGTAACAAAGGGTAGTCGCATTTTTTTGTGAAGGCTTATCTTATTAATATAAGAGTCATAAAAGCGTTGCTAATAGGCGATATTAACGACGGCGTTTTTCATCAAAAAATCTGGGCAAAAAATTCCAAAAAAAAAAAAAATATAACAAATATAACGAAGCTCAAAATTAAACGCCCGTGATATCATGTACTTAAAATGTGCATATTTTTATTCAAGTATTAGATATTATGTATTTTATTAAGTAAATAAAAATAATCTGACTATAAGTAGTCATTCCCTCACAATTTTCATCACTTGTCCCGAAGTTTGACTGGTAGAGAATGCCTAGCGGTTAAGTTTAAAAAAAAGGTATAATAAATAAATATGTGGTTAAACCGTCTCCGTAGACTAGTGGTTGCGCCTTTGGCGTTGTATCCGGAGGTAGTGGGTTCGATTCCCACCCATGGCAAAAAAATATTAGTACGTTTTTCTGTACAGTTTGTCATGGTCGGGGTGGTGCACATAGTACAAGCCTAGAGCTTAGTTTGTGATTAGAGCAATATGTGTAAAATTGTCCTACTTATTAAAAAAAAAAACGACGTGCATTATCTATATAAATAAAAATGAAAAGCTAAATGTGTTGCATTGTATTAGTATGTACCATCACGGGTGCCTTACGGTGCCTGAAATCGTCTAGACGGTCTCAGGGGAAGGGTTTTATTCTCACCTTGTCGTAGCCGATGGTTTGAGTCAAACGAACAAGTGAATAGCTCGTCGCGATATTTGGATAGATTCAATAACCCATCTCGAAACAGTTTCATTTTTTTTATATATTCGTTGCAGTCCGGGGAAGATTCTTATGAAGAGAAAAATTGCCGGAAAACTTAAAAAACTCGTTTTGTCCCTTAAAGGTGAAATTTTATGACACGTTTTTGGCAACTGATGTTGAACGAAAATACATATTAAAATCCAACATTATACTTAAAATCGGTGTTTTACATTAATTATGGAGCTCAGTAAACCCTGTTTTATGGCTGTGATGCCAAGGGCACCAAGGTATGGTCAACAGGTTTATTTTACCTTAGCAATCATTTGTTCGATTTCTTGTCGAGGTGGTCTTCTTTCAGGGTGCGGTTACGAAATGGGTAGTTGGATTGACGATAAGGCAGCAAGTATATTAAAATATACTCGTAATGCAATTCGTCATTGTCGCTCCTATTTCGTAATCGCATCATTTAGCCGGCATAGTGGCAGCGATCAATATTGTTTATGAGCAATTACTGATTGACCCCAATTATAGACTTTGTAGGTCTGCTCACCACCCGGTAGATACAAAGTCACATGTTGTGTTCCAATAAAATAAAAAACAATAAAATATGACAAAAAGTTTTTTTTTAAATTTAAAGTAAAGCGCACAGAGAGTTGCTAGGCAACAGTTAATTATTTAATAACTTTACTGAAAAACTTACTTAATATTGTGTTACCATATTGTGTTGCTATGAAATGCCATAAAATTATATATATATATATATATATGTATATATAGACTGACCTCCTAAACTAGTTCCACAACTTAACGTCCTCGGTCCTATTTACATGTAATTATAATTACAACTAAGTACAACCTTTTATTTAGCTACAATGTCTTTATTTAACTCTAAATAAGATTTTGGACTACAGTACTTTGCCATCCACCATAATTTGAAAATTGGCAAATACCGGGTGGTATGACCATTTTATATATTTAATTTAAATTCCCCATTTGTTTTTAATACGTAGGACAATTTACACAATATTTCTCTGGACAACTAAGCTCTAAGCTTGTACTATGTGTATCAGAATCAACGATATAATACATATTATATTTTATAAACACCCAGACAAACTGTACAGAAAAAATTAACTATATTTTTTTTTTGCCATGGGTGGGAATCGAACCCACGACCTTCGGATAGTAATATATATGACATTCACATATATTGCTTTGGTCACAGACTTTTTAAGCTACTTGAACTATGTGTAAAAGAAACAAAAATTCTTACAAATACATAATATTTTAACACCCGACCATGGAAAACTGTACAGAAAAATGTACCAATATAATTTTGTCATAACCTACAACCGAATAATGCCAATGGCGTGTCCACTAGTCCACGGAGCAGTCGATAAAAAAAAAAGTAAAGGTTTTTATATTCACGATAATTTCTACCTATATTTCGGCACGACCACATATGCTAGCACCACCTATTCATAAAAAAACGTGTTGAGTCCTCGAAGAGCACTGTTTTAGCAACAAAAATAAATATGCGTAAAAGACATATTTGTTTAACATATGTGTTCTTCAAGGAATCAGTAAGTTTTTATGAATAAGGCCATATAACTTTCTTAGTATTACTGTTACACTCATAAAATAAGTTATAAAAAAAATATAAAATAAAAATGGTTTATTCATTCAAGTACAATTTTAAAGTTTTTCAATTATCTTTGAGCTTCTCTTTTTAAGTTTTAGAAAAACCTGTCTTAGGAGAAAGCCCACTGATCCAGGTTTACACACTTTTCTGTTCCATTGATTAGTAATTATTAGTTGAAATTATAAATATGTATTGGTGTGATGTTGTATTTGTGCGTGCGTGTGTGTGTGTAGGTATATTTTTACATGTGTAAGTTTGTGTCTGTATGCGTGTAACTATATATGTAAATGTTATAATTATGCATGTATGTGTTAGTAAGTAAGATTTGTAGATATTGTGTAAGCTTTAATTTTGTTCAGTAGTTTATTTGAAAAGTGTGAAATTAAAAATGTTAAATACACAAAAATAATAATATAATAAGTTATACCTATATCACGGGTGCCTTATTGTTTCCGGAACCCCCTAGACTCAGGGGTACCCATCGGAGTAGGTATTATTTTCACCCACCAATATAACGGTCATATTATATATGTTATATAATTTTAAATATGTAATTTTTAGTTGTAGTACCGCCACATTTCATCAAAGGCAAATTAATTAATTTAAAAAATCCGTAGCTCAATTTTCACCAATTATATCAAAGTGGAATGATTCTCGCGATGTATTTTCGAATTTGACATTTATCCATATTTACCAATGACATTTAAATATTTAATTAATTTATGAATTGCCTTCGTCAAAGGAAAAAATAACCCTTATATTTTCACGTTACCTCCACAAATAAAAAGCAAAACCTTTCTAGACCGATCGGTTTTCATTATCACTGTCAAAGGACCGGCGACGCAGTAGAACACATCGACATGTTAGAGTACCTAGATACCAGTAAATATAATATGACTAGAAACCAGTAAATACATGACTAGATACAAGTAAATACATAACTAGATCTAACTAGACTTAGAAACTAAGGCCCTGAAGATTTGACTGTCAGATAATGCCGAACAGCATTATCTGGCATCTGACAGTCAAATACGCCCAGACTTCGGGGTACTCAGCAGAGGGGTTTTAATCCCAATGTCCGAAGGTATGAGTGTACCAAACAAGTGCTAGCTTGTCGCGATGTTTGGATAACCTTTGTAAACAGTTTCACACGTTGGTTTAGGGAAACTGGGACTGACAACTTAACGTGCTCTCTGAGGCACTATAGCGGTGTTGTTAAAATAAAGTGTTATAGTGAAAAATAATTCTTGTCGTCTACAGGTGATCTACACTAGGGTTTATAGCACCATTTCTATTTCACTGACCGTACAGGTCAGTAAGAAAATATAAAATTCATGTAAACTATTTGGGTGAGAGAAACTGACCAGTAAAAAAATAATAAATGAAAAACGAGTACTTAATAGTAACCAATATCCACCTAGGCGAGTTTCAATGCAATTAGTAATTTTTGACCAAAATAGCATGTAGCTTTCGAGGAGGTCCTTTGCTGTTTTTGTGCGAGAGCCATAACATTGTATTAAAACTCATTATCACTCATATTGAGTGGACAGTGGCAAGCGTAGAAAGCTTTAGATAACAGATGGTCTCCTTTTAGGGTGCGGTTATGAAATTAGAAGTTAATTTGAAGATAAAGCATCGAAGCTACTAAAATAGACTCGTAATGCAATTTCGCCTTTGACGAAGCCTATTTTGTAACCGTGTCAGTTTAGGCTCCGACATAGTGGGAGCGATCAATTCTGTTAAACAACAATATATTGATTGAACCCATTCATGGATTTTGTAGGTCTGCGTATCAACAGGTAGATCAAGTTATTTTTCGTGTTCCAGTAAAAAATAGCAATATTTGTATGTTTAAAAAAGTAATTTTAAGTTTATTATTTAACTACCCCAATAAATCATACAAATAATAAGTAAAAATATATCATAAGAAAAACCAAAAAATCTCAAAACGGATTCAGCTGAAAACGTATATTACCTAATCTCAATACGTACTACATATATAAACACTTATATAGTGCGCATCTATGTATTGTTGTTATAGAGCTTACCTACATGATGTTCGAAGTTCAACTTCGTAACAACTTCCGGCGGAACCCCAAAACTTGGCAATTAGTTATTATTTCACTCGACTCAAGATTGGCTTTATTCTCCCAAGAGATTAGGCAACTGCTTCTTCAGAAATAATTATATTATATATGATTTTCACAACAATACATGGCACAATGGAATAACGACTAATGTATAAATTTAAGTTGTATCAATATATTGAATAAGTAATAAAATATTTATCATCAGGAGACTACCCCATTGATTTATTGTCGGCGGTAGTCTCCTTTTAGGGTTATGAAACGAGGAATTTATTTGATGATAAAGATAAGGATATATAAAGTCATATAGACGTATAGAGTCGACCAATGCTGGTGAATAATAATTTATTGGTTGTCCGTATTTATGGAATTTGACTGGTATACAAAATAATAATAAAAAAAACCGTAGGGTTAAATCAATATTATATGTTGCATCTAAAATAGACTTTAAACTGTGATTTGTGTAAGTAAACTTGCCTTCAAAATTGCTTGGTTTAGTTTTTTTAAAAGTATATAATTGAAAGTAAACTAAGCAATATATTACAAATTGTCATGGTAATTTACAATAGTCACGTATATGAAATAGGCCCTGGACATCGAAATTACACGTACATAAATGCTGAAAGAAACATTCAAGAACTATTTATGAATTTAATAATAAAACAAACAATTACAATTAGATAATACAAAACAATTAATAGCACATATTCCAGTTTGGGCACAGAAGAAATAATAGTGCAAGTTTGGGTTTCATTTCAATGTAAAAAAACAATATAAAATGTACACCTTAAAATGCAATGGAATGCATAACATATTTAAAATGATAATAAAAAATAGGAATATAAGCTAATATTAAATTTAACAGATAAATAATTGTAGACTTAATTGTTGACACATAGGTACAATGTCCTAATAATTAATGCACCTTTTTTTGGCATATATAACACTTTACAAAGGCTACTGAAATTAGTCTGAACAGGTAAAGACAAAATATGTAATCTGATAAAGATTTTTGTTCTTAAAATGTAAGGAATAATAATAGAACACTTAAGTAGCTATTGTTGGAAATATTCCCGGAACTGCCTCCTCAGGCGTTCGCATTGAAAAATAAATATAGAACGCGAAAGAACCTGCATACCTTCAAACGAAATACAATACCCGGTATTTTAATACCGAGCCAGTGGAGCATAAAGTTCCCAATTTAATTAATCAGACAAAAGTTCTTGACGTCTCTATTTATAAAAGAAAAATATACATTATTGCTTTTAAATATTTCACAAAGAGGAAATGGTTTCTTTTTTTAAACTGGCTTTTTAATTTACTTTTTAATACAGAAGTCGTGGGATTTGCCGATGGTGAAGCGTGGTCATCAAATGTTGTTGGATTCGTCCTCAACAAGTGAGGATCGCGCGCGAATTCTAGCGGTGTCAGAATACGAGGCTGGTCAATGGCTTAATGCGCTCCCCTCCAAAAATTTGGGAAATTTAATGGACAACAGTACCTTTAGAGTATCCGTGTGTCTACGTTTAGGTATTAAGGTATGTGAACCACATCACTGTCCATGTGGCAAAGATGTTGATGAGCTGGGTCACCACGGGCTTTCGTGTCCTAAAAGTGCAGGTCGATTTTTCCGTCACAGTGCCATCAATGACCTCATACGCAGGACGCTTGCCGTTATATCAATTCCTTCTATTTTAGAGCCTACAGGCTTGAGTCGAGATGACGGCAAACGTCCAGATGGAATGACTCTGGTACCGTGGAGATTGGGACAATCCCTAGTGTGGGACTTTACTTGTTGGGATACTTTTGCCCCGTCCCATCTTCATGGTACTTCGGTTAGAGCGGGCGCTGCGGCGGAACAAGCACAACTAAACAAGCGCCGAAAGTATGTAAACATTTCTAATGATCACATATTTTCGGTGTTTGCTGTGGAAACGATGGGCCCGTGGGGATCAGAAGCAAAATCATTATATAATGAAATAGCACCAAAGCTGATCGACATCTCTGGGGACAATAGAGCTGGCAGCTTTTTCGCTCAAAAATTGAGCATATTAATACAGAGAGGAAATGCTGCCAGCGTATTGGGTACCATGCCATCAATGGACAGTGATTTGGACGATTTTCTAAATTTGTAGTTCTTATTTAAGTAGGTAATTATTATATGTAAATATCTAAAAATAACCTAAATTAATAAAATGTGTTCATATTTACTTTTATTAAAAATGTTTAATGAATTTTAAGGTTTATATATATATATATATATATATCTTCACGGGTGCTTTACGGCGCCCGAGACCGCCTAGACGGCCCCAGGGTACCCAGTGGAGGGGTTTTAATCCCACCTTGTCGTAGCCGATGGTATGAGTCTACACCGAACAAGTGGCTAGCTCGTGGCGATGTTTTGGATAGACTCAATAACCCATCTATAAACAGTTTCACAAGTTGGTATAGTGAAACCAGGCTTAACGTACCGAGGCACTATAGTGGTGTTGTCAAACAAATGTACATAATTATTTAAATTAAAAACTCATTGGTACACACCGGGATTCGAACCAGGGACCTTAGTGTTTTTAAGTCCAAGGTCTAACCAACTCGGCCATCACGTATATTTACGTATTAAAGGTTTATGTTAGAAAAAATACATTTTTATGAAGAAGCCCTTGACTTACAAGTTCTAAATCTTACAAGCTTCTGCACGCGGTTTTGTATCAATTAATAAGTATTTTTAAATGTTGTGGCTTTCCGGTAGGGTCCCGGGCAGGCAGGCAGGTATATAAGGATGTGTAAAAAAGTTCTACATATTTTTATTGTTTTATATGAAACTAGCGTTACTTGACCTTATAAAACGATTTTACATAAATCCTATAATCCATCATTGGTTTAATAAGTAAATTCAATTCAGATTCTGTGAATATTGATGAGATTATGATATAAGCTATGATACTTATATAAATAATGGCTAGATACATTTTATAAAATTAGAACAATGATGGTAGGTCGATATGTGATATTTCGGCGTAACGTATAATTGTGTAATACCTGTAATAAATACTCTAAAAATATACTTTTTTAATACAGTTGCTCAAAAAGTGGCGTATTGCAGGGACGTATAGCGTTCGGGATGTGGCCTATTACATACTTGAGCTTTTATTTTACCTTTTCCGAACTCGTGCGTTCTCTTTCCCAACTGTCAAAATAATGTCTATTAAAAAGAAAAAAGCCAACCACGAAGTTATAAATATTCATAAAAGTTTTTATGATTCATGCAAATATTTTTAAAAAGAAGTTACTAATTTGTTTCAATATCAGATTTAATGATTTGATTCAATGAGTTAGGTTAGGTTTCATTTCATTTCATCTCATTAAATTTCATTTTCATTTCATATCAATAAAAACATTCTACTGAAGACTTGGCTGTTCCAGGCATAGTTCCCTTTGCCTACCCAGAATGGGTGAAGAAAACAAAAAAAAAATCTCTGCTTATATTCTTTTACGGTTGGCGCCATTTAGCGAGTTTAGTTGTGTTTTTATTATTTTATTAAATTGCTTAATTTTTTCGCAACTGTATTAAAAATAGTTGCCCCCCTTCGACAAATGTTGACCCTCACCTTCGGCTGCCGCCTCGGCTCGGGTAGACATTTGTCGGAACTCTTTGCAATGACAGGCTTTCCGCACCTAATGAAATATACTATATTTTTGCTAATTCTTTAAGGGCTAATTTTTCAATCGTCAAATAAAGTTATTCGACAGTTAACTTGTATTAACAACTGTCAAATTTATTTTTTCTCTATACAAGTTATTTGTTGGATAACTTTATCACACGATTGAAAAATCGGCCATTAGTATGAGTGTAAGTTTTGTACTAATAATCGATTATAAAATGACCATACATCATCAACCTCAGTGAATATTATCTATGTATTTTTGATTTTTCTTTTTTTTAAATATTGTTTTAGCTTATTTCAATTTTGTATTACTGTGTTGTATAGTTGTGCTAGTTATTAATATAAAATAACGTTATCTTGATTATATTTATATATTTTTATTTGCGTGTGTTTTCAAATGTATATAGCTTTAATAAGCCTACAGGTTTAGATATTTATATACATTTTATTTTATAAAATAAAATAAAAGTTTATATGACTGCCTCCATAGGCTAGTGGTTGCGCCTTTGACGTCGTATCTGAAGGGTTCAATTCCCACCCATGACATTTTTTTTTGTGCAGTTTGTCATGATCTGGGTGTTTATGAAGTATAATATGTATAATATATATATATATTTTATAGGAACTTAGCATGTGACCCTACATCCACCTGATCGAAAGCAGTATGCAGGTCCAAGAATGAATACAACCAGATCTTAGAACTGTGTTGTAAGAGCTGGTTTCATCCATTATGCCGGCTTAAGATGCCTATTCACGCTTCGTTTAAAGGACTCAAGGTTATAGGATTATATCGTAGCTGTACACATAGTACAAGCCTAGAGCTTAGTTTGTGACCAGAGCAATATGTGTAATTTGTATATATATTATTATTATTAAATCCTTAACGACTATATGTTTATCACATAATTACTTTTATAATACGACTAGCGATCCACTACCACTATCTATTATACAAATAAATAATGGGTTGATGAGCCTTGGTTAATTAATAAAAGGCAAAAAAACAATGCCCCTAGAGATTTCTCGTCTTCTCATTACGTGCCTAATGCCTATTTACCACCGCGAAATTAGGAGGATAATAATGTCCTACCGTTGTTAAATAATGAACGACCAAGTTTCCTGTGGGCCCACCAGTAAAGTCAAACCATAGACAAAGACCAGGCTAGTTAGGGCAGAGGGTACATGACGACCGTGATCCTACTATGATATATTAATCAGGGATGTTACTGAACGCAACCAAAAATGTTTGTATGTAATTCCTGGTACTTACTATTATTTTAGTCTAGTAGGACCTATGTTGGTATAGAATAGTTTTTAAATTAGTACTTACATAAGTACATTGAGTTTTAGAATAAAAATATTTAAAAAATATAACTTATGCCCTTTAGGGGTAATATAACCTATGCCCTATGCCCTTAATTATCTTTACTTCAATCGTCTCGTAATAATAATAATAATATGTAGAACAATTTACACTTATTACATAAATGCCCAGACCATGACAAACTGTACATACAAACGTACATTTTTTTTTGCCATTGGTGGGAAATCGAACCCGCCGGGTACAACGCCAAAGGCGCAACCACTAGTCTGCGGAGGCTGTAACTAAAAAGTTGTGTTGATGAAGCTATCATTTCTAACAAAATACTAATACTTGTATTTTTGCAAAACAGTCACGCGGTAATTCTACAGATCCAAGTCTGTGTACACAGAAATTCCGTGGGGATACAAGTTTCTAAGATGTTTGGAAGCCGGAAAATATGCGTGATGTTTTTTTTTGTTGTTGGCACGCCTTTTTCGGAGTTTTCCTTATTTATAAGTGGAAAGTAGTACTTAGTAAGTAATACGGCTTATTACTTTTAGCATTTAAAAAAGATATAATATAGTAAAGATAAATTACGGACTCTGCAGTCGTGTTGACGCCTATACAAATGTATGCCCAGAGGCTCTACCATGGGTTGCGAATCATAGCAACGTAACGTATACATCTTTCTTCTGGCATATACACATTTCACTGTATATATAAATACGTTACGTTGCTACAATGCGCAAACCCATGGTAGAGCCTCTGCCTTTTGACGTCCCTATGACGTCAATTACGTCGAGAATGACACTAAGTTGACGTCATAGAGACGTCAAAATGCTACCTGGGTGTACTTCCAATATTATAACTTGGACGAAGTTCAATTATTCTTTTTATGTTGATAATTGTACGCAAATATCTTTTTGTTGTGGGTTTTAAATATTTTTGTATTGCCTATAATATTAAAACAGTTTACTTTCTGATTAAAAAAATATACCCAATACAGAAAGATTAATTAATATAAAGACCAACAAAAATATTATTTTAATTCTTCGCAAAAACAGTAGTTGTGTAATATTGAAAGTGCAAAAGCTCATTTTGTATGAAGAACGCAGACTTGGCGATTGCGAATGCGTTGTCGTTAATTTTGTTTTCCAGATCATAGCGTAAGTTGTCTACCATTAATTGGCGTGGAAATTATATGTTGGGTATAAATTGATTGATTATTATTATTTAATTGTTGTTTGTTCTCACCACGTTGTCGCCTATGGTATTCTTAATTTACAACAAACAATAGACGAGTTTATTGTGTTTATAAAAAGTTAACAAAAAAAGAAATACCTACTTAAAATATTTAAAAATAAAAATGGTTACACCTAGAATGAAAACATTTTTTTTTTTTTTAATTTTATTTATCTTCACACCAGTTCCATTACGGGGTAGGCAGAGACAACCGAGCGCCACTTGTTTTTAATCTATAATATTATAAAGTGATAAAGTTTGTGATGTTAACTCTGGATCTACTGAACCGATTTTGAAAATTATTTTAGTGTTGGATAGCCCATTTATCGAGGAAGGCTATATAACAACACGCTACGACCAATAGGAACAAGGAATCAATGAAAAATGTTAGGAAAATGGAGAAAAATTGTTCCTTTTGAGAGCTTCCGTTGTGTGCGCCTCATAAACGGTTAAAGTTACGCAGTCAAAGTTGCGTGTATCAGCTAGTATTCAATAAATGCAAATAATAATAATAACAAACTAAAAGATAGTTCTACTTCCTTAATCTCTGACTCAATAATTTTATCCCATGCTTGGGACGACCGGTAGTGTTGGCACTGGCCAAGAATATTATTTATAAAAAATATAACAAAATATTAATACAATCGGCGAAATGAGGACGGGTTAATCTCTTCGCTGGGTACCCTGAGGCCGGTTAAAACGGTTCTCGGGGGCCAAATAGGCACCCGTGATGGTATTTATTTATTTTATTAGAATCAAATGGTTTCTTTTCTTACAACATATCAATATTATCATTAAAATCATCATAAACCGCAGCATATAGCAGTGTTTTTTTTTTTATTATTTTTATTGGAGCACGACATGTGACCTTGTATCTGGTGGTAAACAGACCTACAAAGTCCATGAATGGAGTCAATCAAGAATTGTTCTCAAACAATATTGATCGCTCTCACTATGCCGGGTAAATGATGCGATTATGAAATGGGGGACAATGACGAATTGCAAAGTATATTTTAATATACCCGCTGCCTTATCGTCAATTCAACTAACTATTTCGTAACAGCACCCTGAAAGCAGACTACCACCTCGAGAAGAAATCGATGCAGTAATCTCCTGAAAACCGGTTTACAGCTCGTAGCTAGTGGTTATTTCAACAGTCATTAGAGAAGTTAGGTATTTCTCGTCGGGTTTACCAGTCATGAGATTACAGCGGGATCCAGTAAATATGCAGCGCATAAATTGCAGACCATTCGCGAGCACTAAGCGGCTATAAATATTAAAAGCAACATATGTAACCCCCAATATCAGCGAGAGGTAATCTCGACCCGCAGTACTATGAGTCATAAATGTTATATTACTCTGATATAGGTACTGTAATGCCATAATAAACCCATATAACAAATTGTTTCGAATGTGCGATAAATAATTTAGGTTACATACGAAAGGTTTCTTTTTATTTATTAAGTTTTTGTATTTTGATAAATATTTATTGAGGAAAAACAATAGGGATAAAATCGTCTTTTAATCTCGCTTATGGATGTTATAAACGCAACACTTTTTTTTTGTATTTTACTTAAATCCAGTTGTTTGTATGGGCACAAACGACTAAATGCGATGACGTGGTGACCAAGTTGGTTTGAAGATAGTTTTAAAATAACTACAATTTTTGGTTACGAGTTTAAACAACGATTTTTACTAATGTTCATCTTCATAGAATCACAAATCCTACCTAGAATTAGAACCTTAATTTTCTTTTAAGATGATTTATTTGAGGAAATAAATTCATTACCAGTGCCTAAAATTACTGTATGCCAAGTTGGTTAGACCCTAGACTTAAAAACACCTACGTCTCTGATTTAAACCCCGGTACATACCAATGAGTTTTTAATCTAAAAATGTATGTAGATTTGTTTAATAACACCACTATAGTGCCTTGGAGATTACTCGGTTAATCTGTCGGTCCCAGATTCGCTATACCAGCTTGTGAAACTGTTTATAGATGGGTTATTGAGTCTATTCAAACATCGCGATGCTAGCCACTTGTTCGGTGTAGACTCATACCATCAGCTACGACGAGGTAGGATTAAAAACCCTCCGCTGGGTACTCTGAGGCCGTCTAGCTAGGCTGTGTCGGGCGCCGTAAGGTACCCGTGATAATATATATTTTTTCCTAAAACTAATATAATTTCACAATAACTTACATATTTTATTAGACAAGATAAACAGCCCAGAAGGCCCCGCAGAATATAATGCATTACGCAATTCAAGATACGCAATTTTTGTGGGCCAGTGAAATGTGTATATGTCAGAAGAAAGATGAGACGAGGATTATCTCAAAGGAAATGAAGCTGAAGATAATTTTTCAGGCTATATAAGTATATGCAATATGAGGAAGTCTGTCTGATAAACTTTCTACTTGAAAAGGAAAAAATTAGACGATTTATTTTGTTATTTTTATTATATACAAAGAATTAATATATTGCTATAATAATATATTGTTACAAACATTTTTTTTTATAAAAAACCTAATAAGTATACCTATCCTAAAAAATAGGTAAGTATCAGATTATGTCTTTGAAATTATTTTTTATTATTCTTCTATACTAATTTTATTAACAAAAAAGAATTTATGATTGTTTCTTTGTTCCAGATAAACTTAAAAAGTATTAAACCATTTTTTTTATTCTTTTATCAATATAAATTTACCTGTTCTATATTAACCTGTTATTTTATTTAATTTTATTGTCATTAAACACATTCTTTTCTTTCTATTTAATTTCAGAGATATTAAAAATGCATTGTGGCAGCCCCAAATAATTTCTTAATGTTAAATGGTTATACATTTTTGTTAAATATTAAATGTTTTAGGTAAGAGAAACGTCTCTATATAACTTCACTAGGCCGTCCGACTAATCTCGTTAGCACCGTCCAGACAAAACTGACAAGTGACCTAATCATGTTTCGGTTTTAGTTTGTGGGTTCACAGGTTTTCAGAAGATTTGAAGATAAATTAGCGACTCTGACTATCGACTCGTAATGCAATTTCGTTTTTATCGCCGCCCATTTCGTAACGTTATCATTTAGCGGGCATAGTAAGTGCGATCAATGCTTTTTAACAAATTATTCACCCCATTCATGGATTTTGTAGATCTGCTTACCATTTTGTAGATACAAAATCACATACCGTGCCCCACAAACAAAAAAAAAATTGGGCAGTGAAAAATTTATTTTGATTCCAAAAATGTTTAAATACATTTCGGTTTTTTTAATATTTTCCACACAGAAAAGCTTCACTCATGCCTGCTTTCAGTAAAATTATAATTTTGGAAAGCGAAAACCATTTTGTATTAAATGAAATTAGAAAATAAAGCAGCAGGTAGAAATAAATGTCGGACATATTATCTCTATCAAAGGAATTATGAACGAATAGTAAACTACGTTATATCTATTTACTCTATTCTGTTCCATTTACTCTGCAAATTAGCTATTAAGCTGGTATTAGTGCGTATGATTAATTTACATCTCTGATGTACCTAAATAACTAGACGCGTAGTTAACCATTTATTTACTATGTATAATGCATTTAATAATGAAAAGTAAATATACATATGTTAACTGAGTATTTGTTGACTACTTATTAATAGTTAACTATAGTTTATATTTATCTACCTTCGCGCAAGGTTCCTTACGGGGTAGGCAGAGACAATCGAACGCTACTTGCTCTATCTCTACATAGTTATTTTGTCTCCTCCACATTTAGAATTGGTATTTGACGGCTCCGTAGACTAGTGGTTGCGTCTTTGGCGTTGTATGTTGAGGTCGTGGGTTCGATTCCAACTCATGGCAAGAAAATATAAATACGTTTTCCTGTACACTATGTCATGGTCTGGGTGTTTATAAAATATAATGTGTATTTTATCTGTTTCTGGTACACATAGTACAGGCCTATAGCTTATTTAGTGACCAGAGCAATATATGTAAAATGTGCTACATATTATTATTTGTATATGTGGTTCATTAGGTGAAGTTGTGTATGTACATGAATATATTCATATTATACATGCACGCCGATTTCAAATAATTTTATATGCGCCGTCATTTAAAACCTTTTTAATTTGGTCAAGGTGCAAAATACATGTGTATACTGACCACAGTATAGGTGTACCATCTTGTTTTGGCGATTCATACATCTGCCGTACTATTAAAATTTGGAACGCTCTACCGTATTTCGTTCCTGGCATCTTAAACAGGCATAATAATGGCAACCAGCGGTGTACCTATATGCATCCCCTGGATGCTATCATTCCTGAACACTGCATATTACTTAACATCAGGTGGATGCAAGGTCATATGTTGAAGTTTTATAACTTAAAAAAGGTACGTATGTTTTCGTTTCCCGTGGCCATGTTTATCCTTTACCTCACCATTATATTTTTTTTCTGGTTCGTAATTTTTCCATCGCTCATTCTTTCTACATATGCAATCCATCGTAGAATGCCCTTTCTCAATCTTTCTGCATATGCAATACATCGTAGAATGCCCTTTCTCGTTTTCACACCGATGCTTTCCCTCAGTCCCACTCGTTCGCGAATTACGTTAATGAGAATTCGGCCTGTACTTTTAACACCGCACATTCCCTGCATGCCTATACTTTAAATTGCCCCCAAAATATATAAATTTTGGGGGCAATTCACGTGTATTTCATATGCTCGATATGTTCTAATGAAACTGATAGTTCTCTATGGAGATCTATCACTTTTCACCTGAATGTATCGTACCGGTAAGTAAGCCAAAAGCGTCGGAATTTGGACCCTAATCACAAACCTAGCTCTAGGATTGTACTATGTGTACCACAAACGACTATACTGTAAATTAAATATTTATTAATATTTCGAGATAAAAAAAAATATAAGTTTGAGTCTCCAAAAGAATGTGCCTTTAAATAGGTGTTTCAATGCATTTAAATCTCGTTCACGCTCAAATACATCCATTCTCTCAAACAATTCTCGTCACAACCTTCCCCTTAGCAGTAATAGGGATACAGATGTGATGGTGTCATGAAAGTATAAAGAACACGGAAGTGCTAAAATACTTATAAAGTAAAATTTACAAATAGTTTTCTGTCGCTCGCACTAGTTTAAATCTAGATTTGGAAAATAGATAAATGTTTTTTTTTTAATTCTCGAACTGAAAGAATTTTTATTTCCACCATATTGACCACCTCTGTAGACTAGTGGTTGTGTCTTTGACGTTGTATCCGGAAATCGTGGGTTCGATTTCCACCCATGGCAAACAAAAGTTTTGTAAAAGTATGTTTTCTGTACAGTTTATCATGGTCTTATAAAAATATAATATGTTGTTTCTGGTACAAATAGTACAAGCCTAGAGCTTAATTTGTGACCAGAGCATAATGTGTAAATAGGGAATATGCATGTTTTTTTTTTATTTCATTAATTGACATATAAAATTAGACACTAAAAACAAATATTAAAAAAAAATTAACGGGTAAAACACAAAAATAAAAGGGTTTAAACTTTATCTGCCACTACCGCAGTAAAAAACGGTACATCACTAGCCGCCATTTTGTGACATCATTCGTGCTCAAAAAGTATATTAGTTTAATGTTATTGCACCTCAAAAGTTAGTCAAAGGGTTTGTTTATCACATATTATCGTAATAAAGGACAATAAATACCCGAGAAAACAAAAAACTGTAGACTACAGAACACACGTTGTCATTTGTTTTTGCACGAATGACGTCACCTGCAGTGTTTGCTAATGTCGGAGCGTTTAGAAATGCGTTCCGTTTCTATAAAAAAATATATTTTAAAATCGCGTTTATAAAAAAAATAGCTAATCAAAATAAAATAGATTACTGTAAATATGTTTAAAGACATAAAAGGAACATCACATATTAAAATAATAATAATTGTCGTTACATGCATATTCCCTTAAATTCTGTTCTTACTTATTGAGTACATTAATTACAAATACAAATAATTTATTTACTTTATATATAATATTATTATATTGTGTTCTTATTTCTCACTTTTTGATCATTGATAACAAATCATTTGTTTACCAGAAATAAAATTAGTCTAGATTAGTTATATTATTTTCTTACTTTTTCACTTAAGGCACTTCTTTATTATGTATTTCTGTGAATAGTATATACTATTACGCCGTAATATTACATAAATATAATGTAATATAAATAACATTATTTGTGTTTCATTAACTAATGCAAAACAAACTTATATCCTAAAAACTTAGAAAGCCGTAAAAGTTTTCAGATTCAATAATTGTCATAAGTATGTAGGTACCTATAATAAACTTACCTATATTTTGTCACTTTGACGTACAAGAAATTTATTAGTCTTGAAAAAAATATCAGGAAAACTATTAAATAGACTAATAAATTACTCCTAACATAAATAAAAACTATAGGTAAACTAAGTATGAAATCAAACCAATCTCTACTACCTATAAAGGCAAGCAATAAAAAGTTTTTCAACTCTCCCAACAGGGAAAATTCTTAGCGAGTTTTTTTTTCTATTTTAGCCATAGAGAAGCAATAAAGGGTCGTCACCGAACATGCACCCCGGATCCAATAAAGCCCGAAATTTGATCACGCTGCCAAAGGTGAAGTTTGCCGATATACTGCTTATAGCCGTGTGTGTGAGCAGGGCATTGTGAGAGTGAAGTGGACTGCACTGTCTGTAGGACTACTCTGACTATGTTTCTACCTACTATGATACGTGGTGGTCGAGTTGGTTAGACTTAAAAACACTTTGGTTCCTGGTTCGAATCCCGGTATGTACCAATGAGTTTTTAATTAAAAAAAATAAGTACATTAGTTTGACAACACCACTATAGTGCCTCGGAGAGCACGTTAAGCTGTGGTTCTGGTTTCACTATACTTGTGAAGCTGTTTAAAGATGAGTTATTGAGTCTATTTAAAACATCGCCACGAGCTATAAAGTCCATGAATGAGGTCAATCAATAATTGTTCATAAACAACATTTATCGCTCCCACTATGTCGGCTAAACGATGCGATTACGAAATCAAACCAATAGACGACCACCTATTCTTAATCCCGCGCGCGAAATTATTTTTTCCTCGTGAACCTTTTACTATTTTTACTATTTTATTTGAGAGCATAGATCATAGTATGTATCATCACGGGAACCTTACGGCCGAGACCGCCTAGACGACCTCAGGGTACCCAGTGGGGGGGTGTTTAATCCCACCTATTCGTAGCCGATGGTATGAGTCTACACCGAGCAAGTGGCTACCTCTTCGCGATGTTTGAATAGCCTGCTATAAACAGTAATAACGCACCAATAAACAGTTTCACAAGTTGGTATAGTGAAACTAGGCCCGACAGCTTAACGTGCTGTGCAAGGCACTATAGTGGTACACACCGGGGATTGAACCAGGGACCTAAGTTATTTAAGTCTATGGTCTAACTAACTCGGCCCATATATATATAATATATAAATATAATTGGACTAAATACTTATCTTAAAAAAAATACTATAAATCATAACTTGTGTCAGGTAACTTGTAAATCCTTAAGAAGGATCAGCCGGAAACTTGGAATCTGACCAAACATC
This sequence comes from Monopis laevigella, assembly GCA_947458855.1. Lineage (NCBI taxonomy): Eukaryota > Metazoa > Arthropoda > Insecta > Lepidoptera > Tineidae > Monopis > Monopis laevigella. The sequence continues at coordinate 26,020,810 of OX381578.1, forward strand.
TTCAAGTCAAACTTCAATAGCTACTCACTAAAAGTTGTTTCGTGCAAAAAAAATAAACAAGATTATTTTATATCGATTAACGAGTAGGTAATATAATATTTCTAAATTTATTATATGTAAAGTCGGATATTTATTTACGGTTACAAAATTCTAAAATGAAAGAAAATCTCTTATTTTCTATTTAGGGCCTACAAAAAAAAATGTAACGTTGGTTGAATTATAATAAAAATTAAAAAAAAACATCATGGGTGCCTTTTTGGCTTCCGAGAACTGTTTAAACGGCCTCAGGGTACCAAGCGGAGGGATTAACCCATCCTCATTTCGATGGTATATAGGAGGCAACAACTAACAAGTGGCGAGCTTGGTATAGCCTCGTTGTATAAAGCGGTGACCTATCCCAGGACCGGTCTTGTTGTCATTGCTTAACTTTGTTATCAGTTGAGCATTGACTGAACGTGGTTGAATTATATGTCATTTTAAACTGTGAGAACCTTAATGCCCCAACGGCCGTCCGTTCTGCGAGCTATGTGGCCTGCCCAAATTACGTACTGGTTACGAATCATTTTTAAAACTAGTTTAAAAAAATATTTTTACACTAATGAATAAGTCAAATTGGTTATTTTAATTCACATAATTTATAATTCCGGTTAGACTTTATTATGATTTTTTTAGTTTCTGTAAATCGAAACCTGTTTTTAAGGTATATTGCGATCAGTAAATATCATGCAAGCTACTTGTGAAGTGCACATTATTGTACTTATATTTACCTTGATATCGTATCTCATTTCAAAATATAGGTAAGTAGATATATTGTATTTTAAAGTTTACCACCGGCAACACGTTAACATTCGTAAATACTTAGTAAGTCCTAGAAGAACGCTTTAGTTAAAGTAGGATTTGCGAAAAAAGACAAAATCTATTTTTATTAGTGTTAATTTATTTAAAATTCTTTATTGCACAAAATTGACATAGGCGAGCTTAATGCCTTAGGTATTTTCTACCAGCTAACCTTTGAGAGAGTGAAATATGCTTAGGTGCAGAACTTTTCGAAAAAAAGAAATGGATATAATCTTAAAAATGATACATAACGATGCATGTTCAGTGTTCTTTAAGGACTCAATAACTTTTTATGAATAATGCCATTAGTCTTTATTTACAGGATTAAAAAAAATATATAACATATACAGTTTTGTTTTAATTGAATAAGCATTCCCAGGCCTTGGTCATTAAAATGGCTTTATTTCATTTGACGACAAATGACTGGCGAATCTATTGTACCACATATAGCATGAATAGAAGTCCGGTAGGCGATTACAGCTAAACACTAGCTGAACACAATAATTACTGCTCCTACGGTTACAAAGACCTTGATAACTGGTTACTGGTATTATGTACCACGACTTCTATACCTATATGTATTGTATATGTATACGTAGCTAGTGCTAAGGTATTCCTTTTATGAAAACGGCTACATTTAAAAAAAGAATTAAAAATTCGAATAACTATTCTGCGAGCATTCCTTTGTTTTGTGCACAGTTTGTACAAATTTTACCATTTTATTTAAATACGTTACCACAAAACGATTTTAAGCACTTTTGAACACGTATTTAAATAATACTGTGTTTAGTGGTTTGTACGACAAAAACCTTGTTAACATTCGTGATTCATAAAGTTGATAAAAATCTTTTTTATAGAGATTGTTATAGATCGTGTCAATAATTATGAAGTGAGAAAATGTTTTATAGAATTCTTAGCTTTTTTTTTGTTAAAAACTTATTCACATTGTCAAAATAAAACAGCTCTAAACTTGGTTTTACTCTAGTTTTATATTATATACCTATTATAGTTTTCTCAACAATTTTTCTGAAATCCTTACGTAACAAACTTGTGAGTTATATAGTTAAGGATTTTTATTTTTATTTTTATGCATTTACGAGTAAGTTGGATAAACAAGTTCTAACACTAAAGACAGACGATATTAATTTAGATAAAGATTAAATCTTAGCTGTATGTTCGTAAAACGGTGTTATTGAAACCAATAAAATTTTACGAACTAATAAATATAACAAACTAAAATGAACTGTCACTGAAATATTGCCAAACATTCCTAGAACTAGTTGTAATTTAACTTATATTGACTTTCAAACTACATGAATTAAAATAAGTGGTTTTCTGTTCAATAGTTAGGTACCTACTATTAAACGCTATTTAATCAAATTGCTCTTCTAAAATTCTGTTCTAAACTAAGACTGTTTCAGGCTAGAAGTTTCAGAACCACGATTTAGGACAAATACTGCTTTAGATAGGGTTGTCTAAAATTAAATCTAATTTCTTTAAAAAAATAAAATAAATTTGCGTAAATTATTTATGTTATAATACCTTAAACAAATTAGGTATCTTCACAAAATATAATTCTCTACATATGATAATATTAAAAAAAAAAAAAAAAACTAACAAAGAATATAATTAAGATTTTCTAAAACAAAATCTTTTCAGAAATACAAGTCAACCCTAACTAGCCACATTGCAATCTCGCGGGCGGGCGGTTACGGCGGTCGGGCTTTCGCGGGCGCTCGCGGGCTTTTGCGAGAACCTTCTCGCAGACTTGCTAATTCCAAGATTATCTCCTCATTTCCCTCGCTTCTTCCCGCATTATTATTTTCAAGTCCTTTTGTCTAAATAAAACAACACAGCGGTATTCAACCACAAATTACAACAAAGGTCAATGGGATCCTCCGTTCAAGCCATTGAATAAGTAAATTTTAATAACAATAAAATAGCGCCGGAACACCAAATTGTGTTTAAAATTGAAAGCATCTAATTATTTTTTAATTACTAATATACATCTTGAGATTTTTAATAGAAATAGTAATTAATCTTTTGAAAATATTGGAAATAAAATGTTATTTAAAAACAACACCTATGTATTTCAGATTTTTTGAAAATAAATGTCTTTAATTTTGCTGTATAAAGTTTGTGAATATTTTTTTTTTCAGGTAAAAGAGAGACCACCGAATGCTATTTGTTATCTTCTTATATTGTATGTGCTTCGTTTATGTATTAATTTAATGCACATGCATCACAGAGTTGTACGATGGTCGCGTTGCTCTATGGACCATCGTCAATAAAAAAATACAAATATAAATATTTGTATCTACCTGATAATAAACAGACCAACAAAGTCCATGAATTTGGTCCACCAATTGTTTAACAACATTGATCGCTCCCCTATGCTGGCTAAATGATAATGATGAGGTTATGAAACAAAAACATTTGCGGCTATAAAGCACCAAAATTTTCATTTGAAATAAGTTATCAATTTAAGAGTATGAAAAATAATGGGTTTAGGATTAATGAGCGCAACCGCGAGACCGGGGCCATATTTAAATCAATTGTGTATCAACGTCGTGTGAAAGTTAATATTAGACACATTTTGCATGGGAAATATGTCAAATTTTTACTTTGACGTGCAGTTTATATCCAATTTAAATAGTAGAATAGGCCCCTTTTAGGTTAGTTAAAATCTTGCTTATTATTTGCTCTTTTACCTAAATAAATTAAGAGATGTTGATCAAACCACTTTGTTTTATTTAACATTTTCTCATACTTTTCTTTACAATGTTATGACTAAAACTGCCGCCTCAGTAGCTTAATGGTCTTGGGCCTTTAGCGTTGTTTGCGAAGGTCGTAGGATTGATTCTCACAAATGGAAAAACATTATTATCTACTTGTGTTATGGTAATGTATAATGTATTATCACGGATGCCTTACGGCGCGGAGACCGTCAAGACGGCCTCAGGGTACCCAGCGATGGGGCGTTTAATCCCACCACGTCGCAGCGGATGGTATGAGTCTACACTGAACAAGTGGCTAGCTCGTCGCGATGTTTTTAATAAACTCAATAACCCATCTATAAACAGTTTCACAAGTTGGTTTAGGGAAACAGGAACCAACAGCTTAACGTGCTCTCCGAGGCACTATAGTGGTGTTATTAAACAAATGTACATATTTTATTTAATTAAAAACTCATTGGTACATCCCGGGATTAAAACCAGGAACCTAAGTGTTTTTAAGTCCAATGTCTAACCAACTCGGCCACCACGTATACAAATTAATTGTTGTGTTATGGTCTGGGTGTTTATAAAATGTTGTATTAGGTAGTATCGTTGTTCTTGGTAAACATAGTACAACTCTAGAGCTTTGTTTGTGACCAGGGCAACGTGTGTGAAATGTTATGTTATTATTTTTATATTACTAGCTGGAGCCCGCAATTTCGTTGTGGTGTTATTTATTATAGGCAAAATTACTCTTGCGCACATTTTACTAATTTAATGTGGCCATTTTTATTTTTTGTCAAAACGGGATAATTTCAAAGTTATGGTGATAGTCAATAATGAAACAAATTGCATTATGTTGCAAAAATTAGAACAATGAAAAAGTTATAATAATTGTATTAACTTTTAAATAGTTAATCAAAAAGTAGGAAATTATATTTTTCTGGTGAGCATATTTATTTAATATCTCTACAAATTCTTTAATAATTGGACTATGAAAAATTATTCTCTTTAATTTGTTATAGATACTCGTATATTTAGAAAAGGCCTATTATATGATTTATAATTTTATCAGTTGACCCTTCTGAATCTGAAAACGGATACGCCAAATTGCCCGTTTGTCCCAAAGCTATCTTCGGCGAAACCGGGACAGAGTAGCGAAAAAAGGGACAGTCCCGTTCAAAACGGGACGTGTGGTCACGTTATACTAGTTACGTCTCCCACACTGATGAACTTTTCGTTGATAAGCAAAAAAAAACGTCAATATACCTTTTAAAATAAAATAAAATAAATTACTTATACTTTTTTTTTTAAATAAAATAAATTTTAAACAGTAATATCTTTTAATTGTGTAGGTCAACTTCAATGAAATAAGCGTAAATGTTACTTCTAATAAAAAATATATAAATCTTGCAAATACGTTTTGAAGTCAAATGGAGTCAGTTTTGGGAGATGCGAGTACAAACAAACATACCATGAACAGACAAAAGTTGTTTTTACCTTCTACTACTTATTTCTCGCGTCTTCCAGTACTTATATACGTGGTGGCCGAGTTAGTTGGTAGATCAGACTTTAAAACAGTCTTTAGGTCCCCAGTTCAAAACCGGTGTGTGCCAATGATTTTTTAATTAAAAAATATAAGTACAAATGTCACTATACTAACTTGTGAAACTGTTTATAGATAGGCTAATTGAGTCTCTAAGATATCTAAACACCGCGATAAGCTAGCCACTTGTTCGCTGTAGGTTAGGTCATACCATAGTCTACGACGAGGTGGGATAAAAGCCCCTCTCCTGGGTAGCTGGAGGCTGTCTAGTCGGTCTCTGCGCCGAAATACACCCGTGATGATATTAATCTTTCAGTACATTTTTGTAAAAATCTTTAATGTACAGAGACGGATTTAATATATGTATTATTTAGTATATAGATAGATTATAAAAGATAGTATTTCGTTACATCAAAAAACAAATAAGACGTCACAGCAGTTTAGCGGTTGGCGATCGGAGGCGAACCGGTTGTGTTTGACCGGTAAAGTGGCAGCTGGGCGCATGCGCATGTTTCGCGGGCCATGGCCTTCACAAATAACCGACATTGGCATTCACCATAATACTATAATAAATACTACTTGTTTTGGGAAGTGACGAGATTTACGGAAGTAGTTTTTTGCTTTAAATGTAAAGGAAATATGTTGCCTATTGCTTTTTTGCTTTTATAGTAATTTTAATATTATGGGTCATTTACAATATTCATGGTCAATGCTGATTATTTAATATTCTAGACAGACAGGTAAAAGTATAGAAGATTTTGTATATAAAAAATCTGTAGGTATAAAATTAATTATGCCAAATATATTTTAATCGACTTAGGTCCCTGGTTAGAATCCCGGTGTGTAACCAATGAGTTTTTTAATGAAAAAATGTATGTACATTTGTTTGACACCACTATGTGGTGTCAAACAAATGTACATACTGTACAGCTATAATGTACAGCTGTCGATCCCGGTTTTACTATACCAACTTGTGAAACTGTTTATAGATGGGTTGTTGAGTCTATTCAAAACATCGCGACGAACTAGCCACTTGTTCGGTGTAGACTCATACCATCACCTACGAAGAGGTGGGATTAAAAACCCCTCCGCTGGGTACCCTGGGGCCGTCTAGGCGGTCTCGGGAGCCGTAAGGCTCCCGTGATGATATGAATGAATGGATATTTTAATCGCTACTGTAGTTTTCGGTATAGAATTAACTAAAAGAAATGTTTTACATTTTTAGTATAGATTATCATCATCAGCCTATCGCAGTCCACTGCTGGACATAGGCCTCTCCCAAGTCACGCCACTGATCCCTATCCTCCGCTCTTCGCATCAAGTCCCTGCCAGCCACCCTCCGCAGGTCATCAGTCCATCTAGCTACTAAGGCGTCCTACGTTACGTGCGCCAAGACGTGGTCTCCACTCCAATATCCGCCTGCTCCAACGGTTATCCGTCCTGCGGCAAATGTGACCGGCTCACTGCCACTTCATTTTACTAACTTTCAGAGCTATGTCGGTGACTTTAGTTCTCTTACGAATATCCTCATTCCTAATTTTATCCATAAGAGAAACACAGAGAGATGAATAGATTATAATAATACCTAACTTACTTTGTAAGCTCTTATTTCGAACGATTTGATATAATTTCATAGTTTTTTTTTTAATAAAATTTTAGGTTCGCCTTTATGTGCTATAAATAAAACTACAACAGAGAAAGACACACAATGGAAGTATTGAGATATTGGGCTTTTGGTTACTTTATTATCCTCCTTATTATACTCAAAACAACTGTCCGTTGCGTCCCACCCTTCAACGGACCGATGTAGCCACAAACTCAAACCAAAACATGATTAGGTCACTTAACGGTTTTTCCGTCCGGTGGTGTCGAAACCGGTCGATCGGCATAGTAAAGTTAAGAGACACCTAAAATTTCATCTAAAAAAATAAAACATATTTTGGCAAATTGGCAAAAGTTGGCTTATTTATTTAAAGGAAGGATACCTACCAATTCGAAAGTTGACCTACTTGAAAAGGTTTTCCATATTTTATACAAAATGTGACGACCGTGTTTAATTTGACAGAACTGTTTGCAAAATGAAGTCGGTCCAACAAAAAGTTAGTCATTCCGTTACACAAGCAACCAGCCGTTGAATTACTTAATTCAAGAAGAATTTTAGATGTTTTCCAAAAATCAGAGACGCTCGCTGAAAAGTTTTAAGTACCTAATATCGTTAAAAAGCTATAAATATAAAATTTCTGAGAGGTATAATTTATTTTTACTAAGACATTCTTTATTGTCTGAAAACGTCTTCAAATATAAAAATATGTTTTTGACAGGTGTTTCGAAGTTTTTTCTTCAACAAGTGAACAGAATATTGCTTGAGCGAAAATGTTTTTCTATATTTTACAAGCTTTTCAGATAATCTCACGTTTCATACGACAGCAATTATTATTAGTGAGATTTATTTTATTGTTATCATATTTTGGATTTTGATCAATATAATATTACTATTACAATGAAAAAAAGACGCGTAAAGCTTTATTAGAAAAAGCTTTCATAGGGTTGAAAATGTTATAAACATTGGCAGTTTAACGTGCTCTCAAAACTTTATAGTGATGTCGTCCAACAAATTTAATGAATCTGCCTTGATACTTTAGTTATAGAATGTTTTCTCTCATTTACGCAAAATCAATTTTGTTGCTAATAAAAAGATACAAAACCTTCAACAACTAAAGTGTTCTTCAAAGACTCAATAAGTTTTTATGAATACTGGTGCTACTTAATAAAAACAAAAGAAGTGATCTTGACAATATTTAATTAATTATTCCGTATATTATGTATATTTCATAAGTTATTAGTTAAATATTTTTAATTTACTATTGTGTAAACCAAACGCCAAAAAAAAGAGAAAAAGGTTATAATTTTCGGAGTAGTTCTGTTTTTTAGAGGTAGGCAGTGCTGCAAAATTTTGGGGAAAAAAAATGTTTTCTATAAAAATAATTTACAAGTTTTCTTTACACAATATATTTTATAATAAAAATCTGCGGAATAAGAACTACTAATGCCTAAACCATACCTCCTATATTATCTAACTACTTGTTCACATAAGAAGAGATCTAGAACATGCTAGGGTTTAAGACATTTTGCCTTGACTGAGATGAATATCTTGTTTGCATGTGAATATCTCACACTTAGGTATACATTACTCCGGTAAATATTTGGTTAGAGATTTACCACAGTACGTCAGTTCTTAGCCTTAGAGTTCTAACTATTATAGCTCTAACTATAGAGCAACTAGAATAGAGTATTATTTATATCGCCATCTGAATCCGCTATACCATCAACTGTAACAGCAGTACTGTCTATGAAACATACATTATTTTAATTTTGACCAATAGAAAGAAAAGAAAAATCCGTGCTTTCTATAAATATCATCACGGGTTCCTTACAGCCGAGACCGCTTTGACGGCCTCAGGGCACCCAGCGGAGGGTTTTTTTTTAATCCCACCTCGTCGTAGCCGATGGTATGGGTCTACACCAAACAAGTGGCTAGATCGTCGCGATGTTTGGATAGACCCGTCTATAAACAGTTTCACAAGTTGGTATACTGAAACTGGGACCGACAGCTTAATGTGCCTTGTTAAACAAATGTACATACATTTTTTGATTAAAACTCATTGGTTTGAACCAACTCGGCCCCACGTAAACCGTGCTTTTCATTGGTCAAAAATAATTACTAGAGTAAAACTTTTCTAGAGCAAGTGGTACGGGCCCTGGGCCTGCAATAGTTCACCAAAATCGTCTCACGTTGATAGCATCGTTGGTTTTTGTAATGGTTTTTTTAAGTGCACGGATAAATTATCTCTTTAGAATCTAGTCATTCGAAATTTAAACCAATTACTGGTACTTACAGACTGATTGGATGATTTGATACTATTGGCAAAATCCAATTAGTATGACACGACTAATTGCAATTTGCCAAAAGTACCAATTCATCTTATCAGTTTGTAAGTACTTATAAATGGATTAAATTTCGGATGACTAGATTCTAAAGTGGAACAGCGTTAAGTATCTTGTGACTATACCAACCTATTTTATTTAGTTAAAATTACAGTTTTATTTATATGTGAATAAACTATTAGTAATGTATAATAAACTATTGGTAAATTCCTAGTAGATGATTCCTGGTAGATGTATAATGAAAAAAACTACTTATTTACGCTTCAGACAATAAATGTATAGAGTTCGGCAAACTTACGCGCTCTACATTGGTTATTTATATTCTATGTTCGTACCAAATGCCATTATGTAAAGGTGATGTTAAAATTTAAAGGAGATGCAAATAGTTATTTTACGAGTTTAATTTCTGATTCTTTTAATCAAGTCATTCTGGAAATCTATACTAAAATTATTTATGTATGTTTTTCTACAAAAGAACTACTAAAAGAATTTCGATATAAAGTATACTTGATGACAAAGAGTCGTTTATTGATATTTTTAATATTTTATTTAATTAATGGAATAGCCTAAATATAAGTATTAAGTGTAATTAAATGCTGCATAGTGCAAAAAATAAGTAAAATATAACATAACAGTAGCATTTTGTACATAACATTTTGTTCCCTATAGACGCTTTTTGCACACTAACTAACCCAGACCTAAATGATGACGCTCGAAAGCTTAAAATTGTTTGACAACCATGAATGAATGCAGCGATCCGTTTCTTGTCGTCACGGTCGTGATTCCATTGCACGCAGATGACAATAATGGAGTACTACCAACTTTTTGCTGCCGCGGGCACTGGCAACAGCTGTTGAAGTTTGCATGAGTTTCCGAGCCCCTATTAATCATTTGAATCTGGAACTTACTGCAAATTTGTTGTTCTTATATAGAAAAATATCTAAGAATCTACATTTGAAGGCATAATTAAATGAATTTTCTCCGCGTACCCTACATTTTTGTCTATAGAGAGTTGAAGTGGTAAAATTTTAGCAACGATTTAGATAATGGTAAGTGTCAATTTATGCAATAGAAACTGGGGTATAATATACAATTTTATATGGACATTATACATATCGACTTTATTAAATTAATTTAAGTCCCCGTTCTCCATACAAAATGGGCTTTTAGCCCTTCCAGCATTACTCGGCTACTGTTTGTCGCAAAATTAATATTTATGTCGGTGATTGTATTCATTATTTTTGCTGTTTTTTTTTTTAATCCAATACATTAAAAAATATTACCCATAACAGAAAGATGGTTGCATACAATTACTAACACAAAAATATTAATTGAATCTCGACGGACAGCCAAGTTGCAACATTGGGAATACGTTTGTATGCAGCGCCCGAATTTATTAAGCTGAGATTTAATTTGGCGGAAATATTATAATATTTGTATAAATATCAATTAAGTACCTGTAAGTATGTATATTTTCTCCTATTCGACTGAACATCCTGAGCAGAGTATTGTTTGAAGGGGTAATGTGATACGACCTTACGTGTCCCATAGAAGTCCAGTGGTGTGGCAAGTTAACTAAAGACGTGATTGATAACTGAGTAACGCAAGCATCTTTATCATCATCGAAATAAAATAGATTAATAATGTCATGTACGTGTAAGAAAGCATGTAGAGAGATAAGAGTACAGATAGAGTAACCTAATAGCGTGTTATAAACACTGATGTTTATAGGGAGTTAAAAATCCAGCAACATATATTTTCATTAGTGTTTGAGTTATAATGATTTCTGTCTTACTTTCTCTTAACACCATTCGGCCCAGTGTTAATTGTGAACATCGCTCTATAGCCTGGTGGGCAATTCTCGCGCTTTCGACGTTCATCTCGATTCGAGATTTTTAAAAGAAAAATGACTAAATATGTCATTTTTCGTTCAATATTTATATATTTATTATTAATTAATTCATATTTATTATTTATGTCGTTTAATTTTCGATATTTTTTAACGAAAAATGGAATATTTAGTCATTTTTTGTTTAAAAATCTCGAATCGAGATGAATGTCGAAAGCGCGAGAATCGCCCACCTGGCTAGATGTTTGCCTATATTGAAGTTACTTTAATATTGTTGTAATTATTTACTATACTACCGCAGCCTAAGTATAGTATTAGTTTATAGCACCTATTTACAAATTAATCAATATTTTAAATTAACTAATTAAGCCCTTAATTGATGTAATCTAATTGAGATGATAACCATCAATCACGGTCTTATTATCTTATTGTGATAATATAATGAACCACTTTTAGAAACCGGGAGTAAACTTGCCAGCGACAAAGAATATTTGGTGGCCCAGCAGTCAATACAATGCGGTATACAGAGATGGCAGATGTGGGTTGTATTTTTTATTCGTTTGTAAGCCCACGGCTATCCTTGGCACATTGTAAGTTAATTATAGGTACAAATACATTCAATTACCAATCAATTATTGTATTTGTTCTGTGGGTACATACTTCGGGCGGCAAGATACAAGTCTGTGATACTTATATACCATGGTAATGACTAAACTTGGTACTTTAGTAAAACTACAATTAGGTAATTGTAGTTTTACTAATTACGGCCCTAGTTATTATTAAATTTATTATGTTAAGATTAATTGCAATTAGTTTTTTTTTCCTACTGTGGGATTCAGAAATAAACAGCTTAATAGAAAAATAAATAAAGGTAAATGTGATTAAATACCTAATTGTAAAAAATAACTAACTTCAAATCCGGGCAAATAGCATAAAAAGTAAACTTTAGTTCAACTTTTAATTCTATACCAGGTTTGACAAATTTGTACGTGATCTTCATTATTCATTAGTTAAGTTAAATTCGCGGTCTCAAGTCCGGGAACACTGTAGTTCACTCCCCTGTCCCCAAACACGCGATGGACTCGGCGCGGGCGCCAGCACGGAGAATCCAAGGATAGCTTCACATTGTCTTTCTCATGAACTATGAGAGAGACAATGTGAAGCTATCCTTGGATTATCACCACGCATTTAAATAGCGGTTTAGTATATGTATACTTCTATTTTAAGTTTTGTATGTAGAATTGCTGAATTGGTATACCTTCAAACTGTCAAATCGTGTTTGAGAGAAACAATTTTTTTTTATGACCACGGATTGGTACTTTGTATTTACCTGATGATAAGCAGACTTACAAAGTCCACGAATGGCGTCAATCAATACATTTTTGTTTATCAATATTGATCAGTCGCACTATGCCGGCTAAATAATGCGGTTACGAAATGGGTGGCGACAAAGACGTACACTTATTTTCATAACGATACTATTTTAATACCCTCGCTGCTTACATCAAATTGAAGTTTTGTGTATTATTAAATTATTTTTGAAAACTTGTAGCGTTTACTATTTGTTCTGATTTTTATGATCTATATATTTATGATCGTTGGAAAACATGTTAAATAAAATAAGATATACAAGTATGTAATATGTTAATAATATTCTGTAAAATACTGAATTGGAGGGTGGGCCGCCGAGAGCTCAACCACACTATGATGATATTTTATAGAGCAGAATACTGGAAACCAATACCGGTATTCATAAAAACTTATTCAACGTCTAAATAAGTTTTTATGAATACCGGTGTAGTTTTAGTAATAACTAAAGAACACTTTAGTTTACTGGGTTTTGTCTTTTCTTGCCACAAAAATGAATATACTTAAAAGAGATAAAACCTATTTTAACTAAAAAAAACATACTTAAAATTTAAACATTAAATTTTAAGCCTACTATAGTTTAAAGTATAAAAATAAATCTTGTTTATTAGATATTATGTAAATTAGATTAAGGAATCTACAGATTACTAATCAATATAAATAAGAAGATAAAAACAGATTGGATTATAATAATGATGTCACAGATGAATGTCTAACGTGAGATTACGGAAGTTTATAATGTTATTAAAGGACTAGCTGTGCTCGCGACTTCGTCCGCGTGGAATAGTTATTTTTTTATCAAATAAACTTTCATCCCCTATTTTATCCCCTTGGGGGTAGAATTTATCAAAATCCTTTCTTAGCGGATGCCTACGTCATAACATCTACCTGCATGCCAAATTTCAGCCCGATCCGTCTAGTGGTTTGGGCTGTGCGTTGATAGATCACTATGTCAGTCAGTCACCTTTGAGTTATATATATTTAGATTATTCTTTAATACATATTTTTTGTGTATCTTGAACCGTTTTCACGGCGCACGCAACGGTAGGCTTCAAAGATGAAATAATTTCTCCCGTTTTTTACACATTTACCACTATATCTTTGCTCCTATTGGTCGTAGCGTGATGTTATATAGCCTATAGCCTTCCTCGATAACTGGACTATCCAACACAAAAAGAATTATTCAATTCGAACCAGTAGTTTCGGAGATTAGCGCGTTCAAACAAACGAAACAAACAAACAAACTCTTCAGCTTTATAATATTAGTATAGATTTTCAAATAATAACGCGTAATTTGTTAACAATAACAAATTCTGGAAAATGTAGAAAGTAATTTAATAAGTAATTAAGTAATTATCTCAAGTTCTATATCTAAAACCAGATTTAATTTTAGAGTTCTAAGAAATTTAATATATTCTTTAGATTCTAATAAGTAATATAATGAATAAAATTTTCCATTAATAAAAATTCGATTAATATCTCATTTACTTATTTTGTGTGATTGTTAGCTAAAGTACCTTACACAGCTGTATCTATAATGACTGATATAATTTAGCTAGTTTTAAGACTTTAAATTTGTTTATCATAATAGTTATAACGGGTATTTTCCTTTTATATCAAAAGTTTTTTCAAAACCCTATATTCTATAAGGTATATTCTATATTGTTATATATATGTGAGGAAAATGCGCCGTAGAATAAATGCGTTGGTTTGATCTAAGCTAAAGATATACATTTATACATGTATTTATTTCAACCCGGTAGCTACCTAATAGTCTTAACACTTTATTTCGACTGTTTGTTGTTTTCATTCTTGGACTCTACATATCGCTTACCACCAGGTTACAAAGAAGCCTGAAAGATAAAAAATATTATGAACTGTTTATTGACGTTCAATAACATGATCGTGTATTTTACTACTAGGTATATTTAAAGTAGTTAACATTGTATAACAAATGTTTGATATCAATTGAATCAAATATTATCTCCTTTTGATTCATAAAAATTTAGCGTACGTAATTGTTATATACGTGGTGGCCTAGTATATACGTGGTGGCCTAGTTGGTTAGACCTTGGACTTAAAAACGCTTAGGTCCCTGGTTCGAATCCCGGTGTGTACCAATGAGTTTTTAATTTAAAAATTTATGTACATTTGTTTGACAACACCACTATAGTGCCTCGGAGAGCACGTTAAGCTGTCGGTCCCGGTTTCACTATACCAACTTGTGAAACTGTTTATAGATGGGTTATTGAGTCTATCCAAAACATCGCGACGAGCTAGCCACTTGTTCGGTGTAGACTCATACCATCGGCTACAACGAGGTGGAATTAAAACCCCTCCGCTGGATACCCTGGGGCCGTCTAGGCGGTCTCGGGCGCCGTAAGGCACCCGTGATGATATATATATATGTAATTGTGATAACACTACGATAACAAAAACACGTGATACCTTGTTTTTGAGCAATCACAACAATAAAATGTAAATCACAGGTAAATAAATAACAAATCAGTATTTGTTGTCATACCTTTTATTTACTCGACGTTTTCGTTTAATTTTGAGTTTCGGGCATTTCTTGAACACCGAAAAAGAGATACCGTTAAAGAAATCCATCTTCATTTTCACTTATAAAGTAATATCACAGTTTTGAAACACAGATTTGTTTATCGCTATAGGATGGAGGGACCGGCGACCGCGACGCAATCGGAGCGCGCGGTGACTAAGTGGTTAGCAGTCGGCAACTGAGGCCTCTGAATGGAAGCCTGCACGACTTAACAGACCGGAATGCACATGCACGAACACCTTGTTTTTATTATTACATTGAACTTTGAAGTTATATAACTACAACTAGGCATACATTGAAGGTTAAGGCTATAGAAAAGCTGAAAGCGAGTCGGTTTGCAATTAAGTATTTGGAAGTGTATCAACTAGTCAATTAGGTACTAGTTAAAACACTTTACGGATTTTGTTAATGACACAGCGAGTCGGTTTGCAATTAAGTTGTTGATTACACCCCGTGTCGGGTTACAATTAAGTATTTGGAAGTGTGTCAACTAGATACTATAGTTGATATACTTTACAGATTTTGTTGATTACACAGGGTCAGTTTGAAATTACGAATTCGGAAGTGTATCAACTGGGTACTAGTTGATATACTTTACAAATTTTGTTGATTACACAGCGAGTCGGTTTGCAATTAAGTATTTGGAAGTGTGTCAACTAGGTACTTGTTGATATGCTTTACAGATTTTGTTGATAACACAGGGAGCCGGTTTGCAATTAAGAATTTGGAAGTGTATCAGCTGGGTACTAGTTGATATACTTTACAGATTTTGTTGATTACACAGCGAGTCAGTTTGCAATTAAGTATTTGGAAGTGTGTCAACTAGGTACTAGTTGATATGCTTTACAGATTTTGTTGATTACACAGGGAGTCGGTGTGCAATTAAGTATTTGGAAGTGTAGCAAGTAGTACCTAGTTGTTACCAAATACTTAATTGCAAACCGACTCGCTCCCTGCAGCTTTCCGTTCTTTTTGTCCGTCATAAATTACTATAAGAATATTTTTTTATGAACATACACCAACAATGCAAAATAAACACAGAACCAAAATTGAAAAATAAAGTTAAAATCTAGGAAAATATTATAAAAAGTTTTTGGGTTAGTTTATAAAAAAAAAAAAAATCGCAATTAATTTAAGGTTCGTAAAAATATATATTTCATCACATTTCATCATTATTGGTATTTAGATATAATACTACTAAATATTTAATACCTAGTTAGCCTTGACAAGTTTGATGCTAACCCAATTAAAACTAACACTGACTTTAATTTGTACTGCATTGTAGGTAGCAAATTAAATCTTGTAGCTGTCACATTAGCGTGTCTCTATTAATCAATTATTAATTTTGTGACATTATGGCCTAACTCATTACCTATTGCATTCTAACCAACGAATTGAAACGTGGTGATTGCAAAAAAATCATTTGCTCAAAGTGATGTTTAGGCGCGCTTTGTGGCTTCCAATCTCTAATTATTAAGCAACCCCAGAAACATGCTATTTTACATCAGACTTACTGCTTAGGTAGCTTTATATATACCTTTATATACTTAATATAATAGTGAGGTAAAGTTTTGTGAGGTTGTAGGGATTTTTTATTATTAAATATTTTCCTAGTTTTTAACTCTATTTTTCAATTTTAATCTCTGTCTATTAAACCGATTTAAAAAAATATTTTAGTGTTGGATAGCCCATTTATCTAGGAAGGCTATATGCTATATAACATCCCGCTACGCCACATAGCTCGCAGAACGGACGGCCGTTGGGGCATTAAGGTTCTCGAGTGGCGACCGCGTGCTGGAGGACGCAGCAGAGCCGGGCCCACACAAGATGGACCGACGACCTGAAAAAGGTCGCGGGAAGCCGATGGATACAGACAGCGCAGAACCGGTCGTTGTGGCGATCCTTGGGGAGGCCTATGTCCAGCAGTGGACGCGCGAAAGGCTGGCATGATGATGATGATGATCCCGCTACGATTAATATGAGCGGAGCATCGATGAAAAATGTTGGGAAAACGGGGAAAATATGTTCCTTTTGAGAGCTTCCGTTGCGTGCGCAGACTAAGTTTTGCGGGTCAGCTAGTTTATTTTATTATTCAGATGTGTTTATTATATTAGAATATTTACAGCAACTGCCATTATAGCGAAACCGGTCAGTCGGGTGAAGTTATAGTTAAATTATAGGTATGTTTTAGAATATTGGTTTGGTGATATTGACCAAAATGTCGTGAATGTGAGAAATGTTCGATCAGACGCTCCTTTTAAATTATTAAATGATCAAATATATAATAATAGCGACCTTATTCATGGCTCTTATAGATTTGATTACCATAAGGTAGATAGATACAAAGTCACATGGCATGACGTGCTCCAATAAAATAAACAAAGGTAGTGCCCAAAAACAATTGTTTTATTACTTTGCCTTTAAAGTAAATGTAAGCACCAGTGAATGTAGGTATTATAGTTTTAACAATGTAAACAAATGAAAATTCTAACAATAAAAATGTTCTTGCAAAATGTTTTGTCACTGCAAGCTCCGGTAGACAAACAACAATGGGCTTCTTAGCACAGAGATCTTCATGCCATTCAAGATCTTTGGATATGCAAAATATTACTGTGCGAGATAAGGTCTGACCTCACCCAATGTTAACTGATGCTGATCTTTCTATTGAAATTGAAAACATTTTGTTTGATGTATACTTTTGTCTAAGCGCTACCTACACAGTTCTTAACAAATTTCTAAATAATACGGCACAACTGCTAACAAAGTGCATGAATAAAGTTGATCAATACATTGTTGTTTAACAATATAGATCGCTCCCTCTATGCCGGCTAAATGATGCGGTTACGAAATACGCAACAAAGACGTATTTGCATTACCAGTCTATTTTAATATACTTTTTTTTATTAATAGACGTATATAAAACTTCAATTTATAGATACAATTTTACTTCAATCACTGTAGTTGCTAAAAAAAAGATATAAAATATAAACTTTAGGTATACGAAAAAAGATAATTTCTCAAAAAGGAAATATAAAATCGAAAATATTTAATTCAGTTTTCTGTCATTTTAAAATACCCAACTTTACTTCATAGTACACTTCTTTGTATCTGGTGTAAATTAAAAAAAAATATTAAAAAATCCTAAGAGACTCTTAAAATACAAATACCCTTTTTATATGAATTCCCTGTATAATATCGAATTATGATATACCCTATTTTACCCCTAGAAAAATAAGACGTATTTGCATTACGAGTCTATTTTAATATCCTCGCTGCTTTATCACAAAATCACCCGTTTCGTAAGCGCACCATGAAATAAGACTACCACCTCGACAAGAAATGGTTTCAGCAGCCTCCGGAAAACGGTGATGACAGACTAAAACCGAAACATTGAACGATTCTTGCATCTGTATAGGAGGTGCTAACGGTCTAGCGAAGTTATAGAGGCTTTTCTCACCTAAAGTAAAATACCTAATAATACCTAAAAACAATTTCATTTTGTTAGAAATACACGAGCATAAACCCTCTCACATACTTCACGTCAGTTGTAAATGTAACGCTCTATCGTCTACCTACATAACACTTCCTATAATTGAATTTATGCCCGAACTTGGGTAAAGTAGTAAGACTACATACGTCTCTTCATGTGGATCGATAAGTAGTGAAAGAAGACTTACTTTTAGTTTGGCTTCATTAAGAAATACTTAGGTAAGTATTCAATAATACGATTTAGGATTATGTATGACTTCTTCACTCTACACCTACTTATAAAACTAGGGTTGGGACCCATCCGGAATTTGAGCGAAATGCTTGGGGAAATTCTAATAATAATTCAAAAGTTTTAGGAACGAAATGGGAATACCAAATTTACGAAGGTGTATTAGTGAAAATTTATCCCGAAACATAATAGGTTTTAGTTATCATAAATGAGTCCTAAATTAGCAATTTTTAGATATATTAATATAGAACTAAAACAACGCCTCGCCTGGTCTTTCTTTAGGGTCACAACCTAAGCTCTATGCTCGTAGTATGTTTGAAACGACGATATACATACATCTAAAACTTAAAGAAAAACGCAATAAAATAAGTTGGTGGTATTTTAAAAACGATTTTAAAGCATTAAAAAAGCAGATCCGCGAATTATCAACCAAATAAATAAGATTCTGAAATTTTTACTTATCTAATAGACTTGTATCTAAATTATATAGGTATGGGTCTTTGGGAGATAATTTATTTTATTAAACGATTTTCATGAGCCAATAAGACAAAAAGAGCGAAAAGTGAAATAATTTTCACTATCAAATAATTAGTTTTTTTAACTTCATAAATTATCTTATCGTTGAGCTACATCCAACTGCACAAACTTCGAGTTTATAATAACGAAATACCATAAAGTACAGCTATTTCATAATATTCAATTATTCTAAATCCATTTGTATATCTGTGGTGTAAGGTACTATCTTCCTGTTCGAGAGCTATGCAATATATATCTTTGTAACATATTGTGAGGCAGCCTGCAACGTGAAGTGTTGTTCAATCTTCCCTTCCCTACAGTTTCTTACTTGAGCCACCAAGCACATATCGAACACTTCCCGTATTGCTTTAGCACTACAAATATTGGCGACGTTAAATCTACTGTGTTGAAAGTCTACGTATCTATTGTGAATTATTTTATACATACTGCCATTGTGTGTTAATTTTTATTAATGCTGCTTCTCACGCATAATTTATTTTTCTTTTATATTCCAAATTTCAGGTTTCCTATTAATTGTTGTATAAACCCTAAATGTGTGAACTGCATTGATCGCTTATTTTAAATAATTTGAAAATATATTATGTATAATTTATACTCAACTTTGCATTAAAGACTACTTTTTTTATCTGCCTTATTTTTAAACTTTTTACAGAGACTCTTAAAACTTAAACTCGCTCTATATCTGCATTCCCTGTAGCTATGCTGAAAAGCCCGAGACCGCCTAGACGGCCTCAGGGTACCCAGCGGAGGGGTTTTTAATCCAACCTCGTCGTAGCCGATCGTATGAGTCTACAATCGAACAAGTGGCAAGCTCTTCGTGATTTAGATAGTATCAATAACCCATCTATAAACAGTTTCACAAGTTTGTATAGTGAAACTGGACCGACAGCTAAACGTGCTCTCCGAGGCACTATAGTGGTGTTCTAAAACAAATGTACATTTTTTTTTATTAAATACTCATTGGTACATACCGGGGTTAAAACCACGGACCTAAGTGTTTTTAAGTTTAAGGTGTATACAACTCGGCCACCACGTATATAGTTTTATGTTGAACCAAAAAGTAAAATACTAACATGACAAATATATGAGACTCCTAATTGTATTTTTAAATCCTAAATAACACAAGTTTATGCCTGAAACCGGAAAAATATAGGCAAATTAAACGAAAAATACATTTTGGTAAGACACAAGCCAGTGTTCCTATGATGTAATCGTTGGTCCAAGTGATATGAATATAAATAAGGTTAAACCGAAATGTTCCATTTACAACCAACTTCTTGTTATTATAAAATACAACTGTGTAAATGTATTGTGTCAAATAACATGTCACTTACTTTATTTTCACATGTGTGCGTGTGTTTGGTTTTCAAATGTCTTACCTGAAAAAGATAAAAATACTTTAGTTATTAATAACATAGTAAACATTGCGTAAAAACATAATCATTCATCACCTACGCCAAATTCATATTTTAGATTAAGTAACTCTTTTTTTTTTAATATAAAATAATATGTTATAATAACAAAAGATAATTAAGAAATAATAAAGGTTAATTGGGAAGACGTTAATTATGACTCAAGTATCATTTGGCCCGCTTATATCTGACCTGCGGGCTATTTTTTCACTCATAAATAAATAACAATAATCTTTCATTTGAACTATATGTTTATTAAGAACTAGCGGCCCGTCCCGGCTTCGCACAGGTTTGTATAACTTTAACTATATGCTCAGCGCACGCCACGGAAGGCCTCAGAAACGATACTTTTCCCCCGTTTTTAAAACATTTTTGGTTACTGCTCCACACCTATAGGACCTAGTGTGATATTATATAGCCTATGTTACTTCTGAATAATGCAGCTTTCTAATGGTAAAAAAATTATTGCAATCGGTCCAGTAGTTTTTGAGTTTATTCATTACAAACATACAAAAATACAAATCTTTCCTCTTTATTATATTAGTATAGATTATATTTTTGAAAAAAAAATTTTAGCATCATAATTTCCAAAAATATGTTGTTCTATACTCTTAATGTATCTGAGAGCTCTTTCCAGGAAACTAGGGGTTTCTGGTTTTTGTATTTTATTTGCCCAAAGTTTATGCTGCGGTATATTACTCAAATTAAAAAAAAAACACAATCACGTTCCTATTATATTATTTATATTTCTGGGTCTTTATAAATACCGCGATGAACTCTGCTACCATCACTAGATCAGATTAGGTATATTTTTTTTTTTTTTTTTTTTATTGGAGCACGACATGTGACTTTGTATCTACCTGGTGGTGAGCAGACCTACAAAGTCCATGAATGGGGTCAATCAATAATTGTTCTTAAACAATATTGATCGCTCCCACTATGCCGGCTAAATGATGCGATTACGAAATGGGGGGCGACAATGACGAATTGCATTACGATTACTCGCTGCCTTATCGTCAATTCAACCACCCATTTCGTAACCGCACCCTGAAAGGAGACTACCACCTCGACAACAAATCGATGCAGTAGTCTCCAGAAAACCGGTGAACCCACAGACTAAAACCGAAACATGACTAGGTCACTTGACGGTTTTTGCATCTGTATGGGTGGTGGTAACGAGACCGGTCGGTCGGCCTAACGAAGTTATAGAGTCCTTCCTCCCACCTAAAAATTCAGAATTTAAGTACATATGTATTTTATTATAATAAAGCAAATTACGAAATAGGACTGGCGTTTACCTCAAGCATCGTATTAGCTTGACTTAGAGCAAGCTAACGCAACCTGCCTCATGGAACTGCACTGGGCGATGATTTAGGTGATATTTAAATATTTTTCGTAGTTTTTTTTTCATAATAATTAAAATGTTAATTGTAATTTAATTTTAACAAAATTATTTTATTTTTATTTTATTAGAGCTTTAATTGTGACTCCTGAGATGGTAAGTAGATTATACAGTCCATGAATAGACAACATCAACACCTGTATCACCGACGTTGGTGATACCTACTAAGCAGTATTTTATTATTGCTTTGCTAGAAGAACCCGGGATTATAGAAAGGAGAAACACTCACTGGCAATGCACTCTATATATTTATTTTTCGGCTAAGGTATTATTGCTCAAATAGTAATAATAATACATACGTGTTGGCCGAGTTGGTTAGACCTTGGACTTAAAAACACTTAGGTCCCTGGTTCGAATCCAATGTACCAATGAGCTTTTAAATAAAAAAAATATGTACATTTGTTTAACAACACCACTATAGTGCATCGGAGAGCACGTTAAGCTGTCGGTCCCGGTTTCACTATACACAACTTGTGAAACTGTTTATAGATGGGTTATTGAGTCTATTCAAAACATCGCGACGAGCTAGCCACTTGTTCGGTGTAGACTCATACCATCGGCTACGACGAAGTGGGATTAAAACCCCTCCGCTGGGTACCCTGGGGCCGTCTAACCGGTCTCGGGCGCCGTAAGGCACTATGTATGTAATAATAATATAAATTATAATATTGAAAAGGTTATTTGATTTTATATTTTAAAAAAACTACCCAAATCTGTATTAGGGGCTGTTTCAAATGTCAAATATTATCACCCGTGCGATCTCTCGGGAAAAAGAAAAAGATGGAATTTATACTAATTACACATATCTTCGTCACTTACTTTTTCCCGAAAGATCGCACAGGTTAATTATTACCCCGTTTTTGAACGCAGCCTTAATGGCTTACTAATATATTTATGGCTTTATTCATAAAAACTTATTGAGTCATTGAAGAACTCTTTAGTTATGGAATGTTTTATCTCTTTTTATTAGCAACAAAAATTATTATGTGTAAAAGAGACAAAACATTCCATGACTAAAGTGTTCTTCAAGGCTTCAATAAGTTTTTATGAATAAGGCCATTATAGTCTTGAGTCCTTTATACGAGGCAGACATGGTGTGCAACCAATTGTAGCATCATTGCTATTCCTGGTGGAGAACATTGCTGGACTTTACATTGCCACTTAACTGCCATTAAAAAAACATATACTGTCAGAACCTGAGTGCTGGGAGAGTCAAATCCACTAGTGTAGGTACTATAAGATACACTAATGTAGAAAGTCATTTAAGAAATTTCCATACACCCTAACTAAATTATTCATAGCGACAGCATTAAGAAAATATTAAATAACTCCTAATACAAATACGACTATGTCGCCGCCCATTTCTTAACCGCATCATTAAACTGGTATAGTAAAACCGACCAATATAGTTAAGCAACAATGTATTGATCGACCCCATTCATGGACTTTGTAGTTTTGTTTATCTACCTACCATCAAGTACCTAGATACAAATTCACATGCCGTGCTCTTTTAAAAAAAGAATCATGACATAATATTTTATTTTATGGTTTCGTATAAGTAAACTTTACTTATTTTATAATCCCAATTACAAAAGAACCCTACTCATTATCAAGTTTTAAGTTAATTAATTAATCTTCATACACACTCACTGTTTATGTTGTAATCATAACTTCTATAAGTACAATATACTCGTACATAATCGTAGGTTTTTCTTTATGGAACATGCATGGCATGCGACTTTTATTCAAGCGGCATGTAGCTTATAGTAAGCTATGTGCCTAAAAGTCTATGAATGGGGTCGACCAATACATTTTTGTTTAACAGCTTTGGTCGGTCCCATTATGCCGGCTCAACAATGCGGCTACGAAATGGGCCGCGAAAAAGACGAATTTGCATTACGAGTCTACTTCAGTAGCCTCGCTGCTTTATCATCAAATTAACCGCCCGTTTCGTAACCATACCCCAAAAGGAGACTACCACCTCGACAAGAAATCGATGCAATAGTCTTCTTACCATAAAATAACCAAAAAAAAAAATTGGGCACTGAAGCAGTCGATTAAGATAGTACCTTACTCAAACAATATAATATAAAATAATGTATATAATATATAAAACAATAAATTGTTTAAATATAATTTTACTCTATAGTTTGGGAAGAAATTATGTGCCCTTCTAAGAGAGACCCCTGGAGATCCTCGGTCCGGATATTTTTTTAAACAAAGAATATCAGTGGCAGTACTGCGAGGTAATGCTGCCAGTGTTATGTGTACTTTCAGGCCGGGACGGGGCGGGGTTTGGGTATGGTGGACATGGTTTATTAATTTTGTATTATTTATTGTTAAATTTTATTTATTCTAGATATTTTTGTAATTTTTAATTAATTAATTATTTTATTTACAAATTGAGTTGTCTTCTCTGTCTTAGTACATAGAAGATTAATAAATATAAATACTTTATAGAGGCTGTCTCATTTATGTAGGTAGTCGTCAATAACTACCTAAAATTCAGCATTTTAGTCGCTCGATGTATTTTCGTGGCCTACTTCCTAAAATTGCTTCCAAATTGGATCAACAAGTTTTGAATCTTCCAAAAAAGTCAAAATTTATGAGCCTTAATTCGAAGTTCTTATAAATATTGCTTATTTTCTTTCCTAAACAGATTAAATACTTAAATAAATCTTTTATAAGTTCACACAATATTTAAATTGGCAAATAGGATGCAAATTATTTGTCAAATAAAATAAATAAAATAACAATAATAGAGGTTGCGCGTTTGGCGTTGTATCCGGAGGTCGTGGGTTTGATTCCCATCCATGTCAAAAAGAAAAATAGTACATTTTTTTGTACAGTTTGTCATGATCTGGGTATTTATATACTATAATATTATTCGATGTTTCTAGTAGACATAGTACAAGCCTAGAGCTTAGTTTGTGACCAGAGAAATATGTGTAGGTAAATGGTCCTACATATAAAAAAAAAAACTAAGTATTAACATATTTTATAAACCACCAGAACAAACTGTACAAAAAACTAAGTATCTACTAATATTATTTTGCCATGAGTGGGAATCGAACATACGACCTCCATCAGATTCAACGCCGAAAGAGGCGTTTATTCTTAAATGGAAAGCGCAATTATCATATTTTTGCGGTGAATTATTTATATTATTATTATTTGAGGCGAAATTATGGTTGGACACATTTTTTAACGCTAACAATACACCTAGTTCTACCCTTTCCGCGCTCTATACCTCCTCAACTCGATGAAAAAAATAAAGAAAATCCTTAATACAATTTTTACCTATATATTTGTATATTTGCAACTCCCTCTTGTCAACCTCGCTATCGGTGAGCTCCCAAAATAATACATACATACATACATATTATCACGGGTGCTATACGGCGTCTGAGACCGCCTAGACGGGTATCCAGCGGAAGGGTTTTAATCCCACCTCGTCGTTCGTAGCCGATGGTATGAGTCTACACCGAACAAATGGCTAGCTCGTCGCGATGTTTTGAAAAGACTCAATAACCCGTCTATAAACAGTTTCACAAGTTGGTATAGCGAAACCGGGACCGACAGCTTAACGTGCTCTCCGAGGCACTATAGTGGTGTTGTAAAATAAATGTACATAAATTCTTAAATAAAAAAATCATTGGTACACACCGGTCCCTGGTTCGAATGAACCAGGGACCTAAGTGTTTTTAAGTCCAAGGTCTAACCAACTCGGCCACCACGTATATATCCCAAAATAATAATCCTCATGAAACCCCATAAATATTAAAAGTTAAGACTAGTGGAACATTTTATGTTGTAACTACCAAAAGGCAGTTGCAACATAAAATAATCCTCTCAGGGACTACTTTAATTATACATATTTTTCATATTACTAACGTCCTATTTTTGTTTTTATTTTATATAATTTTATTTATTTATTATTAATATAGTTTTTTTTGGAAATATATTTTTTTAAAGGTTATTTTATTTACATCGAATAAAAGTATATCCTGTATTATTTAATAAAGTTAACGTGAGGTGAGTTTAAATTACGTCGATAGTACCTTTTTGAAAAAGTTACTGTTTTTAGACGAAATCTGGAGGATATTAGTGATTTGACTGTTAAATCTAGAGGATATTAGTAATTTGACTGTTAAATCTAGAGGATATTAGTGATTTGACTGTTAAATCTAGAGGATATTAGTGATTTGACTGTTAAATCTAGAGGATATTAGTGATTTGACTGTTAAATCTAGAGGATATTAGTGATTTGACTGTTAAATCTAGAGGATATTAGTGATTTGACTGTTAAATCAGAAACCTGAAAAAAAAATAGTTTGTTCGATAGAAATAAATCATGAAAATAGCTCTGAAATTTTCTTTTTTCAGATTTTATGACATTGCTATAAATGTTTAACATTATCTTTTATTTTATAAAAGTGTATATAATAAATGAAAGGAAGATTGTTAATTTATATTTAACTACTTAACGTAGTTTTTCTTAAATATATGGATACAAATTAATAATAAATAAGTAAACATTAAAAATAAACTAAATTAAATTAAAATATTCCTTAAGTTTGTCCTGAGGCATAGTACTCGACGCTGACGGTGTTACCTTTTTGAATTGGTATAGATTTTTTTGTCTAAATTACACGCCAGCTCTTAGGTCGCCAGTAGCGTCGATAAGGAGGGGCGCCAAACTTTTATAAAAAGCTTTGGCGTCCTGACTCCAAGGACCAAGTGTTTCCACTGCGAAAGCCAAAAACTCATAAATATTTTTTATTTCATTGTATTTATTATGTTTATTGACTTCCGAGGTGGATGCGGCCGAACCCGCTCGACTTGCCGAGTCCGATAAATAAGACAAATACTGGGATGACATTGATTCCCTGGAAATCCCATCAGGTCTCTTATCATCACTTCTATATAGCCCTCTGGGCTCCAATATTTAAGGGATGTTGGCTGTAATAAGAGACCTGCGTAGGGTGTCATTGATTTCGGTATGCCTGCGGAATCGTCCAGCACTTTTTTTACACGATAGTCCATGAAGTCCGTCCGTATCGACGCTAGTGCCACAAGGACAAACATGAGGTTCGCACAGCTTAGCGCCTACGCTTAAACAAACAGCAATCCTTATCGTGCTATTGTTTAACAAGGTGCCTATGTGGAGAAGGATAAGCCTCCAACCAGGCACCAGATTCCTTCTCAGATGCCGCAAGAATTCGAGCTTTGTCTTTTATACAGGAGTTGCGCAGCGAGTCATCCTTAATTTTTTAAATTAATATTTAAACGCATTGTGACTTACAACATTTTGTTTCCGTGCGAGTTTAGTAGCAGTAACAGGGAAATAGATACAAATACGTAATTTCACTGACGGGCATACCTCGCATTAAAAAAGAAAAGGAACCATTTCCGCTTCTCCAGTTATTTTACTGTCCACTTCACACATTCCTCGAGTCCCGGGTCAGTCCTCTCCTCTTTTCTCTCTCATCTCTCTCTCTCTCTCACTACAAAAGTCTATAACATTTATGATGATATCAAGGTTTTTTTTAAAGAGTATAGGTCCAGGATGATTTATCAAGGGGGCCATCAAGGGCGATTTGAAAAAAAAAATCCAGTAATCGAACTGGTAGATTTTGAAAAAAGAAAGTCACCCTGTATTATCGTAATAGCTGATAGCGTCGCTTATAAAACTCAAATTGTGGTAGGTAATATCAAGCGGAAAACTAAAGGAAAGTGCTCAAAGTGATCTGCTTATGTTTCGGTTTTAGTCTGTGCGTTCACCGGTTTTTAGGAGACTATTGCATCGATTTCTTGTCGAGGGGTAGTCTCCTTTCAGGGTGTGGCTACGAAAAGGGAGGTTGAATTGACGATTAGGCAGCGAGGATATAACATATACTCATAACCTGCAAATAATCTCTGTCGCCGCTCAGTTCATGATCACATCATTTAGCCGGCATAGTGGGAGCGATCAATGTTCTTTAACAAACAACTATTGATCGACCTCATTCATGGACTTTGTAGGTCTGCTTACCACCAGGTACAAGGACAAATTATGCCGTGTACAATAAAAAAAAGGGGATTTATAGTTATAGTAAAACATTTTTTCCTAATAATCCTAGAAAATATATTCAAAGAAACATTAAATAAATGATCAATTTCCGTGTTAATTAAAAAAAAACTTAAACAAAAACATATTACATACAAGGGTGGATAACATAACAATTTAAATAATCCCCCAATAACAACAAATCATAGGGATCCATTGCGTTCAATGTTTGTGGAACAGGGTTTAAAGACAATAAAAAATAATTCACCCATTTATTTAGCTTCGAATGTCGACTGAGGGAAATTTGAATAACAACCAATGAAATAACAGCAAATTGATAGACGTGAGCTGAAAGCATGGGATTTGCAAATTGACTCAATCACAAATCCGTTCACTCATTCATTCGTTCAGTCGACGAAAACCCTTGCATTGCGGCTCATACAATAACGAAATTCTCTATTTATTTACACGCAATAGTTTTGTAATACCATTTTTTTTTATCAGTTTATTTTGTTTCAGCGTTGTACGTATTTAAAGTAAAACTGAACCTTTATTAGATCAGTATATCGGTATGTCTGTCTGTATAGACCGATATTTAGAAAACTGTTTGAGGTAAAAACTAAAAAAAATAAAAATGTGCCTAAATGCCTGAATATAATATTTAAGAAATGCTCCCAAGGGGGAATAAGGTGAAAGTTGAATTCTGAAAGATGTTTTAATCGTAGTATTGATTTCTACATTTTTAAACTTAGGCTGAGTTTTAGGCCTTTGATTAGGGCAGAGTAGATCGATTTTGATAAATAGCAATATATTAATAAACCTTTTTATTTTTTATTAATTTGATTTTGAATCCAATAAGTTACTTTTCGTGATGCGCATGAGAAATAAAAAAAATGTTCTATTACTTATATTTCGCGTTATACCTATATCTAGTTTTTGCAAAAATCTTTTATGTACAGACATTAAGATCGTACGATTTTATAATATAATTGACCCCGTGTTTGGTTGAGTAGCTAGATTGGCACGGTAAACGTAGATGGCGTATCCAACTTGCAAGAAGCAAGATATGCAAATCAAAATTTCGACCAACCTAATAACGGCTGAAGTACGAGTACTTACAGTTATCCCGAGCATGTAAAATCGTAAGTATACTTACCTAATTATCTAACGAAAATAAGTCTGGCCTTTGTAATTTATTTTCAAGGGCTTTGTAGTTACTAATTAGTAGTAAACGAAACAAACAACTTATTTAAAAATAACAACATATATTTCTCTACGTTACAAAAAATAAATCAATATTATGTAAAAAAGAAGTTGCCTATATATCTGTTAATATAGAATATTTCGAACATATTATAGCCTCGACGGTATGCATTATGCGCAAAAAAATAATTATTATATGGCAATCAAAATATACAATCATTTACTACTAATTAAATCTTACACCGAATTATATTGAATAAATCTAAAGAAATCACTAATCGATATTATTGAAAAAAATATACATCGTTAATGAATTCTTGGACGAAAAGCTAAAATAAAGTGGGTGTATAAAATAAACTCATTGTGTGTGATTTTGTACAACTTGCTAGAATTTATTAATTGTCCTTTTATTATAATTTTAAACTTGTTTTGTTTTGTTAGGAGTGTAAATGTTATTATTTTCCTTTTTTCAAAAATAAAATATTCCTGTGTTCAATTAAGATGTTTTTTAATTTTTGAATTAAACATTTTGCAAGCAAAATTTTCAGAGTACGTAAATCATAAATTTGACAATGTAACATGTTTATAACGATATTCTTGGAAAATAAAGTTAATTTATTAGCTATTTGGTAACTGTATCAAAAAGCCATACATCCTCTTCAACGCATCAGCTAAAAATCAGCTTCACAGGATATTGAATTCTGTGAGAGCACAGAATTCAGCAGCAGACTGACAAAGCAAGCCCAGACACTTGTTTTACCTATACTCGTATGTATCTTGACAAATTCAGAGGAAAACTAAGCCTGAGTTGCACCAAAATGAACTCTCTGTAAATGTAATGATTAAAGGTAAAAATGGCGTCGAATGTACCAATTTTATTTTACAGTTCGAATGACATTTACTCATGAAGTTAAAAACCGTGCCCATCCGCGCGCCGCGGGTTGCGTTTTTTTAGCTTTATGCATTTACTAATTTAATATTATGTATTAACTAGCTTTTGTTAGCCTCGCTTTGCTCTTCATATTATTTGTACAAAAAACGGTGCCTACCTGGTTATATTATTTGCCCTCCCCCGCCTTACCCTATAAACATTTAAAAAATAGTAAAGGCACGTGGCCTGTTTTATAGGGAAAAACCACTTAGGTACAGAGTTTCATTTTCCCCGTAATAAATTATAAAAATGTGTGTATTAGTGTTATAATGTAATGTATCATCCCGGGTGCCTTACGGCGCCGAGACCGCCTAGACGGCCTCAGGGTTAATCCTACCTCGTCGTAGCCGATGGTATGAGTCTACACCGAACAAGTGGCTAGCTCATCGCGATGTTTTGAATAGACTCAATAACCCATCTATAAACAGTTTCACAAGTTGGTATAGTGAAACTGGGACCGACAGCTTAACGTGCTCTCCGAGGCACTATAGCGGTGTTGTCAAATAAATGTAGGTATATTTTTTTTTTATTAAAAACTCATTGGTACATACCGGGATTCAAACCAGGGACCTAAGTGTCCAAGGTCTAACCAACTCGGCCACAACGTATAATACACGTCTATTAGTGTTATAAGAAGTCTTATATACATATTTTTATTATACCCTTTATATTCATTTTAATTCCTTTTATTTTTTTTACTTTAGACTTTTAAGTTAACCAGACTTACAGAAGACTCGTGCAACCATAAGTTTTTAACAAGACTTATTCTACTTGTTGTTAACTGAAAAAAAAAAATGTGTTGCACTATGTGTCTGCGTGTGTGTCTGATATAACGAGTTGGTGCTGAGTATGTTTCTGCTAATTTCTATAAGCATATTGAATAGGACTAAAAAAATATGGGTACTTTGTTAATAGCTAAGTAAAATATCTTGTTAACTAGCATCATTAGTCCTTAGTTAGAGTAATAATTTTTGTTTCTGATGTCACTGGTTTCCAGAGACTATGGTATCGATTTTTTTATGTTTCAGAGTGCGGTTGCGAAACGGGCGGTTGATTTGGCGATAAAGCAGCGAGGATATTATAGGCTATAATATCTCATAGACTCGTAATATAAATTCGTCTTTATCGCCGTCCATTTTCGTAATCGCATCATTTAGCCGGGAGCGATAAATGTTGTTTTAGAACAGTTAAAATGTAAATAAAAATGTTGCACCTATTTGACTGTTGTCAATTAAAATATTTAGATACATGACTGAGAACCTGTGACAATTGTTTTTTAAGTCATTTTTTTTTCTAAGGGCTTTCTGTTAAGTTTTATGTTTCTATTTTTAAAATACCATTCCGTTTCATGGAAATGTATTGCATGAAAAAGTAAATATAAATTGATTCTTGTGAAATTTTACTCATACTTAACTGTAATTGCTTTTTCTGGGAAATTCTAAATGTATTGATATGCGATGAAACTTTTTAAGACATTGCATTTTTTCATTTATTAAATAAAACTTTATCTATTTATCTATTTAAAAGCCGTTCTCCGGCCAAACCTTAAAGATATATACTCGTATATTAAACAGTAAGTAAGTACAGTAGGATATCTATCTAGCATTACTTATACATGGTGACTTTGAAAGGATGTACTTTGGGCTAATATGAGGTTCTACTGATCAATATTGCCTTCGCCATACAAACTAGTAATGTTAAAATGAACATTTTGTATGGGGAAGCCAAATTTTTTTTTCATTTGCGGCACATGGTTCCATGGGAGAAGTTGTTCGATTTGATCAGCAGAACATCATATTAGCCCAAAGTACATGCTTTCACATTCACCCTGTATAAATAGGTAGGTATAAAAGTATCTTTGAAAATAACACTTATGAGATGATGTTAATAAATATTTTATTTTAATAAACTGAGTAGATAAAAATGCAATCGGTAATATATTTTAATTATATATGAATTTAAATACACACAAAATCCTACTCTGATTAAATAATTGAGTTTTATTTTACTTTAAAATAAGGTTACTGACATTTAAAAAAAAATATGGACATATTAACTTTATATATATATATTATTATGTACCATCACGTACCTTACGATACCTTTATACTGCCTAGGTGGCTTCAGGGTACCCAAAGGTGGGGTTTAATGTTGGGCTTACACCGAACAATGGCCAGCTCGTCCCTGTGTTTATATGTGTACTCAATAACCCAATATTTTCACAGTTTCATAATTTGGTATAGTAAAGAACTTATTATTATTATTATCAAATAACATTGTTTACAATAAAACTTAAATACAAAGTTTAGTAAGAGTATTAAAAAAATAATCTAAGTACGAGTATGTACGTACAAAATTAACAATTCAAATAATATAAAAGATACAAATATATAACAAAGCAAATCCAAAAACATTAGGAATGCTGTATATAATTTAAATATTCAGTTATTCCATTCATAAAATTGAAGTGAATTCATTAAAACTGACGAAAGGGTGGCAAGCGTCAGATTTCAACAAAATTTTATTAAAACCTTGCAATAATATTATTTTATTTTATCATTGCGAATTTATTACAAAAGTCTCATTTTTCTTCCTTAATAACGTTGCAATTACTTTGTTTTGAACAATGACGAAGAAAATAGCAAAACCCTTGGTCGATGTAACGACACGAACTCGTTATTTAAATGAGTGTATTAAAATGAGCTAAAAGTTTTTAAACAAACTGAGTAGATAAAAATGCAATCGGTAAAATATTCAATAGCACGCTCCAGACTAGTCTAGCTAGCTCTAGAGGTGGCTTTAAATGCAAATACATATGTATTTTAATACATACATACTTACATACATACAGGGGCGTAGCTATCGCCGTATCTGCCGTATCAATTATACGGGGCCCCAGGGCCAGAGTGGCCCCCAACATGCGTAAGCAAAAATTCATAAAAACTTCCAAATTTTTATATATTTCAGAAATGACAAAATAAAACAAAACAACTTTTCTTTTAATTTTATGCAAACATTTTTTTTCTTTTGTGAGAAATCTTTAACCTTCCTAAGGGCCCACAAATATTTTTTTATACGGGGCTCCGCCAAGGCACGCTACGCCACTGCATACATACATACCATCACGCCTGTATCCCAGTTATGGGGTAAGCAGAGAGCAATGTACGCCACTTCGTACGATCCCTACATACTTCACTAGCTTCCTCAACATTCATACATCTTCTCATACAGGCGCGTCTATTTCGGAGACTGCGAATTTGTCCCTTTCTCAGAATATCACCTATTTGATTGAAATAAACGCGCCTTGGTCGACCACGTAATCCACTAACATTCTCGATTTTTGTTTTATAAATAATATATTTATAATTTTAATCAAATACTTTATATATGCAGTTATCACTAGTTTCATAACAAGAAAATTGGTGTAGAACCCCAACGGAACTTTAAGTAGCCCCGGCGTAGTGGTTAAGTCAATCTGCAACTGATAACAAGGCTAAGCAAGAGACAACAAGGCCAGACCTGGGATGGGTGACCGCTTTATACAACATACAATGATAAACACTGCAACAAGCTCCCCACTTGTTAGGTGTTGCATCCGAATACCATCGGCGATTCGAGGACGGGTTACCTCTGACTGGGTACCCTAAGGCCGTTTAAACGGTTCACGGGAGCTAAAAAAGCACCCGTGATGATGCCCAACCGTAACTATTAAGTTGACGTCAATGAAAGAAAATGAAAGTCATTGTCACCCTGAATGTAAAGATGTGTAGACCAAGTTGATCGCAGCGGCCTATTTTATTAACGTGACAATTGTCATTGTTAATTATTATTGTCACGTTTATAAAATGTGTTACGTTACGTTTAGATTATATTTTTTTCTTTTTCGTACACACGGGAGTTTGAACAGGCGACTTAAAAACTATGTTATAGGTATGCAAGACAGTCGGTGGACCAGATTGGTCGGCAGCTTATTGAAACTACAGGTGATGTTCGTGCTCGCTTATTCCTTTCACAAAATATCAGTCTGGCAATACAAAGAGAAAATGCCGCTTCTGTACTAGGCACGGCCGGTGTTTCTCGGAGAGGAAGAAATATATTCTTTCTAAGATAGTTTGTAAGTAAATATTTATTTATTTTAGTAATTATTTATTTAATATTGTGTATTTTTTATTATTATTTGTAATTATGATGTGGTGGCCTAGTTGGTTAGACCTTGGACTTAAAAACGCTTAGGTCCCTGGTTCGAATCCCGGTGTGTACCCATGAGTTTTTAATTTAAAAATTTATGTACATTTGTTTGACAACACCACTATAGTGCCTCGGAGAGCACGTTAAGCTGTCGGTCCCGGTTTCACTATACCAACTTGTGAAACTGTTTATAGATGGGTTATTGAGTCTATCCAACATCGCGACGAGCTAGCCACTTGTTCGGTGTAGACTCATACCATCGGCTATAACGAGGTGGGATTAAAACCCCTCCGCTGGGTACCCTGGGGCCGTCTAGGCGGTCTCGGGCGCCGTAAGGCACCCGTGATGATATATATATATATATATATATTTGTAATTAGATTTCGTTATTTTGATTTATGTTTAATTTTATTTTGTTATATTCATCATATTTAATATTAGGATGTTATTGTATTATTTTTAATGAATAAAGATATTACATATTATTATGTTATATTATATATGTTTGTTAATTTATTATGTTTTTAAGTCTAAGGAATAATCAACTCGACCACCGCGTATATAATTTAATTTGTTAGTGAATTTGATTTTATGAAATGTATTAGGTCTATTTTATAAACGTGACAATTATAATTTAACATGACAATTGACAATAATACATTCCTTAGTTTATTTTGTTTAAAGTCAATAATTCAATTTAAAAATAAATGTAATAACGAAAAAGGAATATTATAACATAGCTTGTCACGGGCTAGAATGAGTGATGAGCTGGTACGAGCGTGTAAAAATCAAAACATGCTAGCTTTTTTAATATTTTTGCTCAGCCACACCTCCGTGATATACACGAAAACTCCATCGGAATGTCGTCTATACATATAAAGTGACTATACCCTTACTATACTAGTGGCGCGTTGTATAAGTTTTTTCTTTTTACTGGAGCACGGCGTGTGACTTTTTTGTCTACCTCGTGGTAAGCAGACCTACAAAATCCATTAATGGGGCAATAAATGCATTGTTTAACAGCACTAATCGCTCCCACTATGCCGGCTAAAAGATGCGATTACGAAACAGGCGGGGATGAAGACGAATTTGCATTAAGAGTCTACTTTTGCTAGGCTTTACTGTCAAATTAACCGCCCGTTTCGCAATTACACCTACAAGGAGACTACCACCTCGACAGGAAATCGGTGCAATAGTCTCCTGAAAACGGGTGAACCCACAGACTAAAACTGAATAATGACTAGGTCACTAGACGGTATAAACTCATTTAAACAATATTAAATAGAAAAGGAATTTTCAGTGCTACGCATAATATCCCGTTCAGTCGAAATTATTTTTAAATAAAGCATCAGTATACTTTAATAAAGATTTTTAGGACTTGTTACAAAAGTGTTTAAATTTCCAAGCCAGAGAACAAAAACATAACGTTTCAATCAGCACAATGATTCGAACATTATTTCTGCTTTGTTATGTTATGACAACAGTGGCGTGGCGCCTTGTATTTAATTGGTCATTGTGACAATTGTCGACCATTTTTTTATGAGCATTTTGAAAATAGTACCTACTCAGTTAAAGTTAAATAGAGTAAAACATAAATTACTATCTATATAATATTAAAATATTAATTCTGAAGCAGTATCTGCTAAGACAAGACCAAGGGTGAAGGAACTAAAAACAAGTGGAACTTCATATATAGGTATTTTAATAATAATAATAATATGTAGGACAATTTACTCATATGACTCTGGTCATAAACTAAGCTCTAGGATTGTACTATGTGTACCAGAAACAATCATATAATATTTTATTAACACCCAGACCATGACAAACTGTACAGAAAAACGTACTATTTTTTTTTGCCATGGATGGGAATCGAACCCACGACCTCCGGATTCAACGCCAAAGACGCAACCACTAGTCTGCGGAGGCTGTCGAAATATAATATAATGTAAGCCGGCATAGTGAAAACGATAAATACTGTTGTTGGTTGTCCCAAATTGTATGTGTCTTTTACATATAATAATACTATTTAAAAGACTTTTCATTGTATTTTATTACCCAATATTTGGAGAAGTAATCGCTTAAATCAATTGATTTTCTTAAAGTGGATTACGCAAACTCTGTAGGTAGGTAAAGTTGATTGTTTAACTTTAACAAAATAATGAATTTGTTCATTCCTGGAACTGAAATGAGCAAGACATTTTCTTTCTCGGATCGGAAGTAAACAGAAATTTTAATCAAAAGGGGGAAAATTTAAAGTGGAAAGCATATTTTGGAGATTTGATAACAAGAGTTGATTGTTGAGGCGTTTGTAATTAGAGTTATTAGGATATTTCATTATTTGTAAATTGGCTTTTCTAAGATTTTAAGCTCAGCTGATGTAGAGCGAATAGAACATTTCTAAGCTCAGCTGATGTAGAGCGAATTGAACATTTCTAAACTCAAAAAAAGCATGCAAGCAAAGATTATTTGGTTTTATTTTATGTTTCAACTGCACTTTTTTTATTGGAGCACGGCATGTGAATTTCTTTCTACCTGGTGATGAGCAGACCTACAAAGTCCATGAATGGGGTCAATCAATAATTGTTCTTAAACAATATTGATCGCTCCCACTATGCCGGCTAAATGAGACGATTACGAAATGGGCGGCGACAAAGACGAATTGCATTACGAGTATATTTTAATATACTCGCTACTTTATCCTCAATTCAGCCACCCATTTCGTAACCGCACCCTGAAAGGAGACTACCACTTCGGCAAGAAATCGATGCGTAATATCCTAAAACCGGTGAACGCAGAGACTAAAACCGAAACATGACTAGGTCACTTGACGGTTTTTGCATCTGTGGGTACGAGACCGGTCGGTCGGCCTAACGAAGTTTTAGAGACATATACTCGTAATAATAATAATAACATACGGGTGCCTTTTTTTTTGAGTCCCTCGAGAACCGTTTAAACGGCCTCAGAATACCCGGCGGAGGGATTAACCTGTCCTCATTTCGTCTATAGTATTGATTAGCTTGTGCGGTGTTTATGATGGTATAGCCTCGTTGTATAATATACTAATGTATATATACTATCATTATACACAATGTTTTTTTATTGAGCATCTATAAAAACTGCGACGAGCTCGCCACTTGTTTGATGTAAATTGTAAATTCAGAATATCAACGTAGACCAACACTACTAATTCAGAATATCTATTCTGAATAAGTATTGATCGATTATATAAATTTTAATAGGGAAAAAAATGTTTTGTCAATTTCGATGTATTTTTAATGAAAAAGTACTCGACAGGTGTTTTACAATTTGGAAGTGATGTTTTTACACGTTTAATATGACGATCGAAACCGGGTTACCAAAGCATGCATGGAAATAAATAAAAATGATGCAG
This sequence comes from Monopis laevigella, assembly GCA_947458855.1. Classification (NCBI taxonomy): domain Eukaryota; kingdom Metazoa; phylum Arthropoda; class Insecta; order Lepidoptera; family Tineidae; genus Monopis; species Monopis laevigella. The sequence continues at coordinate 26,058,466 of OX381578.1, forward strand.
GTGCTAATTGAAATGTTATCAATGAACAACAAAAATTGTTAGTGTTTGTATTAAGGCGCTTTTTTGTATTATTTATTCTTAGCAAAGTATGCAGTACCAATAAATATTTTGGGTAGTGTTACGAAGTTTAGGCATCGGTTCGATCAGGGCTGAATACATTGTTTGTTGAACTAAATATGTGTAGGATTACTTTTGTTACTAGGTCTGTACCATATAGTAATAATAATATGTAGGACAATTTACGCATATTGCTCTGGTCACAAACTAAGCTTTCTGCTTGTACTATGTGTACCAGAAGCAACGATAAAATACATATTTTATAAACACCAACGCCAAGTGTGAGCTTTCTAACTATTACTTTGCGTTTGAGTTAACTAAAATTTGTATGGGAAATAGTTCAGCGCTCCAAGCGGAAATTTTTAGAACTAAAAATGCGAGCGTGTGGTTGATCAAAATGTTAACGCAGTAGTATAGTTAATGCGAAAGTAAATGTTAAATAAACTCACCAAGGGCTACTGAGCGCTTTTTCAATACTATTTTTACCGGCTAACTTTTAACTTGCTCAAATTCATATCACGATTTCTTAGAAATAATATAAGTTTTCAATTGAACAAATACACTAATTAAACCGGCGACTACAGATAGTACATACTGATATTGAGTTAGTGAACAGTTACGTGCTAAGGTTTCCTCAGTATCTACAAGTGTACAAAACTTGTTACACTTACAGAACCCGCAACTAAAGAAAACTAATAACAATTTTAGTTATAACTTTTGGGAGATTTGCATCTTCATAATATAGTGAATTAATTTAATTTAATTATATAAAGCTACTTCTAATAAGAAACAATCCATAACTAATATCTATTTTTATATATACCTACCTATTGATGTCCTTAATATATATGTGGTGGCCTAGTTGGTTAGACCTTGGACTTAAAAACACTTAGGTCCCTGGTTCGAATCCCGGTGTGTACCAATGAGTTTTTAATTAAAAAAAATATGTACATTTGTTTGACAACACCACTATAGTGCCTCGGAGAGCACGTTAAGCTGTCGGTCACAGTTTCACTATACCAACTGGTGAAACTGTTTATAAATGGATTATTGAGTCTATTCAAAACATCGCAACGAGCTAGCCACTTGTTCGGTGTAGACTCAGGCGCCGTAAGGCACCCGTGAAGATATATATGTATGTATGTGATGTCCTGAAGAAAATCAGTTCAGATCCATGGAAATTCCAATAGCAAGTTTAGGCGGTAACGTGTATAAGTCGCCTGCTAATGCTACGCATGTGCTAGCTTCTCCCTCAAGAATTAAAAGTTAAATTAATTATAATAATTAAATACGATCACGGGTGCCTTTTTTTGGCTCGCGAGAACTGACACCTCGTCGTAGCCGATGGTATAAGTTTACCTACACTGTAATAGCTACGTGGCTAGCTCGTCGTGATGTTTGGACTTAATAACCCATCCATAAATAAATTTCATAAGTTGGTAGTTAAATTCGTGTTCCCAAACAAGGTGTTGTCAAACAAATGTACATATTTAAAAAAAATCATTGATACACACCAGGGTTTGAACCAGAGACCTAAAAACTGTAATGTTTTAATTCTGATGTTAACTCACTCAGTATACTGAAAACCTGATTATTATAGGTATAAATGCGACTCTAAAAAAGCTTTTTAAGCTCCTAGAACTTCAGTAATAGAAACAACTGCACCCGAGCTCAAACTTCTTAGTAGGCAATAGTAGAAAATACTAACTACTCCCTCTGCCCGCATTACCCCCACTATACCCGCAGTACATTCCTAACCAACTAGCAAACTAATTGCCACGTACAGTTCTAAAATACAAACGACTTTAAATAATTTAAACAGAACTATCTTTGGGAGAAAACTTTGGATGAACAAGTGAAGTCTCTGTCAGTTCCTAGCTAAGTTTTGGACAACAAATAAGTAGGAACCAAATTCATTATTTTAGTCTAGGTAAATAAAATGTATTTATTTATTTTATTATTGGTTGTACAACGGTCTTTTAACATTTACAACAATTAAGAAAACAAATCTAAAGCAGTCTAAGGCCCTAAGATAAATAATTTCAGTATTACAGAAAATAAAATAAGATAATAATAAAAACGTAATCAAAATAACAAAAAATATAGATAAATAATTGCTAAACATATTATAGTAATTAAACAGAACGACTTGGTGCCCATATATTGGAAGTACTTCCAATATTACAACCTGACTGTTAGTCGAAGTTCAACTTCGATCAACAATTGTTGATCGAGGAAGTTCAATTAGAATTTTTATGTTGATAAGTAAGTTATAAAAAAAACTGTTATAAAAATTATAGTATAATATTTAAAAAAAAAAACTGGTTCGAAAAACCCAACACAGAAAGATTAATAAATACAATGACTGACAAAAATATTATTTTAATTCTGCGACAAACAGTAATCGAGTATTACTAGAAGTGTGTAAGCTCATTTTGTATGAGGAATGCGGAGTTCGCGATTACGAATGGAACCAAATTACAAACGAAATAAAGAATTACACACAAAATATTAAATTCAATCAAATTATTTTTAATCTAAACATTTATTTACATTTGTTTAACAACACCACTATAGTGCCTCGGAGAGCACGATAAACTGTCGGTCCCAGTTTCACTAGACCAACTTGTGAAACTGTATATACCTATAGGTGGGTTATTGAGTCTATCTAAACATCACGACGAGCTAGCCACTTGTTCGGTGTAGACTCATACCATACGACGAGGCGGGATTAAAAACCTCTCCGCCGGGTAACCTGAGGCCGTCTAGCCGTAAGGCACCCGTGATTATTCATACATACATACATTATTTTTATGCTATTACGAATTATACCAAGTTTGAGGCTAAATATGTTAAAATATTTGTTTTTTTTTGCACTACTGAATAGAGTGTGGGAACCTCAACAAATGCGCTTTATAAATGAAAACAAATATTATTCAGAAAAATAACTAACAGACTAACAGGTTATGTTGTAATATTGGAAGTACGTTTGTATGGGCGTCAAGACAACTGCAGAGCCCTTAAGCGGATCTGTTACCCCAATAAGATCATACTTAATGACAAACATATTTTAATTTTATTATAAAATGATACATCCAAAAAAATTATACGATGTCAATTAAACGCAAGCTTTGAGCTTTTGTGAACAACAAAGGAAACAAAATAAAATTACAGTCGGATGGGTCATGCAGGTCTACCATGAAGCATGCAGCTACCAGCGTGAAGGCGAGCATCATTAGGTAGCCACATTAGACCTGTCGCCATATCCGGGCGGCATAGAGTGGGTGCTGCAGTCGCGGTCATAGTCTAGTCCACCTGGGAATGGCGACAGCCAGGGAGCCGCAGTCAGATATACAAGGGGTCATCAATGGTAAAAAAATAATGCGAAAAATGAAAAAAAAAAATTTTTTTTTTTTAATATATTCAATTGAATCAGGCGTTATTTTGCGGAAGTCCATTTTTATAATGATAACAATTGGAAATTATTTTTTTTCAATATTTTTCGCTTATAATGTTTATGTATTAAATCATATGTTACATGTAACAACAGAAATAAATATCAATAACAAATGTTATTATAATAAAAAAACTGATATTTTTACAACTAAGCGTTTGAATTTATCGCTCATTAATATTCGTGTCAAATATTAATATATTCTTAAGTAAGCGATGTTAAAAGTTTAAAATATACAATGTATATCGTGGTACCTGCTTCATTTTATAACTAGGAGATCGCGGCACAAAAAATAAGGTCTAGTCTATACGGCGTGCTTTTTCAAAACCTAATATCTGGACCGGATTAAAGTCTGTATCTGATACAGGTGGCACTTTAAATACATTAGGTAAGAATTTAAAATAAGACATATTTATTACGAAATATGTCTCTTCGTGATCTATTGATCAGTTCAAATTTTATTTATATTTCAAACTACTAAAAAGAGGGTCATTTAATTTTCATCTAACCCTTAAAGATCACGGCAAAAATGCAGTTCCTTCAGATAAAGAGTTATAAAAACCAACGGTGTGTCTTAATCCTGACCCTGATTCACTGCTATAAATCTATATTAGGTATTAAATACTACTGTAGTGTAGAACTTGCGTAAAAGTATTGGGTCTTAACAGAGTTTAAAAGGCAAAAATCTAGATATCCGATTATGAAAATACCTCAAAGTCAACAAATAAATAAAAAAACATTAATTATACAAGATATGAAGAAGTACTTGGCTTTTTGATAAACGTAATAGCATAAAGTTGCCTCGATAGAAAAAAAACGCAAAGTTACCTCCATTTTTTATCGATATTTCCTTTATTTTAATATTTTCACTCGTTTCTCACTCGCGTGCTTTGTAACAGGCATCTTTTATTTCACCTGTTTTATTTGCCTTATTTTATGCGCCCTCTTAACTGTAACGACAAGGTTCTATAATGTGTTAGGATTTAATGTTTGGTGCCTAGGGCCGGCACTGTCAGCCCGGAGGATCGCGTGAATATCCTGCTTGTAGGCTGCGTGTCACACGATACACGCTGCAAACGCTTGCTTTTGACATAAATGAAAACAGGAAAAATAATTGTAGGTAGTCACTTTTATTCGTTTTTATTACAGGAAAAAAACTACCTAGGTACTTAATACTTTAAAATTTAATATGTATAAGTTTTAATATATTATTATCGTTTTTTTTTATAATTTTAAATGACCTACGAACTATGATCTATTTAATTTTTGCTAAAAGTAGTAGTGTGCTACCTATGTGTAATTTAAATAATATAATATTTTTACCTAATTACTAGGTTTTAGCGTGAAATATTAAATAAATAGATTAGACAAATTATTTTATTTATTTTTTAATTAGTAATACCTATGTACATACAAATAAAATTAAATCAGAAAATACACACCGAAATTGAATTTTGAATTTTTGAATATTTATCAGACATACCACTATATTACATTCACTATAAGTCGATCGCCGTGCAATATATTAATTGAATAACACTTGTTATTAAAACTTTATACTTTTTAAAAAAAAAGAGGTTATTTCAATAAAATTTTATATAAATTAAGGTGGGAGGGACTGGCCCTCTATAACATCGTTAGGCCGACCGATCGGTCTCGTTAGCACTGCCCATACAGATGCAAAAACCGTCAAGTGACCTAGTCATTTAAGTTATTTGTAGTTTCGGTTTAAGTCTGTGGATTCGCCGGTTTTCAGGAGACTACTGCATGGATTTCTTTCAGGTTGTAGTAACAAAAAGGGGAGTCAGCAAAGATATTAAAATTAACTAGTAAAACAAATTCTTCTTTCTCGCCACCCATTTCGTAACCGCACCGTTTAGCCGGCATAGCGGGAGCGAGCAATAATTGTTAAACAACAATTTATTTATCTATCAATTTATATCCCCATTCATGAACTTTGTAGAGCTGCTTACTCACATACCGGGCAAAAAAAAAATGTTTTTTCTATTTATTTTATCAAATTGTTGGAATTTTGTTCTTTATACACACATTTTTATAACAGTCACGGCTATCAACTAACAGTGAATAGAATATAGGTCATGTCATGAGATATTATTTTATCAAATAAAAGTTGAGATATCGCATACAAAGTTGAGATATGACATACTCGAACCCTCGTAATTGGCTTACAGAGCACGTCTGGATTATAATTTGTGACCATATTTTTAACATTTCCCAGATGTATCATGACAACTTCTGTAAAAATATTATCTATAATAATTCTTAAAGGGTGCCTGGTACCGGTAGGTATACTTGATCGCCTCCGTGGTGTAATGGTTGTAGCTTATGAGCGGTTCTATTCGGAGGGGTTCGATTCCTTCTCATTGCAAAATCATATTAGTACGTATGATGTAATTAGTAGAATTGTTTCTGGTACAAGCCTAGAGCTTAGTTTGTGACCAGCGCCAGCGGGGTGCTTACGCGCACAACGCTAAGATAAACTTTAATCGGTATGATGTAATTCTGACGTAAAGCAAATCTGGTGACATGACAGACAACTATCTGATTTTGGTTAATGTTTAGCTTAACGTTGTGCGGCGTAATAGGACTACAGACCAATGTAAATTGTCAAGCCATGATTTTAACTGCAGATACGTATATACTAGACCCTTTACTAATTTCGATATGTGGCGTTAAAATTGAGACCCACTAAATTTGCCGTGATAGTGCCACTTTCACATATTGTGAAAATTAGGTTTCGCTGACCCTTTTCATTACATTAATTGATTTACAATTGAAATTGTAGGTAAGGGGATATTTCATATTACAGCCACCGAAGATAGTGTGAAAAAATTGCTTGGTACGTCAAAATTTCATAAAAACAATTGAATTTTCGTTGTCAAAGGTATTTTATCACAACTTACCGTCTTACTAGGTGTACATAAGTATAAATATTGTATTGGTAATGTTGTATTTTGTAATATTGTCATTGCATAGTTTAGTAGACTAACACTGCTTAATTTGTCCCAAAGTTTTGACTGACAGAAAATTCCTAGCAGCATTAATTCCGCCTTTGTACTAAATTTATGCAATAAAGTTTTTGGAATAAAAAAATAAATTAAAAAAATGTAGATATATAAGTTAGATGAGATGACAGATTTGATAGCGAAATTTATCCTGACTGACATAGAGTTAAGCGGCCATCTAATATAAAACTGCTCCTCCATTGCATCCACCACATGACATATGTTACCATACCATAAAGCATATGTGATATATATATATATATATGCCAGGGCATGTTTCGGTTTTAGTCTACCTTCACCGGTTTCCAGAAGCCTGCATCGATTTCATGTCAAGGTATCTTCTTTCAGGGAGTGGTTACAAAATTATTATTACAAAAACATTAAAGAAGACTCGTAATTAAAATTTGTCTTTGCTGCTTTCATTTCGTAACTGCATCATTTAGCCGGAATAGTGGTAGAGATCAATGCTGTTAAAATGTATTAATCGATTCCAGTCATGATATTTGTAGGTCTGCTTTCCATCAGGTATATACAAAGCCACATATCGTGTTCCAATAAGAATAATAAATGTGTCACTCAGTCACGTGGTAGCACATATAGACAACACCCACACATAATATAAATGTATGTGATGTGTGGTACTTTTAAACTAAGTATATCTTCAAGAATCGTATATCAAATTGTTAGGAGTATTTATTCAAAGAAACAAAAAAAATATATGGATTTTGTATCCATATATTTATCATTTTAATAATAAAAAATAAATAAGTATATACGTGGTGGCCGAGTTGGTTAGACCTTTGACCTTTAAAACACTTAGGTCCCTGGTTCGAATCCCGGTGTGTACCAATGAGTTTTAAATTAAAAAAAATATGTACATTTGTTTGGCAACACCACTATAGTGCCTCGGAGAGCACGTTAAGCTGTCGGTCCCGGTTTCACTATACCAACTTGTAAAACTGTTTATAGATGGGTTATTGAGTCTATTCAAAACATCGCGACGAGCTAGCCACTTGTTCGGTGTAGACTCATACCATCGTCAACGACGAGGTGGGATTAAAACCCCTCCGCTGGGTACCCTGGGGCCGTCTAGGCAGTCTCGGGCGCCGTAAGGCACCCGTGATGATATGTATGTTGTACGTTAACAGCGTTACCTTTTTTATTGATATAGTTTTTTTATCTAAAATAATTGGTACTTTTTAAAGTAGTAGATATGTTACGTTACTTAACTGTAAAATAATCTAAAAGCATCAAATTTTTAGGGCATTTATCTTCTTCTCCTTTATTCATTTTCACAAAAATTTACCATAACAATGATGATAGCTTTAATAAACCTTACGCCATTTTTTAGGCAAAAGCTCTTATTACCGTAATTTCGTTTCATAATCTTCCCTCTTCCGTAAAATATTCAACATTTTCTTCTTATTTTTCTGGACAGATTAAGATAAATTTTGGCGCCTCATTTATAATAATAATATCAAAACTTTATAGTCTGTTAAACTGTGTTCAGGTGCCGATAATCGTTTTAAATTAGGCTGCTAATATCTTAAAGTTTTTACAATGCTGTGCCGAAGTTAGATATATTATTTTTTTTATTTTGAATTTAATTTACGAGTATGTAGGTACACGTGTAATGGTGACTGAGTTGGTCAGACCTTAGACTTGATCAACGTTAGGTCCCCGGTTCAAATCCTGATGTATACGGTTATAGATTTGGAATAAATAATAATTTAAGCCGATGACTGCCAATGGCTTACATATAATCAAAGCGATGATGAAATGATAAAATATACATATAGAAAAAAAATCAAATATAAGTGGAGATATGAAAGCTAAATCTCCAACTGCAAATTTTAGAGTGAACTTTTGAACTTTGATTAAAAGCTCTTTTCTGTGCCAGTCAGAAACGGTTGGTCGCTGAGTGTCTGTCATGGTCAGATTTTCACGGAAATGTTTCATATTTTTTTCAGTCGTTGATTTGTAGCGTCGGCAACAAGCCAAAACAAAACTTTACTAGCATAACCCAATTAATACAAGTATTTTTTTATTTAGTTTACCTACTTAAGGTAAACATATTGACTATGGCTACTATGCTATAATACAGTGGCGGATCCAGCATCGAAATTGACTTTAATTCTTCAATTTCGTAAAAGTTATTAAAAAATTACCTCAATAAATCGGTCCAGTAGTTTTGAAGTGACACTCATACAAACAAATAGACAGTTTGACGCTAATAAATGATAGATTATAGCTTATTTAGAGTCCATCTCGCCATTTTTTTAAATCGTATCTAGGTACATGTTTTTATTCAATTACAATTTTAGTATACTCGAATATACGAATCGATACATAATGGTACATCATTGCGTATTGAACCGTTCTGGGGCCTTAGAGAAATTTCATTCCATTGGCCTTCAAGCCAACGGTAAGCGTGAGCCAGAATCGCCAATTTGGGTAGAGAATTAAAAGCGAGAGGCACTCTGGCTTAGGAACGAATGAAACCGGTCATTTCGTTCACTATTTTCCAGACAGCAGCTGTCATTTGTACTCAGCAAAATTTTGGAAATTTCGTATTTCATAAACATGTAACGAAATATTATATTTATGGTGTTTTACTTAATAAAACACTATAAATATAATATTTCGTTACATGTTTATGAAATACGAAATTTGATAATAATAAAATAAGTACATATATTTTTTGTTTATATTTTAAGAACTTTAATCTCGTCTTGTAACTAAATACATTATAATTTCTTCACATTGAATTGTAGCCCGACTATTAGCGATGTAATACCTAATCAAATAGTTTGTTGCTACAAAGATTAAGCTGTTTTTGTAACTACTTTAAACGTGTGTGATATGTTATGATAAATAAGTTAGCATTTGTCTAGATTAGCAGTATTTAGTTGGTAGGAAATGCATTTTTAGGCAGAACAACATGCTGAGCATTATTTTTCAATATTTAAGTACCTATTATATGCTGTAGGTACATGAAAAATCTTCTTCAATATCTTACAGAATTAGATGAGAGTATATTCGTGAGTTTAATTCCCACTTAATAAATGTCTTTGTTATAGGTGTGGCCAGACACAAGTGAAAAGTAAAAAAAAAAATGGAGCCCCTAGCTAGAGTTAAAGCATGAATGGACTAAAGTGCCCTATAAAAAACTAATTTACAAAAAAGGGGTAATTAATTTATAAGCATCAAAACTGTGTTCCTGAAGCTATTTATTAATTATGTTTAAAGTGTTTTCTATTTGAGTGTCAATATTCTCATATAATTTACATTTTTAATTAAAATTAATATACTTATGATTAGCAAATAGGTTACATTGGAATGGTAGTATCCTTCAAGTTGCTTTTTGGTAGGTTGTTGATGTAAATTAATAATAATAGGTACACTACTTTGTGGGATGGAACATGTTATATTTGTTATCTATTAATCTGTAACTTGTACCATATGTGGTTGTGTTAGTTAGGTACCTCAGCTTTAGAAGTTTAATGGAACATATCCAAGGCAACTTTATTATATTTCACAAAGGGACTATAAACTTACCTACTTACTTATAAAATATAATAATGTATTAGGAGCATTGTTTTTGGTACCTACACACAGAATAAGCTTATAGCTTAGTTTATGACTAGAACAATTTATCTAAAGAAAATCCTACTTAATACCTATTATTGTTGTTAATCCAGGCCTTTGTATGAATTAGGTCTTTCAAAGTCACTCTTATGGTGATTAGATATTTATAAAAATAATCTTGCCAATTTACAAGTAATATTGACAATTCCTATTTTTTATTCTAAAATCAGTCTAAAAACTTGTCATATTAGTTTATTAGGATAATCTTTTGAAGTTGTCCTTAAATTCGATACACCAATATCCTATATAAAAATATCCACTTTATTTTTAAAACTTTGGGACGATTTTTTATTGAAGCAGTAATAATTTATTAATCTATTCTCTCTGTAGTAACAACTTTAATAAAATTCGGACACACAAACAAACATTCCTATGATAAAAACATAAAAAAAATATATAAATCAAACAAGCCGTGAGCCTATTCCAGACAGAATTGAAATCGTCAACTTTTTTTTCCGTTGTCCTTACGGAATATGGAAAATTTGGTGATTTCTCTACCAATCCTATACAAACAAATGTCAAAAAATTTCCAGAGTGGGTGTGGCTTACTATAGATTCTATGGAATAGCCACTTCTCTACCAATTTTTCCGTCCGATTTCAAAGCCTACTGACAACTGTCAAAATTTATACCTAATTGACTGAGAGCGATTCTATCGATGGAATGGAGTATAATTTCTCTGAGGCCCCTGGACGCTACCTCGTGCATGTCATGTGTTTCGGATTAAATAATGAAATCACACTGTTTTTAAGACTAGGACCAGTATTTCTTCTAATATAAATTAATTCTTTAATATATATTTTAATATTAAGGTAATATATTTAAAACCAATATTAATTTATATTTTTTATTTCGTCATCATTTCATTGATTTTTATTCTACGTTTCCGTAATTTCTGTAAAAGCCCTTTAGTCTCTTTCCTACATATGTAAAAGAAATACCTACACTGTTAAAATTTAAGCTAAACCACTCCCGTTTATGATATATATTTTTTTCGTATAACGGTTTAATCCTATGGCATACTGGAGGCGATACGCGTGGAATATTTTAAAACGCTGTATTGCTTTATTTTCAATATTTCGTCTAAAGTTTAGACGAAATATTAGACTCTAAACAAATAGTTTTATGCATTACCTACAATGTTATGTTTGCTACTTGACGTAGAACAGCATGCTTAATGGATCTTTTTTGAGAAAAAAAACGGTGTCATACAAAAAAAAGCTACGTCTAGACCAGTAATTCTCATTGCGATTTTTAAATAAGAATTACTCGTATTAAACTTTTTTGGTTCCATATATTTTTATTTTTAAAAAGAACCTACACGTGTTTTATTTAGTTCTGAATAATACGTATCAAGTTGTAGAATGGCTTATTTAAAAACTAATTTTATATATTTTTTATTTAAAACAAATAACCATTCCCCAACTGGGATAATTGAATAAGAGTATCTCCGAAATTTCCGGACATTTTTTTTCAAACAAAAAAGTAAGGGAACTAAATAAGTTAGAGAAAAGTAAAAGATTGGCGAGGAATATAAATAAAAATTAAAGGAAAAGAAAACCACAACGGCCTTGGTTGATGATTTAATCATTGGCATGCCCTTAAATCACAATTTGTATTTTTTTATTATTTATTGAAGCAACACATTTGACGTTGATGTACTGAATAGCTGATACGCGCAACTTCATCTTTTTTTTAATTTTTTTATGAGAGGTCGGCATGTGACCTCACATCTACCTGATGGAAAGCAGTATGAAGGTCCAAGAACAAATGCAACACGCTTCGTTTAAAGGACTCGAGATTATAGGAAGAAGGAAACACGCGAGCAGGTAGAGCATTCCACATTTTAATAGTGCGACAGATATACGAATCACCAATTTTTTAGTAATTTAAACCGTTTACGCAGCGTACGCTCTTGCAACATTTTTCATTGTTATACTCCGCTTCTATTGATCGTAGCGTGATGTTATAGCCTATAGCCTTTCTTGATAAAAGGGCTATTCAACACTGAAAGATTTTTTCAATTCGAACCAGTAGTCCCTGAGATTAGCGCGTCCAACCAAACAAACAAACTCTTCAGCTTTATAATATTAGTATAGATTACACAGTCCATGAATAGACATTACCAACACCAGTATCACCGATACCTACCTAGTTGAATTAATTAATCGGACCTTAGTTAATTACTTTGAAAATATTACTCCATGTGGTAAAACTGAGGAAAAGCGTTTGTTTTTTCTTAGCATGCGACACGATTATGTTGAACTACTTAATTTGCATATGAACGTTTTGCAGTAGTGGAGTTGGTTTATTTCGTATTTAATGTTGTATAGAAATGCAAATTGCCTTTGTTGAGTTCTCCCTGTTATTTCAGTGCGGTCTATGAGTGTTAATTAACTGAATCTAGTTAGAAGTTTATTTAATTAATGTTTAGTTTTTTAATAGTACCTTATATATATATATATATATATATATATATATCTATACGGGTGCCATACGGCGCCCGAGACCGCCTAGACGGCCCCAGGGTACCCAGCGGAGGGGTTTTAATCCCACCTCGTCGTAGCCGATGGTATGAATCTACACCGAACAAGTGGCTAGCTCGTCGCAATGTTTTGGTTTTGAATAGTCTCAATAACCCATCTATAAACAGTTTCACAAGTTGGTATAGTGAAACCGGGACCGACTTCTTGACGTGCTCTCCGAGGCACTATAGTGGTATTGTCAAACAAATGTACATAATTTTTTTAATTAAAAACTCATTGTACACACCGGGATTCGAACCAGGGACCTAAGTGTTTTTTTTTAAGTCCAAGGTCTCACCAACTCGGCCGCCACGTATGTATATATATATAATAGTACCTTACCTAGATTAAATGTATAAAACCATTTTAATGAAAATAAATTACTCTTTTTAGGCTAAGAAAGTATTTATTATTAATATTTTCGAAGAATACATAATAAATTATATAGTATCTATAAGGTAAATTTTCCTCCGTGATAAGGTAATTTTAAAGTCTTGAATAAATAAACAGTAAGTTATGTAAAACTTGCTAAGTAACTATTCCCCTGTACGTCTTTATTGTATCGAGTCATAGCCGTGAACGACGCATACAATACAAACAATGAAGTAAGTAAAATGGGCCACACACGACACAAAGACCACTGCGGCCATATTCTGTTTCTTGTAATAATAATAACGAAATGCTATAAAAAAGAAATTAAACAATCAGCAACAACAAAAAATAATAAAGTCATGTAATATATTCCTTGTATTACAATTGCTTATGGTTTGCATTTTTTTAGCATTTTGTGTCGTGTCTGCCTGTAGGTACACTAATAATTTTATTCTTTACAAAACCTGAAGATTTAAAAGAAACTATTGTATTCCTTTTAAGTAAGGCTGTTGAAACAAAATAGTGTTGGATACTGAGACAAATATGAAATTATATTATATGAAATTAAAATAATATTTTTCCATATGTCAAAATTAAAGTGCAATTAGCTTATTAATATGTAGTTTCAATCGATTATTTTAATGTCATATGTTAATTAGTTATAATTGTAATTAATGCATTGTTTTAATACAGTTTAAAAACCAAAATAGTTTATATTTCCTGAGATTTAAGTATTCTCATGTATTCTTTTAGCTTTATACGGTCACCTACAAAACTATAGTCCACCACTGACTTTAACAACAATTTATAGTTATCTGGATTAATATTCAGTAAAAAACGAGCCTTATTACAACTATTTTATCATTAAATTCCATAAAACCACCTTAAAAATTACATTTCTAAACATCTAACATCGGATACTTACCTAAAACTCTGTTGCAGTAATAATGACTCAAAAAAATCCACCAAAATAAATGGTAATTTTATTAGTTACCATTCTCTCGCTTCGACGAATGTGTGTGGCCATCCTAAAACTTACCACAATGCAAAGACTTCTACGTGAATTGAATGATAAATTAACTAAACTTAGTTACCATACCATAGTCTTTGACATCCGCACTATATTCTGAATAACAAGTAACCGAAAATAATTATTACAAGTATTTTTTTAAAAAAACTTAGAAGTCTGATTAAGACTTATTTTATTTTACGTTACGTTGTAATAACAAAAAGGATGAATAGAGAATAATGAAACAATAATAACGAAGGAACCAAGATACAACATTACAACATTGTAATTGGTTTATTAAAGAGATAAAATTAAATTAAACATAAGATAAAATGCCAATAAAATGTTTCCTGAAGGGTGGGAATCGAACCCATGACCCTTGTCCTCGCTGTATTAGTTAAACACTTCACGACATTTAGTCCTCTGGAGTTCGTCAATACAGTAAACATATCAATACAGCGAAAGCGAGGGTCGCGGTTTCGATTCCTACCTTCAGGATTTTTTTAATGCTATATCTAGCGATAATTTCAATGTATCAAAAAGCAATTAAAAATTATGTATGAAAAAAATGCCGACATTTTTTATTATTATTTTATTGTCGTGTAATATTAAGTCAAACTTAAAAGTAGAATTACAATAACGACTTTAAAATTACAATGATTTTTTTTTATTGTTACTTATTATTTTACACTAAATTCTGTTATTACTTATAAGAATACGCTTTTTTTTGATCGGGTGCATAGTAATTTATGATTTTTAATCAGAAAAAAAAAGGCCGCTATTCCAGAGGTTGTTAGAGGACAAAGGTTTTATGTTATGAAATTTTTATATATTATCTCTAAAGGTATACCAGACTTACTAAATATATGCTTCAAAAATATATGTATAGATAAATATATTCGTAATATATAAATAAAATATACGCAGAAATATTAATAAAACACCAACACGTTCAATAATTATTAATAGGTATATTACCTACTGTAATGCAACTCAAAAAATATATCAACTTCCACCGATTATAACACGGTATTCGGCAATACAATATTTGGTATGCATATAGGCAAAGTTGTGACGTAAGTACTGATTGATGACCCAAATCTTCTAACAATACACCGCTCTATCCAATGCCTAAAGTCACTGTGCACTGATTTAGTCATAAATCGATTCAAACTACTAAATTTAGATTCCAAATTCAAAATAAATATGACCTTCTGTTCTGTGAAGATATTCTAAATTCAAATCTTGTGTTTAGTCAAGTTGTCCAGATATAACACGAAGAAAAGCAAGAGGTAGGTGGGTAGATACCTAAAGCGCAGAGGAGAAGGTATGTGTCATAAACAAGCTATAGGATTATGGTCCTGCGACTGGAATCCAATCGTATTGGTTGTTTACATACATATCTTCTCTCCTCTCCGCTTATAAAATTCAACAGCGACAAAATGAAGTATTTGTAATTTGGAAAGATGAATATTAATGTTGTTGCCCACTGTATATTTTTTAAGCGCATTTAGATTGAATTGATTGATCTAAACAACGGATCTGCTTTTTTAGTTAATTTAGTAATTGAGTGAATTACTTTTATGATTGAATGAATGAAAATTCTTAATGCCTTGTGCCTTATGTCTTAGAACTTATCGACTTATTATTATCTATTATAGGCAGCCTTAAATTCTTAAATTATTAAAGCCTTGTGCCTTATGTCTTAGAACTTATCGACTTATTATTATCTATTATAGGCAGCCTTAAATTCTTAAATTATTAAAGCCTTGTGCCTTATGTCTTAGAACTTATCGACTTATTATTATCTATTATAGGTAGCCTTAAATTATTAAAGCCTTGTGCCTTATGTCTTAGAACTTATCGACTTATTATTATCTGTTATAGGCAGCCTTAAATTCTTAAATTATTAAAGTCTTGTGCCTTATATCTTAGAACTTATCGACTTATTATTATCTATAATAGGCAGCCTTAAATTCTTAAATTATTAAAGCCTTCTGCCTTATGTCTTAGAACTTATCGACTTATTATTATCTATTATAGGCAGCCTTAAATTCTTAAATTATTAAAGCCTTGTGCCTTATGTCTTAGAACTTATCGACTTATTATTATCTATTATAGGCACCCTTAAATTCTTAAAGCCTTTTGCCTTATGTCTTAGAACTTATCGACTTATTATTATCTATTATAGGCAGCCTTAAATTCTTAAATTATTAAAGCCTTGTGCCTTATGTCTTAGAACTTATCGACTTATTATTATCTATTATAGGCAGCCTTAAATTCTTAAATTATTAAAGCCTTGTGCCTTATGTCTCAGAACTTATCGACTTATTATTATCTATTATAGGCACCCTTAAATTCTTAAAGCCTTTTGCCTTATGTCTTAGAACTTATCGACTTATTATTATCTATTATAGGCAGCCTTAAATTCTTAAAGCCTTGTGCCTTATGTCTTAGAACTTATCGACTTATTATTATCTATTATAGGCAGCCTTAAATTCAAATCTCATATAATAGTACATACAGACTGATGACGATCATAATTACATGATTGTTTTAATTGACGATATTAAAAACCAAAAGAAAAATTGTACTTGGATGATTTACTAACTTCAGTCGACCACAAAAATATGAAATTAAAATTTGTAACAGTACAATCTGAACTAGTTGAGCACAATGAAAGTACTCAAACGAACTCCAGTTTTGTAATCCTAGTGTAAAAGCGACCAATGCTAAAAATCTTATTCGATTTACATAATAACTAGTAAAGTATCTAGGAAAATGGAACCCGTAAGGTAAGATGTATGGTAAGAAAGAAATATGATGATCAACCGTATCATCTCGGTAGATGTAATCTTATCCGTGTCTTGAATAATATAAGATATGAAACTGATAAGATAAAACATTAGTTCCTATGCATTAGAAATCGGCTTCAGTTCAATGTGGTGCATACATTTTGTACAGTCTAAGGTAGAAGGAAATTACTTGTTTATACATCTGAAGTAGGATTACAGAATACCTATATAAATATAATAAAGATTTGTAAAAGTCAGAACAAAGAGGTAGGTAACCTCTATCTAACCTCTTCATCATTCGTTTCGTTATAGCAACAGTAGGCGTTTTCGTGAGCTATTTGTACGAAAATAAAGATAAGTAAAAAAACATAACTAACCTTAAAAATCTAAAATTAATTTTGACAGGTCTTCTTTTTATTTTAATAGCATGCCTCCTTCTAGCGAGGGCTGCCGCTCCAGCGAGCAAAGCGCCTTGCGTGTCGTCGTCGGACTCGCTTCCGTTGTTGTTGATCTCCAGCGGCGGCGGCGCCCGGGAGCCGCCCGGGGTGACCCTGCCGGCACCCCAGGACAGCATGGAACTCCGGAGAGACCTAAACGTCTCCGTTGTATCGACCCCCACTCGCCCAGATCCTCCAACATATCGACACACGCGCACTTTAGACCACTCTGGGCACTCACTTTCACAATCACCATGGATGTCACAAAATGTTGACAATACTATAACTTCGGCACATATTATTATTTTGCGTTATATTTGCAGGTGTTACGATGCACAAACAGCGATATCAACGACGCAAATGTTAGTCAGTACGCTCGCGCCGCAGGCATGTGTTGTGATTACGGCACGGCCTTATCGAGCGCCTGTTGTTGTCCTTATACACCTATTGTATCCTAATTTAGATATAAACGTGTGACGCATATCACGGCTCGTAATAGCGGAGCTCTATCTGGGATACCGGCCGGGATGTCCGATGGATAATTTAAACAGCGATAATTGGAATCAGAATCAATTACTCGATATAGGAACAGAGGACGCGGCTGGTACGTTTCAGACGCTGACATGTGTCTCCCGCCTCGATCTCATAGTTAACATTCTGCCGGCGTTACCTACGCAATGAAGGAGAAGTCGTTTACATACAATTAATTATACATACACGTGTTCTACTTCACTCCGGGTGACAGAGATGAGCGGCAAATATGAAGGACAAAATTAAACTTATAATTTAAGATGTGATGCCCGATTTACATAATTGTGAACGTACGTTTATAGATATGATTTTAAACCGACACGAATGAAGTTATCGATTTACGGCACATATGGGCACTTACGGGTACTTACGCACCATTAAGCACAATCACAGCAATCGCACACACACACCGCCCGGATCCATAAACTCAATAAAATTGACGACAATTGTTCACCAAACACTTTAAATTGTATATTGTTCATTCGGTACGCGAGCAAGAAACTAGTTCCGAATGTTTTTCAACAAATTGAGCTAAAATTACATTAACGTTATGAAAGTTTAAAAGCAGGAAGAAAAGTGTCCCAGCGTGTTGGGTTGTATAAACACTGTGACATACTGCGCGCGCGCATGCCGGCGCGTCTCGTCGGCCGTGCTTCGACGGGATCCAATTGGCATCCGATTCAAAATAGAAGAGCTTCGAAGACATGCCTGCACTAAATTGACAGTCACATTTTTTTGTTTGTCTATTCGGTAATAGCATTATTAAAATGACATTGAAACCTATTTAGATGAATCGTTTACAATATCAATTACGTTTAGCTGAATCTCATACCATTTAAATTTATGAAATGGAATATCTTTGTACCTACTTATAAATATTCCCTAATAATGACAAACTCTTAGAAAAAATACATGAAATGTGTTATCTAAGTAGGTTTATGCTGTGAGATTAACATGCATGAGATCCGTTCCTGGAATATTATTTTATTAAATATTGTTTGCAATTATTTATAATCAATAGATAAAAAATTATAAAATAAATATCATCACGGGTGCCTTACGGCGACCGAGACCGCCTAGACGGCCTCAGGATACCCAGCGAAGGGATTTTAATCCAACCTCGTCGTAGCCGATGGTATGAGTCTACATCGAACAAGTGGCTAGCTCGTCGCGATGTTTGGATATACTCAATAACCGTTAACAGTTTCGCAAGTTGGTATAGTGCTCTTCAATGCATTATAATAATTTCAAGGCATTTTAGTGGTGTTGTTAAACAAATGTACATATATTTTTTAGAATAAAAACTCATTGGTACACACCGGGGTTTAAACCAGGGACCTAAGTGTTTTTAAGTCTAAGGTATATCCAACTCGGCCACCACGTATATAAAAATAAAAAAACCAAAAATTTTATAAAAATATTGGTATATTTAAACCAAAAAATAATAAAATATACGTCCTACTTACCTAAAGAAAAGAGACAGCCGGCGCATATTGGATATACAGCCTTGTTTAGCATATCTTTTGATATTGGTTCGAAAAATATTTGTATAAGGCCCCGACCTTTAGTCGGTCGAGTTGTTTAACCATTGTTTTGTGGTTTTATCCCTTTAAAATATGCTTTCCAATAATAATATTTATGGACAAAGTTATACAATCTAATTTCGTTTGCATTAATTTAATACAGGAAACACGTGTAGGGACATACTTAACGCCTCTAAGTAGATAAGGAATAAAAACAGAATTGTTAATTAGTGGCTTAACGTAATCCCGCTTGCTACACAAATTACGAAATCAAATTATGTCTGAGATAGTTTCGACACTGTATTGTTATATTATCCTTTTAACTTGTATATCTATTATATCTACTATACCTATAGATATTATAAAAGAGAAAAAAAAATCGTTTGTTCCGGATCAATTAAAAAGCTACTGAGCTAATTTAAAAAAATGTTTTTCTAAAAAAATATGAGCGTGTAAATTTACCCTTGCAAATTTTTTTGCATTTCTAAAGATCAAAATGACCCCAAATCTAATTAGATTTTTTTATTTAATCACAAAGTAAATTAAATTCTTACGAGTAACATTACATCACTTTGTAGTAGGTACACTTTCTAGGCTTTATGTAAATTGTGCATTGTATTTGGCAGGTTTTTAAAGAAGTTGTTTTGTAAGTTTACTGTAGGTAAATTACGGCATAGGTAAAAATTTCGCCCAGTTAGTGGTTTATAAAATTTTATGAGAGGTTGAAGAATTTATTTTCATAAAAAATACTTTTATGTTAATATATTTATATTTAACACCTCACCTTCGTCTATCGTAACAAAAAATCGCGTAATGGCAAGATACACATAGATGTAACCAACCCACAATAGTTTGTGTTCAAGATTCAATTATGTTAATTTTAATAATTTTCTAGTGTTATCAGATTTTACCAGTGTTACCAGAATTTACTAGTGTTACCAGACAGCGACATTAACGCGATATTTTTTATAGTAGTTGCTACACGATGATATAAAAAAAGTAAAGCTATAGACCCACCAAGTTTTATGTGAAGTGGCGAAAATAGAAACTTAATAGGAAGGCCGGCTAAATAGGATGTTGAAATAGAATTCGTTTCTCAGTGTTAAATATGCCTAAAACTATAAAAGTGATGCCTGAAATCTTTTTGTTTTTTATGAAGCTCGGATTCAGGCTGCAATCATTCCATATAAAACAAAAACAGTACCGACACAGTTAACATTTAAGTTGGTGGGTCTGTAAGAAGGTTTAGGACTTGTTTATCACACAATAATGTTTATTATATTACATAGTATCTATATTTACGATACGTAAGTATATTGATATACAAGTATTGCTGTTTTTATGAAAACTCCTACCCTTTATGAAAAGGTGCTTTTATTATTATATATATGTTCAAAGGATAATATTAGGATAATATATTTTTTCATACAAAATCCTTAATATTTTTTATAGCAAAATTATTTCGTTAGTTACTTAGATATTTGGTTTTATTCACGTTATGTATTTTTTTCACTAATATTATAAAGAGAAAAGATTTCAATGTTTTTTCCGGGTAAACTCAAAAACTACTAAACCTATTTTAAATATATTTTTTCTCTATAATCAGCGAATAACATGCATGGGCCGTATTTTGAAGTTAAACGGCGGATGCAGTCCCAGGCCTTAGTTAGTGTAGAATAAAGGCCTCTGGGATACACTGTTACGTGATTTTAGTACTTTTTAAAATTAGTGTAAAAAAAAGGAACATTTACTAATACTTTATTGTATTTTATTACCTACATGTAATTGTGTTAAACATTTTTAGATCCATAAAAAAAAACAGAAAAAAAAAATCTTTAAAACCCCGTAAAAAATGCACTACACGTCAGTATGTTGTTATGCACCTAAGAATCTCAACGTCATCTCCTAAAATATGATTGCAAATAAAGCACGCGACATTTCATCGGTCCGTAGTACGACCGGACCGCGGGAAAGTCCGCTAGCCAGAAAACTGGCCCAGGTAGACTGGGCAGGCCAGACACCACACGCGTAGTCGTACTACGACATATAAATCAGGATTGGAAATTTGTTAAGTAAATATTACAGGATAATAAAAATATTATTTTAAATGCTGTTTGAGTATTACTTTTGTATTTCCCGACAACCGAGGGAATATGCATAGTAAACGTGCAATTTTCGATCACATCACTTAAACTGCAAGTGGACTTAGTGCATAATTTCTTGACATAATATTTAGATTGTTATTATCGAATTATAGTTTATTTATGTGGTTAATTGTGGTGTGTTTACTTCGTGTTTTTAAAATATTTATTTTGTAAATTCACATACCGTAATTGGTGGAATAGGCGGTCAAGTAAAAAATGTAACACCAAATATGTACCTTATTCCGTGAATAAAGATTCATTCATTCATTCATTCATTCATCGTTGCTAATAAAAAAATAAGAAACTTATAAAAAAAATACACTGTGTGTTTAGTGATCCGTAATATTATATATTACGTCCTTGACTAATTAACGAGTAATAATATATTAAACTTAATTTATGAAATCCTAGGAAGTGTTATATTATCTAAGACAAGTGTTTAGGCGTTTAATTATTATTAAATACACAACAACAGGTTTTGTGACCACTACCTATAACGATGGTTTACTGAGTTTCAGGAGACTACTGCATACATTTCGTATCGAGGTGGTAGTATCCTTTAAGGTTACAAAACGGGCAATTGCTTTGATGATAAATCAGCGAAGATAATAAAGTAAACTCGTAATGCAAATTCTTCTTTGTCTCCGCCCATTGCGTAATAATTTCGTCGGCATAACGGGTGCACCAAATGCTGGCAAACAACAATTTCTGGATAAATAATGGGGGCTATCTAAAAACGGGCACGCGCGAAATCAACTTAGAGGTAATACATTTCGCCTATCTATTGATTGAGATCTGTGCCCGAGTCTCTGCCAAGCCGCCTGCCTATAAATACACCGAACCGTGCGCGTGATCGCCCTGTGACAACGTTATTTGTTTGCGAACAAAATAACAACTTCATGTTGGTATTGCTAGATCGTAATGTATAAAGAGAGGGATTCATTTATATTAATGATGGTGAAAAAATATGAAATTTTGGGTTTACGTAAAATATTCAGATTCAGAAACTTTTGGTGTTCATATATTCTTATATGGGCACAAAGCTTTTATATGGTGTAATTTATTTAAAATTCTTTATTGCACAAAATTGTACATAGGCGAGCTTAATGCCAGTAGAATTGTCTATTTTCTACCAGTTAACCATTGAAAAAGTGAAACTAGCTCTTTTTTAGCTGGTAGACACTATTTTGCAAATACTCGTAGAAATATTATCAATGATGCATAACAATACTAAGATTTTTCAAACGACAGATAAAGTAATTCAACTATCTGTTGATTGACTTGTACGGAGAAAGAAAAAAATAACAAATTAACTGACATTTTTTTATTCTTCATACAAGTAGACTTTAACTGTTTCAGTCGTCAGTTATGAGGCCTTAAACTATTTAAATACGTTATATAAACATTAATTAAATTAGACTCTTCTTTTTCTCAAAAACGGTTGTAGGGGTGAAGCGAAGGGTTTCGATAAGATTTTTTTTAAAACGGTAGGTCCTAGGATGGGAATATGTAAAACGAAAATGCTTTGCTTTTAGGTGTATTTTAGCAGTTTTAATATCTTTTAATATAATAAACTATTTTGCCACAAGGATAGTAGAAGTTTAAGTATTTATATAATGAGTTGTCAATTTAAATATACTGACAAGCTTAATGCCATTAATGCATTTAATGCCCTTTTGACAGTAAATATTAATTAAGCTTGTTCTGGGTCAGCAAATACAGCCTCAATAACCCATCTATTTAGGTTGGTACTAACAACTTCAAAAGTTAAATATTATTAAAATGTCGGACCATCACCAGAATGTGTTGCTGACCTACCCTAACTTAAGTATACCTTCAAACCTATCAACTTATTACTTTTGACAAGGTGCATTGAAAAGACATGACTCTTTGCTGAGTCAGAAAGTACAGCCTCTACTTACTAATAATTCAAGTTCAATCAATTTATAAGCTGTCATAAGCAAAAAATACAACTTTAAATAAACTTTAAACGAGTGAATTTGTCAAACCAGCTGTCGTTCGAAGCAATTTGCATTTTTATTGAAATCATAATAAGTTTTAAATCAAGTTGTTATAGTTTGGAACGGTTAGCAGTTCTTAGTTGATTCTGAGCCGTTGTACAGAGACGGATATTGGAACGCTGCCATTTTTTAATTCGAAGATAGGCATTGACTGTGCCAATATTCATTCTTTGCACTTTCATTTTAGCAGAAAATAAAATATTAAAAAGCGGAGTCTTTGAAACAGACGCGCCTGTATAAATCTGTGTATGGATGTGGAGGAAGCTAAGAAAGTATGTGTATCGTGCGATCCTGCCGAGGGTTTTTAATATAAATTTTAACGTTTACTTACACTTGTTAATACTAGTGAAATATATGAATCAAATTAAAAATGTAACATGTATGTATGTAAATGTAAGTATTAAGCGCATTTGTGGTTTTGCGAGTACGCCGTTTGTCTTTGCATCCGCGTTCCTACATATTATTATTATTATATTTACAGCAAATAATAAGTAATTTATTTGTTTATTTGGATACTATTAAATATATAATCAGTCCATGTACAATTATCAGTAGCTAGTTTTATATCTTAATAAACTCGCTAAGATTAATATGAAGGTTAGAAATTAAACATATACAATCCTATAATTATTCCAAATAGAATTTACAATAGTTGATAGAGTAATTAATAAAATTACTTGTATTATTAATT
The DNA here is from genome assembly GCA_947458855.1 of Monopis laevigella. Lineage (NCBI taxonomy): Eukaryota > Metazoa > Arthropoda > Insecta > Lepidoptera > Tineidae > Monopis > Monopis laevigella. The sequence goes on from OX381578.1 coordinate 26,082,698, forward strand.
ATTGGATATATACATCATAATACAAGGGTTTTTTTTAAGGTACGACAATTCTAGGAAATGTAATATATTATTTTATCTTTCAACTAGTGTCAATTACTGGCAGATATTGTACAGAAAAATACAGGAAAAAAGTGTTTTTTCGTTTCTGTGATACAATATTTTTCAGTTCATAAGTAATTTTTTTTTTAGACTAAAAGATTTGTTGCTGGTGAAGTCTACTTTGTATGATGAAAATAAAAATGTTTATAAAATTATTATTAGTTAATGGAACGTTGCATTTTTCTTACCATTATTCGAAAAGTTATCTTCGTAATATTTTAATCAAAGTCTCCAATGGACCGGATGACTGTCTCCGTTCGAATAGCTTCGAGGGTATTATAATCTTGATGATTAAAAAGTTTCGAAACAACAATAACTGAAATGAAGGAAATGAATGGAAAAATCGGTAAAAGGTTTCAAAGTTATTTCAATATAACGCTGTTTTTTTTAACAATAATAATTTGTATAGTTGTTAAATAAAAAAATTACCTATCTTAGGTTATTAAAATCTATATATAGTAATCTATGAATGTGGAAGCAAATTGTAAAAAAGAAATCACAAATATTCATTTGTCTCCCTTGTACTCATTAGAATATCTATCTAATAAAAGAGATGAATGTTAGATTTTATTTGGTTTCATTTCCGAACGAAATTTTAACAGATCGCTTTTGCCTACATTTTAAATTGGAACTGTCATATCCTTTATTGTCTTGGAAATAGCGCTGATAATTTAAATTACCAACGCAGATAGCTATCGCGTTCGCTGTTTTATAATTAGGCCACTATTTTCACTCCTTGTAATAATATATGCGGGTTTCGGAGCTCTAAGGCACCCACGGTGGCTCACTTTTTTTATAATATGAAGAACATTTCGAATAATGTCAGAATATGCCTAACGGCATTAAGTCCGCCTTTGTATTATGCAATAAAGTTTGATAAATAAATAAAAAAGATAAATAAATCATATTATCCTGGCCACAAACTGAGCTCTAGTCTTGTACTATGTGATCCAGAAACAATGTTAAATAAAAATACTTTATTGTAAAAAAGCTTAAAATATTCGTTAGGAATTCCAAACGCATTAAGATCGCATATGTACATATGCGATTATTTTTAAGCTACCAACTAATCTTTGGGATATTGATTAACAGACAGGTGGCCTATTACGCCGCACATCGTTAAGCTAAACTTGAGTAACCAAAATGACGTAGTTGTCTGTCAATTTTCAATGTCACCAGGTTTGCATTACGTTAGAATTGCATCATATCGATTAAAGTTTAGCTTAGCGTTGTGCGCGTAATCACCCCACAGATCGCCGATACAAACATAAATATATACTTACGACATATAAAGTACTACATATACTTATACCTACACCATAAAAACGAGATTAGGTTAAACTCTTTTGAATGTAAGGAAAATGGGAATGAAAACGAACTTTAAAGGAGATGATGGAGAATAAAGTAATATACGAGTTTAATAATACATATTGTTTAGGCTGTGATGCTTATTTTGCCTGGTCTTGAAATAATAACGACTCCCTTTTTAGTGTAAATATGGTTTTTAATGCAATTTTAATTAATACAAAATTATGATGCGTATTGCGTAAGGCAGTCTGATTAACAAATATAAAAAAAGATTCTAGACGGTTAGCGCGACGACAGCGACATCTCGTGGCGAAGATCGACAACCAAATCCATCCACAATCGGTAGATGTCGCTCTCCTTAACATAACCGGCCGCCTTGGAAGCTCCAGGTTCCAAAATTATGCCGTTGTAGTGAATGACGTAGTAGGTGATGTTTGGAAATCCGTCAGCTCCATAGGTAGTGGACAAATTTTGCTAAATCCCCTTCGTATGACACCTGTAGATGTAAGTATATTAGCAACACGAGATATTCCGTCTTTGCCTGGAAACACCTTCTGGATCTTGCCTATTCGCCACTTCAAGGGAGGCAAGTTATCTTCTTTTATAAGGACAATACTATTGAGAATGATGTCATCTTTTGCAGTCTTCCATTTAGTTCGTATTTGTAGCTCTGAAATATATTCTTTAGACCATCGTTGCCAGAAGTGCTGTCTGATTTGCTCGATGATATCATAGCGTGACAGTCGGTGAGTAGGCGTTGTCGTCAAGTCTTGCGATGCAGGTGCGGTCAGTGGACGACCGACAAGAAAGTGAGCTGGAGTTAGCGGAAGAAGATCGGCTGGGTCTGAGGACAGAGGAGATATAGGACGGGAATTCAGGACGGCTTCAATTTGCGTTAATACCGTGCTGACTTCCTCGTATGTCAAATGAGCATTACCAATGACCCGTTTCAGATGGTACTTGCAGGATTTTACTCCAGCTTCCCATAGACCAGCAAAATTTGGCGCATATGGTGGAATAAATGTAAATTTAATATTATCGCTGGTGGCACAGTCGACTATGTTTTGCGAATTATTATTTAAAAAATTTGTTAATTCTTTCATGGCTCCTACAAATGTTCTACCATTATCAGAAAATATCTCTGCCGGTTTACCTCGGCGAGAGATAAATCTCTTAAGAGCCAGTAAATAATTTTCTGTGGTTAAGTTTGTCACTAACTCTAAATGTAAAGCGCGTGTAGTAAAACAAACGAATAAACAAATGTAGGCTTTTTCTAGTTTGGCACCCCTCCCTCTACGGTTCAGTATCATCAGCGGTCCTGCATAGTCAACGCCACATCTTAAAATAGGATACCCACCTTCTAACCTTTGTTTAGGTAGATTACCCATAATTGGAGTAAGAGTTTTTCCTTTTAGGCGAGTACACAGAACACAATCGTGTACGACACGACGAGACAAATTTCTACCCCGTAAGGGCCACCACTTTTCTCTGATAGTAGATAGAAGTAGCTGAGGACCTGCATGTAGTAGTCGCTTATGTTCATGACGAAATAATAGGAGTGTGAAAATATGCTTGCTGCAAAGCAATAATGGATGTTTTTTATTGTAGTCAAACTCTAATGAATTACTTATCCTACCTGCTACTCGAATTAATTTATCATTATCCATAAATAAATTTAAACCTATAATACTACTTGTAGATTTTATGGTTGATTTATTTAATAAACTATTATACACAATAGGGAAAGATTCCTGCTGTGCAAGCGAAATTAAATATTTAGTTGAAAGATCTATTTCTTCAACGGATAGCGCCCCCTTGCGGCGGTTAATTTTATTTGAACTATTATGAATAAATCGTAGCAAGTATGCACCTGTCCTTATTATTCTATTATATGAAGAAAACCTATTAAAATCTATAAGACTAACTTTATCTGTACATACTAAAATATTTGTATTTAACTTTATTTCCGGCAATTCATTTAAATTATTATCTAAATTATATACACAATTAGACCAGTCAATATTTGTGTGTAAAAAATATGGACCACTCCACCATGTATTAAAAGATATAAGTGTAGGTAGCTCGAGCCCGCGAGATACGATGTCAGCAGGGTTGTCTTTGCTAATTACATGCAACCACGAACAATTAGTTGTAAGTTCATTTATTTCACCTACCCTATTTTGTACAAATGTTTTTAATAAACTAGGAGACATTCGAAGCCACCCGAGTACGATGGTAGAATCCGTCCAAAATATTACTTTTTGGAATTTTATGCGAAGCGAATTTATAATTTTATTATATAGCCTAGCTCCTATCAATGCACCACACAATTCTAGTCGCGGTATACTTGTAGGTTTTAACGGTGCGACCTTACTCTTAGCGCATAATAATCTGACAGTAATTTCAGAATTTTGAGAATATGTACGAATATAAGCGCAAGCGCCGTATGCACTCATGGAAGCGTCTGTAAATATATGCAGTTCTATAAATTGCCTATTATTGCCCATAACATGACGTGGTACTAATATATTAGGTAAATATGATAAATTATACATAAATTTAGTCCAAGTCGATGCTACTTCTTTAGGTACTGTATCGTCCCAGTCTATTTTGCATAGCCAAAGTTTCTGCAATAAAACCTTTGCAATAATTATTGTAGGAGAAAGTAAACCTAATGGGTCGTAAATCTGTGATATTATTGATAACATAACTCGTTTAGTTATGTTTGTTGAATTATTATCTATCTTAGTACTATAATGTAGTTGGTCACTAGTGTAAAACCAGCCTAACCCTAAAGTCTTACACTGATTTTCGCCTAATACTAAATTTTTAGAACTATTTTGTGATACATCTGACGAGGTAATGTCTGAATTAAAAACCCACTTGCGCAGTGGAAAACAACCCGATTGCATTATGTTAGATACTTGTGTACATATGTACAATAATTCTTCTTTAGTTTCAGTACTTAGAATAAAATCGTCAACAAAAAAATCTTGGTTAATCGCGCGTTTGACGTTTGGATCGTTGCATTCAAATGCAAGCTGTTTAATGCATCTCATACTAAGAAAAGGTGCAGATGCAGTACCATATGTCACCGTATTTAGTTGATAAATACCTAATGGGTCTGAAGGATTTTCTCTCCAAAATATAACTTGAAAATTCCTTTGATCTGAATGAATTAAAATCTGCCGATACATTTTTTCTACATCAGCGCAAGCGACATACCTAAACTCCCTAAATCTAAGCAATATTGAAAATAAGTCGTTGTGAAGTTTGGGACCTATAAACTGTAAGTCATTTAAAGACTTACCTGATGTGGAGGAAGCACTCGCGTCAAATACGACACGTAACTTGGTGCTGATGGAGCTCTCACGAAGAATTCCATGATGAGGTAAAAAATAATGAGGTGATGTTAAAGATAAATGACTAATGCGAGTCATGTGTCCTAATTTAAAATATTCGCTCATAAAGTCACAGTATAATTGTTTTAATTCAGGATTCCGTTCTAGTTTGCGTTCTAGTGATAAAAACCTGTTTTTTGCTAAAGTGTAGGTATCGCCGAGCGCATCAGCTGATTGCTTGAATGGTATGCGAACGGAGAACCTACCGTTATCTACGCGTTGGGTAGTTTTCATAAAATATTTCTCACAGGTATTTTCGTCTTCTGTAAGTATGTTATTAGTATTAAGAACTTCTTCTAGTTCCCAAAACCGTTTTAATTGTGTGTCTAATGATAATGTGTGTGTAAAATTGCATTGAATCTGATTAATGCGCAGATCCTTAAAATATATAGGGCCGGAGACTATCCACCCTAACTTAGTATTTTGTAAGTAGGGCCCGTTGAACAGACGAATCCTACCTTCATTTAGCAGCTCCCAAAATTTGTCAGCACCAATCAATAAATCAATTTTTGATGGTGTATTAAATGTAGGGTCTGCGAGTTGTATGTTCTCAGGAATGTGAAGTGAATGAACATCAAACCCTATTGTAGGTAATTTTGATGTTATAAATGGCAAAACTATACAATTTATGCGGAGGTTATAGTTATTGTTTATGTGTGAACGTATATTAATATCACAGGATTGAGAGGACTGTGTAACTGATTGTCCAACACCTGAGATTTCGAAAGTGGACTGTAATAATGGAATTTTTAATTTATTGCAAAATGATTGTGAAATAAAACAATGTTGACTGCCATTATCCAGAAGCGCGCGAGCTGTGTGATATTTATTATTGCTATCAGCGATATATACCAGTGACGTAGACAGCAAAACCGGTTGTATGCGTTTACTATTCTCGCGTACATCGGTAATGTCAGCTATGTGTGAGTGTGTCGTCATCGAATGCATCATTGCCAAGGGGTATCAACTACGGTATGCGCATTTGCGCCACCTCTGGGCAAAATATGCGAGAAAGAGACTATATACAACAATACGGAAACAAGAGAGACAGAATGATATACAACAACACGGACACAAGACGATACAAAACGGATACTTATTTTTTTTTTTTACTCGGAAAGCAAATGAACTTATTATTTCTGAATTATTTTTAATTTAATAAAACATGGGTTTTATTTTATTAATATTAAATAAAGAAGTACTTTTTGGTATAAATATACGAATAAAACGCTTTCTTCATTAAACTACGGCGTAATTACAGTGTAAATTAATTTCTTGTTAACTAAACATGGCAGAATCACGCGCAAAGCGAGAAGCCATTCAACAAGAAAAAGAAAGATATTTATTTATTTTACGAAAGAGCGGCATATTGTAATATTGTATAAAAATGTTTATTTAATTGTGTTGTGATGTGTTCTTAAATTAAAATTTTCAAATGTTTACACTTGAAATTGTCTTGCATTAATAATTTATTAAGTGACTATGAACTTGTGTCGTTTAAAGAAATCCTATGTTTTTGTGTTATTAATTTCTGTTTAATGGAAAACAATGTTTTAATGGAAACAGGAAAGTGTAGTAAATGCAGAGTGCGGACTAATATCCTCGTATACTGAACCTTTCATAGGTTTCCCGCAGCTACTAAGCCTAACTCGGTTACATTTTCTATTACAATATGCTTAATTAATTTAATTAAAAACGTATTATGAAATGATGTTTTATTCAACTGTACCTACTTAATTTACCCTTAAATATTTTTCTTTGAAGTGAATTTTAATTGAGTACGTTATTTGATTGATGAAAATCAGATATCTACTCAATTAAATTTCACTTCAAAAAACTTTAAATATTTATATCAGGAAGCCATTTTGAATTTTTTAAATTTTAGTTCCCAGGGTTAACGCTGTGGCGCTTAAAACTTGTCGGCATTTATTTACTATGAAGTTGGCTTTCTTCTCTCGTAGAGAGTATTAAGTTCCTTGATCATTGCAGTCGAGACCTCGGAGATGTGAGGACGCGCGACATCTGCTGAGGTGGTCGCTGAATGCGACTGGATAACCTCGATCGATGGCGACGTCTCCACCTTATCCCTACTATCTGTGTGAATTAAACTATTGTGTTTTACATGACAATGTCTGCATGAACCATAAATGCAATCTGCTATCAAATGGCCAGCACGTAAACAGTTACTACAAAGATTCTTATTATTAATTAGTTTTATTTTATCTTGTACAGATAGGTTAAGAAACTTATTACATGAATATAAAGCATGGTGTGCGTTACACATAGGACAAGTGCGTGTATTTTTAGAATTATATGTATTATGTGTATGTGTGCGTGTAGTGACAAAGCTTTGTGATGTCTGTGGTTTGTAATAATGTTTTTTGTTCTCATGTATAGGTATATTTTTATTATTATAAGCATTTTGAGTATTATGACCTACCTTTATCATGTCAAGCATATCTGCCCTATCTGTAAGAAACTTAAGTAAGTGAGAGAGTTTTATTTTATGATTATTATCATGATATATTGAATTAAGAGTACTTTTATGTTGTTCCCACTCGCGTTCGCTAGCCTGGTCTAATTTAGACACCATAATATGTATAAGTAATGTGTCCCAGTATTCTGTATCCTCGCCTAACGATTTTAGTGCTCGTAAGTTTTTTAAGTAAGTATCCATGAGCTTCCTAATCTGTGATGGTGACTCTTTATTTATTGACTGAGCTGTAAATAAAGACTTAACATGATTATGTACCATTAAGCGATTGTTATTAAACCGGTTTTCAAGTAACTCCCATGCAATATTATAATTTTCAGATGATACTTCTAATGACTTTATAACCAACATAGCATTGCCTGTAAGTGCGGATTTTAAATAATGAAATTTCTGAATTTGACCTATATGTGTAGAACTATGTATCAGAGACAAAAACATGTCTCTAAACTCCAACCACTGATCATAAGAACCGTCGAAGGTAGGTAGTGTTATTGTAGGTAATTTGACCATGTTAGAAACTAAATTACTACTAGTTATTTGTGCAGGGGAGGCTGTTTCACTCACCAAGCACTTGGCTGTTGCCATTAAACTAAAATATTTCTCATCAAAAGATTCCCTAACCTCTGCTTGTTGCTCATAATCACTATCATTAACTATTTGTTCTATTTTACTTTGCACTTCATTAAATTCACAATAAATAGTCTCAGCTGTCTGTATGCGTAGTTTTAACTCTGCTATTTGAACTACAGACTGTGTTGAATTACAAAATGAATCAATATATTTGCCAAAAGAAGTTAACCTACTCTTAACTGTGCCACGTTTTCTGATTAATTCACTCTTTTGATTATCACTAGGCTCTAAAATAATAGGAGATTTTGGTATTTTAGGAGACTTATCACCATTTGAGGTCATGATTGTGGTCTATGAGAAAAAAAGAGTACTCACGCGGTAACACCTGAAACTTGGCACCAAGGCACCTGGGTCACTCACTTGATAATACTGAAATATGTAAAACACTATATTAACGTAAACTGAATGTTTATTGAGGGAAAATAGGAAGGATTCTTGACCTGACCGTGTGATTTTGATGACGACGACAACTGCGCAATATCTTCAATCGTCCTGGTTTTTGTATATTTGGCGTAGAAGGTCCAATGTTTAGGCTGTGATGCTTATTTTGCCTGGTCTTGAAATAATAACGACTCCCTTTTTAGTGTAAATATGGTTTTTAATGCAATTTTAATTAATACAAAATTATGATGCGTATTGCGTAAGGCAGTCTGATTAACAAATATAAAAAAAGATTCTAGACGGTTAGCGCGACGACAGCGACATCTCGTGGCGAAGATCGACAACCAAATCCATCCACAATCGGTAGATGTCGCTCTCCTTAACACATATAAAAAATATAATAATAACTTTACACACATATTTCTCTGATCATAAACTAAGCTCTAGGCGTATACTGTGTTTATCAGGACCAACAAAAGTAATATTTATTAGTTGTTTACGAATAAATATATTTGCAAATAAACGATTTTTTATTGTTTTTATTATAAACATACGGATCATGACAAATTGTACAGCAAAACACATTAACTATATTTGTTTCATAAGCAGGAATCGAACTACCTTTAGTTACAACGCCAAATGCGACAACGGAGGAGGAATTATTAGTATTTCTATATATTATGAAATAAATAGATATACTACATTAAAAAAGGTACTTAATCATATTTCGGTTGACAAATTGACATAAATCAAACATTTACTTAACCTATGACATTTTGTCAATAAACATTTTCTTAACAATAAATAAACACAAAATAAATTTGAAAGATAAAATAAAATACCAACTGGTAAACTAGTTTATGTGACATCATTACTTATAACTACATCCGACACAGAAATGGAATAGGATGCAAGGGGACAAAGTCGTATTACAACAAATATTACAGGAATTTTAACTGTGATTTAGCAAATGTATGTTATATAAAAATAAATCTGTATATATTTGCCTTGTCACGCCATATCTTAAGAATTTAATTTTTCTTATGTTTTCTAGTACTTTGTAAAAGGTTCAAACAGAACAAAAATAAGAAAACTGCGCAGAAAATTGTAAAATTTCAGAAAACTTAACAACTATTTTAACTTTGCGTGAAAATAATTTGGAATATTGCAGATTTATTTTATTTCCATGTGTACATCCGATTTCATTTTGTAATAAATGTATTGTTAATCTATACTAATGTATAAAGAGAAAAGATTTGATTTTTTGTTTATTCTAGTTAAACTCAAAAATTACTGAAGCGATAAAGAAAAATACATATAGAAAGCTAGATTATCAGCAGGGACCGGACAACCCGTTGTCCGGCTTAAGTCTTTAAACTGTGTACCTACCTCATACAACGAATTACCCCGTGAACTTGCTTACCCAAATCAACTGCTATCCTATACATTTTTTGAAAGGGTAACTCTATGTCTAACAGGTTAGCCTGTAAGACTTACGTAGCAAAACTATGGTGCAATTCTTTTTGAACTTTGGAAGAGGGGGGGAAAAAAAAGAAGTTGATGGTTATTGCAGTTTATTAACATTGAACATTTCACTGACAAAAAAATATATTTAAGTTAAAATGACTTGTTGATCTGATGATGACTAAAATCGTTGAAACCTTAAAAATATGAAGGGGATTCCCTTTCATAGGGTTACATTTTCAAAGGCATTTGATAACCTCATTTGGTAAAGTTTGATAGGGGTAATGCTTATTTTGATTTCAATAGGTTAGCGCTATAAAATAGCGCTTTATAATTGACTTTAGAGATGCAACGGGTTTGGTAAGTAAACCCTTATTAAAACCTCACTCAAAACCCCCTGAAGGAGATATAGAAAGCTAGATTATCAGCAGGGACCGGAAAACCCGTTGTCCGGCTTAAGTCTTTAAACTGTGTACCTACCTCTTACGACCAATTATCCCGTGAACTTGCTTACCCAAATCAACTGCTATCCTATACATTTAGGTAAACCTTTTGAAAGGGTAACTCTATGTCTAACAGGTTAGCCTGTAAGACTTACGTAGCAAAACTATGGTGCAATTCTTTTTGAACTTTGGAAGAGGGAGGGAAAAAAAAAGAAGTGGATGGTTATTGCAGTTTATTAACATTGAACATTTCACTGACAAAAAAAAATATTTACGTTAAAATGACTTGTTGATCTGATGATGACTAAAATCGTTGAAACCTTAAAAATATGAAGGGGATTCCCTTTCATAGGGTTTTCAAAGTCCGGTCCCTGATTATGAGTCGAGTAACATACGCTGTATTATATTTTATTTCGACCTGATTTATTTTAAATTAAACGGCGCGTGAAATCTCGGGGCACAGTTAGTATTAGATAAATATAGAATTAGATATAAAAACCGTTAAGTGACCTAGTCATGTTTCTCTTTTAATTTGGGGATTCATGGATTTTCCGGATAATACTGCTTCGATTTCTCGTCGAGGTGGTAATCATCTTCATTGTTTAGCCAGCATAGTGGTGGTGGCACACAGTACTGATGACCAGTGATGCCTGTCATTAGTCGAGTACTCCAAGGTTAGCCGGTAGATAATGCCTAAAGTTTTAATTTTGTATATGTACAACAATAAAATACAATATAATAATAATAATAATAATAATAATAATAACTTGCTATATTTCGCTTTATTAGGGCGCCTTCAGGCAATAATATTCACAAAATAAAGTAGATGTAATTTACCTACTTTATTGTTCCCTAAAGACGCCCTTATAAGGCGAAATATAACAAGTTATAATTATGTGTTTATTTATGTATCTTATTGGATGACCTATGAAAAATAATAAACCAACTACAAAAATATATAATTTAAATTCTATGTACAACAATAATATTCAATTTTCATTAATTCCTTTAATGCTATCGAAAATATACTGCGATTTTAACAAAGAACCCATCTACTGATTTAAATCTGTGATCCTCACTGCTACAAAACGTAGAAACAAGACCCTATTCTATTTCCCGCGTGGGAAAAAGGAAACTATTTTATTTATATCGCACTTACTTATCATCAGGGTTGTTAAGTCCTTTCGTACTTTATTACAGTTTTCCTGTACGTTACCATTAATATTGTCCTATAAGGTTTCATTAGAATCGGTGCAGCTGCTTTGTGCCCCCGTCCGGGAAACCTATTTATAAAGTTAAGAAGCAGGAAAACGTAATTGTTTTGTATTACATAATGAAAGAGTAAATGCAATGGAGTAGGAAATTACACCTACTTACCCTATGCCTTTATATTAAGGTGCAATTTGCATTGAATAACGTATACCATAGCTTAATACATCTGACTACGGCGTAGCACTTTATTACTAAAGCTCTAAAGTTCACTTTGGAATAAATATAATAACGGAAGTAAAGTAAGGTAGTCTATTGTTAGGTCGGTATGTGTAGCATTATTTTAATACGAGAAAGAGAATGCTTTTAAGCTTGTTTGAAGGTGTTTGAAGCATTAAACATTTATAATGCTTCTGCTTTTAAATTAATTATATAACTGAGTTAATATTTTAAAAATAAAAAAAGTCTTTATGTCATTTATGTGCCTTATTCCATTGTATGTAAAACATAGGAGTCATATGTCTGCTATTTTCTTATGTGAATGCTTGACTGCGTAACCATTTGAGTTTCAAGATTAAATTTGGATTGTACCTACGTATTATGAAATCCATTTTTTTTAGTTTAGTTGGTCGTGTAGTTTTTAAGTTTTATATAATAATTATTAATATTATACTTAATTAGTTGGTTAGACCTTGGACTTAAAAACACTTAGGTCCCTGGTTCGAATCCCGTTGTGTACAAATGAGTTTTTAATAAAAAAAAAAATATGTACATTTGTTTGACAACACCACTATAGTGCCTCGGAGAGCACGTTAAGCTGTTGGTCCCGGTTTTACTATACGAACTTGTGAAACTGTTTATATATGGGTTATTGAGTCTATTCAAAACATCGCGACGAGCTAGCCACTTCGCTGGGTACCCTGGGGCCGACTAGGCGGTCTCGGGCGCCGTAAGGCACCCATGATGATATATATATATATATATATATATATATATATATATATATATATATATATATATATATATATATATATATATATATATACTTAGTTCAGGCACCGAGAAGATACTAAAATCTTTAAATATTCAACATTTAAACTATTTACCTCAACCATTATTTGAAAATTTGTTTTCATTATTTTATTAAAGGGTTTTTCTTGATGGTTAGTGTATGTATTTTTTGCAAAAATTAATAGTACATTATTCACCGAGGGGAGAAACTGACTGCTTAATACTCGTATACATGTTACTTATAAATAATTAATATTCACGAGTTAGAAATAGCTCTTTTTATAAAAATACCTACGAAGAAAATAAAAGTGTTTTGGTTAACAAAACTAATAAAAAAACAACACGTTAGTTAAGCAATGGTTACTATTTTCGCCCGCATAATTATATGTATGATATTAATAATGTAGGAGTACATTCTGCCTCCTTTTCAAAAAAGTAGGCTTTTCCAAGCAAGTTAAGTATAATTTTCATTTGCTGCCTTTAAATAAGTTTTATTAAATAATATGGTGGAAAGATATTAAAATTTAATATCTCTCCACTAGATTAAAGGAATTTAATCTACCTAAGAGGGGCGGGGGGAGCTATTCCCAGAGGCATGTCATATACCTGGCATGACAAAGGTAAGAAAAAAGAATGAATTAAAAATCGTAGTTCATTCAATTTATAATAAATTGAATTAACTATGATTTTTAATTCATTCTTTTTTCATTTGTTATTTAAATGATTTCAACCATATACCAACTTCTGAAACTGTTTATAGATGGGTTATTGAGTATATTCAAAACATCGCGACGAGCTAGCCACTTTTTCGGTGTACGACTCATACTATCGGTTACGACGAGGTGGGATTAAAACCCTCCGCTGGGTACCCTGAGGCCGTCTAGGCGGTGTCGGGGACTGTAAGGCACCCGTGATTATACATATACATAAATGATTTCAATGTCCGTCTACTAAATTAATTTAAAACCTGTTTTGTACTTTATTGGAAGTCTTAGCATAAACGCGAAGCAATTAGGTAGAGACATGCCCCTAAATCTATAACAAGGTGTCCCCAAAAAACATTAGCGCGAAAGCCTGTAACTCTTAATTAAAGCTTTAAATGGTGCTCTGGAGGGCGCCTAACTTAAATGATAAAATTGGTCATTGCAAAGGATTATTATTTGTTATAAATTACCCCCACCGAAAAAGGTTATTTTTGTGTTACCTTAAATTTTCAGGCTCATTTTAATGGGAACAAGTTTACAAATACAGCAGCGACAGGTTCACAACATAATACAATTGAATATAAATTATTTATTTATCTTCACGCCATGTGCAATGGCGCGGCTACATTAGCGGGCTACGGCGAATATTCGTGATAGCGCGAAGAGTGTGGCCGGGTAGATCGTTGCAATGCGCAGTATTCGGACGAAGACGATGTATTATCGGGGCGTGTGATGTATGTAGGCGCGATGATGTAGACAAGAACATCGCGTGAGCCCGGACACGATGTTTTTGGCGCGACAACGCGACGCGTCGCCCGCTAATGTAGCCGCGCCATTAAAAGTATACATTAAGTATAATAACAGTAGGTATATATTAGTATTTCTTAAAATTATTAAGAAAACAAAAGCGGCTTGTGTGAATCTTATCTTATCTTATTGGTTTTTGGGGTTGACATCAGTCAAAAACACTTCGACCCTTTGGGATCTTTTGGGTGTTCCCCATTCCTATTATCCACACACCTCAGTATCGTCCCCAAATATGTTGTTGACATATTTCACTAAGGTCGATTAGCCTGTAGCTTTCTGGATCCGGATAAGCCTGTCCTAGGTATTTTATTCTTTGGATGGCCCTAGCGTCACAGTCGCACAGTAGGTGCCGCATGGATTCGGGCTCCTTACCACAGAATCTGCATGTGGGATCATCTCTTACTCCTATAGTATAGAGGCTTGTGTGAATATTATTGGCGTTCCGTAAAAACTTGGGAAAAGTATGATGATTTTAGAAATAAAATAATATTTAGTTAATAACTATGTATGTAAATAGATATTAAACCGCCTAGTCTTATACTGGTTGGGTATGTGGTATGTGTTCGGTATGGTTCTTAACCAAGCGCAACCTTACACTTAATATATTGTTTTTTTTTGACTCTTCATAAATGTCTGTAAATAATAATAATAGTATTAATAATAATAATAATAATGATAATAATAATAACAGAACAACACATTACAATAGACCTGACATAACATTGATAGATAAAGTAAATAAAAGTACCCACATAATAGACATTGTTATCCCTAATACAAATAACCTACAAAGCACAATAACAGAAAAGCTAAGAAAATATACAGATCTCAAAGACGAAATAGCTCGCATATGGCAAATGCGCGATGTTTCAATAGTACCAATTGTTTTATCATCCACAGGAGTAATCCCAAATAATTTACATCAATCACTACAACTACTTGACTTACCTCCACAATCATACATAACTCTACAGAAAGCCTCCATTTTAAATACTTGCAGGATAGTGAGAAAGTTTTTACTAACAAAACCAAATTAGGTAGGTACACTACATGATGCTCTCTTGCCTACGGCCCGTAGGCATCATTATAAACCGCTTCATAAGCGTGAAGATTCAATCTTTAACTAAAATAATAATAATAATAATATGTAGGACAATTTACACATATTACTCTGGTCACAAACTAAGCCTAAGCTTGTACTATATGTACCAGAAATAACGATATAATACATACTATATTTTATAAACACCCAGACCATGACAAACTGTATAGATAAAACGTACTAATATTTTTTTGCCATGGGTGGGAATCGAACCCACGACCTCCGGATACAACGCCAAAGGCACTAGTATACCTTCCCCTTTCCGTTACAGGACACGCACTGGTTGCAAAATGCATATGTATACCGTGGCGAATGTACCAACTCGTACCAAACGTTTTGGCGATTCATACATCTGCCGTACTATTAAAATGTGGAATGCCCTACCAGCTTGCGTGTTTCCTTCCTCTTATAACCTAGAGTCCTTTACACGAAGCGTGAATAGGCACCTTAAGCCGGCATAATGATGGCAACCAGCGGTGCGCCTGTATGCATCCGCTTGTTGCTATCATTCCTGGACATTGCATACTGCTTAACATCAGGTGGATGAAAGGTCACATGCTGAGCTCTTATAAAAAAAAATACGGAGGCGGTCAATATTTATATAAAATAAATGTTAACACTTGACTTTGACATTTGAACTTAGTCTTATTTTCAGATAGTGCACCTTCATCCGACCACCACCGTGTATGAAGCCCACAGTGGAGCCCCCATCGTAGGTGCTACCGTTTTAGAGAAAAAAAAAGACGTATTACTATTCCAAATTTAAAATTTCTAACTCAATCTGTTTTCGAGATATGAGATGGATTGAGTGATCCGTTATCAAAATCATATGACGTGCTGCAATAATAAATATAAAAAAATAACAACAGACAGGACCCTATAAGCAATCATATTATACAGCTTCTGTAAAAACCTTCAAAAAGACAAACTCAATAATTGGGGAAGTAAATAAAACATAAAAACCCCACATCTTCCTGACATGGGCTAAACCTCACCGGATTACCATAGGCGTCTGACATACAGCAATTTCAAATTGAATAAGGCACTTTGCAGCCCTTATTGAGCTGTCGAAAAGGTACTTGGAAACCCCGACCCTTAAACATCACGTACTCGCTCGCAAAGTAATCATACCCCTAGATCTAAAGAAAAAGGAAATGCCCTTTACAAGATATGAAAAGGGATCGTGTGATTTGAGGAACTTAGGTAATTTGCAGTCAAAACAAACAGCTACCTATTTTTTTAAATATTATTTTCCTCGTATTAAATTGCAGTATTTTTTTAAAAATTTTGTGGTCATTTGTTTTACTTGTTATCAACGAAACATACAAAAAAACATCTAGGGATTAATGGTTGTTTCTAAAGCTATCTACAGCGCCCGTCTGTGGCTCAACCTAACTCGCAAAAACGGAATAAGATCGCCAACTCCACCAGCGTCTGTAGATAAATTCTTTATGTATTCAATATTCATTTCATTATTTTCAATATATACTATAATTATTATAATTATTCTCAAAAAATGTTCAATAAATTTATTATTATTTGTAATAAATGAATTGGTTAATCCGCAGGCATAAAAAAATTGTTACTCTAAACCAAGAAATATATTAAAAAAAACATTAATAACAAGATATTTATTTAGAAGTATATGGCTCTTTGAAAAACGTAATAAAATAAGTTTTATATAAATAATAAGATAAATAAATTTGTAATAACTTCACTATAGTGCTTGTAGTTACTGAATCTATATAAACACCGCGATGAGCTGGCCACTGGTTTGGTGTAGACTCAGGATGGTCCGTTACGACGACGAGTTGGTAATAAAAAAAACCCTTTCGTTGGCGAACTCGGGCGACGAGGCACCTGTGATGGTACGCAATTACTACCCATAATCTAATGTTAATCTAAGATTAATATAATCCAATAACATAAGAATGCGGAAGCTTTTATTTTTGGGCCAAGCAATTATAACTAAGACGCCATAGCAATTGAGTCACGTAGGTACGAGCATAAGAATTCCTAAATCGTAATAAAAATAATTGTCTTTAGCCAAACGAGCTGAGGAAAATAGGTAATGAAACTTTATGATGCGCTGTTTGTACGAAATTGCAGATTAAAATCTTTTGCGGAATAGATGGAAAAGGTGTATCTACTTACCTGTATATTAAATAAAATATTATATTTATTATATATGTACTGTATGTCGAAATAAATAAAACCCGAAGGCAAAAAAAGGGATTCTGAAATAATCAAATATATTTTTAGCGGGTTTTGTAGTCGACTTGACGCCTATACAAATGTTTATATATATTATAAAGTTAAATAATCAAAAACCCAATCACAAAAAGGTTAATAAATACAATGACTGACAAAAATATTAATTGAATTCTGCGACAAACAGTTATCGAGTATTACTAGAAGTGCGAAAGCTCATTTTGAATGAAGATTTCTATAAGGCAGACCTTGCGATTACGAAGGACCTTAAGACACTGTCTTGAGGTCCATAATGAGGATTTCCCTAAATGGTGATATTTACAGATTTGACCATATGCCAAATCTATATCTAGACATATATAAATATGGAATAATACGCTGTAAAATATGTTAAACTTGTCGACACTACCTACCAGCTTATTGTGACATATTTTTGCAAATAAACGATTTTTATTTATTTATTTATTATTATAATAAGATATAACAGAACGATGTCTGTACATTATAGATATTGAAAAACAGAAATGGTGGTCTTCATAGCCCGTACTATTTTTTTAAATATTTATTATGAAATAGTGAATATTAAAACTGGGACCAACAGCTTAACTGTCACTATAGTGGTGTTGTAAAAAAATGTATAATATTTTTACATTTAAGCTCGGTGCGTACCAACACACTGGAGTTTAAACCCGCGACTTAGATTGATTGTTAATTATACTGTAGGAAAAGCGACGATTAAAAGTAATAAATGGAGGATCAATAAAATAATTATTATTTACACAATTAAGTCACTACCTATATTTTATTTAAATTATTAACTAGAAAGAATAAGACTTCACATACCTACTGGAATATTTAGCGGAGCGTGAGGAAATATAAAGCAAAGGGTTTAATACATTAACACTAGGGTTAAACATTTTAGTATCTACAGGAACGTGGGTCGCGTATAAGAAAATTCCACAGATTAAATAGAGTACTACGTATAATTCACTCGACTGCTAGGGTCGCTGAGCTGCTGCGGGAACTTGGAAAAAACAATAAATCAACAAAAATAATATATAGAAGATTTTGAAGTTTTTGACTTTTCAAGTAGAAAAATAAAAGTATATTTATTAAACAATAACATGTTTAGAAATTCAAGTCTCTCTGGCCTCCATACTAGGAAAAAACCTATGAAATGAATGCGAAATGAAACCATTCCCATTGAGGTGATTTCCCTACAATACCTTACACTAGTCTAAGGTCTAATCAAACCGGCAACGCGTATGGATATGATGTCAAATGTGATGATATAAATACATATCCAAATAGGTAGGAATATCCTCGTATAATTTTAGGATAGCCTAACTCGAAAGCGTCGATAAAAGCTAGTTTCCCTAAAACACATGTTGACGCTGAAAACAGTCTATGAAATAATTTATATTTGGATAGATACAAGCCACTGGTTCTGTATTGAATAATTAATGAATCGTATAACAGTTTCATAGTATCTATTAGTGGCCGGACCCGGGCAATGCAATCATTTGCGAAGTCCGCAAACAGAATAGGGAATAAGAAGATGTTGCTACGTTAGGTTAATTCCAAAATCCTAAATATTAATCCTCTTCGCTTTAAGCTCGAATTAATCTATATCACGGGCGTAGCCAGGATTTAGTATCGGGGGAGGGGGTTCAAAATTTGTTTATTAATTTTTTTCTTATTGCGTATAATTTTTGTCGAACAAAAAAACAACGCCTTGTCTCTTACGCCCATTCCAAATTTATCTAATTCCATAGATTTCAGGGGGGGGGGAGGGGGTCCCATGATCTATATGAATTTATTATTAGGTAGTTATATTGTAGTGGTCATAGATAGACGCTTAAAAATTAAAATCGAGGGCTTAAATCTAATAACATATAATGGTGAACCCTGAGGCCCTAGAAAAATCGGGCTCAGGGTACCCAGCCGAGGGGTTTTTATCCCACAACGGTATGAGTCTACACCGAACAAGTGGCTAGCTCGCCGCGATGTTTGGATAGACTCAATAATTGTTACCATACATTCAACGGAGTTCGGTTAAGCCTGTTTACAGTGTTTATAAATAGAACGTCGTAGACGATGGTATGAGTCTACACCGAACAAGTGGCTAGCTCGACGCGATGTTTGGATAGACAATTGTTACCATACATTCCCACCGGAGTTCGGTTAAGCCCTGTTTACAGTGTTTATAAATAGGACCCTGTTTACAATATCCCCATCTATAAAAGTTCCATAAGTTTATATAGTGAAACAGTGACTTAACGTGCTCTCTAAGGCATTGTGTTGTGTTGTAAAAAAAAAATATATTGTTAATTAAACATTTATTATTACACACCGGGGTTTGAACCGAGGACCTAAAAACAGTAAGAGTATTTTTAAGTCTGAAGTCTAACCAACTCGGCCACTACGTAGGTATACTGTCTAAATCCATAATATTTTCACTGAAAGCGATTCCGTGATGCAATCTATCGCAACTTTCTCTAGGGATATGTATGGATTGAACCCATAGATAGTTTTTGATAGATTCCCTGATTAAACTAGTCAAGAGTTCAACAACAACAATTCCCATAGCAACTGGGTAGTTTGTAGTTGTAACCATGGTAGGTATATGGTTACACCATTCGCGTTGTATTCGAAGGTTGTTGTGGGTTCGATTTCTACTCATGGCAAAAAAAAATTTGTAGATTTTTTTGTAGAATTTGCCATGGCAAAAACACATCATGTTGTGTTTTTGAAATATAATATGAATTAGTATAATTTTCTAGTAGGTACACGAAGATCAATTATAGACCTTATTTTATTTATTTATTTTTTACAATTACAATATGTATGAAAGGTCCTATACAATATATTGTTTTGCGAGGGTGCATTGGTTTTATCAATTACTATTAATATATATACATTATTTTATCTTTAATTAAATATAAATTATATATATTTTATAAACAACAATTACAATTATAAATTAATTAATTGAAATATATATATTTATATTATATTCTATAATTAACTAAAATACTATTATTACTATTATAAATACTCATATATATATATTTTTTAATGTTATAACTTATAAATTTTTGCACCATGTAAAATAATGTACCTACAATGTAACTAATAATTTTGGAAATAAAGGCTTATTTATTTATTTTTTACAATTACAATATGTATGAAATGTCCTATACAATATATTGTTTTGCGAGGGTGCATTGGTTTTATCAATTACTATTAATATATATACATTATTTTATCTTTAATTAAATATAAATTATATATATTTTATAAACAACATAAAGTAGATTATGAAAAAAATATGGCACAATTTGTGGCATATGCTATGCGATATTTTACGGAACGCAGATGCGACAGGACTTCGTAGAGAGGCATTAATTTTTAATACGAAAAGCCAAATGTCGGGCATAGGGAAGAAATACTGAAATGAGAAAATATCATGAAGGATAGTAATGGTAAAGAGTAAAATTCTAGCAAAATCTTTACATTATCTTTCGAAAGATCTTTTATAGTTTTAATTTTTATATTTTTTAGTAGTACGTACTAATCACGCAGTTGTCAAAAATTTGTCATAAACTGACAACGTTAAAGATAATCTCATAAAGAAAATATAACATTAATTGGGATTTTTTTTCAATACAGTTACAAAAAAAAAGTTAAATATCGTCAGTTGTTTTCACAAGAGCATTTACTATAGGAGAAATAATATAATTGTATTGAAATAATATTCTGAGTTTATTTGTATTCTTCGCCGAAGAGTTATTTTTTCTTTGTGTAGAAGATATACCAATGTAGTGCTCTCTGTTTTAATATAATTACACTATAACCCCATCATGCTAAAGTAGAAACCACATGAGCTTGTGGAATAACTTTTACTAACTCCAACTAACTTCCAAAATTAAATCATGTACGAAAATCCAAATACCGACTCGGAACTTCCGGGATATTCTGTTTTAATACCTACAATATTCCTATATAACATGAGATCATACCTTATATTAAAATAAAGGATATAGATATAGCGAGCGGATCCAGAAACTGTCTGGATTTTCGAAAGTTTTAAGGATTATAAACTGATAAATAATTAATAATGGATATTCATGCGAGCTTAAAATAATATTTTTGAGAGCTGTATATAAAATCCGTTATGCTATAGCGTAGCTATTTGACAATCAAGTAATAAAATAGATGCAATTGCTCATCTATAAACAGTTTCACAACTTGCAATATTAGAGCATTTATTTGAAACTTACAAAACATAATGACTATTATAAAAGCTAGATAATAATAAAAAAATAATTAATGAATATAATTCATTGAGTTCCTCTGGAGCCGCGCAGGTGCCGAGAACTGCAGCCGCATTGCCTCTTTGAATTTCTACCCTATCCTATATATACCTCTAAAGGTTAATATAAAATAAATTTTATGACTTTGAATAGTCTGATTCGTGTCCTTTTATTATGGATAATTCGGTAAAAGATTACTTTAAAAAAAAACTCCAAAACAATGTATGCACGGCGTATTGCTAGGCAAACAATAAAATCGGACTAACAAAAATTCGGCTACGGCCGGTTTCTCAAAAATTTTAAGTATTACTTAGCTGTCGGTCCCAGTTTCAATATACTAACTTGGAAAACTGTTTATAGATGGGTTATTGGGTTAATCCTCCGGACGCATAGGCGTTGGAAAAAGTAGGCTCTAGCACGTCAGTCACCTGATTTTTCAATTAACAATTTTCCCAGTGATTGAGAAAAACCACGAGTGCCTTACCACGCCCGAGACCGCCTAGATGGCCTCAGGGTAGGTACCCAGCGGAGGGTTTTTAATCCCACCTCGTCGTAGCCGATGGTATGAGTCTACACCAAACAGGTGGCTCGCTCGTCGCGATGTTTAGATTGACCCAATAACCCATCTATAAACAGTTTTCCAAGTTAGTATATTGAAACTGGGACCGACAGCTAAGTAATACTTAAAATTTTCGAGAAACCGGTCGTAGCCGAATTTTGTTATTTCGTTTTTTTTAAGTAATCTTTTACCGAATCATCCATAATAAAAGGAAATAAATCAGACTCTATTGAAACTCAAAATATTTATTTTATGTTAACATTTAGAGGTATCTATGTTTAAGTATGCTCTTGGATCGGCCGCCATTACTTATACCAATAAATGCGATGATGCATCTCTTGTTTTTAATTTTAAAAAAATAGTATAAATTGGCCCTTAATGTGCCAATTTCACCATTCACACTGAACGCGATCAGTTCTAGCTAAACCGAGTTCAAGTGTCTAACCAAGTTTAGAGCTCTTGTTTACGTTTCACCATACAAATTAAACTAAGTTCAAGTTGAACTCAGTTTACTTTCCTGAACGCCCGATTTTCGTCGTTAAGCTTAGTTAAACGCGTTCAAGTCATAGAGTATAATTAATATATACAGAAAAAACAAACAGTATAAAGTTTTTTTTAACAAAAGCAATGCGTTTCGTTTCTTTCGTTTCGAAATTAGATAAGTAGATTATATTGATATATTTATTTATTTAATAATTATTTATTAAGTATATAAGAAAATATTATAGTATTATATTATATACTTATAATATTATTTATTAAGTATATGTTATAAAACCGTATTATCGCTTTCAACTGTTGCAAATACTAAACGCATCCCGTTTATTTAATTTAATCTGTGCTAATGTTTAATGTACTAAACCCGTTTTCGTAAACTCGATCAAAATTTTGCTGGTGAAATCGGATTGATGTAAACCGAGATCAATTTCAAAATTTGAACTCGTTTAAGCTGAACTTAGTTTTACTAAACTCCAGGGCCGCCGGCTTTTAGATTACCTCGTGGTTGCTCATTTTATGAACATACAGAAGTACGACTAAAAGGTGATGCATTTTATAAACGTTGGCAAGATGGTAACACAAAGTAACCTACATTGGATATGATATACCCTATCTCCTTTCTAGGGCCTTCAACTATCTCCATACCAATGTTCATCTAAATCAGTTCAGCGCTTTAAGTGTGAAAACTTAACAGACAGACAGACATACAGAGTTACTTTCGCATTTATAATATTAGTAAGCAAGTACCTATGCCTATAAAACCGGATATTGTACCATTTTTATGTCTGGTCATGGGTGCCCTGCACCCACTATTTAGCTTTCATGGGTGCTCTAGCCCTCGAGCACCCACGGAGTCGGCGCCCCTGCTAAACTCAGTTTATATAGCGAACGGTGAAATTTGCCCTTAGAGGTCAAACTCGATCCATAAACTATTGTAACCATAAAACTACGGATACAAACTTCCGAGTCCTATCACTACCCCGGCCAGTACTTCCGTCAAGGCAGTGGGGCAAAATCTATAAAGTCTTACTGTACGTAATTGTGATGTATACCTTTTTAGTTTTATCTTTAGGCTATGGCTACAAAACATGCGTTAAATATTTTTTTTAGTAAGTCAATAAATTGCTTTTACGATGTTGAAAGTAAATTTAGCTATAAAGTGTAAATTAAAATTCTATTGGAATTTAGCAAACCAACAAATTATTATGTAGAGCCTTAATAAGTTGATAAAATAGCATAGATATATATTATGTACATTTAAATATATTTAAAACATAAATTATTTTATATAATACTATAGGTATAATAATATACTATAGGTTTTTTATAAATATTTATCTATAAGTATTAAATTATATATCTAAGCAGTAAAACATAGTTTATAAATAATATACATAGCTAATTCTATCACCAATTAGTGTGTATTATACCTACCCAAATAATAATATTATAACGCCGTGTATATATTGTATAAATTAAATAGCCGATTAAAAAAAAAACATACCTACACTGGGCAATATATGTAAATTGTCCACCATATAAAAAAAGTTATAATATAAAGTGTATGAAGAACTGTCAAATTTATTTATTCTACATAAAATGTTCTTAAATAATTTATCTGACAAAATCGTCTATTATTATTTAATATAGCGTTTATAATTAATTTGTCTAAAGCCCCTATACAAAAGCTAGCTATAATTATATACCGAATGACTTTGGTATCCATGCCGCATAAATAATATGAAAATAAAACATGTATTATTTTCTTATCGGTGCCTAGCAGCATACTCAAATTTAAAACATGTGGTCATTCAATTGTTAGTTTAATAATATTTTATTTTTTATTTTTTTATAACTCTAATTCACTGAACATTTCTTTTAAACACAAATCTTAGGTGCCACTTAGGTTAAGTTGTTTAGACTTTAGGGTAATAGCCTTATAAAATAATCATAATTAAAAAAAAACTGCCACCATAAATATATTATCAAGGATTTATAACTTCTTTTTTAGTTTGCGTCAAATATCGACTATCGTTTGTTTCATGACCGCAGTTTTACGAGGACTTTTTGTATTCGAGTAGTTCTGGTTGCTTATAAATAAAATATCCGTAGGTTAGTTTTCTCTACGGAGAGCTAAACCTAAATTCATGAAGGTAAAAGGAGATTCTGAGAAAAGAAGATTTATTTAAGTGTCAGAATGAACTTAAATAAGAAGTTCAGTCTGACACTTAAATAAATCTTCTTTTCTCAATAATTTCGAAACGAAAGAAACGAAACGCATTGCTTTTGTTAAAAAAAACTTTATACTGTTTGTTTTTTCTGTATATATTAATTATACTCTATGACTTGAACGCGTTTAATTAAGCTAAACGACGAAAATCGGGCGTTCAGGAAAGTAAACTGAGTTCAACTTGAACTTAGTTTAATTTGTATGGTGAAACGTAAACAAGAGCTCTAAACTTGGTTAGACACTTGAACTCGGTTTAGCTAGAACTGATCGCGTTCAGTGTGAATGGTGAAATTGGCACATTAAGGGCCAATTTATACTAATTTTTTTTAATTAAACACAAGAGATGCATCATTGCATTTATTGGTATAAGTAATGGCGGCCGATCCAAGAGCATACTTAAACATAGATACCTCTAAATGTTAACATAAAATAAATATTTTGAGTAAAAGGAGATTTTGAGAAAAGAAGATTTATTTAAGTGTCAGAATGAACTTAAATAAGAAGTTCAGTCTATTGACAGAAATATAAATTGATTATTATATAAGTAAAGTAACTATTCCCTTTTTGAAATAAATAGAAAAATAAACCATGCAGATAAAAACAATAATGTACACTTAGATTAATGAATAGCATCCATTCATTCATGGCATTCATTAATCTAAGAGTGTACATTAGTAAAAGTAAAATGTAAATACTTAGGTTCGGTTCACTCGGGGTTCAACCCCCGGTGTGTACCAATAATATTTTAGTTTATAAATTATACATATAATACAAAATAATATATAAATTAAAGAAACCTTACAACACAACACAAAACAACAGTTTTTATTTTTTTATTTTTAGGGTTAATTTTTTCCAATTTCTAGGGTATCGAAAAACATATTTTTTTTTTAAATTAAAGATAATACTTTTTAAGTTAAAGATAAGATATGTATCGGGTATCTAAAGAAAGCTTGACCTTTGCTTATTTACTTAAAAACAATTAATATATTGAAATCAGTTATTTCGTTATAAGTAAACAAAAATATAGTAAAAAATATAATAACTTACTTAAATATGGAACGTAAAATTATATTATAAATACTTAAAAGTTTTATGAAAGAAAAATAAACAAAATTTGAGGGCGACTCGAGATTTCGCACTTTCCGGATATTTTTATTGTCCTTTTATGTTTTGGATAAAAGGACCTTTTGTGAATATTTCAATATAAAGTAAGCTTTTTATGATGAGTCGTTAGAAATTGACATAATTGCTGAATATATTAGACCTTACAAAGGCTTTAAGAAAACTCGACACAATCAATAACGAATTTAACCGTAGATGTGGTGGGTAATCTACAAAATCTACGGTTAAATTCGTTATTGGTTTTGTTATTTATAAATTTATTTTATAAAAAAAATGCCGAACCACCGAAAAACACAACTTTGTAACAATGTTGCATAATTATTACGACAGACGTCTTGTTATAGAATAATCAGAGAATGCAGTTTTATTTAATAATAAAATATAAGTAAGTATTTATTTTTGATATATACAGTCTTTTCCCAAAATCGCTGTCTAAACAATAAAAACAAAAGATGGCCGTCACAAAAAAAAAGAGAGAACGAAAAATATGCAATTATTGCTTAAGAGAATAATAATGGTAGACAAAGTGGCGTTTTCTTAGCTGGTAGTGTTAGCGCTGCGCTAGCATTGGTCTTTTTTTTTTGGAAAAAATATCGATAAATACCAACATCTGACGTTAGTAACAGTCGTTTTTTTTGCGAAATGTTACCAATAAACGTTAACATTTTTAGCATCGCGTTGGAGGTGAATTTTTATTGTTAATCTTTGACAGATGTCAAACAATCCGTATTTTCCCGCGAATTATTATCAATAACCTAATACTAATCTTAAAATTATCTTTCGAACTATAAATATTTGGTTTTATACTTTTGTTTAATTTATGTGTTTAATTACTTTGTAGATTTTAGTTTTTTATTTACTTTACTGAATAATGGAGAAAAAATTTTTGGAGATACAAATTATAAGTTATAATTTTCCGGAAGAAATTATGATAATGATGATGATGAAATAGATTTTTTTAATATATATTTTTGGCTTTTTATATGTTTAAGGTAAATGTTAAAATGTCAGATGTTAGAAATCAGTATTTTGTGGTAATTATCGTTTTGTTTGCACTGCTAAAAATACTAACAAATGTTAACATGATCTAAATAAAACACCAAAACAGCTGATTTTCATGCTAGCGCGAAATACTGGTACGGGTTAGCTAACAAAACGCAGCCAGAGACTCGTTTGGCATTACGTTGGAAAACTAAACGAAATAAAATATAGCCGTTTATCACTTTCCATATTTGTGAAAGATAGAAAACCGCTCGGCTTTTTTCTACCAGTTAAACCTTTAAAACAATAGTTAATAAGAATTCTAGGTGAAATTAAGAAATTATGAAACAAAAGCTTAAGAAATAAATATACATTAATTATTATTACTATAAATATATAAACATTATTTTCAAAATGAGCACAGAAGGGTCTAAATTATTTCCTTAATAATAAAATGGAGGAAAATTCTTGTAATGAATGAAGATTTCTGAGCCCCGTCTTTGAAATGATACACGCTTCAGAAACCTTTTGAATTACGAGCACATCTTGTTCGTTGACTTACATGCAAGAAATTGAAAGGTAAGCTACGTAAAAGTTTTCAGTTAATATAAATAGAATTTCATTAAAAACTTAGGTATGTTTTCTTTCAATTTGATTTTGGTAAAGTGGGTAACAGAAAATTTAGGCAGCTACGAAAATATTTGTAAATACTGCATTTAAGAGTTTAACAACTGCTTACAGTAGAAATCATTGAATAAATAATTCTATATTATCAAAGACTAAAAATAACATTTTTTTTTTTGATAGCCATTGATGGCTAAACTTAAGGTTTTGTGATAAATCTATTACATTCTATTATAGTAGATTACCCTCAGCCCTACAACTGATCAACAGACGAAAGGACCAGTGGGGTCGAGTGGCACCATGAAAGTACAAATAAGTAACGGAAGTGGCCTATGGCCTAAGATCACTTTTCGAAAGAAATGTTTGTTACTGCCATATCCTGTTCTCACTTTTTAAGCATTGATTGGTAGGTAATATTCATTTAAAATTTTGATCTGTTTTCAATTTTGGAAATACGATCATAGGCTTTAGGACTCTTCCCTATAGACTTCAACTTTTTATCATGCACTTTCAAAATAAACAAAGCAGTACAGAACAACACCGTCTGTCTTGATCTTTTGTGTGGTATGTATTATATTTTTCATTTCAAAACACATTTCTATCTCATTCGTACATGCACCTGCGTCTTTCTTTTTCCTGAGAATTATCACGGGTGATTATTTCACCTATTTTGGAACATATATACTTTAGGCTCAACTTTATACATAATCCTAAAAAAAATGTAGATAATGCCTTATTCATAAAAAAAATATTGAGTTTGTGTTAAAGAAGGTTTTGTCTCTTTTACGCATATTCATTTTTGTGGATTGTTTGCAGTAGTTCCATTGCCTTGTTCCATGATGGAACTTTTTTTTTCGCACTAATGGTAATAATGGAACTACTGCGAATAATGAAATACTGATTCGCACTAGTTCCATGTTGGTACTTATAGTTTTTTTTGCACTAGTTTCATTTCTACATACAATCATACATGTCATCACGGGTGCCTTACGGTGCCCGAGACCGTCTAGACGGCCCCATGGTACCCAGCGGAGGGGTTTTAATCCCACCTCTTCGTAGACAACGGTATGAGGCTACATTTATTTCATTTTTGTACTATTTATTATATTACTAATCTTTTACATATGGGTTATTGAGTCTATACAAACATCGCGACAAGCTAGCCACTTGTTCGGTGTAGACTCATTCCATCGGTTTCGACGAAGTCTAGGCGGTCTCGGACGCCGTAAGGCACCCGTTATGATATGTATTTATGTATGTTCCTAATGGCACTACTGAGAATGAGAAAATTAAATTCGACGATTATGCTTTTAAAACAAATATTCCGCAATCCGGAACGGGTCCAGAACAAAGGATTGTCATATCTGTAACTGGAAATATCCCAAATTGTAACGTTACGAATTTGTTCTAGTTTTCATAAGGTTTTAAACCTTTTGACAACTTAGAATTAAGACGGCTCGTGTTACCCAGCAGAGGGGTTTTTAATCCTAGCTCGTCGTAGCCGATGGTATGAGTCGTACACCGAACAAGTGGCTAGCTGTCGCAATGTTTGGATAGGCTCAATAACCCATCTATAAACAGTTTTACAAGTTGGAATAGTGAAACTGGGGCACTATAGTGGTGTTGTAAAACAAATATACATAATTTTTTACATTAAAGAGTCATTGGTACACACCGGGGTACGTTAATGATATAATAAATAGTACAAAAATTTAACTAGTGCAAAAACAAAACTTATAAGTACCATAATGGAACTAGTGCGAATCAATAGTTTATTATTCGCACTAGTTCCATCACGGAACAAGGCAATGGAACTACTGCGAACAATCCATTTTTGTTACTAAAAAAAAAGAGAAAAAACCTTTTATAGCTAAAGTATTGTTGGAGGACTCAATAAGTTTTTATGAATAGCGGTGTGTAAGTAAAAAAAAGTGTAAACAGTTGTGTGGAGCCTTTGTAGTTTAAAAAACAAGTAGTTCTGGAAAAGAGTTTCTATTCCTTCTTGAAAGTGCGATTTATGTCCGCACAAACAGGTTCGATTATCTCATTATTCATAACAATATTAATGTAATAAAGTAAATTAGTGGACATTTTTTAAACTAATTGCTCTGGTCACAAACCAAGCTAAGCTTGTATAGTATACAGTCAACGCCAGGAATAGAAAGTATTAAGGGTCAATTTACTTTAAAAACGTATCCTTGCCGTTGACTTTACCAGAAACAATATAGTTAATACTAATGCAATATTACCTATATTTATTTTGCCATTAGTGGGAATCGAATTCACAACCTCCGGATACAACATAACCACCACAAGTAAGTAACGGTCAAGTAGGTCACTTGACCGTTTTAGACATGTGTCGGTTTTAGACCGTGGGTTCACCATTTTTCAGGAGATTATTGCATTGATTTCTGGTAGTCTCCTTTCAGGGTGCGGTTACGAAACGGCCAATTTATTTACAAAAAAGTAGCTAGAATATTAAGGTATACAAATTCGTCTTTATTACCGTCCATTTCGTACCTGCTTCAATTAGCCGGCATAGTGGGAGCGATCAATGCAGTTAAAAGTAAAAATGTATTGATTTACTCTATTTATATATTTTGTAAAGTCTGCTTAACATAATGTAGATGCAAAGTCACATGCCGTGCTCCAATAAATAAAAAACAGTTAATTTTATTATGTTAAAAATTAATAATCTGAAAGAGTTTTCAGTCGGCTTTAATACAAAGTTTAAAATTGATAAACCTATGCAATTTAAAAAAAAAAAATATAAGACAATAAACAAATGCTCTGGTCACAAACTAAGCTCTATGGTTATACTATATTTATCAGAAACAACGATATAATACATAACAAATTTTATACCATGACCATGACAAACTGTAAAGAAAATCGTACTAATATTTTTTTGGTGGGAATCGATCCCACGTCCTCCGAATACAACACCAATGGCGCAACAACTATTCGACGGAGGCGGTCATAATATGTAAAAATAATTGTAGGTATATTGATTTGATTCGAATAAAAATAAGATAGTCCGGTTCCAAATAGGACTGTCCGGTTCCAAATAGGCAATACTAATATTATGTAACATAAATCATGTCTGCCTGTTTATGTGTTACCCCTATATATATATAGCTCAAAAAAAATATTAAAATACAGGATATGTCTTATTTCAATAAATCTACCTATAAGGTGTTTATCTGAACATCCTATAGATTGACTTTGTATCTGCCTGTGATGAGAAGACCTACAAAGTCCATGAATAGGGTCAATTAATAATTGTTCTTTTACAACATTGATCGCTCTCACTATGCCGGCTAAATGATGCGATTACGAAATGGGCGTCGACAAAGACGAATTGCATTACGAGTATATTTCAATATACTCGCTGCCTTATTGTCTATTCGACCACCCATTTCATAACCGCATTCTGAACGGAGACAACCACCTCGACAAGAAATCGATGCAGTAATCTCCTGAAAACCGATAAACCCACAGACTAAAATCGAAACATTACTAGGTCACTTGACAGTTTTTGCATTTGTATGGTGGTAACGAGAACGGTTGGTCGGCCTAAAGGCGTTACAAGTTATAGAGTCCTTCTACCCACCTAAACCAGTATACAATATAGTTATCGAAAATAAAGTCAAAATGTAAGGCATGGTAGTCAGGTCAACATGTTTACTTTACTTTAACACACAATGTTACCTATTAAAAATAATAGTTTTTATTTGTTTTACAATAACACGCACACGAAGTTACTGGCTACAGCTAGTTTTACTATATATTCTAGAACTAACTAATAAATAGGTCGACCGGTATTTATTACCATACGGCTCTCTACAGATGTAAAACAAATGACCTACTCATGGACATTGTTCAGGATCAGTTCGTCTTTACCGGTTTCTTTAGAATTGATTTATTGTCGAGGTGGCGGTGTAGTTACGAAACTGGCGTTAAACATAGCTTCTAAAACGTTGATGAAATTAATCTATGATTAAAATTAGATAGTAAGACATGATTGATACAAAATAAACGTTACATTTAAAAAATCACTTGTAGGTGGCATAGTAACCGTGTCTCTGATAGTGATCTGTATATATTATCTAGTGGTTAAGTCACTGCGCAACCGATAACAAGGTTAAACAGATGACAACAAGCCGGACCTGGGATGGGTGACCGCTTTATACAATGAGGCTATACCATCATAAACACCGCAACAAGCTCGCCACTTGTTAGGTTTGGCCTCCGAATACCATCGACGAAATAAGGAAGAGTTAGAATCCCTCCGCTGGCTAACAACCAATATAATAATAAATAATGATTGTATTTATTTTATATTATTTATTATTATATCGGTTGTTGTTTTAGGACTAAACTAGACCCTGATTCTATTAAAATTTAATCGTGGATATTGAGTTATTATTACAATTGATCGGGCCCATTCATGAGCTTTTTAGGTCTGATTATCATCAGGTGGATACAAAAACACTTGACGTGCTCCTAATATTAAAATAAACACAAATGTTGGTTAATAAATCTCTAGACTCAAATTAAATATTATTTATTTCATGTAAATCTTTACAGATATGAATATTCAAAAAAAAAAGTTTTAACAATAAGGTCTAGAGTGCGTTTGGTTAGGCTGCTATATATATTACTATTATAGATTAATAAATAAATTTAATGACATTAAATAAAAATAATTAAAAAACTACCCAACCGAACGCACGCTACATAACCAACTAGTGTAAGACTAGGTGGTTAGCTAACTCGGCTAAATTTAAAACCAATTATAATCTAAAAACAAAAAAAAAACCTATTAAAAGCATGGTCACAAAAGGATGACCAATATTGATCAAGTAATCAAAATATTCCCTATCTATGCTATATCCAAAAACATGTTTACAGACTGAATGCGAAAAATTCGAAATGAAATAAAAGGCAAACATAGCAAAAGCTAAGCCCTAGACTGGTTCGATAAATCAGAATCACCGCAGCAGCTTTTCATTTGCATCTTTTATCGAGATATTGGGTAAATTTAAAATCAAAATATTTTCGATACGCTAAAAATATTTTCCTCTTTTATTTGAGCTTTATTTTAGCTTCGATATGCTGTACAAATATGTATTCAGCTTTACTTGATGTTTGATACAAGAGTGTTATTTGTACATCAACTTACATCTGGGGAAATATATATTATTTAGGAATTGGAACATAAGTGAGTGTCAGTTTTCAAGGCTTTATACAAATATGATGGACGTTTTGTCGTCCGTAGAGATAGGACAAAGATAAATAAAAAGCGTTCGGGTCTCCGGTTTCTGGTACATATTTTTTCAGGAAGATTAGTCATCAGACAGAACTATGTAATATTAACTTTTTTAAGCACATATACCTATATAAGTCTAAAATCGAAACTAATACCTTTGTTTTCCAGTTTTTCTTATTTTTAATTTAAGTTTTAAATGTGAAAATGATACTTTTAAAATGTATATGTCATAAAAGTTTTTTTTTTTAAATATTTGTTTGGGACTCAAAACGTAATTAATATTACCTTGCTCGATAGAAAGTGTTTATTTTTAAGTTTATATAAATCATAGACCACTAAGTCTCTGTAGTGCCTTTGGCGTTGTATCCTGCGGTCGTGGGTTCGATTTCCACCCATGGCAAAAAATATTAGACGTTTTTCTTTACAGTTTGCCATAGTCTGGCTGTTTATAAAATAATATCTATTAATAATGTTGTTTCTGGTACACATAGTACAAGCTTTGCTTAGTTTGTGATCAGGGCAATATGTGTAAAAAATCCTACATATTATTATTATAAGTATACATCAAATAAAAATACACATCTTTTGCTAAAAAAATATATGGATTTATATATTTTTTAATCAGTATAATAGCTAAATATTGTGCCGCAGGTGTCTCCTTGGTTTACGATTTAGAACCTTATTTAGTAGCATCAATTTGGCCCGGACTGTGCTTCTTATTTCACATTACAACACTGCTGATCGCTTGTTTTATAACCATAAGTGCTTGAAAATAATTTAATTCCTTTTCAAAGCTGACTTCTTGACTAAATAAGTTTCATATAACAACACATACAAAAATCGGCCCAAAAC
This sequence comes from Monopis laevigella, assembly GCA_947458855.1. Classification (NCBI taxonomy): domain Eukaryota; kingdom Metazoa; phylum Arthropoda; class Insecta; order Lepidoptera; family Tineidae; genus Monopis; species Monopis laevigella. The sequence goes on from OX381578.1 coordinate 26,116,419, forward strand.
TCGCTGGATATTTTTTTGCTATTTCTAATAGTTTCGGATTTGGTCTGGAGGCCCAACTTGATAATTCTTCATTAAAGTAGAATTGGCCTGCCCTACCATTTTATATGCCGTTTAATTGTATATGCCCAATAGAAAATACTGGAAATATTCAATTTGATAATTCTTCTATTTCTTAGATATAAAAGTAAATGACCTACCACTTTGGAAGTATTACACTTCATCATGTATTACACTTGCTCTACTATAAACTGAAGTACTTTTCTGCATTTGAAGTTACATAAAAGCTTTTAAACTTCGGTTGATAATCGGAATGGGCTTCGGACGTGGAGCGAGATTGCGGGATATTTGAGGGTAACTCCGAACAGAACTAGTGGCTAACTCGCATATCCCAACTATTTGTGGTTCCACCAAAGGGTGAGAATTTTCTCAAAGTCATTGATTTATGTAAGTTTCCAGTTGAACTGCAATAAAGTAGTGCTTATTAGATATGACGGATAAGCAACGGATTGTCTCATTGTACCTACTACATTTTTGTGTTTTTAAATTGGTATACCGTTTTAAATCAGTTCCAGGATTGAAGTTTGGGGGAGGGAAGAGGTCACTAGCCTTATGTCAAGATTTTAAGTTTTTTTGTTAGAACGGTTACTTATAATGACCTAATAAACGTTTAAATAACGTTTTGAATCGCAGCAGTCAGGTCCATATCTATAACCTTATAAAAAACTATTATATTAGTCGATTTAAAATAAATTTGAAGATATAGGGTAGGGTGGCGGTCCCTAACCTCCTGATCCACCACTGTCTATTTTATTTGTTGGTTAGTAAATTATGGAAACTATCTAAAATCGTACTATAATATTAAGTTGTAGGTCATTTCACACATATTGTCCTGTCACACACTATGCTCTGGGCTTGTACTATGTGTGCCGGGAATAAATATCCTAATACATTATATTTTATAAACACAGACCATGGCTGTATAAAAAAGTACTAATATTAATATGCTTAATTTGTTTGACTGGTAGAAAATGCTTAGCGGCATTAAATCCGCCTTTATATTAAATTTGTGCAAAAAAGTTTTTAAATAAATAAATAATATTATTTCGCCATGAGTGGAAATCGAACCCACGAACTCCGGATACAACGCCGAGACGGCATAACCGCCAGATCACGGAAGAGCATCGGAGTTTCCAATGTTATCATCCAACAAAATCAGATTAATATTAATAAATACTTATTAGTAAAGTATAGAACAACATTAAAAAAGTCATATTGTCTAATTGTAAAATTTTACTGACTTCTAAATCACTTAATAATTGTCTATATTTAATATTCCAGCGTAAACTAATCGAATTTTCTTTTATAGCGATACGAATGCAACATGGAATAGAGCAAACGTCCCTTGAGATCTCGGAATACTTTGCCGATTCATCTAAACGAGGCCAGTAGCTGCCGCTGAAAAGGCTGCCTAGTTAATACAATGATCTTTGTGAAGGAAGAATGGAAATACCATCCTTTTGTATAAACGTTAATATATACGTAGTGGCCGAGTTACATCTTTGACTCATCATCACGGGTGCCTTACGGTGCCCGAGACCGCCTAGGCGGTCTCGGGCAGGACAGGGTACCCAGTGGAGGAGTCGTAATCCCACGTCGTCGCCGCCGTGGTAGCCGATGGTATGAGTCACACATAAGTGGCTAGTTCGTCGCAATGTTTTTGAATAGGCTCAATAACCCATCTAGTATAAACAGTTTCACAAGTTGGTATAGTGAAACCGGGACAGACAGCTTAACATGCTCTCCAAGGCACTATAGTGGTGTTGTGTTGTTTAAGTTTTTAATTAAAAAAATATATGTACAGAATAGTTAAAGACATAATTGAATGATTTTTATTAAACGATAAGTACCTAAGTACTTATTTTTGAAGACGCAACGTTAGATTTTTTTAGGTCACCATATTTATATCAAAATTAAAATATTAACTCGTGAAAAATATTCCATAAATAAACACAGAAACAAATAATTTCCTTCAACAGTTCAAGAGGAAATTTATTCATCAATGTAACACAGCTATCTATAGATTCAAGCAAAATGAAAATATTATATTTTAGGAAATAACGAAAAATATTTTATACATAATTTCACAGACAATGTGGACACACCGCTCACTTCGATCATGTTTACTTTGTATTTATATGTGCTTTCCTACTTAATAATTTAAATTAATTAATTAAATGTGCTCTTCAAACTGAGCATATCTATAACCAACCAAACAGTAAAGGCTATTTTGAACACGAAAATGCTTTTAATATTTAATAAAACGATGGCGGGCTAAACATAGATTTCATTATTACAGGAAAATGCATTTACTAAATATTAAAGGTCTCGGTTAAATTAAACAATGTATTTCCTCATTACTCACAGTATTCAGGAAATTAGATTTTTGTGTATACAGGAATAAAATGCTATACCTACTATGTAATGGTGTAGTTTATAAAGTTTGGCCTTCGTTTTGGGAGAAGAACTCTACATTATTTTTTTAAAAGCAAGTATTCTATAATATCATATATTATATAATAACATTTAATATAAAAACTAGAATTATTAATAAACATAACAAATTATGATTTTTGTATAAAATACATAAAATTAATCATAGATATACAATTTTAAAAAGTGGTAAAAACTATTTTCATAAATAGGGCAGACATTGACATTAAATTTAAAATCTGATTATTTATTTGTTCCATTTGCTGTGGAGACAACTGGGGTTTGGGGCTCTGAAGCCAAGGAATTCAGCAAAAAGCTATGTGCTCTTCTAAATGAGATCACTGGAGATTCCCGGTCCGGATATTTCTTTAAACAAAGGATATCACTGGCAGTACAAAGAGGTAATGCTGCCAGTGTTATGGGAACCTTCGGGCCGGGACAGAGTCGGGACATAGTGGATATTTTTTTTTTTATATTATGTAGTAATTAATGCCTTATAAATTGTAAGATGCTAAATTATGATGACATGATTTTTTTTACTACGAAATTGTCGCATTTAATTTATAAAATATATATAATTTGACATTAATATTCATAAAATAATGAGAAATAGGTATTTTGGATATTAACATTTTATTTAGTTGTTACTCGTAATTACGAGTAACAACTAAATAAAATGTTCTGTGTAGTTTAGTCATAAAATATATAAATAATGGGTTATTTTTTTGTAAAGATATTGATTAAATAAAAACACAAATAAAACAATAAAAAGAAATGTAATACAACAAACATTAAAAAGCAAAAAAAAACATAAATTAGGTTTTGTCATGATCCATAAATATCCAACATTTTCGCGACATAACACACCAATTCCTCTATTTATTGTGACAATACTTATAGTAAAATATTTGGAACGTAATTGTAATAAAAAACTAAATACGCGTGAATATCTCAAAAAACGGACTCACCTGGTATCCGTAACAGGTAGGGCTAAGGAAGTAACAGCTCCATCAGTAAGTTCGGCTTGTAGGGTTGGAGTCGGCGGAGGTGCTGTTAGCGCGAGCGCCTTGTACCGCGCCTGCTCTGCCGTGGGCAGCACGATGTCCACCGAGCGCGACCGCAGCCCCGTGGCCGGCACCGTCAGCGAATCCCCGCCCACGCTCAGCTCCTCCGCACGAGAACCGGACACCTTCGAGAAACACGAATCCACGGACGCGGCCCGATCGCGTTTCAGTTCCGGCACGGCTAAGTATATATCATGAACCAATGCATCTTTAACTGTTGTCTGAGTCTCTGTTATGCCCTCCGACGCCCGAACGTTCTCCAATGAGCTTCCGGTCGGCTCTACAAAGAACGCTTCTTGTCTTGATATAGATTTTCTTCTAGCAGGTAGGATGGGTGGATCATCGCTCGGAGGTTGCAGCTCGAAGGATGGTGTGCCGGCAGTCGGTGGCGGCGAGGTTATAGCTGGCGGCGGGATGTAGGTGCGCGGCGGCGGCGCCAGCAGTACCCGGGGTATGTCGGGTATGTCGGTCTCGCTGTCGTCGTCGTCGTCGTCCTCAGCGGAACTAGACAGCCCCAGTCTCTCAGGCGTCGTCCGTTCTTCGCTGCGGCGGGACTGCCATGTCTCCATGTGCCGACAGTGTACGCATGGTGGTGGTGTACCTTTGCCTGATTTTCTTCTAGAGAATAGTCGGGGAACCTATAATCAAAACGTTATATTACTATATAATTATTATGTTGAATAAGTATTATTTTACAACAAATGGACTAGCATAATACTATTTACTGACTAACTTTAAGAGTACAGTAAAATATTTAACAGTTTTTTTTTATAAAGAGGCTATGTAATATGATAAAGTAAATAAAATCTACAGCTCTACTTTTTTTGCCAAAAAAATCTTTATAATCACCAAAAACAATGATAAGATGTTTTTAGAAATTCGAGTTCGAGAACACATTTCCTATGCTCTTAAAGCGTTGCTTTTGGTTTATTTTTCCATAATATTTCAATAAATACTAGCCAATCATTGTTACAAAAAAAAAAGTAAACAAGATCAAACCTCCAAGTAAGTCCCGGAATCGTCCGAGCCGGCAGAGTCGAAGGATCGTGAGCGCGCGCCCGGCTGCGGCACGGCGAGCAGAATGCCGCCGCCTGCATCGCGCGCCGCTTCCAACTGGATCTCATCGAATGACGCCGACCGCACCTATCCCAATAATTACGTCATTCATTCATTATCACAACGTGTAATTGTACCCAACTATACATTTATTACTAGCCTACACATGCAAAACACTTCAATAAAACACCTCATAAATATTTCATTTTTCTACATCGTTTACAACTTTTATAGTTTATGAGATGAGATTTGTTAGAAGTATTTTGTTTATATATAAGAAGGTTCTATGTTAGCCTACATTTCATATTTATTAATTTGTGTAAATTCAGACCGAAGCAAGCAACTGTAGTTTAATATTTACTACTGCACAATAAATAAACAAATAACTATAAAAGAAGATGAAATGAATCTTAAATTCGTACTAAACCAATGCTTGGCGAGATCTATTGCATTAGTTTTCATGGTTTGGATATAAATCCGAACGAGAGAAATCTAGCTCAGTGCTTGTGCTTTTAAAAAGGAAATGCAGAAACCCTAGCTAGTGTGTACTTTATTTATTACACGACTTAACTTGAATGGGTTGTTGCGAAATGTTTTATATCCATAAAAACTTACCATGTTTGTTGGATTCCAAATTTATTTTATTAAACTTCCCATTTAATATTTTATATTTCCAAAAATATATTAACACTACACCAATTGCTTAATTAAGCTAGTATCACCCAAGACTATTCTAGACAAGAAAATAACATGAAAATAAGAGTTTTGCCATATTTATTTCAAATTAAGTATATTAATATAACACTTATTTTTTGGTAACTGTCGTCACATTGTATAAGATCTGACTTCCAAATTGTAAAACAACTGTTTATTTATTTTCAGGTTTTATTCCCGCTTGTTGTAAACGATGATATTCTGTGTCAAAATGAACAGATTGTCGTGGTGCTTGGATAGACTTAACAACCCATCTATAAATAGGATCAAAAGTTGGTATAGTGAAACTGCGACCCCCAGCTTAACTTGTTCTCTGAGGCACTATAGTGATATTGTTTAACACATAAATGTATGTATTTATTTATTTCTTTTATTAAAAGGAATTGGTACATACCGGATTTTGAACCGGAAACAAAAAACTGTAGTGTTTTTAAGTCTAAAGTTTCACCAACTTGGAAACCAAGTCGTATGTAATTATAATAAGTAAGCTACCTGCTTGGGCACCTCCAAACTGCTCTGAGTCTTCATGTCTGCAGGGGTAGGGGTCCGGGATCGCTTGAAGGTAGTGCGCAGTCGCTGCATTGTGGGCGGGGCGGGTGCGCGCGCGCATCTCGCGGCCCTACCCCGCCCCGCCCGGCAAACGACCGCGCGCGGCCCGCCCGCCTAGCCGATTCAACCCCTTATACACTGTGTACAAAATTATTTGTTAGTAGTATATTTTTTATAAGTTTGTTAAATTTTAATTAAAGCCACTGTGATGCATATTTAAAAGTCATCGATGGATTAACAGCACTCAATGAATAAACGAAATCATTTATTTTTTTAATTAAAAACTGTCTATTAAGTGTAAGCTCTGCTGTTATTTCTGTACGTAATTATTAAATTTAAAATTATTTATGGTAAATAAATTGTCTTCGATTGATTAAAAAATATTTATTTTAATTATATTCATGTTCGTATGATGTTTTCGAAAGCTTTTGGTAGTTTTTTTATTATATTTCAGATAAAATTTTATTAAAATAGTATTATTATTTTTATTTTGCTAAATTATGCTTTAAAATATGATTATATAAAAAAATATCAAAACGTTTCAAATCGGCTACGAGAAAATGCCGTAGCAACCCAGTCGTAGTACTTATAAAGTGAAAGGTCTCGTATGAAAATGAGATGTTTTTATAATTTCCTAATGCAGAGACTTGAGTGTAGCTCATGTAAGAGTCACACGCCTACAACAGAGCTCGTTTGTGAATTAATACACACTCTACTCGAAACTAAAACTTTAAAACATAGGAGACCGAATACTACGTAAAATAGTAATCTTAAAGGCTTTGCAGTCGTCTTAACGCCTATACAAACTTACTTACAAATACTGGAAGAATACTGGAATACTATTCTGAAATTCTGGAAGTGCGAAAGCTCATTTTGTATGGAGAACGCAGACTTCGCGCTTCGCAATTTCCTTAAGTAGTATTCGGGCAAGCTATATATTTATATTTTTGTATCAGTTACTAGACACCTGTACTTTATACATACATACATATCATCACGGGTGCCTTATGGCGCCCGAGACCGCCTAGACGGCCCCAGGGTACCCAGCGGAGGGAATTTTAATCCCACCTCGTCGTAGCCAATGGTATGAGTCTACACCGAACAAGTGGCTAGCTCGTCGCGATGTTTTGAATAGACTCAATAACCCATCTATAAACAGTTTCACAAGTTGGTATAAACCGGGACCGACAGCTTAACGTGCTCTCCGAGGCACTATAGTGGTGTTGTCTAACAAATGTACATAAATTTTAAAATTAAAAACTCATTGGTACCCACCGGGATTCAAACCAGGGCACTAAACGTTTTTAAGTCCAAGGTCTAACCAACTCGGCCACCACGTATATAAATAACATAATAGTAAGTAGTTTAAAAATAACATTTCGAAAGGGAAACAACAACGGGAAAGATTTGTTTGTGTAATTTTTGGTTAAAAGATAATGAGAAGAAGATTATGAGAATATTTGATGCTTTAAACTATTCAACTGCTGGTAATAATTTAATATTCCATATCAATATATATTTATATATATATATATATATATATATATTATGCAAAAACAAGCTGCTATAAATACTACAAAGATAGTATTACCATTTTTATCTAACAATATTAACATAAATACCCAAGAACTAAATGAAGATCAAAATTAACCACCAATAATGCTCTATAAGTGACAATTCATTTATTTAATAAATTTAAAAAAAAAAACCGTCGAGCTGATGGATTAAATAAATAACAGCTAACAAGCTGAGAAAGAAATAACTTCTCAAGGAAAATTATATATATATGTATGTATAATGTACTTAGTGTTAAAGGTTTTTTTTATTTACTCCTCATTTCTGTCTGTACACCACCACGCTCTCCGGGTCCATTTCCTTTGTAACCTCTACTCTAATGCGATTTCGTCCTCTTAGTTTAAATATTTATTAAGTTTAACTCTACTACGTCTTCATGAATTTAGTAATGAATCTCGGGCACGTGGACTTTCATTAAGCTGTGAAAGTGTGAAATTGAAATTTCACACTTTTCCGTGTCAACTCTTAAAAGGACCTTGTTTTATTAAAAATACTTAGTTTTTTTTTAAAGGCACTTTACTCGATGAATGATATTAAAATGGCTGTGAAAATATTTTAGCTTTTTTCCTGAAAAATGACGGTAGCTTTCTTTTTTATACGTCCGCAATATTCTCTTATTAATTGCCGACGATTTTTGCATCTGTATAGGCGGTGGCAACAAAAACGGTCGTTCGCCCTAGAGAAGCTTTTTTATTTATTTATTGGAGCACGGCATTTGTATCTACCTAGTAGTGACCACACCTAAAAAGTCCATATATAGGGTTCAATCAATAATTGTTGTTAAACAACATTGTTCGCCCCCACTATGCCGGCTAAAAGGTGCGATTACAAAACGGACAACATTTGCATATCGTGTCAATTTTAATGTCCTCGCTGCCTTATCGTCAGATTAACCACCCGTTTAGTAACAGCAATCTGTAAGAACCTACTACCTCGGCAACAAATTGATTGATAGTCTCCTGAAAACCAGGAAACCCACAGACTAAAACCGAAACATGACTGGTCACCTGAAGGTTTTGCATCTATATGGGCTATATATAGATATACCTTTCTCCTACCTAACTCATAAGCAACCTGTATAAAGTTTACGAAAGCTCTTATGTGTGTAGCCTAAGTTAACGTTAACTATCATTAATGGAGCACTCTTCATCCATCGGGTAAGTGTGTTTGTTAGATCTATTGAAGAAAATAAACCGATTTAATTGAGTGTACTATTAACCCTGTAGTTAAAGCAAATATATTCTCTTAATAGGGAAAATGAAATGAAAAATAAAATAAAGGCAAATAAAACGGGTGAAATAAAAGATGCATGTTACAATGTCTTACAAAATTATGAGTAAGACACAAAACTCACTCGGGTTTCTTAGGAAAGACAGTTTGTTTGCCATAACTTTCGAAATATTTTGAATTATACAAAAACGCTAGGGCATGTTCTAGGTCTTATACATATAGATAATTTATTTAAAATGATAGATTAAATAAAATAAACGCATTTATAATTTGCTCCATATTAAAGTATATAATAGGAAATATCGATAAATAATGGGATTATTTTATACCGAAGAAATTACAGAACTTTATATTTTTGAAAAACTCTTCATTTTATCTTGTACTATTTTTTTCAAAAATATAATGAGAATACCTCGAAACCACGAGGTATTCTCATAATTAGAGATCTGGATAGCTGATTTGTTTTATGACCCCTTTTAAGGCCTCTAGTTTACATTATAGAAGAGTGTGACAGACTCTCAATGTTTCTATACCTACAAATAGGTATTTCCTTTCCTACAAAGAAGATAAAATAAATATGTTTACGATCCAAAAAAGTGTAATTTGGTTAGAAAACAAACATGCAGACAACTGTTAGAATTTTGTCGACACAGAATTCAATCGGAAAAGTTCGTTCCCGCAAATAGGTTTAACAAAAACCCGACAAGTGCAGAAACTCGTCGGCGGAATGTTGCGAGAATGTTTTTTTTTTCTCTTAACATTACACATTCCAATAATGTTATATATCTTTATCTGTCATTACATATAACGTAAAATCCCTGATTTTTTCGTAAATTATATTTTATAAAAAGGATAACATTTCGGTTCAAATTTGGATGGTTCGAACTACCAATGAGTTTTTTTTGTACATGTGTTTGACAATCCCAATATAGTGCGTCGGAGAGCATGTTCTATCACTATACGGGCTGGAATAAAATAAATAAATAAAACACAACAGCTGGGGTTAGCCTGAGGCCGTTTACACTGAGAGAGATTTTTTTTTTCCTATGTTAAAATAACAAAAAAAATATGAATAACAAAATATCTCGGTTACGGTCTAAAAAGAAACTTATTAAACCAAAACCAGTTGTTTAAAACCTAATGTGGATTTAAACAGTTGACTGGTTTTTGTTTTATGACACACATTATATTGGCATGATTAATTTACTATTTATTAATTTAAATTTAGGTTTACCCAATATCTAATGTTGTAACAAAGAAGACACATTTGTTAATTTAAACAAACAATTATGTTAAATCACGCAGTAAATTAAACTAAAGAATTTGGTTAAAAATAATAATAATATTATGTATATACCCAATACTTGTTTCATGGTTATATATAACAGTTAAAGTTGGGATTCGTTAAAATCGTTGTTTCAGTAACCTTAATATTTGTTACCATCGGCTACGACGAGGTGGGATTAAAAACCCCTCCGCTAAGCGTTGTACATTTTGTGCGTATTATAAAATGCTTTGTTATTGTACATACATAAAATATAATAATGTTGATGTAATATTTACTTTATTGCGAATTCTTTCGCTAGTAGTCAAACGACGTCGACATGTTTCGCTTCTCCACGAAGTATCTTCAGGACTGGATTTTAAGTTGATGGCATTCGAAATATAAACTGTTATAAGTACAAATTATGGTGTGTGTCAATGCCACCCGATTTTGAGTGTTCAGTGGTTTCGGCTGACAAAAATAAATAAATATATAATTAAGATTTCTTTCAAGCAATCGCATTTATATCCAGTTGCTTTGTTAAAAATAATTAATCACCGCTAGTCCACTTGGGGTTAATTCTGCCGATACGAGGAGGCTCTAAATTTAAGTTATCAAATATCTAATGTTGTAACAAAGAAGACACATTTGTTAATTTAAACAAACAATTATGTTAAATAACGCAGTAAATTAAACTAAAAAAAAAATGGTTAAAAATAATAATAATATTATTTATATACCCAATACTTGTTTCATGGTTAAATATAACAGTTAAAGTTGTGATTCGTTAAAAGCGTTGTTTCAGTAACTTTAGTATTTGTTATCATCGGGTACGACGAGGTGGGATTAAAAACCCCTCCGCTAGGTACCCTGGGGCCGTCTAGGCGATCTCAGGCACCTGTATGTATGTATGTAGTATTTGTTAAAAATACTAAAAATTTTGACAAGTAATAATAAGTATTACGTTTCGTAAACTGAATTACAGTTTGGTTAAATTTATTAATTTTCCACCAGTCAGGATAAAAAAGTAACGGAGGTCAGTAATTGTATATTTGGCCATTAAAGGTAATTACTGTCTATTTATACACTTAATTACACCCATTAAGCGTTGTACATTTTGTGCGTATTATAAAATGCTTTGTTATTGTACATACATAAAATATAATAATGTTGATGTAATATTTACTTTATTGCGAATTCTTTCGCTAGTAGTCAAACGACGTCGACATGTTTCGCTTCTCCACGAAGTATCTTCAGGACTGGATTTTATTTATTATGGCCGAAATAAGTTGAGTGTAGGTGAAAATGTAACGTTGATTTGTTAATTGATGATGATTCGTGGAGAAGCGAACATGTCGACGTCGTTTGACTACTAGCGGAAAAAATTGCAATAAAGTAAATATAACATCAATATTATTATATTAAATAAGGGAATTCCGCAAAACAATGCCAGATTCAATCAATTATACACATAAAATACTCATTATTTGCCATTTAATAAAAATAAAATGTCTACATATGAAATAATTTGAGCAAAGTGCGTGCGGTAGACTATTAGCCAGGATTAACTCAGCATTATGTATGAGTTCCGTTTTATATACGTGACACGCACGCATTATTATTATCACATGAAGGAAAAACCATGCTCGAAAAAGGACTCAAGTCTCAAACTTTATGAGCCGCCTTTAGAGGCTAACTAACCCACATAAAGCAATCCAACAAAATTGGGATATAAGTCCTTTTTAGTCCAAGCTACAGATAATAGTATGTAGAATAATGTAGATTAATATATTCGTAACGATAAGCTTCCTTTTTGTTAAAGTATTTTTTTACATTCTAATTTATAACTCTTGAAATAATTATTTTAAGGCCGATATAGATTCTTGTTACTTTGTTACAATAAAATGTATTATTTTTACAGTACCTATACCAATTAAAATGCTAATTAGATTTTTTCGCTTTCAGGTTCAAACGTTAAGTTTTGTCTTTGATAATAAATTATACTTATTTTAATAATAAAAGTACTTACGTAATTGTTTTAAATAAAAAAAAAATTGTTTTAAATAATTTTAATTTACAAATTGCGCCATTAAGTTACTTGAAAGTACTTAATTATAGTCGAAATAACAGAAAGAAGATAAAGAATGGCAGAAAAGTTAAAATATTCACGAGCTTTGTCACTTTTTATTTGGTTGAGAAGAACTTTTCTCTTCCGAGGCTTTTTTCCCGGAGAGACTCGAGCCTATTAATTATTCCCAAGTATTCTTGGCTAGGTGTATTGTTGCGAAAAATATTTTATAACTGACTAGTTAGAATCTAATTTTAAGAAATTTAAAAAAGATTATCTAGATAATATTTTTGTAAAAATACTGTGTTTTTTATAAATAAAAAGAAATAAGTATATATACCGAAAACTGCAGTTTGTTTTTAGGGTTTTAAACGTTTTTAAAGAAAATCGTAATTCTTATGTTATGACACGTCCGTCTGTTTTTTTTTACAGGAGCACGGCAGGTGACTTTGTATCTACCTGATGGTAAGCAGTCCTAAAAAAATCCTTAAATGGGGTCGATCAATACACTGTTGTTTAATAGCATTGATCGATCCCATTATGCCGGCTAAATAATGCGGTTACAAAATCTATGGCGACAAATACGAATTAGCATTGCTAGTCAACTTCAAAAGCCTCGCGCTATATTATTGTTAAATAAACTGCCCGTTTCATAACCGCACCCAGTAGTCAAACGAGTACGTTGTCGCCATATTATGTTCTCACTTCAACCAATCAACGCTCAGTGGTTGCTTTTCATCTCACTTTTTTTTTTGTATGGCGGCGGCCATCTTCTGTTCTTAAAGCTTCATGGTCCAGACGGATATATCAAAAGCCGGTTGAGGTAGAAAATTGGAATTTGGAATAGTAGTAGATTTGAGTAGGTATCTATCAAAAAATATAACAAAACGTTTAAAACACAGTATTAATTGTTTTAAATTGATGGCATTCGAAATATAAACTGTTATAAGTACAAATTATGGTGTGTGTCAATGCCACCCGATTTTGAGTGTTCAGTGGTTTCGGCTGACAAAAATAAATAAATATATAATTAAGATTTCTTTCAAGCAATCGCATTTATATCCAGTTGCTTTGTTAAAAATAATTAATCACCGCTAGTCCACTTGGGGTTAATTCTGCCGATACGAGGAGGCTCTGCACAACTTAAAGACCCAGATTACCACTCGCCATCCGGTTGCCTATCCAACATTTTTTTTTTGTTGGAGCACGACATGTGAATTTGTATCTACATGGTGGTGAGCAGACCTAGAAAGTCCATGAATGGGGTCAATCAATAATTGTTTTTAAACAATATTGATCGCTCCCACTATGCCGGCTAAATAATGCGATTACGAAATGGGGGGCGATAATGACGTTATCGATTTAATTGCACTACGGGTATATTTTAATATACTCGTTACCTTATTGTCTATTCAACTACCCATTTTGTAACCGTACCCTGAAAGTAGACTACCACCTCGACAAGAAATCGATGCAGAGTCTCCTAAAAACCGGTGAACCCACGACTAAAACTGGTTTTGATAGTTTTTGCATCTGTATGGGCGGTGTAATTTACCGGTCATACATACATTGAACGTGTCATTGCTTTAACTATTTATATGTCGTACAATATAAAAGTGGATCGCATTGCCAGCTTGTATATTTCCTCTTACGTATAATCCTGGGTTTCCAAACGATGCGTGCGTTTGCAAGTTATTAAAAGCCGAAATAGTCAGCCGACGCATCTGTAGATTCTGACGTTGGTGGCGCTCATTCATGGACTGCATAACCTTCTTACCACCTCGAAGTTAAGTAACTGAAGTATGCAGTCGTTGTGCTATTATAAAAAAACATAAAAAATCTCGGTGCCCGATGTAAAAACTGTTCCCAAGGGGAAAAAGAGGCGAAAGTTTAATTTCAGAGAGAAAACATTATTCCAATATCCAATTCAGATAGCAAATTAAAATTTGTAATATTTTACGTTTTATGCATTTCTACATTGTCCATCTTTTTGGAACATTAATTTTTAAATTAAATTATTTTCGAACTAAGAATTAAAAACTGTTTAAAAGTAGTTTGGTACCTATAACGAAAAAATCTTATTAAATATAAATTTATAATCTAGACTATTTAAAAGTCTAAATTACAGATTTATATTATAATTATGAATTATGCACGAAATTCGGTATTACCGCGAATCGCCGAACTATATAATGATAGGTTCGTCGAAGTTGACGTTTACAGGGGTAGTAAGCGATCGTTCAGATGCGTTGTTATTGACCAATTGAATGCTGAATTATATGGTGGCTGATGTTCATATACTTTGATAATTCACAAACATACACACACACACCACGCACATCCATAAATCATACACACTCTTCTCATACACAAAATATACATTCACATAAACAAATGTCTTTGCTTCTCCTAGGTTATTATTATAGTATGTTTCTTGTGTATTTTTGCTTAAATTACTAATTGTGAAGATTCGTTATTGGTCTTTTAAATCATATTATGTATGTTGTGTTCTAATGTATTTTTGTATCGCTGTAAATTTTCTTGAATAAATAATAATAATAATATTGAGTATCTAAATAGTTTTTAATAAGCACATTATTTTTTTCAGCCTAAAATGATATACAAAATATTAACCGTAACTACTTAATAAATAATTAAATCCTTTTAGGACGCGGTTACAAAACGGGCGGTTGATTTGAAGATAAAGCAGCGACGATATTGAAATATAGGTACTCGGGTTGCAAATTCGTCATTGTCGCCGCCCATTTCGTAACCGAATTATTTATCCGGCAAAGTGGGAGAGATCAATATTGTTAAACAACAATTTATAGATCGACCCTATTCATGGACTTTGTAAGTCTGCATACTATCAGTTAGATACAAAGTCACATGCAGTGCTCCAATAAAATAAACATACATACATATCATCACGGGTGCCTTACGGCGCTCGAGAGCACCTAGACGGCCTCAGGGTACTCAGTGGAGGGGTTTTTAATCCCAGCAGTAGCCGATGGTATGAGTCTACAACGAACAACTGGCTAGCTCGTCGCGATGTTTTGAATAGACTGAATAACCCATCTATAAACAGTTTCACAAGTTGGTATAGTGAAATCGGGACCGACTGCTTAACGTGCTCTCCGAGGCACTATAGTGGTGTTGTCAAACAAATGTACATAATGTTTTTAATTAAAAACTCATTGGTACATACCGGGATTCGAACCAGCCCTTGGACTTAATAACACTTAGGTCCCTAGGGACCTAAGTGTTATTAAGTCCAAGGTCAAACGAACTCGGCCGCCACGTAGGTATATAAATTAAAATATACCTAATTAAATGAATATCTCAATAAAATATCTGTAAACATTTTTAAAAGTTGGTATAGTGAAACCAGGACCGACAGCTTGCTCTTCAATGTACTATACATTGAAGAGCACGTTAAACTACACATATGTGGTAATATTAAATAAAAGTATTTAATTTTATAAGAAATGGAGACGCCATTTCAAAGTATAATGTAAAACCGCGGAAGTTAGTAAGTGCTACGACGCGGCGCGGCACGTAGCGAAGCCGCGTAGCAACCGATACGCGCTTCTCGGACGCTTTGGGCTAACCTTTACAAAATATTTACCTATCCAGTGGTTTTACTGCCATGTAGCGCTTAATTTCTTTCAAACTTGTCCGGCAATCCCTAGTTAACATGTTATTTTTTTATATTTTATCTAGCTGCGCGTCCCGGCTTTGCACGGGTGTGCCATGAATAAAATGTTGTTTTTTACTCTGCACTCATTCACTTTTTTATATTGACATTTTTTAACCCATTTTTTTTACTTTTCCATACGTGGACTTATTGGATTTCATATTTATGAATTGATTATTTATATTTATAGAGAGGATATGAGTAGGTATATGTATTTTTTAATATCAATTTATTTAGAAAAAATAATTCTTCAGTAAAGAATAGAATAGGTATTTTATTTATTTATTTAAAATACTTTATTGCACAAAACAACCTTTGACCGCCTCCGTAGCAGTAAAAGAATCGGAATATATGGCGGAGGTGTGCGACGGGATCTTTAATTGGTTATTAACACAGCCCCTGAAGCACGGCCAAGCTAAGACAAGATATCGGGTCGCAAACCAATGTCTAAAGTATTTTTTTTAATATCAACCAATCAGAGCGCTGCAAAGTTGCACCTGATTGGCTGATATAAAAAAAAAGTTTTGTTGGACATCCGCTCGCGACTTTATCTCTTGTCTTGGCTTGGCCGTGCTATAGGTGCTGGAGCGAAGAGCACGATCGTGAGAATCACAGAGTATATATATCTGTCAAATAAAAAACTGATCGACTAATAATTTATCACCACTGGGAGTTGAAGTATTATAGTACTAATGTCGCTATTGAAAAATGGGGGTTGTTGGTAGAAGGGTGAAAATTAAGAGTTATAAGTATTTTTTTATGCAAAATCAATAAAAAAAAATTTTGGGGTGGGCCACCCATCACATAGGGGTATAAAAAATAGTTTACGGCCTATTGCCAGACCTATCGAACATACACAAAAAAATCATGTGGGTTTGGTTACAAACACTGTGACACAAGAATTTTTATTATTAGATTTAATGACTGACCATTTTTTACCACATTATTTAGTATATTCTAATTTACATATCATTAATTATTAAAGCTTTTATAGGGATTATTTAATTTTTTTACACGGCATGTGAAGGTTGCTTATCATCGGGTGGATACTAATCCACCTGATGATACAAAGTCCATGAATAGGATCGATCAATACAGTATTGTTTAACAACATTGATCCCACTATGCCTGTGAAATGATTGTTTTTTTTACAATGCCCAGTCAACATGGTAACAATTACTCAAATATCTGTCAAAATTTAAATACGAAATGGGCGAGTTGGTTAGTCCTTACTTAAATACACTACAGTTTTTAGGACCCCGGTTCAAACCCCGGTGTGTACCAATGAATTTTACTGCCTCGTAGAATACGTTAAGCTGTCGGTTCCAGTTTCACTATATCAACTTGTGAAGCTGTATAGATGAGTTATTGAGTCTATTAAAAACATCGCGACGAGCTAGCCACTTTCTCGGTGTAGACTCATACGATCGGC
The DNA here is from genome assembly GCA_947458855.1 of Monopis laevigella. Classification (NCBI taxonomy): domain Eukaryota; kingdom Metazoa; phylum Arthropoda; class Insecta; order Lepidoptera; family Tineidae; genus Monopis; species Monopis laevigella. The sequence continues at coordinate 26,133,558 of OX381578.1, forward strand.
TACGACTAGGCGGGATTAAAAACCCCTCCGCTGGGTACCCTGAGGCCGTTTAGGCAGTTTTGGGCGCCGTAATGCACCCGTGATGTTTTTTTTTTTTTTAACAGGAAACTACACTCACTATACTAATTCATCATTTCTAATTCACTTGTATCTTCTGTAGTTGAGTGATTGCATAGCGCAGTGACGAAACCAAAAAAGCGACCAGTGAGATTGTTAGTCACCCACTTAGGGTTCCATACAAATAGTACGTGATAATAAAAAAACTAGTACATCTAAAATAAAAAATACTGATACTCGTATACAGAGTGAATTTGAAAGGTTGTGAAGGACTTTGGGCTATATGAGGTTCTATTGATCAAATTGAACAACTTTTGCCATGAAACCATGTGTCGTAAATAAAAAAAATTGTTGGCTTCCCCATACAAATTGATTATTGGCGATGGCCAACATGAAAAAACAACCGTTTTTGATAAATCAAGTATTAACTCAAATTAAAATTATCTACGAGTAAGATCAATTCATTGTTTAGTTAAAATGCCAGTATAGCGATATAGTTATAAACAGATCAATAAACTAATTTGGAAAATCCTCAATCCACTTTTAATAAATTAAAAAATAACAAAATTCCAAGTAAATAACACAACTACACGTAAAAAGATCACTTTTCAAAGGGTCTCTTATACAAAGTTAAAAAGAAAAATATTTTCGGATAAAAGAATATTTGACAGAACGAAGTATGACGCCCCAAGGGTTTTATATACTGTATAAGACATTTATTTTTACTAGAGCTGGGCATGTGACCTACCTGGTGGTTAGCGGACCTACAAGATCCATGAATGGGGTTGATCGATACATTGTCGATTAACAGGATTGATTGCTCCCACTATGCCGGCTAAACATTATTTATGAAATAGGCAAGCTTTCGTCCTATAACTTTTCTTATATCTATTATATATTTGTATGGCTCCTTTTAAGTATCGGGTAATCGTCGTAGTTATCCATGACATTATCTTATTATATAGAAAAAAGAGGTTTTTAACCCCACCTCGTCGTAACCGATGTTATGAGTCTACACCGAACAAGTGGCTAGCTCGTCGCGATGTTTTGAATAGACTCAATAACCCATCTATAAACAGTTTCAAAAGTTGGTATAGTAAAACCGGGACCGACACTACTCCGACGCACTATTGTGTTGTTGTCAAAAAAATGTACATATTTTTTTTAAATAAAAAACTCATTGGTACACACAGGGATTTGAACCAGGGACCTAAGTGTTTTTAAGTCCAAGGTAAGGTACTCGTATATATATATATATATATACAGGGTGAATTTGAATGGGTGTACTTTGGGCTAATATGATGTTTTACTGGTCAATACGAACAACTTTTTCCATGGAACCATGTGTCGCAAATGAAAAAAAAATATGGCTTCCCCATACAAATTGGTCATTTTAACTTTACTAGTTTGTATGGAGAAGGCAATTTTTTTTTTCATTTGCGACACATGGTTCCATGGGAAAAGTTGTTCGTATTGATCAGTAGAACATCATATTAGCCCAAAGTACACCTATTCAAATTCACCATGTATATAGGTATATAATGTTTTTTCTAAACCAACAACAACATTTCGGTCAAGCCGTTTTCGAGTTATTGCGAGATACGCACGGCAATTGATTTTTGATATAATATAAAATATATATAGTTAATTATATTTTGACATTGTAGCTATAGGATTATATTCTGGATTACTGAAGTTCAGTAATTATTATTACTGGATGTTATAAAGTTATTAATAAATTAATTCTGAGGCATATCGATAAAACTGGCGGCAGAAGATGGAGATTTAATGCGTTGTAGCAAGAAAATTTTGAAATTGGTTTGTATTTATAAAGGGCAATATCTGTAAAAAATCTCCTGCACATTTCAAAAAAGAACTTATAGTAGATTCATTAGTATATTATTTATCAGGAAAATTATTAAACTTTTTATTTTACTATAAGTAGCAGTTGTAAAAGAGCGTTGTCACAAATAAAACAAACACTATTACTTACTAAATTAACGTAGCAATTGTAAAAGTGCTTTATAATTCCTAAAGATTTTGGCCCTTTAGTGAAAGATGTTCACATTGATGTAGAGAACACCTCGAAAGCGTTATATTTTTGTTAATTTCTGTACAACCTTCTTTATAAATGTTTAAGGTTTTAATCAAATTAGGTTTAATTAGGAGTTCTGAAGGATCTATAATGTTTTACTTTCGAGTTAACTATACTACTTGCGTTAACATTTTCACTAATCACACGTTCGATTAAGGCGCTGTTCTCTATTCTATACTAATTTTAGTTAACTCAATCGTAAAGTAACAGTTAGAGACTCACAAAAAGTGAGTTTATGCTAAAACACTAAAACCAACATTTTAAAATAAATAAAGCGGCCCCAGCCTAGTGGTTAAGTCACTGCGTAACCGATAACAACGTTAAGCAGATGATAACAAGACCGGACTTGGTATGGGTGACCGCTTTATACAACGAAGCTATACCATCATAAACACCGCAACAAGCTCGACATTTGATAGGTGTTGCCTCCATCGGCACAATGAGGACGGGTTAATCCCAACGCTGGGTATCCTGAGGCCATTTAAACGGGTCTCGGGAGCTGAAAAGGCACCTGTGATGCTATTTATTATTATTTATTTTTAAAATCCGTGGTAATATACGTGGTGGCCGAGTTGGTTAGACCTTGGACTTAAAAACACTTAGGTCCCTGGTTCGAATCCCGGTGTGTACCAATGAGTTTTTAATTAAAAAAAATATGTACATTTGTTTTACAATACCACTATAGTGCCTCGGAGAGCACGTTAAGCTGTCGGTCCCGGTTTCACTATAACCACTTGTGAAACTGTTTATAGATGGGTTATTGAGTCTATTCAAAACATCGCGACGAGCTAGCCACTTGTTCGGTGTAGACTCATACCATCGGCTACGACGAGGTGAGATTATAATCCCTCCGCTGGCTACCCTGGGGCCGTCTAGGCGGTCTCGGGCGCCGTAAGGCACCCGTGATGATATGTATGATATGTATGTATAAAAATCTTCTATTTCCACCTTGTGTAAGCTTAAAAAGAATAGTTAGGAATTTACAAATAACTCTCCGCCTCATAAATCTAATTATCTCACGACGGTGCTGCGGAAACTGTAGCTTTGTTTATCATTAATTTTATTTTGAAAAATTGCTTATTAATTAACTTTAAAAACTTAAAAAGAAGTTAAAAAACACTAAAAAAAAAACGTTATTTATGTCTTGAGCTTGATAATGGTATTTAGTAATTTTTAAATCAGTATTTATCATGAAGCTAAAAAAACGCGCCCCGCGCCAATGGAGTAAGCATGATACATAAATTGTTTCATAATAGTACGATACCGGTGTCGCCAATTTCTGAGTCGAACAAATGAAGATCGGGGAAAAAGGTGTGGCTTCAAATGGCAGCTCAACGCTTCTGACACTTAAAAAACTGCTTGAGAAAAAAAGAGATACAAGCAAACACGAATGTGTGCGCGTGTCTATGAAGTGTATTGTTTTTTTATTATAAAAAGCTAAATATTTAATTGCATACTTAATAGTTTCGATAGTGTTGCCACCGACAACAAATATTATTACTTATCGATATAAACCAAATATTTTGGGATTTATAGAGATCATCAAAGATTAATAATTATTTATCGATATACAATTGTAATACACACACATATCATCAAGGTAACCAGCAGAGGGGTTTTAATCCCACCTCGTCGTAGCCGATGGTATGAGTCTACACCGAACAAGCTAGCTCGTCGCGATGTTTTGAATAGACTCAATAACTTTGAAAAATATACTTTGGGCTAATATGATCAAATCAAACAACTTTCCCATGGAACCATGTATCGCAAAAGAAAAAAAAATGGCCTTCTCCATACAAACTAGTAACGTTAAAATGACCAATTTGTATGGGGAAGTACATTTTTTTTTTCATTTGCGAAATATGGTTCCATAAAAAAAATATCTTAGATTTTATCAGCAGAACCTCATATAAGCCCAAAGTACATCCTTTCAAATCCACCCTGATAGACACTTTCGCATTTATAATACTAGTGGATTTAAAAAATGTAGGTATATAATAATATAACAATAAGTTAAAATACTTTATTAAATTAAATTATTTATTAAATTAAAACACATGCACAACTAACTACATGTACCTACTAAACGCAATCTCAACATTTTTGACCGACCTCCAAGAGGAAGTTATACTCAAACTACAAAAGGCGAAAAACAATTAAATCGTAGCTTGATTCGTCAAAATGTACTGAACATACGGGTATTCTTGTTGGTTATCAATTTTCTTCTCTTTTAATTGCCTCTACCCATTTACGTTTTAATGCCGGATCTTTCGGGAAACTGTATCATGTATAGAAAATATAATTAGTATTATATAAAAAAAACAATAATTGTATAATATCTCATAACCATGAAAGTATTTACAAAAATCGAGTATATCAACTATAAAATCACATCACTAAATAGTAACTGACAAACCTCGTTGGACGCTTCTGTTGTCGCCATACCTTTTGATTAAATTAAATTGAAAGGATTATAAATTATTTTAAAGTATCGAAATTCTCATTAAAAATAAAAATACATCACTAGTTCTTCAACTTCTAACTGATGCACATAGTTTGACAGTTACCATAGTTACGACGTTAGATTTTGATATTTTAATTATGGGTTTTATTATAATTTTTTATTAAGGTTTAATATAAGAAAAACATGTTAAATACGTATTTGAAAAACGTGACACTAGGTACTTTTTTTTAATAGTAGTTTCTACACAGCTTTAATGCACAATTAACCATTTTTCCGACAATAAAAGCGGAGCTCTTTTCGACTTTCTCCGCCGAACGCACAAATCAGACTGAGGATGTAAAAAATGTAAAGGTGTGTGTGAGTGACAAATTTGTCACTCGCGCGGCACCCTGCCAATTGAATGATGCTTACTCCAGTAGGGGCGCGCGGACGGGCACGGTTTTTACCTTCATGGTATTTATACTTTTAGCTCCAGTTTCACTTCACCAAAGTGTTCGTTAAAGTTATTATAAAGATTATAATTATAAATGGCGTCGAATGTACCAGTTTTATTTTGAAAGTCAAATGACAGCTGGTACATTCGACGCCATTTTAAACTTTAATCTTTACAATTACTTTAACGGACACTTTGGTGCCACTCATCCTTAGTGTGTAAGTAAGTTTAGAGCGGCTTGCGTGACATTTTTTTTAATATATTCATGCGTAGCCTTGCTTAATGACTTATTCGTGAAAAAATGCTTTATTTAAATATTTGTTTTAAAAACTTTATTACAAAGGCGGCCTTAATGCCGCTAAGCATTCTGTAGCAGTTAAACCTACAGGACAATATATTTTCTTGTAAATTAAACAATATTTATATTATAAATGGCTGTAGATATTTCAATCTTATACTTGGCTTAATTAAGTTGCATCCAAGTTTATTTTAAAAAAACTAAAAAAGATATAAATTATATTTTAATATTTGCTTTAATGCGACAATTAACTAGGACTAGTCTCATTATGACTCTACCACTTAATCTTATAGAAATATTATTTATTTAATTCATAATTCAAATCAAATCAAATTCTTTATTTGTGAACAGAGGTTATTACATAGATGTTTTTACATTTGGAGTTCTCTTTGTTCCACCTTGCGGTATACAAATGTTAGGTACAATCATGTTTTTAATTATTAAATTTATGCATTACATTAATAAAATTACAAACCATAATGTCAACTTATATTAATACCTACCCTAATAACAAAATTCAACCAAAATAGTTTTATAATTTTACCTATTCTTAAAAATATCAAATTAATTTAATATGTCAATAAATTATATTTTATGTCTATTATTTATCTGAATTATATAAATTAATAATATAATATGTCAAAAAAATGTTTACGAAATTATCGTAAACATTTTTTAATAATAAAATAACAAACACTAAAAACAAAATAATATAATAAGTTATATTTTGTCATTCAAGAAATCCGAAATAGAATAGTAATGGTCTTATTCATAAAAACTTATTGAAGCCTTGAAGAACACTTTAGTTATAGAAGCTTTTCTCTCTTTTACACATAATAATTTTTGTTTTAATAAAAAGAGACAAAACATTCCATAACTAAAGTGTTCTTCAAGGACTCAATAAGTTTTTATGAATAAGGCCCTAAGACTTTAGTAATAATAATGAAAATAGTTTCTTTTTAAATAACTTAATTTTTAATAATTTTATGTCATCTGGAATTTTATTATAGATAGTGAGGGCCATATTAAGCACGCTTTTTTGTAGCAGTGCTGTTTGACATTTTTGCACACAGAGTTTATGTTTATACTGTTGTCTTATTGGTTGTCTTAGTGTTGTAGAGAGTTTAACAAATAGATTTGGATTGTTTTTCACAAATATACAAATTTCATATATATATATATACAAAAGGTAATGTCAATATTTTAAGGGATTTGAAAATTGGAAGACAACTATCACTTGGTTTTAGACCATACATTGAGCGGATACATCGTTTTTGGGCTTTGAATGCTTTGTCTCTGTCAGTGGAGTTTCCCCAAAATATTACTCCATAGCGCAGGCATGACATTACATATCCATGATAGGCAGTTAGAACAGTTTATTCACTTGATATTTTGGATAGTTTAAATAAAGCGTATGAAAACCTTGATAATTTTTTGCATATTTCATCAATTTGTGGTTTCCACGTTAATGTTTTATCTATTATTAATCATAAAAATTTAGTTATGTCAGTCTCATTTATATTTTGTCCATTGTAATTCACTTGTATGTCTGGTGATTTTATTCTTTGTTGGAAGTGCATAATTTTAGTTTTTTCTAGGTTTATCATTAAATTATTATTATCAAGCCATTCAATTACTTCTTTAATTGCAATATTAATGTCAGATTCATAGTTATTAGGTTCTTTACATTTAATTATTGCTGTGCTATCGTCTGCAAATAGAGCCATCGGACAAGGAACTTTTTGTGGCATGTCATTTATATACAATAAGAAAAGAAGTGGGCCTAGAACACTTCCTTGTGGGACACCAAATTTAGATTCTAAAGTAACTGACTTGTATTTAATTTCAAGTAGGGTCTTTGAGCATATTCTGGAAATTTTGAGTAAACTGTGTTCTTTGTTTAAGATAAGTCTCAAAAAGATTCAAAATATTGCCTCTAATTCCATAGCAATGTAGTTTATACAATAATCTGTCATGTTCTACGCAGTCAAAAGCCTTAGTCATGTCTGTAAAAATAGCACATATAGGTATTTTTTTGTCTACATTAGTCAGTATATTATTAAGTAAATCATATATGGCCATATTGATATCTTTGTTTTTTCTAAACCCTTTTTGTTCGTCACATAATATATTAAATTTAGTTAGATAATTATAAATTGATTCGTATATTACCTTTTCAAAAATTTTAGAAAATATAGATAATAAAGCAATTGGTCTATAAAATTTCATATTTTCTGGGTCTTCTTTTTTAAATACCGGTTTGATTACTGTTAGCTTAAGTTTATTTGGAAAAATGCCCTCAGTGATACACATATTTATTATGTAACTAAGGTGTGGTGCAATTACTGTATCAACTACCTTAATGACCTTTGTTGCTACTTCGTCATAACCTACAGTATTCGTATTTTTTAGTGTTTTTATTATTGTAATTATATTTTGCGATGTAGTAGGGAACATATACATTGATTGGGGGTATGATTGTGGAATAATAGATTTATATTTCACTGTTTCTTGAATTTTATTAATAAAAGAAGTATTAAATGCGTTTGCAATACTTGTCGGGTCACTAATATAACAGTTTAGTTTTAATTTTTAGTATAGGTTCCTTTGGATAATTATTTTTGTTTGTGTCTATAATTTGCCATGTCGCTTTAGTTTTATTTGTCGATTGTTGTATAAAATTATTATTTTGAGCTTTTTTAGTTAGTTTAATAATTTTTTTGAGTCTTTGTGAATAAGTTTTTAGTCTTTCTCTATTAGCAGTAGTTGGCATACGTCTATAGTGCCAGAGAAACTGTCTTTGTCCTTTGCTGGATAGTTTAATTCCACGAGATATCCATTTTTGTCTTTTATTTATAATTTTTTTTATTGTTTGTAATGGAAAGCAGACTTTGTATATAAGTAAAAATAGTTCATGGAATTGGTCAAAAGCTTTATTTGGATCCTTTGTTGTATAGATATCTGTAAAGGGTAAACTATGGAGGTATTTTTTTAATTTTAGTATATTATCTTTAGAATAATCACGTTTCTGCATACGCCAGAACTTAAACTTACAGGTTTTTTTTACTGGTACTTTCAAAATTTGTGCTGTATGATCAGATAAGGCTAGGTCAATAATTTCTCCTTTACAGTTTCGTTGAATGTTATGTGCAAAATTGTCTATGCAAGTCATCCTATTTAGTCGAGTCGGTTGATTTAGTTCTAACTTAAGATTAAAGTTTAATAAGAAATTTTTAAAATCTTGTGCAAGGCTATTATTCTTTAAAATATCTATGTTAAAGTCTCCACATAACACAATTTTTTTGTTTAGATAGCATACTTTTGATAGTGCTAATTCTAATTTTTCGTAAAAAGCGTTTAAATTGTTATATTTGGGAATTCTATATATACAAACAATCACAATATTGTGTGATACTAACTCTACAGCGCAACATTAAAATATTCCCGATATTGAGAGTTTTGAAATATTTTTAAGTTCCTTATAAATATGGTTTGACTTCACAAATATGCTAGCTCCACCTCTCTTTTTATTTCTTGAGTAGCTTGCTGCTAATTGATAGTTCGGAATGGTTAGCAGTTCCTCAAAACCTGCCATTATAAAATGCTCCGTGATACATATAATGTCAATTTCTACTTGGTTAGCTAACAATTCGTCAATGTAAACAGTTAAAAGATCTACTTTTTGCATAAAGCCAGCAATGTTCTGATGGAATATTCTTATAAAGTTATACGAGAAAAAAATCACATTGTCTTAATATGTTAGAGTCTTCATTATTAAAAGATTTTTCGAGTTCTAAGATTGCATAGTTTAATTCATCGAATATTGTGTAGATTCCATTATTATTTATGTGACCAGAATATTTGGTAAACATAGTGTAATTGTATGATATATATGCATTTGAATCAAACACATACGCATGTTTATTTGTTATTATATCTAGATACAATAGATTGTTAAATGTTTCTACTCTCCAGTTGTATAAGTTTGTATGGTGTCCATATTTGTAGGTTGGTAAGCATAGTACAATATTCGTGTGGACAAGAGACTCAAGTGTATTTCTTATGTGGAATATTAAGCTAAAATAATCATTAGTAGTAATAAAATCCTTTTCACCTATCAATATAATACAGTAGTCACTCTCTGTATAGTTTACAAGCTTACTCTCTATGTTCATCAATAAATCTTTAATTCCTCCATTTGGTTTAGAGTAGTGACATCGTTGGAAACGGTTATCAAAAATGTCTTCTGAAATTGATAGAATATTATTCTTATTGTTGCTACTAATTATACATAACTTTCTCTTATTAACTGTTTTATCAATTGTGTTATAAAGGGTCGATTTTATTGTCTTATCAATTGGTCTATAATTAGTTTTGTGTATGTTTTGCTTTTCTATTTTATCTTGTCTTGGTGTGGAGGTCTTATTTTTATTCCTTTTTGGTGTAAATATATCATTTTTTAAGCTGTTTGTGACAGTTTTGTATATTTCGTGTTTTTTTGATAGATCCTGAATAGTATTTTTAAGGCTGGTATTTTCCAGAGTTAGATTTTGTACTTCGTCATGTGCAATTTGTAATTCTAGTTTTATAGTTTCCAATTGTTGTTTTAGTTCGGTTATTATTTCTTCGTTAGTGTCTTGTGAAATATCAGGTAAACTGGTGGTGGTGCCATCTGTTGTAATATTTGTGAGATTATCTTCCGTAGTTTGTTCTGAGTTTGATATTGCCCGCTTGCGACGGAATGTAATATTTTCTATGAAATTCATCTTTGTAGGCGACAAATTTACTTGTTGGTGCGCCCTCTATTAGTCGTTGTGTGAACTATTATACTAATATTTAATTACTCCTAGTTATTTAAATCATACAATCGAGTAGATGTAATATAATTTAAGTATACAATTGTTTAGGAAAAAAAAATCCTAGTGTCGGGCGGGGCTCGAACTCTCGTTCTTATGATGTTAGTATCCGTCGTCGTACACAATCGGCCACGACCGATATTATTTTGAGTTACAAAATTAAAGTATTATACAGTAATGTCTTCTTTTACTTTTATTCATTTGAGGGTCATTATATATTTTTTTGTGCGGATCAAACAAAATAAAAATGAATCAATTTTGTAATTAAAATATTTCACTAAAAAAAATAAACACTAAATAATAATATATATTGGTCACTTTAGGAAACGTAATAACATCGATGTTTTCAAGTGATTAAATTAGGTTAATTTCGTTAATACGTTTGGTTTTCTTCGCAAAGTTTTATGGAGATTGCACTATTAAAATAATGTACAATATTAATAGTTTTATAAGTTTAAATAATTATTTATTAAATTATTTCTATCACTTCACTATTTCACTTGTTATTTATATTTTAATTTAATTATTTTGCACAGCATTAGAAAATTATACCGGTTCGTTTGACAGCTTATTCAAAACGTCATTATATAATTTTGCCAATATCCGATCACTGTGTTAATGCTACACACCGAAAGCTTATTTTGCACAATAATATCCTATAAACTTAGACAGGGCTACCCGATTATGTAAATCGCTATCTACTACCTATTGCTACTCCCGTCACATATCTTTAGCAGAGTCCCTCGAGTCTAAGTGGAGTAGATAGAAAATAGCCGAATGGATTGACGCTAGTCCCAAGGCAGAAAGGACGTAGTGTTATCAGAGAGGCCACTTGCGTATACATCTGTGGCATCACAAGTCTGTGTGAGACGGAAGTAGCTAAATGGAAACATGGTAAAAACATACGGCTGGAGGCTAGTAAGTATTATAAAATAGTTTTTTTTATATATTTAGGACAAATTATACATATTGCTCTGGTCACAAACTAAGCTCTAGGCTTGTACTATGTGTACCAGAAACAACGATATAATACATATTATATTTTATACACACTCAGACCATGACAAACTGTACAGAAAAAAAACGTACTATTATTATTATTATTTTTTTTTTGCCATGAGTGGGAATATGATGAACCCACGACCTCCGAATCCAACGTCAAAGGCGCAACCACTAGGCTACGGAGGCGGTCGAGGCAGTTTATGAAAAGATTTTAAAATACTTGTATTTTTTGTATGAATAATATAGGTAAGTATGCATGGGCGTAGCCACGGCAGGGGGTTGTTTGGGGGTTTAAATCCCCCCGAAATGTTTGAAATAAGGAGATGCGAGGTGTATTAATTGTTATAAAAAATATTTATTTAAAAACTTTACTTGCCTCTCGGGGGGGAGGTTTGTTGTTTATTTTCTTAAACCCTTCGATACTAAAACCTGGCTACGCCCGTGTAAGTATGTATTTACCTAATGGCTAATAATAATAACACTCGTATGTATAGGACATTTCACACATATTGGCCTGAGGCTCTACCATGGGTTTGCGCATTGTAGAAACGTAACGTATTAATTTACGTTTACGTGAGCAACAACCAATAGGATCGCTTTATTCAATCCTGTTACCAAAAATAAAGCGATCCTATTGGTTGTTGCTCACGTATACGTAAATTAATACGTTACGTTTCTACAATACGAAAACCCATGGTAGAGCCTCTGGTCACAAAATAGAATCTAGGCATGTACCTACTTTTCTATGTGTACCAGGAATAGCAATACAAATAAATATTATATTTTATAAACACCCAGGCCATGACAAACTGTACAGAAAAACGCACAAATATTTTTTTGCCATGGGTGGGAATCGAACCCACCACCTTGGCGTTGTATCCAGACAACGCCAAATACGAACAACTAGTCTACGGAGGCGGTCAAAATATGTACCTACTCGTACTACGACGAAGAGGCAGGAATAAACCCCATCTGCTCCCTAGGGCGCCGTAAATTCCCCGTGATGTTAGTACGTAAACAAGTATTACAACCCATCAGCTTATATTGCAGTTTATCTTATATATCCAGGTACTGCTAGACATATAAGATGCAAATAAATAAATAGCATCACGGGTGCTTTACGGAACCTGAGACCGCCAAACGGAGGGGTTTTATTTCGTATGAGTCTACCTACACCAAAAAAGTGGCTAGCTCGTCGCGATGTTTGGGTAGTCTCCTTAACGCATCTATAAACAATTTCACAAGTTGTTATAGTTAAACTAGGACCGGCAGGTTAACGTACTCTTCGAGACACTATAGTCGTGTTGTAAAACAAGTGTAATTTTTTTTTATTAAAAAAATTCGTACACCCGATCTAAACCGGGGACTGTAAAAACTGTAGTGTTTTTTTTACGTATATAAATACTAAATACATACATACATATCATCACGGGTGCCTTACGCCGCCCGAGACCTCCTAGACGGCCCCAGGGTACCCAGCGGAGGGGTTTTAATCCCACCTCGTCGTAGCCGATGGTATGAGTCTACACCGAACAAGTGGCTACCTCATCGCGATGTTTTGAATAGACTCAATAACCCATCTATAAACAGTTTCACAAGTTGGTATAGTGAAACCGGGACCGACAGCTTAACGTGCTCTCCGAGGCACTATAGTGGTGTTGTCAAACAAATGTACATAAATTTTTAAATTAAAAACTCATTGGTACACACCGGGATTCGAACCAGGGACCTAAGCGTATTTAAGTCCAAGGTCTAACCAACTCGGCCACCACGTATATACTAAATAAATAATAAATATTTATGTATTTTTTAGATATTAAAAAACTGCACTAGATGGATATTAGTGGAATTGGACCGATGGATTAACGTGCTCTTTAGGACAGAAATAAAATGTGAACCAATTAACGCATAATGACAAACTGTTTTTTTCTTCGATAATTAATTTTCAATACCAATAAATGTTTTATATTTTGTTATTATACAATTTTTATCAAAAATTCATGTAACCACAAATATACATGAAAGGTATTGTGAAATAATCGCATAAAGGATTCCACTTGTAAATAAATTTATTTAAATGTAAACTCTAATTTTACATTTCGCAGGCAAATTAATTTGTTAAAGCTTAATTTAAGTGATAAAATTTCGATTGACAATATAATTTTATAAATCCCTTCATTCGAAGATATATTTACCACTAGGCATATTACGCCGTACAACGTTAAGCTAAATTTTAACCAAAATGACATAGTTGTTTGACAATTTTGAATGTCGTACACAGCGGATATACGTTGTAATACTACACCGGAGATATATGTTGTAATACTACACCGGGGATACCGGGAATATACGTTGTAATACTACACTGCGGATATACGTTGTAATACTACACCGTGGATATACGTTGTAATACTACACCAAGGATATACGTTGTAATACTACACCGGGAATATACATTGTAATACTACACCGGGGATATAGTTTGTAATACTACACCGGAGATATACGTTGTAATACTACGCCGGAGATATACATTATAATACTAAACCGGGGATATATTTTGTAATACTACACCGAGGATATAAGTTGTAATACTACACCCGGATATACGTTGTAATACTACACCACGGATATACGTTGTAATACTACACCGGGGATATACGTGGTAATACTACAGCGGGGATATAGTTTGTAATACTACACCGCGGATATACGTTGTAATACTACGCCGGAGATATACATTATAATACTAAACCGGGGATATATTTTGTAATACTACACCGAGGATATAAGTTGTAATACTACACCCGGATATACGTTGTAATACTACACCACGGATATACGTTGTAATACTACACCGGGGATATACGTGGTAATACTACAGCGGGGATATACTTTGTAATACTACACCGGAGATATACGTTGTAATACTACATCGCGGTTATACGTTGTAATACTACACCGGGGATAAACGTTGTAATACTACACCGCGGATATACGTTGTAATACTACAGCGGAGATATACGTTGTAATACTACACCGGGGATCGAACTACTGACTTATTTTAGTCAACGTTTTAATCAACTGTAATTTTGGTGGGTGGAAGCTCTCGACCGCCCATACAGATGCAAAAACCGTCAAGTAACCTAGTCATGTTTCGGTTTTAGTCTGTGGGTGACCAGTTTTTTGGAGACTACTGCTTCAATTTCTTGTCTCCTTTCATAGTGCGGTTACGAAACGGGCGATTGATTTGACGATAAAGCAGTTTCATAACCGCATCATTTAGCCAGCATAATGGAAGCGATCAAATTAGTTAAACAACAATGTATTGATCAACCTTATCGGTGGCGGATCCTGGGTGGGGGCCCAGGGGGCTATGCAACCCCCACGAAATCATCGAAATTTACTTAAAACCTACTATTTTGTAATAGTTATTACAAAAAATCATCTAAAAAGCTTGTCAAAAGTCCCAAGGCCCCCTCCCCAAAAATCAATCCTGGAACCGCCCCTGGACCCCATTCATGGACTTTATAGGTCTGCTTACCATCAGGTAGATACAAAATCACATGCAGTGCTCCAATAAAAAAAAAAAGTTTCATAAACAATTTTGCTAATGACATGTCACTAAAACTTTTCAAATTACAAAAGTTTGTAAGTAAAGGTACACCGCAAGGCCTCGGCAATATTTTATAACTATCTGATGACTATTTGCTCTATAATTAAATGAGAAACTTAAGTCATTCTGTTACTGAACCCCTCACCCTTAGTAGCATAATATACCACTTTATTAATTAAACCTAAGCTCAAACTGCTGTAAAATTATTAAACATGCGATGCGATATACAACCTGTACCTACCTAGGGAACCCTATGTATAATATGATTATATGAACCTATTCATATCTACCTGATAATAAGTAGACGTAAAAAGTCTTTGAATAGTCGATTAATACATTATTATGTAACAGCATGGATCGCTCCCACTATGCCGGCTAAATGATGCGGTTACGAAATGGGCAGCGACGCAGACGAATTTGTTTTTGCATGTCTACTTACAAGTATAATAAGGACAATGTATACATGTTACTCTGGTCACAAACTAAGCTCTAGGCTTGTACCAGAAGCAACTATATAAAACATATTATATTTTATAAACACCCAGTACAGAAAGAAACGTACTAATATTTATTTGGCCTTATGGGTTTTTGTCCTCCGGATACAACGCCAAAGCACGTGCAACCACTAGTCTTCGGAGGCAGTCTGTGTACTTATTAATTTTTCTTGTACTTAATCAATGTAATTGCTATAACTTTTTGATATTGTGTAAAACATCCCATTTTTGTTACCTAATAATAAATTAATTTCGAAAATTTGTTAATGAAATTATATAAAATACGTTTGATATTTTTAACCGCTAAAGTGGCGAAAAATAAAAATACGGCCGACCCCCAGAGCTAATTCGTTTTTTATATGTAGGAAATTGGGCTGCGCTTTGCTGTTGAAGTTGGCGTAGGTGAATAGGTGGGTATCCCGCGGCCCGTTGGGTTACGCATTGCTGATGAAATAGGTGTAGGTTAATTGGTGGGTATCCCGCGGCCCGTTGGGTTACGGATTGCTGATGAAGTAGGTGTAGGTTAATTGGAGGGTATCCCGCGGCCCCTTGGGTTACACATTGCTGATGAAATAGGTGTAGGTTAATTGGTGGGTATCCCGCGGCCCGTTGGGTTACGGATTGCTGATGAAGTAGGTGTAGGTTAATTGGAGGGTATCCCGCGGCCCCTTGGGTTACGGATTGCTGATGAAGTAGGTGTAGGTTAATTGGTGGGTATCCCGCGGCCCGTTGGGTTACGGATTGCTGTTTAAGTAGTTATCCTACGGCCCGTTGGGCTGCGTTTTGCTGATAAAGTGGGTGTAGGTTAATTGGAGGGTATCCCGCGGCCCGTTGGGTTACGGATTGCTGATGAAGTAGGTGTAGGTTAATTGGTGGGTATCCCGCGGCCCGTTGGGTTACGGATTGCTGTTGAAGTAGGTGTAGGTTAATTGGTGGGTATCCCGCGGCCCATTGGGTTATGGATTGCTGATGAAATAGGTGTAGGTTAATTGATGGGTATCCCGCGGCCCGTTGGGTTACGGATTGCTGTTTAAGTAGTTATCCTACGGCGTTGGGCTGCGTTTTGCTGATAAAGTGGGTGATTTTTTTAATTTTTTCCTAAAACAACAATCTATTTAGGCAAACAAGTGAAACAAAACAGTGCGGTGTAGATTATATTAGACTTCTTCCGGAAACCCTAAATAATACTCACGCAATAAGTGTTTTAGCTTCATGTATATTTTACTTAAAATTAATAACAGTGTACATTTACAATCAAATAGGAAAAACAAATAGCGCATCAGAAAGCACGACCTCCACGCGCCACGGTTTCTCGTTGACAGCCTTCTTTTTCTTTTTTCAATTTTCGCGGCCAAGGAGATTGTCTGTGTAAATGGAAGTCATATGTAATACTCAACTTATTTTTTTGAAAATGCTAACAATTCGGAATGCCATCGGCGACGTCAGGTTGTAATATATGGTGTTTTCGGGCCCCATAAGCACCCATGATAATACATTGGTGGGAATCAAACTCACGACCTACGGATACAATAGTGAAGGAGGCGGTCAATATTAGCTGTTAGTGTATTATTTTAATCCGCCACTTTCCCCTTTTATCATCATCTAGTCTCCTTTAATTAGTGTATACTCATCACCCTCCTTCTTCAGGCCGGATGACTGACAATCATGATTAATTAAGAAACTCCCTAAATTGTGTCAGAAAGCCACTTGCGGTGTCGAAACGGCCCCCAAAGTATGTAAATTAACATTGTTTGGCTCCGTTATAAAGTGCTTTCAACAACAAGTTATATGTCAACATCAAATGACGGATTTATTTTGAAATAATTTATTTTCCTGGAGGCATTAATCACCTACATAATTATAAAAGTAATAATAATATAAGATGAGAGAGAATTTAAATAAAATAAAAAAATATGCAATATTGCCACAGCTCTAAAAACTAAGGGTCAGTTCACACCGAGACACGACGCGACACCACGGAGCCCAGCAGGGTGATTACGCGTCATAAGTTCGCTCGCACGCCAATCGTTATGACGTCATTCTGACGTAGATCAAGCTTGGCTTCTTAAAGATAGCTCCAAAAATCTTAGAAAATTACGTCATAACGATTGGCGTGCGAGCGAACTTAAGACGCGTAATAACCCTGCTGCTCTGCACCTAAAGATGTCTCGCGGCGTAGAGTGATGCATTGCAACGCAGAGCGGTGCATCGCGCCGGTACGCGCGGCGTGCAAGAAGCGTTCAATGATTACGATGCGCCTCGCGACGTTCTACAGTAAACAGAGCAAAAACTAATCACAGAGTCACTGAGACGTATTTATAGCTGACGCCGTGGTTCTGTACGATGTAGTGAAGTATGTATGGTGATCTGCTAACCATCTAGTCTCTCACTAGACTAGTTGGCGTCCGTTAGGTTGTCCTTGTATTTTTCTTTTATAAAATGAGAAAAGTTACCGTTCCACTTTAGTAATTTTACTCACCATGTTTTTTTTTTAACGGAACATACCATGTGATATTGCATCTATCTGATGCTAGTAGACCTACAAAATCCATGAATAGAGTCGATCAATACATTATTGTCAATTTGTTGATACATTGAATCGCTCCCACTATGCCAGCTAAATAATTTGGTTACATAAAATGCAATGAAAAACAATTCTAGTGGGCGGGACTCGAACCCTCGATCCTCGATTTCGCGGCAAGGTAGTCAACCACTGAGCCAACCAAGTTCCAGTCACCCTTGACGAAATTTGTCATTGCTTGTAATCTACTTATACACAACCGCCCTCTATGTGCTTCATCATATAATGATTTATCTAGACATAAATCATAGATACCTAATGCTTAAATTTTTTTTTATGTGTAAAACATGAATACACAAAACATTAAACCAATGAATACAATACCCTTGCTAGTCTAAAAAATAAAAGGCAGCTTTTACGTGAGTCCCTATTTCGCTTCTACAACTCAAAAGGGATTCCATTAAAACTCTTTTATCATTTGAAAACAGCCATTGGAAGGATATATAAACGGATTAACATAATTAACCCACCTTTTTTGAAAAGGTCTTTGGACATTCAAATAATCATCTAATGTCCTTTTACAGATCTATTACAGCTTCAGGCGTTTAACAGTTCATTTGGGGATATACATGGTGACTTTGAAAGGATGTACTTTGTACGCAAATGAAAAAAAATATTGCCTTTTCCATACAAACTAGTAAAGTTAAAATGACCAATTGTATGGGGAACCCAATTTTTTTTTTCATTTGCGACACATGATTCCATGTGAGAAGTTGTTCGATTTGGTCAGCAGAACCTCATATTAGCCCAAAGTACATCCTTTCAAATTCACTCTGTATATACCTAAAGGTTTTTATTTCTATAGGATGAACACATGACTTGAATGGAAATTTTTGAGTTAAATTAAAACACTTAGTTTTATAGGGTTACGAAAAGAAAAATTTAATGGAGAGACTGTCCGTCTCTGTGTATTTTGAATGTTTAATAATCTTATTAAGCCCTATATATCCAAAAAAGCTATAACCCTGAATGTATTAAAATAATTTTATATTATTTTACCACAATTCACAAAATAAAGTGAAAGAAAGTGATGGCTGGCGGGTTTTTATCTTCTACGAGAAACCGGTTTAAACAACATATAATTAATGTGAGTTTCCTATAATCAACTATTGAATAAGGATTCGTTCTTGCCATATACGGACTTCATCTGTCATTTTTAAATGAGAATAACGAACCGTTATTTCAACAGTAGATTATTGGAATGCAGTAAAAGTAACCGTTGATAGAAGAACTGGTAACCATCTGTCACGCTTTAGACAAAAAAAAGTTTTGTAGCTCAAACCAATGACTCCTGGCAGGATATAGCAACGGGCAATAAATGATGCTCTTACAAAAAGTATAGCGATTGAGACGGAATTTCATTACAATTCTTTATAATAATAGTATCTTCGCTGCTTTATCACCGAATCATAAAAATAGTCTCCCGTAACTGCACCCGAAAAGGAGTTTGCCGCGATAATAAATTGATTTTAGTGGCCTCTTGAAAACCTACAAAAATTTTTATAAAACTTTATAGAACATTTAGTTTTTTTATAAAAATGAAGTTGTTTGTCTCTTATTTATTTATTTATCTTCACACCAGGTCCTTACGGGGTAGACAGAGACAACCGAGCGCCACTTGTCCCTATCCTATCCCTACATACTCCTTTCGCCTCTTCCACAGTCATAACTCTTCTCATACATGCACGCCGATTTAGGAAATTTTTAAGTGCACCGTCTTATAAAACTTTTCTAATTTGGTCATGGTACGTGTGTCTTGGTCTCCGTCGGCCTCGTACGACGTACGACGTACGACGAACCAGATATAAAAAAGCGAAGTGAAGGGTAACCTTCACTTCGCTTTTTTATATCTGGTTCGTCAGTCTTTCATCACTCTTTCTTCCTATATGCCCAAACCAGCGAAACATACCTTTTCTCATTTTTATTCCCATACTTTCTTTCAGCTCCACTCGGTAGGTAGGTACGCAATAAGGAGAGCATCATCTGCATACAACAGTGTATTTATCAACATTTAACCCATTTTTATCCCGTACGCTTGCTGTACAATTCCTATATAGTGATTGTATAGCCAGCATGAGACTGCCATCAACACCATAATCAGGCAAAATGTCCCACAGCTCCTTTCTTACAACCCTGTCAAACGCCTTCTCCAAATCCATAAAAGCACAGAAAACCTTCTGGTTTGTAAGGCCAGTAACTTCTCTGTGATATTACGGAGGAAGAAGATCTGATCCGTGCATCCTTTATTAGATCTAAAGCCTCCTTGAGCCTCCCAAAGTATTCCTTCAGTCATCATTTCCATGTTTTTCGTGAGAATCTTTCCATACACTTTGCTTCCCAAACTGATCAAACTGATGGATCTGTAGTTAACGCAGTCTAATCTGGACCCCTTGCCTTTATACAAGGGGACGATGACCGCGCCCGTCCAGTCCTCTGGAACTCTTTCCATATGTCAGCATAAGTTGCATAACAAACGGAAACCGCTCCAGAGTTTTTGCCCTCCATATTTAATCATTTCAGGAAATACCTTATCAATTCTCGCTGCCTTATCGCATTTCAAACTTCTTATTGCTCTGACAATCTCAGACACAGTAATTTCATCCCATGCTTCAGACGTCAGTTCAGGTATATCTGGAGGTGAGGTCCCAAAAGTAATATCGGGGATGCTGCTTGGTGAGATGAATACCAAAATACTCACTCCAAAGCTTTAACACTCCATCAGTGTTTGTAAGAGTGTCACCATGCTTTGATCTTATTTTATCCATTCTAGATTGATTGTTGTCAAACAACTTTGAGAATTTCTCACTTCCCTCCAAAAAAGCTTCGAGTTTTCCTTGAAGTTGTTTGATAACCTCTCTTCACCAATCGCTCTGCATCTTTCTTGCTTCTCTTTTACCAAAGCTTTGGTGTCACTCTTACAGCGTAGGTATGTCTCTCTTTTTTCTCTTCTAATACTTTCAGCCAGACTCAGCGAAGCTATATAGCTCAACCGTGCCTTCTTCTTTTTCTCGACAGAAGTTTTATATTATTATTTAATGCGTTATTATTCTATGGTTATTACTTATTAACTATCAGATTTCTTAGGTTTTCTAGTTCATAAACATTATGTAATTAAATGTAAATAATGAAAAGTGAATGAAAACATATTTATTAGATAAATGACTAGTAGATACTATAAAATTTGTTCGTCCTACACAAGTATCCTTATACCTTAAAATAATACTACTCAACTACACATGTAAACACTATTTGTGAAAGAAAGTATATTCATTTTATATGTAGGTAGGTACACAAGCGAGCATGATGCCTTGGGCATTATCTACTAACTAACCTTTCGGAGATTGGTCAATAACAGTAAACAATGTCATTTTTTTATAATTAACATTCCTATTATTATGACCAAACATTTTCTCATTTTTTTTAAAATCCTAACCACGTAAAAGGTAAACACAATTTGTTTACCAAAAAAGTTAATAAATATTTATTGTATGAATAAAATAGTTACTATATTTCTGCTTGTGTAAACGTTTGCACTATACCAATTGGCTTCATACACGAACATTGAGGTAATTCCATTTACCCTCGTCAAAGAATATTTAATTTGTTTCGTCATCAAAATAAAACCCTGAAAATATATTTGGGTAGAAAATATGGTATATGATGGGTAGGTATGTAACATTATGTATGTATAGTGTATTGGTAGCTACATAGAATATTCTAATGGCAGCTATAAAAAAATACTTTAACCTAGTTAAAGTATTTTTGTTTAAAGTTATGTTCCCACAGACTAAAGGGTTAACCGGTTTTCAGGAGACTATTGCATTGATTTCTTGTCGATGTGGTTGTCACCTTTTAGGATGCGGTTACGAAATGGGCAGTTAATTTGACGATAAAGCAGCGAAACTAGTAAAGTAGACTAGTAATGTAAATTCGTCTTTTCCATCGTTCATTTCGTAACCACATCATTTAGGTAGTTACAAAGTCACATGCCTCGCTCCAGTGAAAAAAATACAATAAAAAAAAACTTTATTAGGCATAATAATAATAAGAAAACAAATAGAAAAATAAGCTGAATTCTTGGCACAACCTTAAGAAAGGATCGTAAATTTAAATTAACTATAAAGAGTTGTGAACTTTTCTTAAATAGGTAAATAAGACAAAATCCTTTCTCGAATTAAACATTAAGAAAAGAATTTCACTTTAATTAAAATGCAGCGCTTTATTTTAATAAAGATAAAATGCTAACTACAGGCTTTCTCTTATTAAAAATATAAAAGAAAAGGAACAAAAATGAAGTAAATTTAAGGATCATTGCAATTTAATAAAGTAGTGTTTTTAAACATATATGAAATAGAATCACTTTATTTGTATTTGTATATCTGAAGAACATTACACACTTATTGTCATGGTCACAAACTAAGCTCTAGGCTTGTACTATGTGTGACAGAAACAACGATACTTATGCATATATTTTATAAACCCCCAGACAATGACTAACTGTACAGAATAAAGTACTAATATTTTTCCTGCCATGGGTGGGAATCGAACCCACGACCTCTGAATACATTGCCAAAGACGCAACCAGTAGTCTACGGAGACAGTCGAATTAGACTAAAAAAATACAGGTATATAAATTAGTTTTTATTGAACCGGCTTCGGTCGTCATATTAAAAAACATTTCACTTCCAAATTGTAAAAGACCTGTTTATTAACCCATACAGGGTGAATTTTTCAAGTGTGCCTTCAAGGCCAAATCCTAAACATGCTCAAAGGAGTCTCGGGGCCGATTTAGATAAAAACTAAAACTGCATCATTCGTTTTTAGAAAAATTGATTCTCCTAGCCAGGAATCGAACCGGTTGATTTTGAAAAAAAAATTATCACTCTATATTATTACACCAGCTCATAGGGTCGCTTCCTCATCATCATCATAGCAGCCTTTTACGCACCACTGCTGGACATAGGCCTCCCCCAAGGATCACCACAACGACCGGTTCGGCGCTAACTGTAGCCATCGGCTTCCCGCGACCTTATTCAGGTCGTCGGTCCATCTTGTGGGGGGACTGCCTCTGCTGCGTCCTCCAGCACGCGGTCGCCACTCGAGAACCTTAATGCCCCAACGGCCGTCCGTTCTGCGAGCTACGAGTATATGGCCTGCCAACTGCCACTTAAGTTTGGCGATTTTGGATGCTATGTCGGTTACTTTGGTCCTTTTATCTCATCGTTTCGAATACGATCCCGCAAGGAAACGCCGAGCATAGCGCGCTCCATCGCCCTTTGTGTGACTGTGAGCCTTTTCATGAAGCCCATAGTAAGCGACCACGTCTCTGATCCGTAAGTCATCACTGGCAACACACACTGCTCGAACACCTTGGTTTTCAAACACTGCGGTATTTGGGACAAGAAGATATTACGTAG
Organism: Monopis laevigella; assembly: GCA_947458855.1. Lineage (NCBI taxonomy): Eukaryota > Metazoa > Arthropoda > Insecta > Lepidoptera > Tineidae > Monopis > Monopis laevigella. Next base: position 26,156,871 of record OX381578.1, read on the forward strand.
CCTCCCGAATGCTGCCCAGCTTAGTTGGATTCGACGAGAGATCTCTTTCTCGAAGTTGCATTTACCTGTTTGGTTTGACTGTCCTAGGTATATGTAATTATCGACAACTTCGAGTGCGGAGCTTCCTATTTTCACATGGGCGTTCGACATGACTTTGGTCTTATCCATGTTCATGTTTAGGCCCACTTTTTTAGAAGTCCCACTGAGATCATTAAGCATTATGCTGATAGGGTCGCTTATATTGATTAAATGGTGGAAAGTAACTTCAAAACTCACCCTGTATATTAACTGAAATATTCACCCAGTATATTGACTATTTCAAATCACTATTAGAGTTAGAAGAGTCTACATACAAGTTTTTAAGTTTCTAATCTGTCGTTCCAAATATATAGAACAGAAAGGAAAACCACCCCTATTTAATTTTTACACGCCCAATTCCATTTTTTATTAAATAATGGAATACCTATCAATTTAAAATAGAGTAGATGTGTATAAAATTTCAAACCTGTAGTACCTTCCGTTACCAAGATATTAGCTTTCCTGAAAATTTATTTATTCCTCTTTTAACTTTTTACAAAACTTAAAAAATATAGTGGTGGGCGAGTTGGTTAGACCTTTGACTTATAAACACTTAGGTCCCTGGTCCAAACCTCGGTGTGTACCAATGAATTTTTAATCTAAAAAAATATGTACATTTGTTTAACACAACACATAGTGCCTCGGAGAGCACGTTAAGCTGCCGGTCCCAGTTTCACTATACCAAGTTGCGAAACTGTTTATAGATGGGTTATTGAGTCTATTCAAAAACATCGCGACGAGCTAGCCACTTGGTCGGTGTAGACTCATACCATCGACTACGACGAGGTGGGACCCTCCGCAGGATACCCTGAGGCCGTCTAGGTGGTATCGGGCGCTTTTAGGTTATGACATCACGGGTGATGATATATATAGATATAAGAAATATAGTACATATATACATTATTGAATCAAAATCGAAGGGTATATTAGGAGGGTGATGGAAAGACTCGGTAGAAATTTCATCAACTTACAAGGGTATATTTCGATCTCTACTTACAAGGGGATATTCCGATCTCTACTTACAAGGGAATATTCCGCATCTTACCAATACCTATGCAATATTTCACATAGGTACAACAACCTACCTATAGGTTGTATAATACAATGTAAAGCCGCGTCTGCTCTACTTAAAAGGGATCAAGTCAATAGCTATAACCCGAGAGGATTATTCCGAACCCTATAAATACGCTACCCACTCGCTATTATTTCGCATGCATTATTCGCATGTAAATAGTTCGTCAAGACAAAATTTATAAGAGAAATGGGAGGCCAAAATTAAACATATTCCATTTTTTACCATATTAAAAGTGACATGGGTAATATGTATAATTAAAATGACCTATGTACATATTAATTATTATCCTGTCCTCAAATCCCTAAGTATCTATTATTAGATACTTTAGTAATTTTTAAGGAGGCCTTAAAAATAAGGAACGATTATAATTATCACACAATATAAATACCACAAGCCTACGTCTATCTACATGGCGACCTAGTACCTACCTAGTACCTACATCTGCATTTCCCTGACTGTAATCTGCAGCCATCTTTAATTAGTTTCCTCGGAGCGCTCTGTTACGGAATAATGTTTATTTCATCAATGGCACCAAATTAATTGCAAGTAGGTAAGTAAGTTGCGACACAGAAAGACAGAGTACACAGTAGTATTCAGTTAGTGTCTTCGCAAAGTTTGTTACGAGTAAAACTAAATTAAACATTGCGCGCTGTCGTTCCTTAATTCTTAGGCGAACTTAATTTATTATTTAATATTAATGAAATCAACCTAAATAAATGCTTTTATAAGGAACAAACACTAAAAATATTAGGAGTTAAAATCTTAAATTACCTTTACAAAAGATAGTTAATTTTTTTTTAATTTTTTTTTCAAAGTATTTAACCTCATAATCTATACATCTCACGGTCAGATCATTTGCAATGGAACTCTAGAGGCGATGCAGCGGCTATATTGTGAAATTCTAAGGTGGTTTACATAAGTGCCGAACCACGAATAAATAAACCTGACCTATTTGTAGAACTTAACGTTTTTAACGTTTTGACGCTGCGTTACTACAATGGTAAAAAATCATGGCTTCTGTTTCTTATAACGAAAATGTTAGCTTATCAAAATAACGAAATGCTATGAGCAAGAATGAAAATTTAACAAATCAAGCACTTTATTTCTCTTCAACACGCAGTTTTTTCAATTTTTAACATGTTATCTTTAAAAGAAAAATAATATGGAACTGGACTTCACAAAGTCTTATGAAATAATTTCGTACCACACTCTGAGAACGTTATTTTTCCTTGCAGAAAATTATTTAAAGTCGAAAATGATAATGGCTTGGAGCTAAATCCAGCAAGTAGAGAGGATAACGGATAACTATGTTTAAAAGCTAAAATAAATCTAAAAAATGTAATAACTTCTTAGGGCCTACTTAATAAATTTAATTTAAATATTTATTGCATACAAAATACAAAGGCGGACTTAATGTCGCTAGGTATTCTCTACCAGTCAAACCTTCGGGACATTTAAATCAGTTAATAAGTAAATATTAATGTTCAATCATCGTTTAACCTAAATGTGTTCTGTCGTTGTCACTCTCGTGACTTATGTCAAAAGAATAAAAGAGTTAAAACACTAAGCAGTTTCTATAACGTTAACAAAATCATTTAATGATTAAAATTGCCCATGATTGGTTAAAAAAATTACGTGACCTGACATTCTATCAATCATGTCATTTCTTAACTAATTTGATCATAGTACAATTATTTATAGTCATCGTTCTAGAAACTGCGCATATCTTCACATCACTCAAATATTTTTCTAATATAAAACTTTTGATTTATGTAGTGATTCATGACCAGGCTACCATTTTATAACTATACTAGCTGTGCTCGCGAGTTCGCCCGCGTGGAATAGTTATTTTTTTATCATATAAACTTTCATCCCCTATTTTATTCCCTTGGGGGTAGAATTTATCAAAATCCTTTCTTAGCGGATGCCTACGTCATAACATCTACCTGCATGCCAAATTTCAGTCCGAGCCGTCCAGTGATTTGGGCTTTGCGTTGATAGATCACTATGTCAGCTAGTCACCTTTGAGTTATATATATTTAGATGTATTTACCTTGTCACTATTTATTTATATATATATTATAAATATACGTGGTGGCCGAGTTGGTTAGACCTTGGACTTAAAAACACTTAGGTCCCTGGTTCGAATCCCGGTGTGTACAATGAGTTTTTAATTTAAAAATAGATGTGTTATTGAGTCTATTCAAAACATCGCGACGAGCTAGCCACTTGTTCGTTGTAGACTCATACCATCGGCTACGACGAGGTGGGATTAAACCCCCTCCGCTGGGTACCCTAGGCCGCAAGGGCCGTCTAGGCTAGGCGGTCTCGGGCGCCGTAAGGCACCCGTGATGATACATACATACTAATTTATTTGATAGCTACGTATCGACTTCAACCATGATTGTTATCGTTATTTACCTTACACGCTGGTTTTTCTCGTGGTTAATTTTTAAAGTCAATATTTCGACTGTCAAAGCAATTAAACTAAATACGCAATGTGTTAATCGTGGCTTCTCCACAGCATTTACAATCCGAACTGTTTCTACTGCCTAAGTTACACGTAGAAACTCGTATTCAATAATTATACAAGTATTCCATGTATCCATGTTTACTTCAAACTCTGAATGTAAAAAATATATACCTATTCTATTTTTAAAAAAACCCGACGCCAAATAGAACCTTTAAAATCTAAAAAAAAATAGTCCATCTAGGTATTCTTCATAATATATTTTAATTGCAGCTATTATTTGACCGGCTCGGTAGACTAGTACGCCTTTGGCGTCGTGGGTCCAATTCCCATCCTTGCCAAAAAAATATTAGTACGTTTTTCTTTACTATTTGTCATGGACTGGGTGTTTATAAAAAAATCATATGTATTATATTGTTGTTTCTGGTTCACGGTCAAGGCTAGAGCTTAGTTTGTGACCACAGAAATATGTATAAATTGTCCTACATATTATTATTAAAGTTAAAAAATGTTACCCTGTCTAGCTTACCGTTGCATAGGATTACTATATCGTATATGAAGCACCTGTATAAGCTTTCTCAGTAGGACGGTACGTTATTATGCCTTACTATATTTTACAAATGAGGTAATTCGTTTAATAGATGTGCTCAACGAAAGAGCATAATGTTCATGCTACAGCGCACACGGTGCCTTTGAAACGAGATTAGTTATTTTTTCCTACAAAGTAATAAACCAAAGCCTTACAAAGGCTTCCCTTGCAGTCTAAGTTGATTACCTTAAGCTTATTATAAAAAAAGATATTTAAATATATTATTATCTACACTAACATTATAAAAAGAAAATATTTTATTGTTTGTTTGTTCAGGTTAAACTGAAAACCTACTAAACCGATTTCGAAAACCTTCCCCCTACAGAAAGCAACATTATCAACGGGTAACATGGTTTGTATTTTATTTATTTTTAGTTAATATTTAATTACGGCAGGAAAACCGCGGGGTACAGATAGTATATTATATATCATTTATCTAATAACTGCCACTGACTGATGACGCCGAAATATTTAGAAATAATTTTATTATATAGCTTCAATTTATACAGGGTGACTTTGAAAAGATGTACTTTAGGCTAATATGAGGTTCTGCTGATCAAATCGAACTTTTCCCTTGGAACCATGTGTCGCAAATGAAAAAAAAATGCCTTCTCCATACAAACTAGTAAAGTTAAAATGACCAATTTGTGTGGGGAAGTCAAATTTTATTTTCATTTGTGACACATGGTTCCATGGGAAAAGTTGTTCGGTTTGATCAACAGAACCTCATATTAGCCTAAAGTTGTTAAAATAATTTCGTTGCTTATAGTAGGATATGTAATAAGAAACACATCGTGCATACATTAATTTGCATTCCGGTAATCAGTAATATTACATAGCCGCTAACTCAGAGAACAAAATGTCTCTTGTTAAGAAATGCTCCAAATAGATTTATTTTTAAGAAACAGTTGTTGGGATTTATTATACTGTTTATGTATTAATATGTATATTATATGGTATGTAATATTTTGTATGTACATGCGTATAATACATGTGTTTGTATAGCATATAGGTATATATGTATTTATTTATACATAAGTATATTAAGTAATACTTAAAACTAATTATATTTTTTTATTGCACATCTACCTAAACTTAATGTTCTATTGTCGCGAAAACCTGTCAGATAAGTCCGCCTTTGTATTATACAATAGAGTTTTATAAATAAATGCAATTGTATTATGTATTATCATGGCTGTCTTACGGCGTCCGAAACTGCCTAGATGGCCTCGAGGTACCCACAAAGGGGTTCTATTGCCACCTCGACGTCCCCAAAGGTGTTCCGAGTCTACCCTAGGCATCGACTCAAGGCGCCTCGAAAAAGTATTGTAGAATCTTCAAAATCGGTATTCTTAATTGTATAATAAAATAACCTTCGAAAAATTAATGAAGATTATTTCCGAACAAACGAAATTTCATGCATAACAAAACAGCTTTGGGTGGGAGGAAGGCTACTTTAACATTGTTAGGCCGACCGACCGGTCTCGTTATACATACAGACCCATACAGATGCAAAAACCGTCAAGTGACCTAGTCATGTTACAGTTTTAGTCTCTGGGTGGTGAACCCACCCCAGTGACTAAAACCCAGATAAAAAAATTTAAGGCTATAAACTATTATATTATTTATCTATGCTCACACTATGCCGGCTAAATTTTTATTGACTCGTAATGCAAATGTCTTGCAAATATTTTATTTACCGCATCGAATAACCCTTTTTATGTATTTAATAAGATTTTATTCATTGTTTTAAAATATGAATCTAATTACAATAAAATATAGCTTATAATAAAAAGTATAAATTGTGAATAGGATCCTGGAGGCCTGAGACACAGTCTTATTGCCTAATTAATTCTCCAGTCTCACAAATTGTGTATCAATTGATGTAGTGAATTATCAATAAGCTTTTGTGAGAAATAAATGAATTATTATTATTATAATCTAGGTAGAGTTAAGAAGAATAGACTTTTTGTTTTATTTCCTGTTAAAAAATAAGTACATTTTGCCATTAGATAAAATATTATCAGACTCGTTTGCTTGGTTTGCTTGCTCATAAAATCAGGCGTTAAATAAATTATTTCAGGATCTAATAGATTTATAATTTTCCTGAACAGAAAACAGATTTATATCGCACATAGGTTTTTTATTTTTATTGCGTTTACCTTTTACGTGGGATTATATTTATTTATGGGCAGAAGTGATGTTCACTTATTTTTATTTGTTATTTCTTTTTAAGCATAAAGGCCGTTATCGTTGACCTTTGCTTTGAAATTCAAAAATATGATTTGAAGAAACAAATTTGATTTAATTTATTTTCGTCCTAGAGAGTAAAAATAGTATTTTTTTAAATAAATCTTGAGGATCATTTGGTAAAACATTTTTGTAACATATTTTTAGTTTTTTAAGAACGGATATGTTCTTCAAAAACTAAAACTAACGTTAAATGAGTATTTACCTATCCGTTTGGTCTTACATCTTGAAAATATGTCATCCCATCAAGAAAATAAAATATATAAAAAATGCTAAGTCTCGCAACACAGTTCTTCCGCTACAATAAGTTGTGAGATCTCATGTAAAACCAAGTCAGTAATTTTAGTTAAGTGTCTATGGAAGCACCTGTCTAACTACTTTGTTATAAATTGTTACTTAATTAATCTATTACCTATCAACATTTATACCTATAGTGACCGTATCAATATTAGACATCTTTATTTCTTTAATAATTATAATGACTATTTTATTACATTATATGTATTTACGTACATCTAAATATATATAACTCAAAGGTCAGTCAGTCACTGACATAGTGATCTATCAACGCACAGCCCAAACCACTGGACGGATCGGGCTGAAATTTTGTATGGAGGTAGATGTTATGACGTAGACATCCGCTAAGAAAGGATTTTGATAAATTCTACCAAGGGAATAAATGCCCTATGGATGAAAGTTTACATAATAAAAAAATAACTATTCCGCGCGGACGAAGTCGCGAGCACAGCTAGTATATCTATATAAGTATGTTAAGTTTTTTTTATTTTTTTTTATTGAACACGACATGTGACTTTGTTGGATCTACCTGGTGAGCAGACCTAAGTTCATGAATAGGGTCAATCAATAATTGTTCTGAAACAACATTGGTCGTGTTCACTATACCGGCTAAATGAAATGATGCGATTACGAAATCGGGCGGCGGCAAAGACGAATTTCGTTATGCGTATATTTTAATATATCTACTCACTGCTATATCGTCAATTAAAACCACCCATTTCATAATCGCACCCTGAAAAAAGACCTCCATAAGAACTCGATGCAGTAATCTCCTGAAAACCGGTGAACCCACAGACTAAAGCCAAAACATGACATGGCACTTGACGGTTTTTGCATCTGGATAGACGGTGGTAACGAAACCGGTCGGTGGCCAAAAGAAATTATAGAGACCTTCCTCCCACCTAAAACTATTATTATATAATTAGGGTTTTTTAGTTTTCACTCTTATATGTTTTTTTATCCAATATGTTTTTTTTCTAATTCTTTTTTTAGCACTTTAGCAGGTATATAGCCCGAGTTCTTTCTCTTAGTCCGAGTAAACAAGAAACTGAATCCTAAAAGGTAAATAAGGACAGTTGTTGCAAATTGTTGTGTTGAACAAGAGGCACAAACATGACGCCCTCTATCGGATGTTTACTACCTCGTTACCATCGCCTCAGCGCTTTCCCACAAACCCCCTCGGCACGGCATTCCGCCTTACAAAATGGAAAACTTGTTCCCATTTTATTTTCCGCCCACAACTGAAGCTTAAGTGATCAAATGATAGGTAGTCTGCATTTTTAGGGTTCCGGAAAAATTATAGAATAAGTCTTATATCAGACCGTCCTATTAGCCCGATGAACTTAATCTTAAGCCATCCAGATAGATTTAAAAAACTAACAAAATTAATCCAGTGTCAGTTGGCTCCACTCTTAGATAGGCTTAAAATATTTTATTTCATTAACTAGGATAATTATAAATAATATATTTACTTACTTACTCTATCCCCTGGCGACTATTGCTATTCGACTATCGACTATTGGATAGAGTAAGTTTTTAAATATTTACTTGTGTTAGCTGACCCCGCTCTTCTAAGCATTGTTTTATTTTTAGCCTAATTCGTAATCTAATTGCGTGATTAAAAAAAAAACATGGTTTTAAAATAAGCCAAGTAAGAGTTTCTTCAAAACCTTTTTTATCTGAACCTTTTAGTAATTTTTAATTTAATCTACCTTTTGCTTACATGTCGGTCAACAATATTTATAATCATTTCAAAGAAATTAGATCTCGAGACATTTAATCTTACAATTCTGACATACATTAGACATTAGGTGGGAGGAAGGAATACGAAAATGGTTTAGGCTTAACCGTAATCTAATTGCGTGACAAAAAAAAAACTAAAAAAATCTAATTATATAAATATAGTTTTAAAATAAGCAAAGTAAGAGTTTTTTTACAACTCTTTCTTCAAATCTATTTTCATCTAAACCTTTTAGGAATTGTACATTAAATCTACCCTTTTTCTTAAATGTTGGTCAACAATATTTATTCCATTCCAAAGAAAAGTAGATCTCGAGACATTCAATCTAACAATCCTGACATACCTTATACATTAGGTGGGAGGAAAGTCCCTATAACTTCTTTAGGCCGACCGAACGGTCTCGTTACCACCGCCCATACAGATGCAAAAACCGTCAGGTGATCTAGTCATGTTCCGGTTTTAGTCTATGGTTTCACCGGTTTTCAGGAGATTACTGCATCGATTTCTTGTCGATCTCAGTCTTCTTTCAGGGTGCGGTTACGAAATGGATGGTTAAATTGACGTGTAAATTAAAATATACACGTAATGCTCTTTGTTTCAGAACAATTATTGTTCGACCCTGTTCATGGACTTAGTAGGTCTGCTCACCACCAGATAGATACAAAATCACATGCCGTGCTCTAATAAAAAAAATATTAAAAAAACCTGCTAAAGGATACTTGAGTCGCCTCACTTATTTGGAATAAAAATCAGAACGGTAAAAATTGTTAACAGCATATTCTGCCACAGTAAAGGTAGAAGTTTTCTGAACCAGAATTAGATTAAACCTGGTGAACAATGTTTTTTTATCGCACGGTATGACTTTGTATGTACTTAATGGTAAGCAGACCTGCAAATTTAATTTATGAGCGTTCCTAGGGTTATTTTTCAGGGGGGGGTGGGGCAACAGCCTCCCTCCCCGCCCCTTATTTATTAAATGAGCATCATTTACCCCCCCCCCCCTTATATAGGCAAGTATCGCTCCCCCTATGTCGGCTAAATGATGTAGTTAAGAAGAGACAAAGACAGATGAGATAGTGAAAAAAAAAGGTTTACCTATATTTATATTGAATGATTTCTATTGAATGAGGTATAGCAAATATACATAAAATTATGAATGACAAAAAATCAGAACCCTCCGCGGTTCCGCACTTGTCGACTTTATTCCGATAAACACGGCTTTAACCATAAAACACTTTAGAATATTTTTCCCTCATAAAAAGTTGAGTATGTGTACGCTCGTAGTAACCTGTGACATTATAAACGGAATTGAAAAGTAGGAAGCGCCATAGTTTGAACCCCGGACTCAAAAGAGGATATCGTAAGTTTAACGCTAGAACTTTTGCGTTTGTCAGGGACTTTAAAAACTCATCAGATCAGCGGATAAAGCAGGATTTATTTTTGCATTTTTTAGTCAGAAATGTCAGTGTTTTTACAATCATTTTCGGTTTCTGTAGCATGTTGATTTAATAATTTATTTATATCCCTGCTCGTTACCAGGACTCGAAGCCACGACCCTTGCTTTCGCAGCAAGTTGCTCAAACGCTGAGCCATCCAACCATCCCTTAAGATTTTTTTCATTGCTTTTCTATTTTATTTTATATGTCTTGTATTAAATATCAGGATTAAATTTACTGATAATGGATTTACAAACATAAAATACAATAATAAAAAAGATACGATAATTTACATTAAAAAAAATATATATGAAGCCATGATTAATTTCGTTAGGATTGAGTGGTACCTGGGTTAGGTTCGAGTCCAGAAAAAAAATAGGCAATTTTATCTTTATAATAAATACATTTTAAAATAAAAATAAAATAATATAAATACTTGTTTATTTTGTTACACAAGAACGAAGATGTTTTTCCGTGTAAGTGAAACGATGTATTATTATTATGTTATTCCATGTAATACATCTCATAAAATATTTCTCCTACGCATGATGTCATGAAAAATGGCGAAATTTGTTAGACCCCACCACAATATCTTCTCCAAATATCATCCGTAACTTTAAGTGCGGCCATAAAAATTGGATATTTTATATAGTATTTTCAATGCCTTGATGGCTCACATCAATATGTTTTTCAGAAAACCAAACACGGTGTTGAAGAACATTAATATTCTTGAGTGTGTATATAAGTAACACTTATATTGTTAAAATAATAAATATATACGTGGTGGTGAATGCTTATTTTCACCAACTTTAAGGGAGCCCGTAACAAAGTTATGGGACAATTAATGACAGTTGTTTCATAACAAATATGTCAAAATTCTTATTTAGGGGCTCCTTTAGAGTTAGGGATCGTTGGTGAAATCGGGCATTAGACTTAAAAACACAGTTTTTAGGTACCCCGGTGTGTACCAATGAGTTCATAATTTAAAAATGTAAGTACATTTGTTTGACATCACTTCGAAGAGCACGTTACGGTCCCAGTGACACTATTTCAACTTGTGAAATTGTTTATTGATGGGTTATTGAGTCCATCGAAAAACCGCGACGAGCTGACAACTTGTTAGGTGTAGTCTCAATATACTATCGGGTACGACGTGGTGGAAGTAAAAATCTCACTGCTCATTTTAAAAAAGGAGAAACGCACCCCTTGAAACACAAATACGAAAACTTTGCGAGTGGTTTTCTACTTTCTCTTTCTAACCTTTTACTTTTACGATAACCTTTAACTTTTCGGTAATAATAATTATTAATTTTTATTCCATACTTGGGTAATTACCTACAATCCCCTTTTTTTTAATCTGTACGCAAAATTTGGTTGCATCTCCAAAGTTTACGGACCGATTTTAAAGGGGTTTTCACCCCTTGAGCTCAAAGTTTGCGAACATTGGTCATTGTCGAACTGGACATTTGTTACCTAATCCATTTTTGGTTATAACTAAAAACCTAATTTTATAATTTATTTAGTTTTTAAATAAACATTTTATTTTTCAAAGGGTTTTAAGTTAAATATTTGTGATTTATACCCTTTTCTACCTATTAGGATTTTTTACTTAACATATCTAATAAATTTAAATAAATCGGACCAGTTTCAGTGTTATTCATACGGAGAATCAGAAACACCCCTCAATCTGAGGTTCCTTTTTGTATTTTTTTATTCAAAATCCTAAAATTTAAGAGAAGTAAAAAAGATCTTTATTTATTTATAAAATGTGCATAACGACCTACAAACAATACAAGGTTATATATAATCAGTAAAACATTCAGTTACAATCTGGTTTGTAGCCCTAAAGCATACACACTCATCATGTTTACATAAATAGTGAATATAAAGTACAATAAAATAAAAAGTAAATTAACAATTATATGTAACCTACAGATCTTAAAAAGTATATCTACAAAGATTTCGACTCATAAGGAGTGCATTAAAAAGACAGCTTTTTACTGTTCTACGGCATGCGATTTTGTAAGCAGACCTATAAAATAAATTGTTATTTTTTGATTGATTGGCGTTGATTAATAAATAAATTGTTATTTAACAGCATTGAACACTACAATACCGACTAAAAAATGCGGTTACGATACGGGCGGCGATAAAAACGAATTTTCATTAAGACTTACTTTAATGTACCGGTATTTAATAACTAAATAATGGCACTTAGTGTATGCATTTTTTATTAATTATTTTTAATTTCAAATAAAGCATACTAGAAGTCCCGGTGATGTCAAATGTGGACAGAGACAGACAATAATTGGATGTACCTACACTTGAGCCCCACCATAGGGTAAATATAAATCGATACACTATTATAATATAGTATTTGTAAAGCATTAAAATCATTGCTTTAAGGGTGTTAGTCGAAGTTCAATTAGGCTTTTATTTTTATGTTGGTAATTGTACCTACGAAAAAATCTTTCTATTTTAGGTAATAAATATTTTTGTATTAGGTATACTTAGAATATTAAAAAAGTTTTTTTCGAAAAAATTAAAATAACTCTATACAGAAAGAATAATATGACAGACAAACATATTATATAATTGGCGTTGATCCGGAGGTCGTGGATTCGATTCCCACCCATGGCAAATAAAATATTAGTACGTTTTTTCTGTACAGTTTGTCAATGCCTGGGTGTTTATAAAATATAATATGTATTATATAGTTGCTTCTGGTACCACATAGTACAAGCCTAGAGCTTAGTTTGTGACCAGAGCAATATGTGGAAATTGTCCTACATTAATTATACCAGAGCAATATGTGGAAATTGTACATACATATTTATTATTAATTATGCTACAAACAGTAAATGAGTATTATAAGAAGTGCGAAAGTTCATTATGTATGGAGAACGCAGACTTCGCTATTACGAATGCTTAATAACTTATTGTCCTTAATAACTTATTGTCCTTAATAACTTATTGTTCTTAATAACTTATTATTCTTAATAACTTATTGTCCTTAATAACTTATTGTTCTTAATAACTTATTATTCTTAATAACTTATTGTCTATTTGACCATGACATATTACTACATTCCATTACAAATCGAACTATACTAACTAGTATGCGTAGTAAATTCATTAATAAAATTATAAAACGAGTCGACAGGTAGTTAGATGAAACCAAGAAAAACAATGTTTAGATAAAATTCTCCCGCGGCATAAACAAATCGTTTTCTAAGAAAAACACGTTTGAAGTAAAAACTGTATTTGAATAAATAAATAAATAATAACAAATTCTATTATTGTGTTTGCGTGATCTATTAGCGGCGTCTGCTTATTGATCTTACACGATATTATGTGGCTGTACTAACCACATAAGTACCTGTACAACTGTTTTTCTATTTTAACCTCTACTTCTAATTAATAAAGTCTACAATAAACTAGCAAAGGTTCCGGGAGCTTTGCCGGCGTACTTTTTATTCTGGGCAGGTGTGGGCTGTCATCATTTCTGTATTAATGATTAGATTCTTGTTAATTTCGAGGAAAAAACAATAATAAATACAATTTGTCTGTTATTGACAGAAATTGTGAGAAATTTATGAACTACAGGAATAGGTATAATTGCGTATAAGGAAATGTAACACCTGTTTTCATTTACTGTCCAATTGTCTATTCTTTACACCGTTGGAGTATAGAATATCACCTGACTGTAATCTTAAGGGCTCGTAGTACCACACTTACAATTTGGCTGTTAGTCGAAGTTCAATTATTATTTTTATGTTGATATTTATACGCAAAAATATTTCTGTTTTAACAAATATTTTTGAATTATAATATTTATTATACAAAAATAATATTATTAAATTAATATTTTAATTCTGCGACAATTAATAATCGAGTATTACTGGAAATGCGAAATTTCCAGTAATACTCGATTCCAGTTATACGGATAACGCAGACTTCGCGATTACGAGTGCAGTGCCATTAAAGAAATTACCTATATTTGTCATCCTAACCCTAATACAAAAAGGGCGGAATATTATGGGACTTCGTATAAGTATGAATTAAAGAGAAAAGATTTGATTGTTTGTTTCCAATAAACTAAAAAACTTCTAAACTAATTTTATAAAATCTATTACCAATATAAAGCTCTCAACGAGTAACATAGACTGATAGCAATTTAATTGCGATCTGATTTATTTTAAATTTAACGGAAGGTAAACTGTCGGGTCTACCTCTGCCTATCGTCTGGTATGAAGATAAATTGAAAGAGTAAGAACTATATTTATTGCTATTTACGATTAGTATAGAACCTTTGTCTTATTCATAGTTCCTAATTTTAACACAGAAAGCCTGTACGACAAATATCACGTAAGTAAACGCTTTAAAATAGTTAGCATACCCTGGCTCCTTTGAATATTGAACGTAATGTAGGAATACGTATTGAACCTATATAAAATTATACAACAAAAATAGTAACACGCAAATACACTTATTAAATCCATAACTATAAAAAACTTCGCAACAGTAAAATAATTTATTAGCTTGAAACACACCTATGTTGATATATTTTATTACCTTTTATTACGTCTCTACAAAATATACGTGTTTCAAAACACTAAAACGAACATTAAAACATAAACCTGACATGATAATTTGGTATAAACCACTATGTAGTGCATTTATAACCGACCCACTTCTGGATGGACATGCTTTGTTCACTGTAGGCACATAAATTATACCTAAATCGGAACAACTGAAATGTGAACCAACTATTTTTTATTTTTTATTTTTTAATACATGTATGTATGTATGTATCATCACGGGTGCCATACGGCGAGCTTACCGAGACCGCCTAGACGGCCCCAGGGTACCCAGCGGAGGGGTTTTAATCCCACCTCGTCGTAGCCGATGGTATGAGTCTACACCGAACAAGTGGCTAGCTCGTCGCGATGTTTTGAATAGACTCAATAACCCATCTATAAACAGTTTCACAAGTTGGTATAGTGAAACCGGGACCGACAGCTTATAGTGCGAGTATCTCCGAGGCACTATAGTGGTGTTGTTAAACAAATGTACATAAATTTTTAATTTAAAAACTCATTGGTACACACCGGGATTCGAACCAGGGACCTAAGTGTTTTTAAGTCCAAGGTCTAACCAACTAGGCCACCACGTATTTTTTAATACAACTTGGTATATTTTTTTTTTATTGGGGTACGGTACAAATATATTTCTGGTACAAATATATACATAGTATAAGCCTAGAGCTCAGTTTGTGACAAGGGCAATGTGTGTATAATGCCCTTCGTATTAACATTGTTGTTTAACAATGTTTGTCGCTTCCACTATGCCTGCGGTTACAAAATTGGAGGCGACAGAGAATAACATAGGTATATATTTTTTAGATTTTTGATAAATCTTATGTTTAGGACAATGAAAAGAATGGAGATTTAGAGCCATTGCCCTAAAAATAAGATTTTTCCTAACTAAATACCGTGAACCTAAATAAATAACCTAACGCAACAATTATTTAAGCTCAAATAATAATTAATCTCTTATATATTAAAACGTATAAATTGCATGGTCTCTCGACTATGCTATCTATCCGTTTGTGTTCGTACGAAGATACTCGTAACTCGAGAACCACTTATCCGATTATTGTAATTATTTTCTTAAATTATAGAAATATTATTACTTATCTTTTTTTATCGGAAGGAGCTGATAATCGTATAAAATATTATTGAACGGACTTTCAAGAGTTTTAGGGATCTATACCTACTTTCAACAGTGTCCTTCGGCCTTATTATAAGATGCAGAAAATCGCAAACTAGGTTACTTTTTTTTTTTTTTTTTTTTTACACATATTGCTCTGGTCACAAACTAAGCTCTAGGCTTGTACTATGTGTACCAGAAGCAACGATATAATACATATTATATTTTATAAACACCCAGACCATGACAAACTGTACAGAAAAAAACGTACTAATATTTTTTGCCATGGGTGGGAATCGAACCCACGACCTCCGGATACAACGCCAAAGGCGCAACCACTAGTCTACGGAGGCTGTCACTTTAGAAATTGAAAGTCTGTTTTACAGTAGAACTTCCCTCTATGGTAAAGTCCATAAATGGGGTCGATCTGCAATACATTGTTGTTTAACAAAATTTATTGTCCCCACTATGCGGCGAACAAGACATATCGCTCGTTTGGTAGCCGCACCATGAAACGAGACTAGCACCTGATGATAAGTCCTATAAAGTGCATGAATGGGGTCGATAAATACTTTGTTGTTAAACAACATTTACCGTCCCCACTATGCCGGCTAAATGATGCAGTTACTAAACGGGCGACGACAATTTGTATTTACCAACCGCCCGTTTCGTTTTCGCACCCTGAAAGGAGACTACCGCCTCAACAAGAAATCAGTGCAGTAGTCTCTGAAAAACCGGTGGACCCACAGACTAAAACCTTTTTGCATTTGTATGGGCGGTGGTCGGTCAGCCTTACGAAGGTATAGAGGCTTTCCTACCACCTAATCCATTCCCATATTTTAAACATGTTCAAAGAATTTGTG
Organism: Monopis laevigella; assembly: GCA_947458855.1. Taxonomy (NCBI): domain Eukaryota; kingdom Metazoa; phylum Arthropoda; class Insecta; order Lepidoptera; family Tineidae; genus Monopis; species Monopis laevigella. The sequence continues at coordinate 26,173,382 of OX381578.1, forward strand.
CAGCATTTTTATAGCCAACCTAATACAAACTGTTTGTATATCGGAATTGAATTGATATTTCCATGTCTCATTTTTACTTCTTGTCGCTGAAGACGATCACAGTCCCTAATGACACAGTTAGTTATAAAATATTTTTTTTTAAAAGTGCAGGGGTACATGATAATAATAAATATTATGACCCATTTCATCATCATTGAAGTGTTACATAGTTGTTTTTGGTACACATAGTACAAGCCTAGAGAGTTTGTGACCAGGTCAATATGTGTGTAATATCCTTCCTTATATTATTATTACTGATTTTATTATTATATATTTTTTTTAAAGATGAAAATGGAATAAAAAAAAATACTGGTGGGTGGGACTCGAACCCAGGAACATCGCTATCGCGGCAAGGCGCTCAACCGCTGAGGTTCACGAATTTTGTCAATGCTTGTTATCTACTTATAATTTTTTCAATGAATTTTTATCTTTAAAAAATAATATAAGATTATCCTATTAAGGAATATAGTACTAATAACATTCCTTTCCATTGTCTTTCAAGGAACCCAGAAGTCCTCGAAGTAAAATGATACCGGAAGTGGAACTTCAAACAGAAATCAACATAACACACACACACCCCATAAGTGCTTTTTTTGAAGGCGCGCCTTTTGCGCTAATTGGCGGAAAAATCAATACCAAGGAAACACGGATATACGTGTAAATGTAGAGAGATTTTTATTTCAAAGAATTGCTTTGCTATACGCTTTAATATACGGGATGTTGGTATCGTTTGTTACGAGTATGTCTCAGTATACGATGCGCGGCTATTATAAATAGAGTTACTTTTACAAATAATCCTAAAAGTCCTGCGACTAAAACTGAAAATAAAAATTTGTCTTGTAGTTTACATAAGTGTGATACAGAAACGCCGGGGCGTTTCTGTATCGAACTTGAGTATTGGATAGCTACCCACTTGTTCGGTGTATAGACTTATACCATCAGCTACGACGAGGTGGGATTAAAACCCATTCGCTGGGTACCCTGGGGCCGTCTAGGCGGTCTCCGTAAGGCACCCGTGATGATATGTATGTGTGTATGTATTATTCTTTGAAATCAAGCCCCGCAAGCCTGTACTGAAATAAACGGGATTCCAATACGTAATTTTATGCAATGTTAATCTCAATGTATCTTCGGACAAGTGAGCTCTAAACGCAGATCGACATGCGTGAAGACAAAGTGCGTCGCCGTTACCTAACATCATAGATTGTTAGGATATATTTAGAACCGCTTGCACTCAGCTGTACGGGGCTCTGTGAGCATGGGATTGAGTCAGAAAGCAACATTGACGTCAGTGGAATGTTTCTCTACTAGAGCTTTGTAGACACGAGTAGTAAGCGCAACAGTGTGAGTAGTAAGCAGAAAATGCCTAAGGCATTAAGCGACATAGGCGACTATGTACAATTTTGTGCAATAAAGAATTTTAAATAAATAAATATTAGGGAAGTCCAGCCTAACTTGGCTAGGACACCGCACTTACCTACAAATGCAAAAGCATGTGATCTAGTATTACAGTCAATCTAAATTTATACACTTGCTTTAAGAATAATCGAAATGGCACAAAAATCAATCCAGCATCCTGTAAGACCACTATGTATAGAAACAGTGTATTGGGCATGTCTCACCAAATATTCAATCGACTTCCTAGAACCATAAGAGACATCGATAACGTAAAATTTTTAAAAATAAACTTAAATCATTTTTACTTAGCAGGACATATTATTCAATAGATAATCATATAAATGACAGCACCATTTGAGAATCCTGATAATTAGGTAATGCAAAGAAATTATGTAATATTAGCTTGAATTTAATTATGTTTTAAACTGTATGCATTTTGAACTCAATAAACCCAACCTAACATTTGCACACCTTCCTCCAAAGGTAAATTCTGTCATGAACTAATACACTACTAACATCTTACTAATACACAGATTTTTTGCAAATAAAAAATTTTGAATTTTAGTATCCCTGTGTTTCGGATCCAGTCTGTGGGTTTACCGGTTTTCAGAAGACTACTGGACCAATTGATTGCTCAATGTACTTTCATAGTGCATGGTTTAAGGGACTGTTAATTTAGCGATAAAGCTCTTTATTGACACCATGTTGTAACTGCATCATTTAGCATAGTGCTAAATTTAATTTATCTAAATATCTGCTACCAGCAGATAGATACAACGTCACTTGTCGTGCTCCAATAAAACAACATAATAATATAAGGTATATCATGACGATCGTCTGTTTTCTGCTTTGAAAACTGGACTTTACCGCATAGGGCTTTTACTATCAACTCGTCTATCACGATATTTTAAAATCTAATGTCAAGCCTAGTCGATTCGAGCACAGAGTAAAAAAATAACCAAATTCGTGAACATTCCATAGGCATTACAGAGCAACCATGACTGTGTGTATAAGTAAGCATAACTTAGTAGAAAATTAATATATACGAGCCTCAAGGTATCCAGCGATGGCGTTTTTTATTTTTAACACATCGCAGCAGTTGATGGTATATTGAGTCCACACCAGCTCCTTGCGGTGTTAGTATAGACTCAAAAACCTATCTATAAACAGTTATACATGATCTCATAGTGAAGCTGGGACCGAATTATAATTACGAATTATAATTACGAGATTATAAATTTTTATAATTTTGAAAATTAAGTAAGTATATTGTAAAATCTTAGGAAAAAAAACCACAGCTCAATAAAAATATAGATAGAGCAACTAATCAAATAAAATATGTAGGTTCTAAAATAAAACGACGCGCTCTCTATCCTTAGTACACAAGTTAGTTGTTTTTTACACACACACAGTTGTTATCCAAAGTACCTGAAAGGAAAACAGTCGTATCTGCAACGCTCGTAAACCCCTATTACAAATACACCTTTCAGATGGTTAAATAGGGTGTCTCATTAAGAATTTAAATTTAAAAAATTAAATAATATATATTTATTTATTATTTTATTAACATTGTTTTCTACATATGTTGACAGACTTTTTTTGGCAATGACTGAATTGACTTCAATAACTTATTTTATTGGCTTAAATAACTTATTTTATTGACTTAAATAACTTATTTATGTCAATTTCGTCTAATTCTTGCCAAAAAAGTATCTCAACATGACCCGGTGACGATTGCCGTCGATAGTCAAGGCGGCACCTTCACCATTTTCAAAAAAGTTGTCAAAAGAGTGCCACTGCCAACAGAGCAACGGTGACAATTTAACCGATATTTTGGTTCATGTGTAAATGTCATCACTACCTACATACATATGTAGAAAAAAATATTAATAAAATATTAAATAAATATTTTTTATTTATTTTTTAAATTCAAGTTCTTAATGAGACACCCTTTACATACTAACTTCCCACGCATTTTCCTCGTTTCTGCATCGCTAATGCCTTCAAATGATATTCAATACATGCTAGATAGGTAATAGCTTTGTACAGTCGGCAACAGTTTGGCATCACAACACTCGAGTGGATTCAATACCACCCATAGCAAAAAAAAACTAAGTACGTTTTTCTGTACAGTTTGTTATAGTGTATATTTATAAGATATAATATATATTAACATCGTTGTTTCTGGTACACATGGCACAAGTCTAGACCATAGTTAGTGACCGGGGCAATATGTGTAAATTATGCTACATATTATTATTGTTCAGGTGCATAAATCAAAATTTTAGATTACATCATTTTATTTCCAATCTTCTTTTTTACACCCCTGGATTCCTAAATGCCCGGAAAGTAAACAGTCGTATCTGCAACGGCCTTAGGGAACAAACTGGGAAATATACCTTTCAGTTGCTTACATATACAAATATACAGTTTTTCTCACGCATTTCCTTCGCTTCCGCATCGCTAATGCCTTCAAATGATATTCATACATGCACATAATCTCTTTGCTTTGTCGTAGGGTCGCGTTTCGTTTCAATAGGTTTTATAAGCGAATAGGTTCCTAGAAATCCATATATTATTATATATATGATGATGACTTTGAAAGGCTGTACTTTGGGCTAATATGAGGTTCTACTTATGATAAAATCGATCAACTTTTCCCGTGGAACCATGTGTCGGTAACTAAAGAAAAATAAATTATTATCAATTTATTAGAATCATCAATTTCACAAGTTAGTATAGGAAACTAGGACCGACAGCTTAACGTATTCTCTGAAGCACTATAGTTGTGTTGTCAAACAAAGGTAGGTACATTTTTTTAAATAAAAACTCATTGGTACACACTGGGATTTGAACCTGTGACCTAAAAATTGTAGTCTAAGTTGTAACCAACTCAGCCACCACGTGTATACTCGGCTACCATACATATGTAAAGATACGTGCAAAGTTTACAGTATTACCTTTGCTGTTCACTGTCCTAAATTAGCCATACAAACCTAAGATATAATATACCGTTAACCTCAATTAATTAAACAATATACAACTTCAAATTTATAATATGAGAAAGTAAATAATGCCATAAACAAAATCCCTTGTCAAGTAAGTAATCAGACCACAGATACCGAATTAGGCTGGAAGGGATACAACGGATACAAGATACAACGTACGTGGTCATACTACGATATATAAATCAGGGCATTCTAGTTTGGGAACTAGGGTTGCCACGTAAAATAATTGTACTTTATTTGAGCAATAAACATTTTTGCTTAATTCTGCTGATAGCGGGCATTCAAGTAGTACACTACTTTAACAAGTTGATATACTCGTATATAACACTTCAATATTTTAACACTTTGACTCTACCTAGATGGAGATGATATTCTTGGAGTACATAGACTCCAAGAATTAAAATAACCAATAGTCAGCATATGAATATAAGATATTCCCACTTTGCTGTTAATTAAATTCCCTTCTTGCTCTGCTCCCTTTGTTCGACTCTACTCGAGATTCCGACAATACATTCTGGTAGAGCATTTCAAATTGCCAATACATTTTGTTGCAAGAAATATTTTTTTTTCGAATGTCCTACAAATACAAATACCGTCTACCAAATAAAGGAATCAGTCTAATTACTTATTTTAAATAATAATGTATAGGACAATTTACTCGTATTGCTCTAGTCACAAACTTAGCCCTCGGCTTGTACTATGTGTATTATATTATATTTTATACACGCCAAGACACACAGATATACTGTACAGAGAAACGTACTATTTTTATTGCCATGGGTAGAGGAATTGAACTCACGAGCTCCGGATACAACACTAAAGGCGCAAGGCCACTAGTCTACGGAGACAGTCAAATAAATTAGTAAATAATTATTTCCGCCTAGATGGGCAACGTCAAAAAATTAGTCACGCGTGATTTCTACTTGTGATGGATTCTATTCGGATTATTCTCTTATTATTTGTTAAAGCTGCCACAACGCGCGGCGTGACTCGCTCAAACTCTCAAAAGCCTTCCCTTGTAGCTGTCACCGACGTTAAACGGCTACCCAACGCCTTTCAATCATAGTACGTACCGACTCGATTTAATGATCCATTTATCACGCTCAACGCCTTTTAGGTTTCTAAGTTCACACTAACATTATATAGAGCGCTATTTCAAAATAATGTATTATTTTTTTATATACTTGTCAATAAATTAATAATTGTTATTTCAGTCAAATAAAATAATTATCATCAAAATCAGCCATAGGACGTCCACTGCTGGATTTAAGCCTCTCCTATAGATTTCCAAATAGACCGGTTGAAAGCGGTCAGCCAGATCAGAGAGAGCAAATAAAATAATAACAACAGGCAATTATTTTGGTTTATTCCGTATTCGTCCGCAAAGTTTAAGCTCGACCTAGGTATATATATAGGTCAATCTAGTTAAGCTTAAAGTATTTAAGCCAAACTAGATTGTCCTGGGCGAAACTAGTTTATCTACGATTGAAAATTAAATACATGCAATGTTAGTCACTGAAAATGTAGTTTTTTAAAGGTGAAAAAAGATATTTCAGGAGGACAAACAAAAAATCAAATGTTTTCTCTTTATAATATTAGGTAGTACAGATGTGTAATTTTTTATCGCCTTGTATTACAGCTATTTGTTAAATACATCTTGGAGGATCAGAATCCATTTGCGACTCTCTTACAAAATCCCGTACTCAGATTTTATTTTATCTTCACACCAGGCTCCTTGCAGAAACCATCGAGTGCCACTTATCTCACATCTGCATTCTCCGCCCGCCTCGCCAGAGGGATCATTTTTCTTATACATGCACGCTGAATTCACAAATTTCTTTATACGGCAAAGCTAAACCTTAGTTTCAAAGATATTACTATAAGTCTGCGGCTGAGTGAATATAGCTGCGGGTGAATTCTAGAACACTCATTATGATTAATGAAGATCATACAGAAGAGTTACCGACTTCGATATCATGAGATCTCTGTAGAGTTGAGATCGAAAATGCTATATTTTTGTACCTACCACTAAAAGCGAAACAACGTTGTTTAAATTAACCATTACATAAATAAACAACGAGAGTTTCCTACCTGGAGGGTAGGAAACCACCGAAAGGCCCTTTAGTCCTTTTATATATGCAGTTTGATAAGTTGATCGACTAACGTTGATAACTGTTAGTTATCAAACTGCATATATAAAAAAAACTATATTTTACAAATATAAACAAATCTAAGATATGTTTTTTTCTTAGCAACAATTATTATTTTTATCAACATAAAAATTATAATTAAACTTCGACTAACAGCTAAGTTGTAATATTAAAAGTACGTTTATACGGGCGACAAGACGACTGCAAAGCACAAAAAAAAGACCGTACGTAACAATATTTCTGTTGTAATAAATATGTTTGTATTATTAGATTTTTTTTTAAATCTAACACCGATTGGTCATAAATACAATGAGTCGAGAAATATTGGGAGTGCAAAGGCTCATGTTGTACTCGCTTATTATAATCGATAAGTACTTAGATCTAATAATAGATAAATAGCTTTGTAAAAATAATTCTGAACGATAAGTAATTATAGCAAAGGGCAATGAATATATAACAACCTAGTTGCTATACTAAACTACAAAATCGATTGACATCGCGGGCATTTTTATGGAAGCAATTACGTAGAAAATTGACTAGTCGGCCATTATTGCTGAATAATCACGATGAATCAATAAGTGAAATTAAATCATTTTGTTGCCGTAGTGTAGGGTTTTATTATTTAATTTTCATACTTGATTTTCAGAAGTTTTAGAATAAGTTAGTGAACCAAGCCCTGTGAGATAACACGTTTTATAACCAAATGTATAATGAATTGCTTAAATTAATAGCCTTATAATCGGCATACATTAGGGTTTTCTTCCGTAATTTTAACGTTCTTTCAATAACGATACGAAAGAAAAATCAGAATACACAACAATTATAGTGATTTAAGAACGTGGTTTATGATTAGATCTTCCGAACAAATATTCTAAAGAATTTCAAATATCTAATAACATGGTAAAAACTTCAAATCACTTTAACTTCAGAATAAAGTAGATGTAAAGTCACATGACGTTTACCATTAAATAAATCAAGCTTTTGGTGTTAGAGTTATCACTGTTGAGTTGACATAGCTAATTTTCAACTGTTTTTCACTGTACATTGAAAATATCACAATAATAAAAAGAAAAGTATATAAATATCGAATATTCCAAGAAACTTTATAGGATAATCTATATATATATATTATCCTATAAAGGAATTTATAGAAATGCATAAATATAAAATACTGAAAAAAGTAAAAATAAAAAACAGACTCCTCTGCCATCTAGTATTAGAAACTAGGACTTCTAACTTCACTCGTATAGAGTTAATAGAAGAAAGCTAATAGAAGGCGTCTGTGTATAAGTAGATAACAAGCAATGACAAAATTCGTGAGGGGTGACTGGAACCTGGTTGGCTCAGCGGTTGAGCGCTTTGCCGCGATTACGAGGTTTGTGGGTTCGAGTCCCACCCACCAGGATTTTTTTAATTGCATTTTTATCTGAAATAAAATATGCAAGTTTAATAAATCGATACAATTTTGTACCGTTTGCAATACAGGCGATGGGCTTTAGGTCCGAGGATCCTAAATTATTAATTTGTGATCTTGGTGTGACCATCTGTCAGGCAACAGGTTACCCTTGTGTAAGGAATTTTCAGAGGATAAGTATTACAGCGGGAAAACGTCACTGGAGTCCTCAGAACAATATGTCCTCTAGGTTTCAACATGACCTGGGATTGGTGCCTATTTTATTGGGATAGTTGTTTATGTTATTAATGAAAAAATAATTGTAGTGGAGTAAATTACAAGTATTGACTTTTTTGATATTTTTTAAATTGGAGCACGGCATGAGACTTTAATCAGACCTGGGCAATTCTCGCGCTTTCGACATTCATCTCGATTCGAGATTTTTAAACGAAAAATGACTAAATATGTCATTTTTCGTTCAATATTTGTATATTTATTAATTAATATTTATTATTTATTTCGTTTAATGTTCGATATTTTTAAACGAAAAATGGCATATTTAGTCATTTTTCGTTTAAAAATCTCGAATCGAGATGAATGTCGAAAGCGCGAGAATTGCCCACCTGCAATGACAAATCAAATAAACCGCCTGTTTCGTAACCGCGTTCTGAAAGAAGTCAAGGTACCTCCTCGACAAGAACTCGATGCAATAATCTCCTGAAAACCGGTGAATCAGCAGACTAAAACCGAAACATCACTAGATCACTTGACGGTTTTTACATCGGTATGGGCAGTTATACGAAACCGGTCGAATGGCCTAGCGAAGTTATAGAGTCCTTCTTCCCATCTAAATATCAGATCTAAAAACAGCAAAGGTTTAAAGTTGAAAAAATAGTTTATACGGTCGTCCAAAGAAAATAATCAATACTTAAAAGCATTTTATAGATATCTACTTCAAACACGAACTTCCCTGCTAACCTTCCCCATTTCCCATTTAGAAGTGAGTTAAGACTATCGTTAGCGGCAATAGTAGTAAACAGTGGATTTAGTAGTTGATTTTGTTCGAATGTAGCGGGGCTCGGATAACGAGCAGAGTCACGCGCGCTCCTGCACTCGACGCTTGCCCTTAATGAACCGCTCAAATTACTCACAGCACACTTTATAATCTACTACTTTGTAGACAGCGCAACAATCTATATTATTAAATTTATTTACTTCACAAAATATAATATTATACTTGATCTTGGCCTTCCGAGAACATCCGTGGGAACTTTTATGGAGCGTGTTTCCAAGATGGCGCTAACAGGATCATATAGTATTTGGTTGACTAGAGAGGGTAGTGAACACAGTGCAGGTGAGAATTCAAAAGGCTTTTAAACCTACTTCGCGGTCTCAAGTCCGGGAACGCTGCAGTTCATTCCCCTGCCTTTCAACCACGCGATGGACCCGGCACCCGCACGGTGGAGCCATGGATTGCTAAGAACATTGTCTCTCAAACTTCTCACCTGCCAGACAAGAGAGAAGCCGGAATAGCAGCGGAAAGAGCAGAGACAGCTAAGCGTTACAAATAGATACGGCCCGTGGGGTTCCAGTTCGAAAGGATTTTTAAATGAAATTGTACCTAAATTAATTGAAGTCATTGATGATTATGTATGTATTACTTATATAAAATTAAAATTATTATCTAAATAAAACCAATGATAAAAATCTAAGTTTTTGTCCTGAAGCATGGTTCCCAGATCGCTGGCAGCATTTCCTCGCTTAAGCAAAGAAAGTGCCAGTATTCCGGTCACCAATGATGTCAATTGATTTAGGCGTAATTTCATTTTAAAATCTTTATGAACTGGGACCCCTACTCCAAAAAGACACTAATACATATATCTATATATTTATGGCGCTTGGCTGTATTTGCTCTTTCCGCTGCTATTCCGGCCTTCTCTCTTGTATCTGATAGGTGAGAAGCCGCTATCGTATCGACGCATCCCATACCAAGCAGCAACCCTGCTGTGACATACCATCCGGTCTCCTACCATTACCGCGTGACAGTCCACTCGGCTCAAGAATGGCTGGCATATTAATATAGATAAACAGCCCGGCGCCCGGCGTAGTATTCATTAAAGGAGCCATGTTACTACGGCACAAATTGGTTTCATTTTAATGGCTTTTTGTGCGAATGTGGCCTTAGGTGTCTGTGCCGTAAACACACCTGGTAAAGTTGAAATGGCAAATATTGATCTGTCTCGCTCGCGCTCATTCAAATCTTATGGAATAACAAAAAGAAAATAAAACAATATTACTTTTGATTTATTTAATTTATAAATGAAATGTCAAACGTGTGTTCGTCCGCCATACTCTGTTTTCATTTCATGAGCGTTGATTGGTTAAATATTTTTTATTCACACTTTTTGTTTTAGGTTTGTTTGTGAAGTAAATGTGTTTTCTACTTCTCATTAATAGCTCTATAATAGTTGATGCTCGAGTGCCGGGCCCCAATCCGGGCACCACATTGTCAGCATTAGTTTGCAGTCCCGGGGACCGAAGTAATTAAAATAGGCAATCTTTTGTAGCGGTTTTTATGAATTTTGGAGTGCCTGCTATTACAGTTTTTACTGTTTTTTTTTCCCTCGACTATGATACTGTAGGTTTTTAGTTTTATTTTATACTACTCTGTTGCCGAAGTATTTTGTTTTACTTTAACTTCCTTATCAATCGTTAACTCTCTACCAATTAGATCGCTTTATATGAGGCTGTCAAAATATGTTTAGTTGATTTGTAAAATAGTTATCACAGTAGTATAGTTAACTGGATATTAAACGAATAAATGGAGTTTCTATTACACGTGCAAGTAATAGACTTAGATAAGTAGAGAGTGAACTCAGTGCAGGTGAGTTAAAAGGCCTTAAAACCTACTTTGCGGTCTCAAGTCCGGGAACGCTGCAGTTTATTCCACTGCTATTGACCCGGCACCCTCACGGAGAATTCCTGGAAAGCTAAGAACATTGTCTCTCTCGTTGCGCTCGTCTCTATCTCAGTCGTCTTGACGCCCATACAAAAGTACTTCCAATATTACAACTTAACTGTTAGTCAAAGTTCAATTATTATTTTTATCGGTTATTATACGAAAAAAAAATTCTGTTGTAATAAATCTGATGTTCATTTTTGAAAATAAAAAATATAGTTGAATACGATTTTTTATTTTCAAAAATATGCTTTCTGCCTTCCTGTTTCTATATATTAATATATAGAAACAGGAAGGCAGACAGAATAACTTCAAAACTTCAAAAATTAATATTAGATAAGTAGAAGTTGTAGTGATCGATATATTATTATGTAAATTTATTTAATGGCATATATATCGTAAAAGTATATTTTGTTACGATAATAAACAACTAGGTATTATAGCCCAAGACATTTCATATCGTTGTATGTAGAGCTGGTATAAATCAAAAGATTGTATTCTTCTTCTTTAAAAACAAACTTTATCCATCTTTAAATAACACACTTTTTCATTTTTGAAGGTGGAGAGAGTTAGTAAGAAGGTAGCACCAAATCCTATGATTTATATCATCCCCACATTCATGATAAGATAAGAACCTGTGATAATGTCTTGGGCTATAATAGTTGTTTATTATCGTATCAAAATTGGTATCGTGAACAAGACATTAAGGTGAGAGTTGTGGGCGGTTTGTAGACATAAACATTCACCTATTTCACTAACCTAAAGCTATATCGTTTCGATATGACATAGATATTCCTATCTCTGATTGTTAAAACTAGATTCCCTAATAAGCAAGGTAAACTTTTATGAAAAGGGTTCAACAAACTTTTTTTTCGACTGGTTTCGTTCCTATCGCCCAAAGTCTGTCGGTTTTCAGGAGGCTTCCTGTCTAGATGATGGTCTTTCAGGCTGGTATTACGAAATGGGCAGTTGATTTGACGAAATCAGTGAAGATGATGATGTTGATTCGTAATGCAAATTCGTCTTCGTAACCGCATAATTTAGCCGGCATAGTAGGAGCAAAAAATAGTGTTAAAGAACTAAGTATTGATCAACCCCTTCTTGTACCAACCCACCATCAGATAGGTTCAACAATACTAAAGTAAACTATAAAATATGATAATTCAACACAAAATAATTAGGTAGGTAACCAAATATTTTTATTACGTATATTTATTTTTTATTTTTTTTAATATGTAGGACAATTTACACAAATTGCTATGGTCACAAACTAAGCTCTAGGCTTGTACTATTTGTACCAGAAACAATAATATAATATAATTTATTGAATCAGGCGTTATTTTGCGGAATTCCATAATTTTATATAATAGATAGTAGATGTAATATTTGCTTTATTGCAAATTCTTCCGCTAGTTAAACGACGACTTAAACGACGTCGACATGTTTCGCTTCTCCACGAAGCATCTTCAGCACTGAATTTTAATTATGATGGCCGAAATAGGTTGAACACCTGTCAAGGAGGATTACATTTGAATATTTGGGAACAATTAGAAATAGTTAAAAATTCGACAGACAGCCTAATTAATGAACAAATCAACGTTAAAAATTCACCTATCCTCAATCTATTTCGGCCATCATAATTAAAATTCAGTCCTGAAGATGCTTCGTGGAGAAGCGAAACATGTCGACGTCGTTTAAGTCGTCGTTTAACTAGCGGAAGAATTTGCAATAAAGTAAATATTACATCTATATTATTATATAAAATGATATAATACATATTATATTTTTATAAACACCCAGACCATTACAAACTGTACAGAAAAACGTACTAATATTTATTTGCCATGCATGGAAATCAAACCCTAGACCTCCGGTTTTAACGCCAAAGGCGCAACCACTAGTCTACGGAGGCTGTATAATTCGTGTGTAAATATTCAGAAAGTTATAAAATAAACGTAATTACGCTTTTCATGTTACCATAGCTTACTACTATTTTGCTATTTCTTTTCTTAATAAGGACTCTTTGTAGGCGTCAAAAGCTGTAAGGAAGCAGCAAAACACCTCGTTACACCTGAACGATGCCTAACTATCTACACCTACGTATAACGAACAACACCTGCCGGGTGCATAAACGTAAAAGCCTCCATAACAAGAAGAAACACGAACCTCTCTCAGCCTACAGATGCTGATTGAAAAACCACGCAATATCTTGAAATAGACATACCTACATACGAGCGTACGTAGGTTATTCTTTGTAAAGTACTTTCTACAGTTTTTCTCTTCTCGGGATAAAGTTTTCTAGTTTGTAGTATTTTTGGTAAACTGATGTTTTGCGTTTTAGCGATATCTAACATTTTTACATTATCAATAAATTAAATTATCTACCTGGCAAATTTCGTGTCTTAAAAAAAACGACATCATAAATCACAAGCCGGTATAAAGGAGATTTGCTCTCTTAGTATTATATATAGCCTATGTTTTATTTTGAAACTTAAACTTTAGGTAATATGAAGTTTCATCAAAATCCGTTTAGTAGTTTTTGCGTGAAAGAGTAACATACATCCATATGATCATCCCCACAGACATTAATTAGCATTTCCTTTGCTCCTCCATATTTGAAGCAATGGCAACGTTTAATTCCTAGGTGACTCGCACAATTGTACACTGCGCTCTTCTATAATAATCAACTAAAAATTCCTTCTCATACTTCTACTAGATATTCAGATTCTTATACTGTATATGCAGCCCGCCAGTGGAATAAAATGCCTTTAGGAATCAGACGAGCGCAATCTTTAAATGTTTTCAATCAACTTTTAATCACGCACTGCCTTAATAAACAGAAAAACTGATCAACAGCCTGTATCTCGATCTTTTGTGGTGTATTCTCCATTTTATTTGTGTATAGTCACAGAAGAAATAATAGTACAAGTAGTATAGTGTAGGTAAACTATATGTATGTATGTATTATATATTGTATGTACAGCGATATATACATTGAATATATATTATTATTTATATTAGTTTTTTTTAAATTAAGTACCCGACCACACCTTCTTCGTACACAATCTTTCAAAGGTTAGCTGGTAGATAATGCCTGAGGCATTAAATAAACATCATAATTGGCATGAAATATTAGGATAGGATAGGATAGAAAAATCTTCGTAAGAAGTATGATAGAATAAACTTTCTTTCCTTAAATAATGTGAACAGCCATCTATTATAAATTATAATGCAATTATAAGTCTTAAAGCTCAGCTTTTAATAATATACTGCGTAAATGAAATCAAATAACAACAAAACAAGACTAAATCTCCACCTACTTACCTTCTGCACTTGTCATATCCCACACAAATGGCCCACTCGTTAGTCAATAAAAACTACATTAAAAACATAAACAACACCTGTTCAATGGTTCATAATTTCAAAATAATATAACAACCATAATTCAATTTATTATAAGCTGGCACGGAACGTGCAATGTAAAATAAATAATTCAATAGGAGTTAAAGCTTCAAAATATTAGATATAAAGAGAATAATTTATGAAAAATTATAAATGAAAGTACATAATTACTTTTGACGCTAATGAACTTACAGAAGCTTACGTCGTGTTTCAGCGAACTGCCGCGTCGTAAAGTGCGCGCGCTCGTTCGGTCGATGGCGAAACGTATGAACGCGTTGAAAGCAATAAAACGTATTTAACGCTAAATATTTACTTTTACATCTTACTTTTATTCTGAAGCTGATGTTATATTCAGGTTTATAGCCATCCAGTTGTTTTTCTAAACATTGTAGGTCTGTAGTGCGTAAGTTTAAATACAGATATGGTATTAAATATAGGTACGCTTTCCTTAAGCTTGCCGTTTGAGCTTACTTTCCATATTTTTTTTTATTATAAGTGACAATTTCTGCTGGTGCAATAATAATGCAAGCCATTTTTTATGGTGGTTTGCGGTGGAAAAAAAGAACAGGTTAAAAAAACCGCAAATATTCCTCCTTAACGGAAGATTATATATTTATTATTTACGGCGTTTGCGGTGGAAACATCGGTGACCGTGGTCGTCGGACACCAAACATCTGGTAAAAGAAATTGGTTCAAAATTAGTTCACGTCTCCAGTGACCCTAGAGCGGCGGCGTTTTTCTCTCAGGAAGTTAGCTTAACTATTCAGAGAGGAAATGCCGCCAGTGTCTTCGGCACTATACCGCACGGAACAAATTTAGATTGTATTTTTATTTTATAGATTTATAGGTAGGTATATATTTTATTTTATTATTTATTAACTAGTTTTAGTTTATAGTTTGATATTGTGTTTAATATATTATATATATATATATATAGAATGTCTAATATGTATATGTATTTTAGACATCAGCGGTATAGTTATATATGATACCTAACTCAAAAGTGGATACTGTAATAGAAACGTCAGACAAAAAGCTAAATTTCAATAATAACAAAATATTGATGATTGATTCTGCAGATATTTCTGTTCAATTTTTAAGTTAAACATAAATATCTGCAGTGTAAGTGAATCATTTACATTTACTGAAAATTCAGTAAAAGTAAATGATTCACGGTTTACCTGCAATATTAGCTTTCTTCCAAATTTTATTTCAATAAGACCTGAAAATTGTGAATTGATGTTAATTTATGTCAGCCAGGTGATCGACAGCACACAAATTGAAAGGTTTTGATATTAATGATCCGTTGAGTGGTTCCTTATTGTTGGCAGGATTATATGAAAAATATTCTCAAATGATGATGGAAATTGAGCATTCTGGACTCGAATTTGGTACGGATGCTATACAGATGCAAACATCACCTAGTCGAGTTTTGGTTTTACAGGTTTTCCGAAGACTACTGCATCGATTTCTTGTCGAGAGGGTAGTCTCATTTTACGGTTCGGTTACTAGACGGGCGATTGATTTGACGATAAAGCAACCAGAATAATATTAAATAGACTCGTAATGCAAATACGTCCATGTCGCCGCCCATTTTATAACCGCATCATTTAGCCGGCATATTGAGAGCGTTCAATATTGTTAAATAACATCGGCCCCATCGGACTTTGTAGGTCTGCTTACCGTCAGCTAGATACAATATCACATGCCGTGCTCCAATAAAACTAAGTTATTGAAAATGTGAGTAAACATATAAGTGTGCCAAAAAAAATATGTTAGTTAAATGCAAGCAAGTACAAAACGTACAAGGTACTACAAAACCAATTGCCTGGACCACGCCCAACGTGCAGTTTTTATATATGTAAAGATCTCATCAAACGACTGGAGATAGACTCTGCAGCTAGTGCTATTGATTGTTTGTTTTGATTGAGGCCAAATGATAAATGTGTCTCGGACCTCCAGTATAAAATAAATAATACATAAAGTGCTGAGTGAACTCTGCCCCCCTAGCCAAGAGCATGGTCGCTTTTTACGCTCGAACGTCGCAAAAGCATGAAAGAGAGGGAGATAACAAATTTATTATCCTATTGGTGTATCTATATTTTTGTCTCGTGGTTATTTCTGCAACGATAAAAACGATAGTGACGTCATCATTAAATATCATTTTCATACAAAAGTTTCGTTAGCGTTATTTACGACTGCGCTCTTGGCTAGGGGGGCTGCTCTTGGTGAGCTCACAACCAAAAGGTACCATTTCTTTAGTGCCAAGAGCGTGCTTAGGAGATGTAAATATTACATAATGGTAAATAATGGCATGCGTGATATTATAGGACTGAATGTTTAACCGACTTTCGGAGAAGGTTCTACAAGTCGACTTCTATATTTTTATTTCAGTTCACGTATATTTTCATACGTTTTCCGATTAATTTTTTGGGTCATAGAAGAAGTTTTAACGATGGGACGCCAATTAATTTACAAAAATAATATCTAAGCCGCCTAGTGGTTGCGCCTTTGGCGTAGTATTCGGAAGTCGTGGGTTCGATTCCCACCCATTGTAAAAAAATATTAGTATTATTCTGTACAGTTTATCATGGTCTTGGGGTTTATATATATTAATATCATTGTGTCTGGTACATGTGTACAAGCCTAAAGCTTAGTTTGTGACCAGGGCAATATGTGTGAAAAACGCTGGAAATCATTAAAATAACTATCTATTCTATCAGTGAAAACCTATTGTTACCTTTCTATGTTTTTATAAGTGTTATGTTATGGTTTATGGAAGTTGGTTTTTCAAATACCTAATAAATAAATAAATAAATAAATAACGACATCTGATATTTAAACATTGGATCCCAAGGTAAAGGACAACAAGGGACTCCTCAACGGGTAAGAATATATGCGCAGTATGTGTTCAAAATTATTGATAACGCTAACAAAATCGTGACATTTATTCTGAAATCGCATAATTGAATCATCTTTTGACGTCGAGCTCTTCCCTTTAGAATAACATTCTAATCTTAAATAAATAAATACATAGGAATATACAAAATAATATTTATTGAAAAAAAAAAGATCCCATATAAAAAATCTCATATATCGCCTTGCAAAATAAATTTCACGTCGAAGTTCTCAATATTACCTACCTATATTATTTTATTAAAAATTAATTAGATTTATTGATATACTAGATTATTAACCAGTTTCATTTTTTATTAAAATATAATATGTATTATATCGTTGCTTCTCGTACACATAGTATAAACCTAGAGCTTAGTTTGTGACCAGAGCAATATGTGAAACTTGTTTAAAAAAAAACACGTAGGTAGGCATTTATAATAAAACTTTTAAAAAGGGCATTATACTCCATGATTTCAGAAATACATTATTCTATTGTATGTATATACTAATGGTCTTATTCATGAAAAGTTATTGAGTCCGTCAAGAACACTTTAGTTATGGAAGATTTTGTCACAAAGATTAATATGTGTAAAGAGACAAATCCTTTTATAACTACCTAAAGTGTTCTTGAAGGACTCAATAAGTTTTTTTGAATAAGACCACTAATATTCAATCTTTGTTGTTGCGGGCTAAGTACTACGAGTGTAATGTGGAATTTGTATTTTTATTCCGGCTATGACAAATCAAATCAAATATTATTTATTTCATGTAAACCTTTACAGATATTTATGAATAGTCAAAAAAAAAAGTTTTAAGGTCTAGAGTGCGTTTGGTTAGGCTGCTATATATATATAACCATTATAGATTAATTAATAAAAGGTGTCATTAAATAAAAACATTATCAACAAACCAACCAACCGAACGCACGCTACATAACCAACTAGTGTAAGACTAGGTGGTTAGCTGATTCCATTGACCATCAGTTTATAATCTTATCGATTTCCATACAAGGGTGCCACCGAGGCGATCAACCTCACCAACCGTATCCACGTCTTAAAGTTCTTATATTATATTATCATTATATTGGCTGTAGATATTTTTAAATGACCATCAATCGCATTAACATAGTTATATGGATCGGATCTTTATGGATCTTTAAGGGCATAATCACTAGTTGTAAAGTCGATCCCTCCGGAGACACCCCGGAGAAAAAGGTACCAGCAAGTAAAAAACTCTGGCGCTTCACACAAACTAACAGAGGAACATAGCCATTGAGTTACCGATATGCATATCGCAGCATACATAAAATGCTCTAATCCTACTAAAAGCATGCGCAAAACACCCTATCGCAGATTATTTAACAGTGTAGCAATTGGTTGCTGTACCAATGTACAGATCTGCAAATACTAAAGAGTACAGGCACTTTACTAAATAATAATATATAATAACAGAGTACCTGCATAATATAAATATAAATAAGTAATCATAAGATATACCTTATCCAAAGATAAAATTTAAATATAGTAAAAAATAAATTAAGTAATAATAAATTATTACAATATCAGATTTAACATACCTACTAGGGTACTCATTTGAAAAGGCAAACTAGTTGTGAGACCTCAATTGCAGATCAGAACGGGTCCAGACATCTTTATCATTAATATAGTCATTAACTCTATAGTATGCCCTATGGATTAATGTTTGTTTTATACAATTTTTAAACTTTATTTCACTTAACACTGTCTTAACTTAATTACATTAATCACAAAAAAAACAGTGGTGTTTTAATAGGTATATATTATATAGATACCAAACAAACTCACAGTCAGTCAACAATTTGATAAACAATGAAAACAGAATTACATTCAAGAAGGGCGTATTGTTATGTACGGCTATGCCCATAACAGATATAATTGGAAATGACCGAGATTAAATATTGAATCGTACAAATTATGGCAGCGTCGGCATCAATGGTTTCAGGCTTTGTGTGACCCAGAAGGTTGGGTCACATCAATGCTATGACATGAATGCTATCAGAGGTGGCACTGTAATAGGATTATATTACAGTGATAAATAAAGTTCATTTGAGCAAAGCAAATTGCATAATACCCTGCAAAGGCAAACAATACAATATAAGTTGTGGGTTCGATTTCCACCAAAAGAAAAATAATACAGTATGTCATGGTCTGGGTGTTTTTAAAAATATAATATATATTATATCGTTGTTACTGGTACACATAGTAAGCCTAAAGCTTAACTTGTGGCCAGAGCAATATGTATAAATTGTCTTACATATTATTATTATTAAACAGATATCGTTTCTCCACATCGGTGGGACCGATATGTGGGTATTTAGGTATTAGCATTGGTTCATGGTAATCTATGCGAGCCAATTGAGAAAAAATATATTGATACTGCATATTTTTTACTGTTTGTAGATGATTTTATACAGAATGTCAATTACAGAATAGCAAATAATACTTTGAGTAGGTATTTAAGACTAAAATATCATACCTATGATATCAATTCGAGTGTCCTCTAACACTCGTAAATAAAGTCATCGATGAGAGATATTAATCATCATAGATAATGTATGCTAAGTTCCGTTCCACCATTGAGTTTTTATGTTTTAGCATAAACATGTCAATTATCATAAGAAACAAGATTGATAAACAATCGTTTATTCGTGTAACGAATCGCAAGTAACATATTTTTATCAAACATCATCTTAACAACAAATGAAATTAATATACAAAATGTTGAACAATGATTGCTCCACTAGTGACAAATAAAAATTATTAAAACAACATTTTATTCCATCCGGCTGATGGACGAATGTTGAATATACCAGCAGCAAGCTGTGAGATAAATAACTTCTCGAAGAAATCCATACAAAACGAATAACTTAAAAACCGACTTAAAGTGTAATTGAAATCGAATTATTTATATAATATATTTTATTAAATTGCGTTAATTCAAGGACAACTTGTAGACAATAACCCTTACGTAGACAAGTACATAAATACAAGTGGGCAACACCTAAATAAAACGAAAACACAAACGCAACAAGTAGTTGGGTGGCCGACCGAAGTAAATTATGCAATAGCAGAGGCTATAAAATGTCACTTGAAGTATCACATAAAGTAACAACTCCGCACGACCACTATGCAAAAGTGTCGACTAACACAAGTTTTACATTTCCCAAAAGACCGTCTGGAATGGCAGTTTTAAGTTACCTTGAGATGGCTGCGAGGTACTAAAGTTTCTTGAAATAAAAGTGCTGCATTTCACGTTTGTTAAAATGTTTAATATTAATCTAGGTATCATTGAAATAAAATACTTTATAAACAACCAAAAACGATATATTTCGCCAAAGGCTTCTTCAGTCGTTTGACATTATATTTTTTATAAAGTATTTTATTTCAATTAATACCTATTTTTGCGAAAAACGCTAATATAAATATACTTATTTCAATTCTAAATTAATATTAAATAAGTATCTTTTATAAAAAATATACAGCTAATTGTAAGAATTACACTTCCTAAAAGACTAACCCCGGTATTCATAAAAACTATTGATTTCTTAAAGAATACTTTAGTTACAGATTATTTATTCTGTGGTTGTAATTGGTTTTGAGACACTGAACCTAAATAACGCCCCTGGGAGTTATCTATTAGATTTTATTATAATTATGCCATTAAAAAAGATGAACTTTATTATTACAAAAAAAATAGTCTCAACAAGTAAAAAAATTAATATGAGTTTCCGGTACCTAACCGATGTGAAATTGCGTAATTATCAATTGGTTAAATGTTTTTCATAGATAATCAAAGTTTTGGGCGTTGTAATAAGATATAATCATTCACTCATTTCTCATATAAACTTCGCTGATGTTAATGAGCAATTTAACCCCTACTACACTTTCAGCAATTCGGCCTAATGATACCTAACCGAGGTTATTTTATATATCGATGATTTTTTTAATGAATAATCGATAAATATTTTGTAACAATATATAAATAAATTAACCGACGATAAATTGATATATCGAAGATTATTTTTATGAATAATCGATAAATATTTTGTAACAATATGTAAATAAATTAGAGCAGTGGCTGAAGTGTGAGATTTTTTTAACGTTACCTCATTAAGCTTTAACTGTCCACCAATAGGATCGTTTTGTTTGACTGCGTTAACTTTTTCACCAATCAGATAAACTTTTTATGGCATTATTTAAAAATAAAATGATTCTGTTGGTGGACGGATGATTAACGTGATATGAAAAGTTAAAAAAACATACTACGGCCACCGATCAAAGTAAATTAATTTTAGAAAACAAAATAAGCGGTCGAATGTTAGTAGTTAGTAGTTAGCAGTTAATTTTAGCCTCATTTCTCTTATACATCGCCGATTTTAACTTTGGTGGATATCAAATTATTTTTTTTAGTGTGTAGTACACATAATTTGCATGTGTATGTACACATGCAAATTATGTGTATGTACACATGCAAATTATGTGTATGTACACATGCAAATTATGTAGTGCGCGCGTTTAGTTAGAATAGAACCCAATTAAATTCGTTAATCCCGTTATACCTAACTACTTGTCTTACGTTCCTATATACCTACCTACAATTACGCAAATTAAATTACTAAAAGTACCTACATAGTCGTAAACAAGAATAACGAATTTAATTTCAGTCCGTTAGCTTTATGCTTTATCACAGTAAAGAGGGAAAATATCTTTATAGGCTTAATTTAATTATACTTAGCTATAACGTTTAATTATAATTTTTAAAGGCGTGATTTAATGAGTAATAACAGTTTAAAATTATTTTTCTTAATGATGTTTGCCTTTTCTCTGGCTTTGTTGACAATGTTCTCTTGCTACAAAATTGTATTAACGGCGAGGTATAAATCGGACGTAGTGTCCTAAGGCTTATGTCTAAAAAAGAGAGCACAATATGGCCGAAAAATAATAAATGAGAAACAATTTTATTTTTATTATAGCAAATCAATGCTCAAGAAGTGAAAATTCCCACCCATGACAAACAAAAAAAAATATTAGTAAGTTTTTCTGTACAGTTGCTCCAGTATCACCAAAGTGTCCGTCATAGTAGTTGTAACGATTAAAGTCGAATGTACCAGTTTATTTTGAAAATTATTTATTATATTAGTATAAAGAAATACTGAAATAGAATACATGTGATTTTACCTGACCGTAAGCATACCTAGAAATTCCATGAATAGTGTCGATTACCACGTTGTTATTTACAGTGGCCCGACGAGGGCCCCAATTTTAACAAAATTTTGTAAAAATTATAAATTAGTAAGTACTTAAAATCAATTAAAGTTAAATCAATAAAATATTACTTAATTTGATTGATTTAACTTTAATTTACTATTATATTGAATAAGACACAACTAAAGCCCGTATACAAATTCAAAAAAAATATTAAGATTTTAACGCGTTGTATTATGCTTTTAAAAATAACATTTACTAAATATGTAACTAAAATGCACATAATATTAGTAATACTGTTGGGTCACCATTTAAGTGATTTATTAGAATTAAATTACAACGTGACAATTTTTACTGGGAGCACCCCATCCAATAAATTTGTCACGGGCCTCAGATGGTATAGTTACGCCACTGGTGGCTTAACAGCGTACTATTATACCTATTACTTTTTTTTTATTGGAGCACGACATGTGACTTTGTATATACCTGGTGGTAAGCAGACCTACAAAGTCCATGAATGGGGTCAATCAATAATTGTTCTTAAACAATATTGATCGCTCCCATTATGCCGGCTATATGATGCGAGTACGAAATGGGCGACAATGACGAATGTATTACGAGATATTTTAATATAGCAGCGAGTATATTAAAATATCTCGTAATACATTCTTATCGTCAATTCAACTACCCATTTCGTAACCGCACCCTGAAAGGAGACTACCACCTCGACAAGAAATCGATGCAGTAGTCTTCTGAAAACCGGGACTAGGTCACTTGACGGTTTTTGCATCTGTATGGGCGGTGGTAACGAGACCGGTCGGTCAGCCTAACGAAGTTATAGAGACCTTCCAATCCCACCAAAACCTTTTGTTTAATCTGAGAAAACATAAAATGCATATTTTTTCATATTTATATTGTTATATAAATATGAAAAAATATGCGAGTATATACGTAGTGGCCGAATTGGTTAGACCTTGGTGGTTAAGCCTCCTATACCTATCCTTTTCCTACCTATATAATTTATTATACACTTACTCTTTCACACTACCCGCAAGAAAAGAAGGCTCTCTCGATAGCCAATCAACGCCTCTGTCTTACGCGAGCTGTCACCGCGAGCTGTCTCACGCGAGCTGTCACCGCGAGCGTTTGGCCACCGCACCCGCAACCACTATATAAAAAGTCTAACGCGAGCTATCAGTGCGAGCGTTTGGGCACCGCATCCGCCTCCGTTTTTCGACCAGTCGAACGCGAACCCTCTCCGCGTATAACTGCGCCCCGCACCCGCCGCTTTTTGTTCACACGTGTTTAATCAAAAACTACTGAACCGTCGATACGATAACGTGAAGTCTACAAAGTGACCGCCGCACCCGCTTCTCTTTTATGGATCGTGATATCTGAGGATCTGACCAGCGCAGCTATCGAAGGAACCCAGCAGCCTACAGACCTAACACTCTTCAGGTAACACACCATATAAGTGTGGTCCTTCTCACTGGATCCTGTGACCACCGCGTCCAGGTTCATCCCGCTACAACCTCTTCCGTAAAAACCCGCAATACCTATCCTAATATACCGCATATCTTCAAACACTAGTTATAGGTAAACTCATTTTAATCATACATTCACTAGTTAGGTACTCATTACATTATAAATATAAATATATTTCATCCTTTTTGTCTTTAAAAAAAATATTATAATTTTCAATAATTTTATAGTGACGCGTTCACTTTCTCTTTGTTTGCTAAACCATTCTCGACTTTGTTGTTTGCAGCATTAGGTTCTAACTTACCTAGCAAATATTAACTTTTTTAAGTTTACCTTACGTGTTTATGTTTTTTTTAATATTTTATTTTTAAATTTATAATTTACTGATTTTTAAATTTATAATTTACTGATTTTTTAATTTACTTATAAGTTGAATCATTAATATGTCTGAAAAAAAGATTCTAGTTCTAGAAGCTAAACAACAAATGTTGTTTAGATATATTCAAAAATGTTACGACTTAAGTTTAAAGGTGCACGAGAGTGTTAGTAGTAAAAGAGATTTTTTAATTAGTCTAGAGGATTTTGAGAATAATAAAACTGAATTTTTAGATGTTACTGAAAAAATAAATTTAGAAAAATGTATTACTTTAAAAGAATTTATTCCAAGTTTTTCCGTATTAGAGTCTTACCAGGATTTATACTGTAAGGTTAAATATGCGGAACGCGAAATTAAATATAATGCAGCTTCCTCAAAAAATTAAACTACCAATTTCAGCACAAACTTCAAAATACCCAAGCTCGAATTGGCGTCTTTCTCTGGCGATCCCACTAACTGGTCCGTGTTTTACCAGAATTTCAAATCCGTAATACATGAAAATAAAACCCTGTCGGATACGCAAAAGGTGCAATATTTGGTACCTCAACTTTCGGGGAAAGCTCTAAATGTTTGTGCAGGTATTCCAGCCACCGGCGAAAACTATAGTATTATCTGGAATACTTTAGTTAAACGGTACGAGGATAAACGTTTTTTGTCAACACATTATATAGAACAAATAATGTGTTTTAGACCAATTAATACTGCTACCCCCGCTGCATTAGATACATTTTCTGATAAATTTTGTTCTGCTGTTGCCGCTTTAAAATCAGTCAATGTAACTGACTTAGCTGACTTCTTGATTACTCACATCGCATTATCAAAACTAGATAAAGAAACAGTTTATTTCTTCGAACAAAATTTTAGGAACTCTAGTTTACCTACTTTTAAGGAATTGGAAATATTTGTCCGTGAACAGTCTAAGATAATTACCCGCGCTAACAATAGTAATAATAATACTAATTTTTCAAAATCTAATACGCGACAAAATTCCAACACACAAAAACATAACCTCAATTTCTTAATACGTGACAACAACACTTTCGATAATAACTCTAAAAATAATAAGTGTCCAGTTTGCATGTTAGAACGACATCCTCTTTTTAAATGTACCAAGTTTATGTCCGCTTCACCTTTCGAACGCCGACAAATAGTAGAACGCCTTTTATTTTGTACCAATTGTTTAGGTTATCATAACATTATTAGATGCAAATCACAATTAAATTGTCGAATTTGTAATCGAAAACACCACTCTTTATTATGCTATGCAAACAATAATACATCGCCAGCGCCCGCGCCGCAACAATCAGCTGACGATGTAAACACCCACCCTTCCCCCGCACAGCATTATACCGCGCCGTTGGCGCCCGCTAGCTTTGTCTCTCTTCCGCCCGCACAATCCGCCTCTGCCCCATCGCATCACTGCGACTCGATCGGTTCGCGTGCACTCAATAATCAGTGCGACGTACATGCTTCGCCAGCAAATAACGTAAGTTTGGTTACATCAAATTTTACTCAACAAGTAAATAGTAGTCGTATAAATTTATTACCTACTGCCAAAGTAATAGTTTATAATATGTACGGAAACCCATGTTCTATTCGTTTGCTTTTAGATAGTTGTTCTATGGCAAACTTTATTACTGAATCATGCTGTAAACGCTTGAATATACCTATACAAAATGATGCATCTTCTGTACAAGGTATCGCCTTATCTACGCGGCCAATTAAAGGAAAAACGCGTTTTAGTTTTCACTCTCTTCATGATAAGAAGGTTTCTTATACAATCAACGCTTTTGTATTAAATCAAATAACAGATGATTTGCCTTCTGCTATTTTAGACAGCAGTGTATTGACTCAGTTTAATGGATTATTAATGGCGGATGATACTTTTAATATTCCTAGTGAAATTGATGGCATAATAGGCGCCGAGTTATTCCCTTATTTGTTATGTACAAAACGCATCATAACGCCTAACTCCCTGACGGTAGGAGTTGAAACCACCCTCGGTTATGTCGTGATGGGTTCTAGTTTTTCTAATCCACATATTTCTACTATAGATAAGAAAGTCACTGATAACAATTCTTTATTTTTAAGTTCAGTAAAACCCCCTTATAATAATTATAAATCTCGCTATAGTAGAAGATATAAGGCCACTAATAACAAACATCGCCGCGCTAATTATTTAAATTAATATTTAGGCACACCTATTGACAAACAATGCAAAAACATTTCATCAAGTTTTGTAAATAAATAATAACCGCTGAACACCTACCCAGTGATTTTATTATTTTTTTGAACATTAACCGCTTAATGTATTCATATTACCCGCTTAGATTTAAATATTAAAATATAATAAATAAAAATAATATATACTAGTACTTACCCGCATGCTTTTAATTTACTCTAAACTACTTATAATTTTACTAAAATTGTAGCTATTGTAGAAAGCCAATTAATAGTTAGATGGTAACTACATTAATATTTTTACTTGTATTATACCGTTTATACCTATTAAATTGGAAATCTTAAGTATAAATTATACCTACATGAGGTGTAGGTATACAATAATTATATTATTATGTATAAATTAAATCTTATATTCCAGTAGGTATCTTTCTCTCTAAGCTAATGTTGCACTTTATCAATTACTTATAATCTTCTTTAGATCATTTTAAATACTTAACTATCTATAAACTTATTGTTTCTTATAATTTGTATAAAAACAAGTATTAATGATACATAAACCGCACATAATGTTAGATACATATTCTTTTCTTACATCCCTATTCTGAACCTAGGGTTGCTAAGTTTAATGAATTAATTTTAACATATTCATTTTTAGATGTTGTTTGTTTGAGATTTACTATAGACCCTTATTTAGTCTTAGATGCATTAAGCAAAACTTTCGGTTGATAATAGGAATAAAATAGTTTAAATTGCCTCTTTAACGTCACCGCGAGTCTCGTTGTTCTTATATTTGGAGCAACTACTGGAACGTAGTTTATTATATACCTACCAGTTTGTTGCTGTAGTAGAACTACTGGTTCTTGTGGGATCGCTCGAGTTATAGAAAGAACAACTGTCTATTGTAGATATACTAGTATTGTATAGCTTTATTATATGCGAATTATTTAACTGATAAGTAATATTACAATGATAGTATATTTGGTTTTAGGTTCAAATACCTTAGTATCATTAGTTTAAGTAGTTTTTTTTAAAACTTAATTTTAAACATTACTTGCTCATCTTGAGCACCGCATTACTTGCTCATTCTTGAGTCCCGCATTTCTCCGTTCGTACTTGAACACCGCATTACTTGCTCATCTTGAGCACCGCATTACTTGCTCATTCTTGAGTCCCGCATTTCTTCGTTCGTACTTGAACACCGCATTACTTGCTCATCTTGAGCACCGCATTACTTGCTCACTCATATCTAAGCACTGCATTTCTTTGCTCATACTTGAGCACCTTTTCATTATTGCATTGCTCAAGAATGAGCATTATATTGCTCATTCTTGAGTCCCGCTTTATTTAGCTCATACTTGAGCCCCGCTTTATATAACTCATGCTTGAGTCCAGGATTTATTTGCTCGTCTTGAACACCGCATTCTTTGCTCATTCTTGAGTCCCGCATTTCTTCGCTCAAACTTTTGCACCGCATCTTTTTGCTTCTCTTGAGCACCGCATTACTTGCTCATTCTTGAGCCCCGCATTTCTTCGTTCTTAATTGAACACCGCATTCAAATTTTATATTATTGATATATATCTTTGTTACTACTACTACTTGAGCCTGCACCTTCGTTTATACTTGAGCCCGTACTTTTGCTCATACTTGAGACCGCATTTTTAACTTTTTATTTATATATCTTAGTTTTGATGCTACCAGACATCAAGGCCGGGGGCATGGTTAAGCCTCCTATACCTATCCTTTTCCTACCTATATAATTTATTATACACTTACTCTTTCACACTACCCGCAAGAAAAGAAGGCTCTCTCGATAGCCAATCAACGCCTCTGTCTTACGCGAGCTGTCACCGCGAGCTGTCTCACGCGAGCTGTCACCGCGAGCGTTTGGCCACCGCACCCGCAACCACTATATAAAAAGTCTAACGCGAGCTATCAGTGCGAGCGTTTGGGCACCGCATCCGCCTCCGTTTTTCGACCAGTCGAACGCGAACCCTCTCCGCGTATAACTGCGCCCCGCACCCGCCGCTTTTTGTTCACACGTGTTTAATCAAAAACTACTGAACCGTCGATACGATAACGTGAAGTCTACAAAGTGACCGCCGCACCCGCTTCTCTTTTATGGATCGTGATATCTGAGGATCTGACCAGCGCAGCTATCGAAGGAACCCAGCAGCCTACAGACCTAACACTCTTCAGGTAACACACCACTTGGACTTAAGAACACTTAGGTCCCTGGCTCGAATCCCCGTGTGTACCAATGAGTTTTTAATTAAAAAAAAGATGTACATTTGTTTCACAACACCACTATAGTGCCTCGGAGAGTACTTAAAGCTGTCAGTCCCGGTTTCACTATACCAACTTGTGAAACTGTTTATAGATGGGTTATTGAGTCTATTCAAAAACATCGCGACGAGCTAGCCACTTGTTCAGTGTAGACTTATACCATCGGCTACGACGAGGTGGGATTAAAACCCTTCCGCTGGGTACCCTGGGGCCGTCTAGGCGGTTTCAGGCGCGGTAAGGCACCCGTGATGATATGTATGTATCACTCTAATTCTGTAAGTTTTCCATCATTGAATAAATAAATAAATAAAAATTCCGTGCTATAGGACAGTGTCATTGAACGCGTTAAACACTCACATTCATTGGTGCGAGATGTAAGGACCCGATCGTTTTCTTATTACAAAGTAGGTAAGAGAAATTTACCGAGAGGTCGGTGTATAAACCCAAAAAGGTTTAGTGGAGGAACACAAGGTAATAAAAGCACTATTTTGGTTGTTACATTAGGCCATAAGTATGTTACACGTCAAATAAAATAACTGTCACGGATGATAAATCGATGTTAAAGTAGTTATTGGTTAAAGGTTCTATTGGCTTTAGTATTTGTATGCAGGAATCAATATTTATGTAAGTTCTATAACTAAATCCAGTGTAAAGGTTTATTTTTCTTTCGGCTATATTATAGTCTGAAATACTTTATTGCACAAAATAACAAATAAATTGTAAATAGGCGAACTTTATGCCTTAGGCAACTAGCCTTTGAGAGGGTGAAAGATAGTGCTTAAATAATTATTAAAGTAAATATTTAAACTATACACTAAAGAATTTCCCCATGACCTCGGGAAACGTGTACTTTTCGAATGTGGAGACCCCAAATGCCACAACTAGTTCAAAAAAGTCAGCATTGTTGAATGGTAATGCTGACTTTTTTGAACTAGTGTTATCGGTACTCTACCAAGTGGTATCTCATTTAAGGAGATATTTTATTTAATTTAGTTAATTTTAGATAGTTTTAATTTTTAATTAATTTAAGTAAGTTTCTTTTTGTAAATAAAATTTGATCTTAACTATAGAGTTTGCCAGCTTTTTCGGATTTAACGAAAGGTATTTATTATTATAATTTGAACGTGAAAAGAGATTAATGAAAATTGTAATAAATATATATATTTTAAACAGAGTCTGCGTTTGATTGACGTCATGGAAATCTTCCCTGATAGAAAGCAACGAAGAGGTCGAACAAAGGGCCGCTTAAGTAACTAAATAAACGCTCGCAATGTGCGTGCCTAAACAGTCATCCAGCTTTTGTAGATGTTAGAAAACTCAAAAGCAGAGAGAGAATTCTACTTCTCAGTCATGCGCTTTATAATCTATGAAGTGAAATGGTTTGTCTGAGCTGGTGGGATATCAACAACGAAGGGATGGTGTTCCAATTCAGAATAGGGCAGATGGGATTAACTCATGTAACTCCATAGTATACCTTCAGAATAAACTGCAAAAGATCAGGAAACCACGCCTTAAATAGAGAAAAAACTACGTTATTAAGTTTGAAGTTGGGGCCAACAAATGTAAGAACCATGTTAATATAAAATACTCTTTGTGGAAGAAAATTGACTTTCGGAAAAAAAATTACTGGTTTTAAAGTTGATTTTTAATTTTATTAGAGCAAGACATGAGAATCTACATATATCTGGTTGTAAACGGTATGTAGAGTCTAAGAAAGAAAACAAGAAAGTTGAAAACAGTGTGAATAAAATAATAACTTTTTATTTTTTCCACTAAGCCGGATTGTTAACGCCTCCTTTAAAGGAATATTATACAAAGAAGGAAAAACAGTACATGTACCTGGGGGAGGATACATTTGCTACAGTGAGTATGCGGGTGCATTTTTCCACCAGTTCGAGATGTCTGTGTCTAAAAGACAATGGGAGAGAAAAATGTAAGAGCTTTACATTTTTCGTTCAGTGAAGCGATGTCTCTGCAAAGCTGCAATGGCTCCAAGGTGTTGGTGAGATGTTCATTACTAGTTAAAACTATTATATTAAATATAGACTTGGTGGGTTTTATTTCAAATATTAATAAATAATAACCACGACCTTTTGGCTCCCGAGAACCGTTTAAACGGCCTCAGGATACCTACCCAGCGGAGGGATTAACCCGTCCTCATTTCGCTGATGGTATTCGGAGGCAACAGCTAACAAGTGGCACACTTGTTGCGGTGTTTATACATCATAAACTGTTGTTGTTTTTATTATTATTAATATGTTTCATTTTATTGAAATCACTGGCTTTGAGAAGAAACTAATGCAATTTCTGCTATTGACTAATAATTTCCCACAGACTGATCCTAAACATAACAAGGGCCTGTAATAAACGCCCGAGGTGACCCGTTATGTTTATATAACGTACCTGCTAATAGTTGTACAAGTTGGTTCTCGTATATTATCCTATAATATGTACGTACATACAATGGGTCGGTTCTAGTTTACATGACAATGCTTGCACACCGCAAGAACCACTAGAGAGCTGTACTACCAAACCATGCTCGTATTACCGGGGTTAGGAAACAGATCCAAACTAACCCTTCTGACTTCGTGTTGATGTCAAATCAAATGAAGTCATCGCAATACTATCCATATAATGACGCACATTTTATAATGCCGAAATAGTAAATATTAAATTTTTAAAGATAAAAATGCAATGAAAAAATAATAGAGGGCGTCTGTGTATAAGTAGATAACAAGCAATGACAAAATTCGTGAGGGCTGACTGGAACCTGGTTGGCTCAGCGGTTGAGCGCCTTGCCGCGATAGCGAGGTTCGTGGGTTCGAGTCCCGCCACCAGGAATTTTTTCATTGCATTTTTATCTTTAAAAATTTAATATAAGATTATCCTATAAAGGAATTTATAAAAATGCAGAAATAGTAAATAGTAATAGTAATATATTTAGGATATTTTTTACACATTGTTCTGGTCACAAACTAAGCTTAAGCTTTTTAGGTACACCTAGTACCAGAAACAACGATATTATACATATTATTATTGTTTTTTTTTGCTGTGGGTGGGAATCAAACCCACGACCTGCGGATACAACGCCAAAGGCGCAACCACTAGTTTACGGAGGCAGTCAATTACGCAATATTTTATGCATGGTTAACTTGTTTAAACTTATCAAAATTATACCTGGGCGGCGACAAAGAATTCGCATTACGATTACCTCCAAAAATATCCTCCCTGCGATAAATGCCTAATAACGTAGAGAGGATATACTTAGTAGTAGACTCGTTCGAGAAGCCGGGAAACAAAACTATTCAGTCCAAGCTTCTCACACGGGTGGGTTGCGCACCGCTGAAAAAAATGTAACTATTACTTACTGGTGGCTCTTGTGGTTTCGCTTCAGCGATGGTTCTCCGGGTACCCAAGGAATACAATATCTTCGTTGTCTTCTGAACCACTAACATGCCACGCAATTACTATCCACAGATTCTTAACAATACTACGTTGAATACCAAAACTTCACAACGCGACAAATCTGACAATTATTTGTAGGCGCCAAAACACATGGCGAACGAAACATACCAAATTAACAATAGAAAATATCTATCTAGGTTATTAGCGGCCGCACAATTTTGACTCAGCACCAGTTGTCTCTTTCGGTTTAAACAAAAAGTATCTACAATCCTATTATTGGACTTTATAGGTCTGCTCATCATAAGGTATATACAAAGTCACATTAAAAGCTTTTCGATTATAAATTAGATACCAACACAACAACTTAGGTTACTAAAATATATTTTATAAACTGTACTTTAAACCCAAGATTGTAGTTATCATAATAGTTACATAATAAATATAAATAAATGTTGCTACGAGTGAGAATCGAACTCACGAATAACACAATAGTGTCATGACCAACAGACGACGGAGTCGGTCGTTGAAAGTTCTTAGCGTGAATGGATCCCATTACCAGGTTGTATGTTCTTTCCAAGAAATTCTTAAGATTGTATAGCTTGTTGTGAAAACGAAATGCGTGGAATTCTAAGAAAGTACAAGACTACGATGTTTAAGAAATGGAACCGGCTGTAATGAATCTAGTTGAAATTTAGATTTCACGAATGTACCATCCCAACAATTTACAAAATAATGCACACAAAAACCACAATTACGGTTTCTTTTTTGGGTGGTAAGTATTCTACAATGTATAGCCATTTCAAAGAGAAATAATATCTGAAAAGCTGCTACGAAATTTGGTAGCATTTTTGTATGTACGAAGCACCTCCAAGTTTTTTTAACTTGATTTCTCATCAATGTCAAAAAAGAGTATCTACTCAAAATTCAACTTTAAATATTTTTTGATCGCGTTTTTTGTTATTTCATACCAACTACATTTTTCCGGCATAGTAGCAACTACGCCGGCGTAGAAATGCTCAACAACTTTGTATCTACTTGATAGTAAGCAGACCTTCAAAATACAAGAATGATCAAAACTCTGCTTTTAAAATTCGTTATATTACTTTCTAGTTAAATAAGCTAAACGTTGGTACAACAAAACCTCCGAATACAAGTACGAAAAGCAATACTTTTGGCAGTCTATACCGACCGACTGTCAAAAGTATTGCCATAGCAATAAATACTCTTGACATATTTAACTAAGTAATCGGACCTAAAGTAGTTAGCAATGTATTCAGGATACCTACTGATGGACATTAACTAGGTTAATTTTTATAAATTATTTAACAAGTATTGATCGGTTCCACTAAACGCGTAAATGTTTAATGCAGTACGAAAAAAGTGGCGATAAAAACGATTTATATTCTTATATTAAATATTTATATCGCTGCTTTATCATAAATAATTACCCGACATAATAGCAGTAATTAGCAGTCGTTTCTATTCATGGTATTTTTAGGTGTGCTTACTATCAGGTAGATGCATAGTTACATACAGTGCTCCAATAAAAATGCACCGGGAAAAAAACTTCACCTGGACAAGAATGTTTTATGCGTAATTCTTTCCTGAATTTTGTCCTAGATCTGATATTTCAGGACACATTAAAACTGTACAGAGTTTTACTACGAGCTCACTGTTGTTATGAAAATTTTCATAACAATGGATTTGTGTAAAATTTTCACCAAAATACATGTTCTATTTTCAATATTAGCCGTTAGTCAGCCGTCAGCCAGCTAGCTGTTCTACGTGAATAATACATAGGTATACCCAAAGCCGCTGCTTCGAGAGTTCTAGGTTCGATATCTATTATTAATAACTGTTTTACTGAATAATGTATTACTATGTTTATTTATTCGCTATTGAGTAAATAATAGTTAATAAAATACGGTACATTTTAAACATATATTCCTGGGTATCCAAAGTACTAGAATTTTGGCAACAAGTCTGTAGGTAAAACGTACAAATGGTGTACATGCAGGAATCAAACCCACAACGAAGCGATTTATTTAATGTGTATCATAGTTATGTTTATCCATGCACACAAGTGGATTTTACTAATAAGTATATTTTTATGTGTCTTCTTTTTTTGTTATTAGACTCACTTTAATAAAGTTAATTAATTTAAATGTCTATTTTTTGTATAATATGTCTACGCCAGATGTATTTTTTCACCTGTTTATTCTATGGATATTTGTATCATTTGCTATGGTGAGTAGGTTCGTTAGTCTTACTAATACGAAGTCAACAATAACTTTGTAAACATATAATATTCACCCTTCAATAGAAGTTATAATTTAACATTTTTTTTAAATAGAAGTATGCTTCACAGTGTCTTTAATTATGAAGGTATTATAAAATATAAAAGTTTTTAATTTTTTCTTAAAACAAAAAAAAACTTACCGAGAATCGAAAGTCGAGTTATGTGTCAGAAAATCAACCGGTGGCACTTCCACACTGAAGACTTGGATAGCACATAGCACCAACTTACAATATCCAAAATTGCTTCTTCCTCCCACTATAACACAGTACACAAACTCCAAAGTTTTCAGTCACTTTACCTTAAGCTCTCCGAAGGTTTAAAAACATCGATGTTTCAGGGAACGTGGGGTACTGAAACCGCGCGCGCGTTCTCTTTCGTGGACCGATTCGGACTGAAGCTAGGCGGGCGGAATTACCTGCCCCTCTCCGCCCTAGAAAGGCCTTAAATTCATAACATTCTTACTAACACTTTTAACCGCTGTTGAAACCTTGCCTGCATTACTTTGCAGAGGGTTCACCTTTTAAAGAGTTATGGTGTAGATTGGGGTAAGACGAGGAAGGCCGTTTTCCTTTAACTGGCTGTTAACCGCTCACTTAGGATAAATAACATGGTGTTTAATTAACTATAAAGTATAGGTACTTATTTGATTTTTTTAAATAATATCAGCGAGACAATATTAAACTTTTCCTGACTTTTATTCCACATTATTATTTCATTACGTATTATTAATAAAATATAGGTTATATTCCATTGAAAACAATTAAATAATACAGACTTTTTCATTAATAGGTATAATACAAAACTTTTAATATTTAAAGTTACGAGTTTTAAATGTATAAATTTCCGAATTTTGATGCTTAGATCAGAATCGTAAAACATCTTGGAAATAACGGTGATGAAGGGCCACTGGGCAATTTGAATTTATGCATAATTTACCGAGTCATTAGCAATGGAAATAGGGTTGTTCCTTACATTTTTTTAAGTATTATTTATTAACCTGCAAACTGTTACTTAAAACTCTAATTCAGTAACTAAATTAACTGTTTCTGTAATCGGTGCATTAAATTTTAAAGCTATTTTTTTTCTGTAAAAGATCTGTAAAATTTTACTAATATTTTTAGATTTTTTTTAATGAAGTACCTTTATAAGTACTTTTATATTATAATTAAATATGTTAATAATATTATTACTGTGTATAATAGGATATAAATAAATAGTACTTACCAATAAATAGTTCAGAATATTCAACTGATTAAAATACTCTTGGTTACTTACCTGAAACATATGAAAAAATAGAATTAATAAATTGAGGTCAAAATATTTAATAAGATAGAAATGCCATTAGTCATATTTAACCTATAGGTAGGTACTTTATTCAGCACACTAAATTATGAGCTTTATTTTGTAAGCAGAAGGGTTCTAAGCCGTTATTTGTAAAACAGAATTGTTTGTTCACTTTTTAAAAGCCTGCTCTACATGCCTTTTCTTCTTTTGTTTTCTGGACTGAATGCTTTTTTAGTGTCATCTATTTTTTTTAAACAAATAGTCTACTATATACATATATGTTGGTATATATATTATTAGGGTTATTTTATAAAGGGTAGGGTTTTTTTAATTAAATTTAATTTTAATTTCATAGGCATTTAAGTTTATTGGTGTTTATTATTTTTACAGTAAATAAAATTTCTTCTGTCCACTATATAAATGTAGCTTTTCACTAAACTATTATGTCATATGATATTTATTATTAAGTTGTAGTATTTCCCGTCAGGTCCCACATGGGGTAGGCATAAACCAGCGCCGCATTTATCGTATGTGGGCCCCTAGGCTACATCTGTGGTGGGGGGCCCATTTTACTTATGAAATAGTATATAATATTTCAATATTTAATCTTAGAATTACAAATGAATTTTCTATAAAATATTATTATTGGAAATATTATTTTCTATTATTAAGTATATACTCGTAAATATATTTATATTTTACATAATAAAATTTCAGTACACATTGGTGGAAAATTAAGTTCCCCATTTTCCATTTACCTAATTTTCTACCCAATTCTGCGCATTTGTGGCAAGTGTGCATTTGTGGTGGGGGGGCCTTTGTGTGGAGACCTATGTTTAGATGCGACTCTGGCAGAAACAACCGAGCGCCACTTGTCTCTATTTCTACATACTCATTTTGTCTCGTCTACATTCATAACCCTTCTTATACATCACACTGATTTCGGAGAATTTTATTGAGACGTCATTTAAAACCCTTTCCAATTTGGTCAAGATACGTGTTTTAGTCTCCCGCGGCCACGTTTACTTCTATAAGTATTACTACTATTAGGTACATTCTTTCTACGTGCCAAAACCACCAGAACATGCCATGACTATTGCATCGATTTATTTTCGAGGTGGTAGTCTTCTTTTATGGCAGTTATGGCAGTTAATTTAACGATAAAGCAGCGAATAGAAAGTAGACTCTTTGCCGCCGCCCATTTCGTAACTGCATCCGGGAGCAGTCAATGCTGTTAAACGACAATGTATTGATCGACTCCATTCATTGATTTTGTAGTTTTGCTTACCTCGGGTAGATAGGTACAAAGTCACATGCCGCGCTCCAGTAAAAAAACGATTATGGTCTCTTATTTTAACACCGCATTTTATTTAATAAATTTTCTCGATTGGACGGGGTGTTTATATTATTATATAATATGTATAAATATCGTTGTTTCTGGTACACATAGTATAAGCCTATACAGAGTAAATTTGAAAGGTTGTACTATAGGCTAATATGGGGCTCTACTGATCAAATCGAAAAACTTTTCCCATTGAACCATGTGTCGCAAATGAAAAAAAAATTTGCTTCTTTATACAAATTGGACAATTTAACATTAGTTTGTATGGAGATGGCACTTTTTTTTCATTTGCGACCCATGGGAAAAGTTGTTGGATTTGATTAGTAGAATCTCATAAATAAGCCTAAAGTACAACTTTTCAAAATCATCATGTGTAAAAGTTATCTATACTATAAACATAACATTAACTCTACGAAATTACTTGAAAGTAATTTAGATTTAAATAAATCGTCCACAAATGGAGAGATTGACAGACACTAACTAGCTTACGTCTGTTGATTTACAAAAACCCAGTCTTTATATTAACCGATGGAAAGAAGTAGGTAATAGGCCCAAGAACCTTTGCTTTCTTTCATTGCGATCTTAGCTGATTAAAGTAATAGACCTAAACCCGCATTAAATGATGACAAAATAAAACCCAGATTGGCAAGTATGTATGAGAAGGGTTATGCTTATACCTATTTATGAAACATTAATTAAATAACTGATAGGTTAAGTAAATGCTAAATGTTTTAAATATTTACACGCTCATTGGCCAAACATAAGGAACTATATATCATATCTATATCATCACGGGCGCCCCGAGACCGCCTAGACCCGCGGTCGTCAAACTGCGGCCCGCTGTCGATATTTGTGCGGCCCGCGACAAAGCAAAAAATTTCAATAGTTAACCACCTACTAAAACAGATTTTGCGTACAAAGTTAACTAAATAGGCACCGATACGAGATTTAATAATGGAATAAACAGAGACCGCGGTCGGATTGGCTAATATTTTTGTTGCATTTGCCACTAAACATTGACGGTTTTCCATTACTGAAATAATTTATATTGAAAAACGTGCAATAGAAACTTCTAAAGGTATATATTATGTGAAGAAGGTACTGGAATTGTATAATTTAAAAAGCTTTCATGTCGAAATTATTTTTGTCGGCACGACAAATATTTATTTTGTAGGCACATTGCGATTTTTACAATGGATAAATTTTTTGAACAATCTGTTTCAATTGCCATGTGCATTACAATTAGAATTTCTTGTGCTGAAGCGCTGAAATTGTTACATACTCGTAAGTCTTATAGTAAATCAAATTTATTGAAAACTTGTCGCGATGTGGTGGAAGGTTTGCTTCAGTAGTGAAGCAAGCCTTTGATGGTTGACCATATAGTCGTCCATCAAGGGCTTAATCTGAAATTGACATCGTTAAAATAAAATAAATTGTGAAACTGAAGTAAAAGAAATAATGACTGAATGGTTGTTTAACTCTGAAAGACATGGTAGCCTTTAAAATTTCTGAGTCTCACGAATCAATTCGTCCCATTTTAAACGATTTTGGGCATGAAACGAGTACCAAAATACCTGAATTTTCTGCAAAAAATTAATCGCGATAGGACTATAAAGATTTGATAGAACAAATTCGTTCAAAGCCCACATTCATAATACACATAACTGGTGAAAATACATAGGTTTTACATGTAAACCAGTCAACTCGGAGCAAGGACGTCTGACTTTGCCGAAACCAAAATATGCAATGTCAAATTTAAAAAAAAGCGAAGACGATGTTCACAGCGTTATGTGGCGTTTGAGACATTCACCTGATATGGCTCCAGCCGACAATTTTTTTTGTTAGGTGGGAGGAAAAGGTATACTTCGGTATTAGACCGACCGACTGATTTCATTACCACAAACCGACAAGTGATCTAGTCATATATTTCGGTTTTAGTCTATAGGTTTTTTGGAGGCTATTGCATTGATATTTAGGATGCTGTTACGTAGCGGGCAGTTAATTTTACCAAAAAGCAGCGAGGCTATTAAATAGACTCGTAATGCAAATATGTATGTCATTGCCTGTTTCGTAACCGCTTTATTAACCGGCAAATATATTAATCATAGTGGGAGCGGTCAATGCTGTTAAACAACCATGTATTGATCGACCCCATTAATGGATTTTGTAGATCTGCTTACCATCCGGTGGATACAATAATAGTAATAGTAATAAGCCGTGCTACAAAAAAAACGAACATAATAGGTGGTATATAAGTGGACAACACCCTTAGTGTGCGGCCCGACAGTGACACCCACATTGCCCTATGTGGCCCTTGGCCGGAAAAGTGTGACGACCGCTGACCTAGAGTGCCTCAGGGTACCTAGCGGAGGGTTTTAATCCCACCTCGTCGTAGCCGATGGTATGAGTCTACACCGAGCAAGTGGCTAGTTCTTTACGATGTTTGGTTAGACTTAATAACCCATCTATAAACAGTTTCACAAGTTGGTATAGTGAAACTGGGACCGACAGCTGAACGTGCTCTCCGAGGCACTATA
This sequence comes from Monopis laevigella, assembly GCA_947458855.1. NCBI lineage: Eukaryota > Metazoa > Arthropoda > Insecta > Lepidoptera > Tineidae > Monopis > Monopis laevigella. The sequence continues at coordinate 26,213,065 of OX381578.1, forward strand.
GTGTTGTTAAACAAATGTTCATATTTTTTTAGATTAAAAAGCTCATTGGTACACACCGGAGTTTGAACCAGGGACCTAAGTGTTTTTAAGTCTTAAGGTCTAACCAACTCGGCTACAACGTATATATTATATAAAGAACTATAAGTATTGTAAACTCATATAAATATGTGACTCACTTAATTCTATGATAAGACTCGTACCGATTTACAGGAGCCAAATTAACTTATATCCAATCTTAATATAAAGCTTATATTTATATATAATAAAGCTACTATTTGTGTGTGAATGTTTGGTTTAAATCGAATGTGAGATGTGATAACAATCTTATAATTTCACTAGCCATTCTGTTTTATCACATAAGTAAGCAATGTACTCGTTACCAACCGCTTACCAACTGGTAGACAGGATCACATCACATGTCATGCTATTATTATATTGTTTGTTCACATCTTATAAACAGTTTTAAAACTTCGTATAGTGAAACTGGGACTGACAGCTTAAGGTTTATTTGAATAACAACCTACATTGTAAAAAAGTTAAATCTATTTTCGTGAACTAATAAATCCGGAAAAATTATGAATGTATTAAGAGATAGAGGAACTGAACTCTGTGGTGTGTCTACCCCTAAAGGACCTAATTTACAATGATGGTAAAATAATAAATATGTCATAAAAGAATAACAAGCATTTAGATTTTGTCATTTTGATCTGCTAAAATTTGTTTTGTCGAGCTTACATTTAGAAAATTTGAGATTTTCTTTTTTAATTTACTCTAATATGAAATTATTAAATCGGGTACCTAAGATCATAGAACAACACGGCCACTATAATAGCCCGGAAGCCTAATATACGTATTATTCGTAAAAAAAAATGCAAATTACATCTGAGTGCAACACGGCCAACTGTACCAGCCAGCTCCTCAATGAATGCATTTTAATTAATCTGTCAAATATACTAATAATTTTAACTTGTATTTTATTTTTTATTGTTTTGAGTTTAACTTATTTTAACAAATCAAGCTCGATTTTCAGTATAGTTGGTTAATAAATTTATGCAGATTGAACTGTGTTTCATTAATTGAAATACCCATAAATAATACAATTGAAATTTATATTTAGTCACATGGTGGCACATCATTCATCTATAGTTTCTATGTTTGTATATTACCAAATTACGCAACTTGTCCCTATTACTATGACAAGAGTAAATAAAATTTAATTGACCTTCACGATGGTTTGTCGTTACGCCATCGAACGGACGTGGGTTCAATTACTAAAGAAGTGAGACAAGAGTCTAATCATTAATAATAATAGGACAATTTACACATATTGCTTTGGTCACAAACTAAGCTCTAGGCTTGTACTATGTGTACCAGAAACAACGATATAATACATATTATATTTTTATAAACACCCAGACCATGACAAACTGTACTAATATTATGTTATATTATATAATGCCATGGGTGGGAATCGAACCCACTAGTCTACGGAGGTGGTAATAAAATAAACATGATACATTTTTTTTTGTTTTATTTCAATTAGGATATTGAAATAATATTTTATATTATTTACATATATTTTTCAGTTAACAATAGTCGGATTTTTTTTTGGCTCGTTTAATATAAGATTATCCTAATAAGGAATATATAAAAATGCATAAATATAAAATACTGTAAAAAGTAAAAATAAAAAAGAGACTACTCTGCCATCTAGTATTAGAAACCAGGACTTCTAACTTCACCCGTATAGAGTTTTTAAAGGAAAGCTAATAGAGGGCGTTTGTGCATAAGTAGATAAAAAGCAATGACAAGTGAGGGGTGACTGGAACCTATTTGGCTCAGTGGTTGAGTGCCTTGCCGCGAAAGCAAGGTTCGTGGGTTCGAGTCCCGCCCACCAGGATTTTTTTCATTGCATTTTTATCTTTAAAAAAATTAATATATGTGAATACACAAACTAGTAAAAGCTTCTTTAGGTAAGCTTCCTTTCCAAACTGAGCAAAATTATGTTTTGAATTACCACGGTGCTTTACTACATAGCGCATGTCAGTGTGCATTTTCGCAACTTTACTGGAGAAGCAATTATCAGTTTTGTAAACACCGCGAATATTAATAGAAATTAGGTGCAATGTAATAACACCGCTAACCTGTTCTCTAAATCATGACTGCTACGAAGTACTATTATTATACTGTGTGTTTTATTTACAGTGGCAGAATATTTTTATGGATTTATTTTAAAAAAAAAACACATGAACGTATGCTTAACACATAGACCGTAGCTTCAGAAATTAAACAGTCTACCACAAACTCTGTGTATTAGGTATTGTAGTTATTATACGTAGGTATGTAATAAAACCATTCGTCGATAATTCTATAAAACTAGTTATATAATATCTTCCAAAATTAAATTCCGCCTCCGTCTGTTAAATTAATTAAATTTACGAAGCTCCCGTAAATTAACGCGTAATTAAAAGATTATTTTCACTCACGTTTCTCGTTTGACGTCACTAGAAAACCGAACTCGGCTGCCCAATTTTGCATCAATGGCCAATCTAAAAGAAATAATTATATTCAGACACTATTTTAAAACCGTTTATGCCTAGTTCGTACAAATAATAGTTTATAAAAATGTGTCTAACCTTATATTAAAATAACTGTTCTGCAACATTTGTGCATTATTTGCTAAATTTTTTAATAGTAAATAGGTATTACCTAAAAATACCAATAATACATAATACTGGTTCCTGTAACATAAAAAAAACTACTATAGAATCCAGAAATACATACGTTTTTTTAATAGGTGCTAATCATTTATTTATTATTATTAATTTATTGTTTTTAAGCTAATTTATGTATCAATAAATGTTATTTTATTTATTTATTTTATTAATTGCTAAGGTAAATATTTTGATCATGGCTACCATTCCTTGCTGTTTATCGTATCACTGCCATAATAAAAAGTTGCCTTGAATATAGAGCACCGACTTATAGGTGTCATTTTGGGTTCAAGTAAGTAGCTAGGTATATACTTAATTTTATTCACACATCGTGACACATATCTACAAATCACTCCAGTTGCCAAATAAAGTGATATCCTAAAATGTCAACTTTAGCTATATATAAAAACAAATATTTATATATATATATATATAAACATTATATATTTATATATAAACATTTTTGTTAAGTATGAATTTTGAGCGTTGAATCAATACAAAATATATTAAATCTGACCTAAATTGAAAATAATAAATAATTTTATAAAAAAGTAAATAAATCAGATCGTTTTCTTTTGTATGTCGGATGAGCCCACAAAAACTTGTCAACACCACTATAGTGCCTCGGAGAGCACGTTAAGCTGTCGGTCCCGGTTTCGGTTTAACTATACCAACTTGGGAAACTGTTATAGATGGGTTATTGAGTCTATTCTAAACATCGCGACGAGCTAACCACTTGTTCGGTGTAGACTCATACCATCGGCTACGACAAGGTTGAATTTAAAACCCCTTCGCTGGGTACCCTGAGGGAGTCTAGGCGGTCTCGGGCGCCGTGAGGCACCTCTGATGGTATTTATATTTTTTTTTGTATGTTATTTTAAACACCAAACTATAATATATCTTGAGCCGTGTAAATATATTCGTTTTCTCTAACCGAAATATTGAGAAATATGTGTAATTATAACGCTTGAAAAACAAAATAGCCAGAGCTCTGTATCGCTTTATTGGAATTATAGCGCCTAAATTAAAATATGTATTATTTTTATCATGTCAATTTGCATGTTAAATGAAATAAATTTACAATTCCGTTTAGACTTTGATATGTTTCTTTGTAGTTTCTATTAATAAATCGAGATATATTTTTAAGGTTTATTTTATTTATATATGCCCATGGCTACGTATAAGTCACTGCGCAACTGATAACAAGGTTAAGCAGATGACAACAAGACCGGCCTGGGATGGGTGACCGCTTTATACAACGAGGCTATGTCATCATAAATACCGCAACAAGCTCGCCACTTGTTAGGTGTTGCCTCCGAATACCATCGGCGAAATGAGGATGGGTTAATCCCTCCGCTGGGACCCTGAGGCCGTTTAAACGGTTCTCGGGAGCCAAATTGGCACCCGTGATGGTATTTTTATGCCCATGGCTACGCCCATGCATCATGGTAAAAGTGAACATCGGCTCACTCAAGCAACTTCTTTCTCAATTTATCGCTAACAAAGCTGAGATAATAATTTCAGCACGCCGCCATGTCATGTTGATGCCAAAACAATATCGGAAGTACGATATTACAAATTCGCTGTTAGTCGTAGTTCAATTAGTATTTTTATGTTGATATAATTGTACGTACTTTTTTTTTTTTTTTAATGTCCAACACCGAAATCAATCTTTTATTTTTATAATATTAAAGAACATAATCATAATAATAGTTAGGTATTAGGCAAATTTCAGACATAAAGAGAAAAAGGTCCTACAGCTACGTTGTCTAACATTATAAAAATAAAAGATTTTATTGCTTTTTTTCCGGATAAACTCAAAAATTATTGAACCGTTTTTTTCACTTCATTCATTAATAGAAAATTATACTATCAGCTAGTAACATGGCCTAGTAACATTAAATTTTCGACCCCATTTCTTTTTAATTAAACGGCAGGTGAAAATTACGTGCTACGTAACAGTTAATTGCATCTATTTGCGCTTCATTTAAAGGACTCAAGATTATAAGAAGAAGGAAACACGCAAGCTCAAAGTTAAAATTTGATATATTTCCCATACAAAATGTGTTAAATTTTAACATTCATACGACGTTGATACACAATTGATTTAGTATAATAAGGCCATTGGTAGAGCATTCAACGTTTTAATAGTGCGACAGATACCTATACGAATTACCATTTTTTCAGTGCGGGTTGGTATATCTGCCACAGTATGTCCATGCATATTGTTACATACTGTTCGTGAAGTCCTATATTGTATACTGGATGATTTTGGTCACGGTGTTAAAAAAATTATATTGTGTTCTAATATGATGAAAATAATGAAACACGTATTTTTTCCTTTTAGTGTCGCCTATATAAAAACATAAATATAAATAACAAAAAAGATCTACAAATCACGTTTTATACTAAACTCACGAATTAAATCCTATCAATTGTTAGATACGAAGACTTATTATGTATTTGTAGGAGTAATTTTAAGCATATAGACGATTGTTCATATAATAATTTATTTTTCGGACTATTTTTTTTTGAAGAAAAAAATACTTACCCTACCTTTTTTATTTTAAAAACGGGGTTTAAAAGTGATACTGAAGGCATCTTAATCAAAATATTATCGTTGTTAAAACAACACCCAGTATAATATTAATATATTATACTAGGTATATACGTGGTAGCCGAGTTGGTTAGACCTTGTACTTAAAAACACTTAGGTCCCTGGTTCGAATCCCGATGTTTGCCAATGAGTTTTTAATTAAAAACAAATGTACATTTGTTTGACAACACAACTATAGTGCCTCGGAGAGCACGTTAAGCTGTCGGTCCCCGTTTCACTATACTAACTTGTGAAACTGTTTATAGATGGTCCCCGTTTCACTATACTAACTTGTGAAACTGTTTATAGATGGTTTATGGAGTCTTTTCAAAAACATCACGACGAGCTAGCTAATTGTTCGGTGTAGACTCATACCATCGGCTACGACGAGGTGGGATTAAAACCCCCCCGCTGGGTACCCTGGGGCCGTCTAGGCGGTCTCGGGCGCCGTAAGGCACCCGTGACGATATGTATGTATTCTAGGTACTATGAACCCGTACGTACATACGATTTTTCTTAAATATCTCTTTACCTATTTTAGGTGGTTAGTAAATTAATATTTGATACACAATTAACATTTGATACTCACACAAAGTTACATTGACGTCATACATTTACAATATGATAAACGAAATGATATATTCGAACAACTATATAATTGATATATTCGAACAAAATATAATTCGAATTTCAATTTAATTACTATTCTGTGCTTCAGGCTAGTGTATCCAAAAGCTATACGCAATTATCGAATTGATTGATTCTGAAAATTTACATCGCTAACCGAACAAACATTTGACATTTTTAATTTCTTTATAAAATTAATTATCATTTTATTATAATTAATTATTATGAGATAAATTTAAGTTATTCAACAGTTACTTGTATGGAGATCTGTCTAGTTTAACTGTTAAATAAATTTATCTGGCGATTGAAAAAATAGCCCTGAGCTAAGTATTTTAAATGTAGTTCATATGTAGGTATTAAAAAAAAATTAAGTGAAAGTTCGTCCTTGATTGTGTCGCTCATAAGAACAAAATTCTGATAAGTAATATCAAGCGACAAACTAAAGGAAAGTGCTCATTTTTATTTAAGAAAAGATTTAATAAAAAAATGTTGATACTCCACCACCGACTAATTTACCTATACTAATCGTTTTTTTTCAAATATTACTCTTAAAAACTCGCCTTTATTGAAATAAACAAGATCATATTTTTTTAATAAAAGTAATAAAAAGCGAATTCAGCTATTTATTGAAAATAATAGCTATCATTTCGCATTTTTTTAGCTCGGCATGTGACCTCACATCTACCTGATGGAAAGCAGTATGAAGGTCCAAGAACAAATGCAACTAACAATTACGATCTACGTAACCGTTGATTGCACCTATTATGCCGGCTTAAGATGTCTATACATGCTTCGTTTAAAGGACTCGAGATTATAAGAAGAAGGAAACACGCAAGCAGGTAGAGCATTCCACATTTTAATAGTGCGACAGATATACGAATCACCAAATTTTTGAGTGCGGGTTGGTATATCTTCGTGAAGTCCTATATCGGAAAGGAGAAGGAGAAATGAGATGAAAAAGTTCTTCAGAGCACTTTCCATGATAAAGGCGATAAAATCGCTTAACGACGCTACTAGAGTGTCCGTGATCTCTTTGCTCTCGATAATTCTTGATACACGTTTCTGCAGACTATCGAGAGCTTGCAGCAAGTATTTGGCAGATACACCCCAAAGATGCGAACAGTATTCCACATATAGCCGTGTCTGAGATTTATAAATCAGATGCCTGAGTTGAGGAGTAAAATACCGTCGCACCTTAAGGACGCCGAGCTTCCTACTTGCTGTAGTAAAATACCGTCGCACCTTAAGGACGCCGAGCTTCCTACTTACTGTCTTAGCAATACTATCAATATAGTTGCGGTGGTTTAGGTCGGAGCGTATTTCTAATCCCAGGATATCGAGAACTGGAGACAATGGTAAATGTGTGCTCTGAAGGGAGAGAAAGTTAGAAAAGGGGCATTAAAATGGACCAGATTAAGAGAACCCCAGTTTGAAATTTTTTCTAGGGTTTGGTCCAATTCATTTACCAAAGAACTCTTATACTCCTCTGTTTCGACGCGACTGGGGGCCTGATGCGTCAAGTATTGACCGTGGACATTGTGCTATCGTCTGCATAGCAATGTTGTTACCGAGTGATAATAAACATATAACATATTTTGTTAAAATTAAAAGCACTTTCCTTTAGTTTGCCTTTTGAAGTTACCTTCCACCATTTCATCCTTATAAGCTACATTATCAGCTGGTGCAATAATACAGGATGAGAGGTGTTGAACGAGCTGTATATTTTTATAGCACATCCACTTTATTACTTCACGTTATTTTCATTATTTTACATTCAGTATGTTGCCTAAGGGGTAAACTTACGCGTAACTTTACGCTCTATTGTATGTCTGATGCTGGGTGCACACTAACGGGAAACGTCAATACCCATCATCGCGATAATTATTACGTTATTTTTTAACTAATCGCGTTAAGTCGTGACTACACCAACGTTTAACATCCAACATCACGATAATTGCGGCTTTACCCGTTAGTACCCCAGCATTATGGAATGTAAAATTTACTACTCTATTACTAGCGCGTGGTAACAGAAATAAGCTTATACTCTTTAACTTTTGGTTGAAATTGATTTTTTTATAGGATTTTTTTTTTATAATTATTTTTTTAAGCAATGTATAGCTATGCGTGTAAATAAATCGTCTATAATTATAAACAACCTTTAAAAAAATGTTCCAGGATATTGTGCTTTTTTGCGCTTTAAAAGTGCCTCTCACACCTGCTGAAATTAGCGACGATACCGGAAACGACCTAAAAATATTCTAAAAGAAAGCCGAATTTAAAATAAAATATCGAGAGAGATACCATTCAAACAAACCCCAAGTATAAGAAAACTTTACATCAGTGAGTATCCAGCAATAAAAAGAAATGTCGACCTGCGAATGCTAGACGGAGAGATAAGCTCAGAACTCTCGTTTAAATAGTTACGCCCCGCAGGTCATTTAGTCATTTAAAGAGGTAACTGTCTACTTCCCGTTAAAATACTTTCAATATACACAAAAAAAATATTTGTCTACAAGTTTAAAGTATCATGATTTTTTTAAGTTCAGGTGATTTGTGGGACATAGTGGACAGGCGCAGCTAATGGCAAAAAAATGGAGGTTTTTAAAACGTACTACTGACCAACTTGTTATACGTGGAATCTATTACCTTTTTGTTCCGATAATTTGAGAACATAAGATTAGAGTATTTGCGCCGTTTGAGGCTTTCTACAGAGAAAGTGGCAGAGCCAACCTTTTGTGAGGTCCCGGAAAGGTGCGAGAGTGCAAATGTATCGGCACACGTGGCGTCCTACACTAGATATCTACCACCTTTCTAGGGCACTAAAGTTCATTTCATCAGGTTTCTTGCCATCATTCCGAGACAAATAATTGGTTTCTAAAATATGGCACCAGAATAGTGGCAAGGGCCCGATGGATGATTTGATTTAGATTGGCGTGTCGCCTAAACCTTCCAGCGCTGCGACAACATGACAAACCGTGTGGCCGAGTTGGTCGACCATCTCTCCACACTGACGATGATGTGCAGGGTGCCCCCAATAAGACATATTGAAATATGGATAGTGTTACGGTCAAGCAATGCACCAATATGGGAGGCTGGGCCACGGCTATGAGGCGAGCACGCTCTGTAGGGGAATTAATATTCTGTATTAATTCATTTTGTAATAATTTACAGAGCGGCTCGTACCATAGTTTTTGAGATGTTTGTTTAACGAGAATGTTATTCAAATTACAAAGCGACATCCAAGCATTTTTAGTTTCGACTAAGTGGGAGACCTTAAAATCACTGCGTGACGGATTCAATATTTGGCATGTATCATCACGGGTGCCTTACGGCGCCCGAGACCGCCTAGACGGCCCCAGGGTACCCAGCGGAGGGGTTTTAATCCCACCTCGTCGTAGCCGATGGTATGAGTCTACACCGAACAAGTGGCTAGCTCGTTGCGATGTTTTGAATAGACTCAATAACCCATCTATAAACAGTTTCACAAGTTGGTATAGTGAAACCGGGACCGACAGCTTAACGTGCTCTCCGAGGCACTATAGTGGTGTTGTCAAACAAATGTACATAAATTTTTAATTTAAAAACTCATTGGTACACACCGGGATTCGAACCAGGGACCTAAGTGTTTTTAAGTCCAAGGTCTAACCAACTAGGCCACCACGTATACCACCAATGAGGTATTTTTTTTTTTTTTAATAAATACGCACAACTATGATATAAAATATTACATAATATTGCAATATGTAATAACTTATATAAAGGAGATTATTTTTTGGGGCTCCAAAATTTTTAACGTATGTTGACAAAATATAGCTTGAAAATTATGTCCTGATTTATTATATAAATTACAAAATATCATAGTAAATTCTAACCGGAATTCTAAATTATTTGAAATAACATACAATTTGACTTCTACATTATGGTAAAAATAGGAAATATTTTAGTTAAGGGACAGAATAAATAATAGTACAAGTAGTTTAGGCGGAATAATTCCATTTACAAAGCGATAGTGCTCTCTCTAATACTCTCTATAGCCATTTTATTTTTCAGGCGTTAACTGCAAATAATTAAATGTGGTGCCACATTTCTCAATATTCCGGTTAGACCAAACAAATCTCCTTTACAATAACAATATGTATAGATATATAAATACAATGTTATTAAATATTTTATTGATTTCGTAGCGCCGCGTAACTAAAGAATGTTGTTAAATAACAATGTACTTAACAAAAAACCCTAAGCCATACATATTTCAAATGTATTGGGTTCACTAAACTACACTATGTTCTTTGCAACAATCTACTACAATATGTTTAGACATGACGTTTCGGATAAAGATTATTGCTTTTACAATAATATAAAATTATATATCAACTACCTCATAAACTAGTATGGATCTATTTAACTGGATCTATTTAATTTAATTTAATAATATATGATTTAATTTGATGTTAATTTAATTTGGTTTAATTTGATTTAATTTAGTTTGATTTAATTTATGTTGATTGATGTGGATAACTTTATTATTTATTTTGTTATTACTGTTTCATTTGATCTCATGAATTGTTTTAATTGTATTTTCATTTAATCTTTTTAAATTCTTTTCTGCCCTAACTGTTACTGTAAACCATAATAATGTCTTCCACAAGACAGGCTCTGCCTAGTGTGGGGATCAATGGCATATATGTATATTGTAAAACTTTTACTGTGGAAATAAAGAATTATTATTATTATTATTTTATTAATTTGTGATTCTGCCGACTATGAAAACGACCCAAGGATGTCCAAGGATATTTTTTTATGACCTATTAATAATAATATTTACCTAGAATTTGAAATTACCGAAAATTTTAAATTATTTTGGAAAAAAATAATACTGCAATAAAAAATACTTTAGGAAAATTGCTAAATATTAATTTGGATTATCAAATGTTTACTCAAGCTACACTACCTATCTGCTTTGGAGGTTTAGGTATACGAAAAATTTCTAGTGTAGCACTACTATCGTTTTTGTCTTTGATGGCGTTATTCTAAAATAGATGGCACCAGAATAGTATTCTGGTGCCATTTTTAGAACCTAATGGTTTGTCCCGGAATGATGGCAAGAAACCTGATGGAATAACTTTAGTGCCCAAGAAAGGTGTTAGATATCTCGTGTGGGACGCCACGTGTGCCGATACATTTGCACTCTCGCACCTTTCCGGGACCTCACAAAAGGTTGGCTCTGCCACTTTCTTTGTAGAAAGCCTCAAACGGCGCAAATACTCTAATGTTACTGGAGAGTATGTATTTATGCCGTTTGGAGTCGAGACCATGCGATCGTGGGGGCTTCCGAGCTCATGAAATATTTGGAGAACTATTAAAACGTTTAGTCGAAACATCAGGTAAGTAAAATTGATTGATTGATTGGTTGAATTGTTGACAAAAGTAAAGGAGGACCTTTACTTTTTACAACGTGAAAAAATATACTATTTTAAATTTAGCTAGATGTTCTATTAATAGCTAATTTTAAGAAACAGATTTTTTATTGAAGTACTGCATGTGACTTTATATTTACTTGATAGTAAACAGACCTACAAGTCCTTTTTTTTTTGCCAATGATGGCGTTACGAAATAGGCGGCGACAAAGACGGATTTGCATTACATGTCTACTTTAATATATAAGCCTTACTACTATATCGCCAAATTAACTGCCCGTTTTGTAACTGTACCCTGAAATAAGGCTAACACGTCGACATCGACAAGAAATCGATGCAATAGTCGGCTGAAAACCGGAGAAACCATAGACTAAAAACAAAACATGACTAGGTCACTTGACGGTTTATGCATCTGTATGGGAGGTGGTAAAAAAGTGTTTGCTTTTTAATAAAAGTAAATATGTTGTTACGGTTACCAGTGACGTCGGGCCCAGGGCGGCCAGATATCCGGGGTGGCCAATCTGCTCCCAAACCTATGTTACTTCCTGGTGGGAATATGGCAAGTTAAGAGATGAAAAATAATAATGGCCCAGAAAACATCATAACAAATACTTATTGAGTTACTTTGTTTTAGCTCTAAGCCATATTTTTTATGTTTTTGCGATATTAACCGAATCCAACAGCCTCCGTGGACTAGTCGTCGCGCCTTTGGCATTGTATCCGGAGGTCGTGGGTTCGATTCCCACCCATGGCAAAAAAATATTAATTACTCGTAGTACGTTTTTTATGTACAGTTTGTCATGGTCTAGGTGTTTATAAAATATAATATGTATTATATCGTTGTTTCTGGTACACAAAGTACAAGCCTAGAGCTTAGTTTGTGACCAGAGCAATATGTGGAGGTAAATTGTCCTACATATTATTATTATTCTGTTTTTCACACAAAACAATTTCATATTTCTACACTGCAAAATTAACAGGATGGGGCGGCCGGTTATACGGCCTAGGGCGGCCCAAACTACAAGTCCGCCTCTGACGGTTACCATAATGAATTTAAAATACAGGGTGTAATTTAAGGTTTTAATACGTAAAGTTCGTTTTACAAAAGAATTCCTTTGGAGGGCGCGCTGCAGTCGCGCGAAGGGCTGTTGGTAACCCTAGTTTCAAAAGACTACCTGATAATAATTTTATAGGGTTATTCGAATTATTTTGTTAAATAAAATTTATATAACTAAGAAAATTATGTTGACATTGTACTTATATTTAGCACATTTTGTATACTTTCTGTCACGGGAATTCTTTCGTGACTTACCTACTATTTTTTTTACTTACCTACCTTATATCAATCACTGCAGTTGCCAAAACGTTGACATTTTTTTTAAAAATAATATTCTCAAAACTACATAAAAAATATAAAATATTTTAATGGACCCTTTTTATCTATCTGGTGTATTTTAAAACTTTTCCCAATATTATAACCTTATTACAAAAAACCAACACTTGTAGATCTAAACCCTCTCGTATATACATGGTGACTTTGAAAGGATGTACTTTGGGCTAATATGAGGTTCTACCGATCAATATGAACAACTTTTCCCATGGAACCATGTGCCGCAAATGAAAAAAAATATTGCCTTCTCCATACAAACGAGTAATGTTAAAATGACCAATTTGTATGGGGGAGCCAAAATTTTTATTCATTTGTGACACATGGTTCCATGGGAAAAGTTGTTCGAATTGATCAGCAGAACCTCATATTAGCCCAAAGTACACCCTTTCAAATTCACCCTGTATATAAAAAATATTTAGAATATGTCCTATTATTTATTTTGAATTAAAAAAAAAAACTGCATGCCAATCGTTCTGGTAGTTTTTAATTTAAAAGTACAGACAGTTCTAATCACGTAAGGTATCTTTAATATCTATAGCTTTATAAACCTATACCTACTTAATATTATAAAGAGGAAAAGTTTGTGAGTTTGTGAGGAAGAATTTTCAAAATCGGTTCAATAGATCCAGAGAAAACCCCCTACAAGGTTTTTTCTGGATCTACTGAACCGATTTTGAAAATTCTTCCTTTACCTCTAAAAAAATCTTGGGAAATGTTTTTTTTTTTCTTTTGGGAGCTTCCGTTGCGTGCGCTGTGTAAACGGTTAAAGTTACGCAGACGAAGTTGCGCGTGTCAGCTAGTTAATAATATAAATATTGCGGGTCTAAATAATTGCATTGATCGAGACCACAAACGTCGGGAAATCAAATGTTTTAAGGGAAATCGCGTTTAGACCCGCAATATTAATATAGTAAATATAATAAAAATACTCTAAATACTAAACAAAAAAATATCTATAACTTCAAACACAAATAAACAGGTACTAAATAAAGCTACGATAAGCTAACTATATAACAACAATTACGCTAAAGGCGGTTTTAGGTGTATAATTTTCAATTAATCTATAAATAATAAGGGCCCCTTCTATTCCAAGCTTATCAGATTGAATCAGGCAATCTGGAGTCTGACAGCAAGACAATTGGATTGCTAATGTTTACAATTAAGATGTCAAACCAATGCTACAGACGTCCTAACTCAATCCTAACTGTCACCAAATTCCAGAGGGAGTAGGTATTGCCACTTTTGGGTTTATGCGAAATTGGGTCCCTCGTTAGTATTCGTATCGGGTAAGGGTAACCCTGCTTAAACAAGGCAAAATAAACCTTTACTTCAAGGTTAGAAAAATAACTATATTAAAGAACGTTTTCGTTTGTCAGTCTATTTAAAAACAAAGTAGATACCTAATACTTTTTTTCTAAATTTAAAAAGGCTAGCTTAGTACGCTAACGATGTACCTGCTATGTTTAGAATTAAAAAATATATATATATGCATACATATACGCATATATTTTTTTTTTACTTCTAAATAATTATTTTATATTTAATTATGCAAATTTTCTCACTAGGTGCTTGCAGATTGGTAGTTAATTATAATAAATATTTATTTTATTTTATTATAGTATATAAACTATATTAAAATTAAATAAATGAGACTGTTATAAATAATTTTGTTTCTTTATATGTTATAAATAAATATTTGTCTCTTTATACATATTTTTTTTTAACGATTTGTTTGTATACATGATATAGTTAAATTAAAGCATTGTCACGTTAAATGCATGTCGGAGAGGCAACCGGATGGCGAGTGGTAATCTGTGCCTTGGAGTGGTACAGAGGCCCCTCGTATCGGCCGAATTGACTCCAAGTGGACAAGAGCTGTAATATAGGGGTGGGTAAAACCTTTTTTTTTTTACAAGACAACCGGCTATAAATGCGGTTGCTTGAAGGGTAATACCTTAATTATTTAATTTAAAAAAATTGCCAGCCGAAACACGCGGGCAGTTTCCGCACTAACGATGAAATAAAAAATAAAAAAAAAGTTGAGAGGCAACCGCTTCAAAATTGGTAAGCATACTTATTGACACCAACATACGTTGGAAAAAAACGCCAACCGATTCTTATGGCCAGTTTCGGAGAAACATCCCTTCAAAGTCGCTGAAAAACGATTTTTAAAACTATAAAAAAATAACCAGTAAAAATTGTTTAAATCGGATGACATTCGAAATTTAAACTATTATAAGTACTACTATTAATGAATTAAAAGTAAGTAGATACAAAACATATTTTTCTAATCCTATGATACGGATCCAAAATAGGGCGATTAATTTACGTAGTCGGAAACGCATTTAACAAAGTATTTACAATTTACTAGGTGCTTAACAATCAGACTATTAGTGAGCCTAAACCCCGACGAAGATTAAAGGCACTGGTCGTTGTTTGTGATTGAACGATATTTCCAGGCGTCAGTAAGTAATTCCGACGCGAAATGGAAACTACGCCAGTCAATTTGCCAAAATATCTTGTTACCATTACAAACCTATTTGGTCTAAATGTCGGTTATAAATTAATGATATTATATGTCATGTTTTCTTTATGCAGAACATAAATACCTAGACACAGTTTGAAACCTAGCTTAATTAATTCGGGGACTAAGGAAAATACAAGATGGTCACGTCTCCATTAACTATAGAGAGGTGAAGTACCTAGGCAATGTCGCCGATCGGCTGCAGTTCTCATTTCGATCTTTACTTTATTTTATTTTTTTGCACGTTTATACCTTTGGAAGGATAAATGTCTAGTTTAGTATCATGCGTTTCGTAATTTTTAAAAAAGGTTCGAAACATTTCGCTTCGAGGAAAATATCGCTATAGGTATTTGTTTTTTTATTTAATCTTTGCATATGATCGCCAAATTCTTGAGAAACGTTATAGGTACTATAAAATATGGAATCGAACCCTCCATACCCCACGATATCCATCTCATCATTATATAAACCATATAATAACTATTCTATCACAGAGGCGGTATAATGTATTTATTTATATATTCAGAAGATTTACAGTAAACTTGACTTAAGTAAATGTCACATAATATAACAACTATTAACTAATAATATATCTTCACAACATAATTTCAGAATAAATTATATATAAAAAAAAACAAAATTATTAATGCAAGCCAAAAGAAACTTAAACAATTTTTATTATATTATAACAATTACAAAACTATACAGAATAAAAAAACATTAAAAAAAAATATATATATAATCTTTATAAAATTATAACCCCGTATTAGTAATTAGTAATAGCCGTTGGTTGCAGGGAAATCCTAAATATGATGCAAACTGTTACTGTGAAAGGAAAGATTCATTTTAAATTAAACTGTTAAGAGTATGTGATAGATAATGAATAATCACTGATATTGCAGAGTAGTGTTAGTAATGAAATTTGCTGCAGTGGTAAGCGCACGGTATTTACTTCAGTTACAATTTTAGCTTATTCACAACAAGGTATTTTTTTTTATTTCTTGGTCTTTCTTTAATTTAAGATAGAATATCGTTTAAATAAATTGTACCGTCAAATCTGGCAACTTTGCCGTTTTTAAAACCAGTCGCAATGTTATATTACTTCTACGATCAGAAAAGATTAGCGATAAACCACTTCAGTCGGTGTAGCAACAACTTATCTATCATAGACTGTATACATACCATTGACTCATAAGAAAAACAAAGGGTGGGCAACAAAATATGTAAATACATAAGCGGCAAAGCTGGCCCCACAATGTGGCAACTTTGCAAGCTAGGACTCCTACACACAAAAATAGAGAATTTGTACCTACTTTTGTAATATCCGTTAACCGATGAGGGCGGAATAGGTGTAGAAAGTTAATCGATTATAATTATATAATATAAGAAAAAATGTATTTTCCTATACAGTGGCAAAGTTGTTGGCCCTTAGAAGTCAAACCTATAATAGGGTTAAAAGATACTTTAGTCAAAAAGTATCTTTTAAACCTATTATAGGTTTCCACAATTTTACCACCATATTTATTTTTGGACCTAAATTAAAACATTAAAATGTGGCATTTTCTGCGAATCTTAAAATACCTACCTACTAATTTTAAGTTTATTATCTAGTACAATAGATTTTACAGTGTAACACAAACTCTTTATACAGAGCTTTACAGATTTTTCTATTGTTTAATATAAAAACTCAACTATTGGATATATATTAACTAAAAATTAAGTACTTACTTGACTAAAATGTATGAAACAGCAGTTTTTTTTCTTTCTGGCAGTTGGTCCCATAACAAATATATATATATAAATATATATTGATTAACAGAATAGCTTGTCAAGCGCTGTATATAGGTTTTTTTTGTTATGCCCTATATATAATAACTTGTGTCGATAAATAAACTTTACAAAATAATGTTTATAAATATTTCAATAATTCCGAACTTTAAGTTCCTGTATTGATAATTATCAAATGTAATGTACTAGCCTAACAGTAATATTTATTCTTACGTTCCTGAAAAGTGACAACCCTAGGCCGTAACAAAACAATGGCAAAGCTGCCATCACATGTTACTGGAATATTGACGGTGCCATGTAAATTTTAGGACACAATGCAAACACTAAGTAAGACATTAAATAATATTTTCATTTTCTACACTGAAAACAACCTTTTCAATAAAATTGTATTGATGAAAAAAATATAAAAGTTCCTAAAGCACCTTTTGGGGTAAAGTAATGA
This sequence comes from Monopis laevigella, assembly GCA_947458855.1. Taxonomy (NCBI): domain Eukaryota; kingdom Metazoa; phylum Arthropoda; class Insecta; order Lepidoptera; family Tineidae; genus Monopis; species Monopis laevigella. The sequence continues at coordinate 26,230,563 of OX381578.1, forward strand.
TAAACTTTCGTAAATTGGCCGGGCGGGATTGTCGCCAATTAACAAACATTTTTTCACCTAAGTGTGTTACTCTAAAAACTTCACATAGTCGATGCAATCAGAGGATTTGTGACATCATACTCCTGGCAAAACTGGCATCTATCGGTAAAGTTGCCAGATCTGACGGTACTACTAAAACGATGCGAATACTCGCACTTAGAAATCCATATATCATTAAAGAAAAGGTTGTATTATTACAAAAATAATTTAATCAGCAATCATTTGAGGTAGTAAGAGGTGGTGAGAGTAGGTAGCAACTTAAAATTTATAGTATAACAGCAAAATATATAAAAAAAAATTTTTAGACAGTTAATAATGCGTGCGAAGTCGCCTGCAACTGCTAATAATGTATACATTTTGCGGGCTCCAATAGCTTGTAACTTTGAAGGCTGCTAACTAATCCGTCACAAAGAACATCATTCACAATTAATTGCCAGGAACATAATGAAAGCCTTTGTCTGCAATTGACAAAATTAGCTTAAAATTATGTAAGTAATTAGTTCAAACAAAATATTAGTGTTAATAATTTATTATTAGGGATAATAAAATTTGTGAATGGATAATACCGATTTTATCAATAAATCATTATTGAATGGATGTACTTTGGGATATGAGGTTCTGTTGATCAATTCGAACTACTTTTCCCATGGAACCATGTAATATTAAAAAGACCTCATATTAGCCCAAAGTACATCCTTTCAAAGTCACCCTGTATACATAGAGCGGTAATTTGGGACAGAGCAGTCTTGACTATATTTTTTCAATAGTCGTTAATATTATTTCATTCGTTTTTCATATCGGTTTGCACCATGAAAATATTAGTAATATATGGCAGTGCTTTACGCCTGTAGAGTGGTGGTATTTTAAGAGTAACTTTAAGCAGTACAAAATATGTAGGTTATAATTTTGTAAAATAAATATTCTGTTAAGTTACCTATCTCTAAAACATATAACGTCTCGCTGTCTGTCTGCCAGTATGTCAGTCTGTCCTTTTGTGTTCTTATAACAAGAGGACCATTTTTCCGATTAATTTATTTCTCTTAAAGTTATAAATATGTTATCTTGCTACCTTTTACCTATACCTACCTATTGTTATGTTAGGTAGAGTATAGTCGAATTTAACTTCCAAATTTTACAGATTTTTACATCAAATAAGATATTAAGAATAGTGATTTAATATAGATAAACTTCCATTAATAACAGAAGAAATAATAGTATAAGTAGCTGTCAAAACTTGTATATTTTGAAAGATGTTGTGTAGTGAGGAGTATTAAAAGGTTAGATGTGGATTTTATACCATTGTATATCTCTGTAAGGACTGGTGCTACAAACTTGAAAAATTATAGTAATTTTATAAAACTATCGTGTTTCACTTGTTTTTTTAAAACACGTCATGTTTTACCTAAACATGACGTGATTTAAAAAAATATTATTACGGGAAATTAGTAGGCAGGAATATTGTACAATTTGGAAATGGGATTTTATTACAATTAATATGAGGGGCGCAAACGCTGCAACATAAGATATGACAAACATAATTAATGAATAGCAATATTTATTGCCTTGAAAGTTAGAAGTGGATTAATGAAAATGAAACTATGCATAAATATATAAATGATACTATATACTTACCTAGGCATCATAGGATTGGTTACCAGATAAGATAAGTATAGTAAATAACTAGTTTCGAGAAATTACTCATATTAATGTTTTTTTTTAATCATATTTTTTTAGGGTACGGTTTTAAAAAAAAACTTATCTATATGATAGTCTGTATATCTGTTAGTCTAAATTATATCCCGAAAACTGGTTAAGGTGGATAGTAAAAAAAATAATAGGTAGTGTTGAATCTTAGTTTCTTTACTTAAATACTTCCAAGGTGTAATAGGGGGGGGGGGGGATCAAATTTGAGTTCGAAACCTTTTTTTTAAGTATCACACAATTATATTATAACAAACTACAAGGCTTGTGGGTAAGATAATAAAATTAAAATAACCCAACCGAACACACGCCTCAAAAACTCCAGCGTTTGTTCATCGAAGGTTGCACACGTACCGTGCAATCAGCCACCGTACCACGTACGTACTTTACAGTAGGTATTATACAAAAAAAATGGTAGATATAATTGTATCCGGTTCTATTTCCTAAGGAAAAACTACTATTAGAACTATAATTAATATATATAATATATCACGGGTGCCTATTTGGCTCCCGAGAACCGTTTAAACGGCCTCGGGGTACCCACCGGAAAGATTAACCCGTCCTCATTTTGCCTATTCGGAGGCAACACCTTTGGCGAGCTTGTTGCGATGTTTATGATGAAATAGCCTTGTTGTTTAAAGCGGCCACCCATCCCAGGTCCGGCCTTGTTGCCACCTGCTTAACCTTGTTATTAGTTGCGCAGTGACTTAACCACTAGGCTGGGGCCGCTTTTTTACTAATATAATACCAGTAGAAATAAAAATTTTTTCAAGCCTTAACCTTCCTACTATAACAAAAAAGACGATCAGTATCCATTAAAGGTCGGCTAATTTGCACTTACATTTATCCCTAGCTCAGCGACTAACCTAAATCTCATTATGGAGAGGTAACACGCCCGTAAAAGCTAAAGATTTCCTTGACCATGAGATTTACTATCACCATTTTCCTTACCCAAAACGAAATAACATAGTCATTTAAAAAATTTAGTTTGTCCAACGACCATACAAATAAAAATTGCATTTTTTTAGGGTCCAATGGCTAAATGAATGTTAATCGATTCGCTTAAATCGTGCCCAAAAAAATATTATATTACCTACATACTACCTACATCGTGCAAACCTTAGAGGCAGGGTTGTTCTTAAAAACACATAATGGCGGCCGCAAAATTAAAATGTCTATTGTCTATAGAGATGAATAAATATCGTATTGAATGTATCACTAAATCAAAATAAAGGTAATGTTCCTTTTCAATTCTATAGGTATTCGCTCCGTTTAGAGTTACACAACCTGATAGTTTAGTTACTTAACTTTAGTAAGTATTTCTTATTGCGTGTAATGAATTAATTCGTTGTAGATATGTGAAATTGTTCTGTGCGAAAAACAACATTGAGTTCAGTTCTTCCGTCATATTCTCATCAGGATATAATTTAGGTTAGGGGGCAGATCTTCCGCCCCTGATATTATGCCGCCCTAGGCCCGGGCCTAAAGTTCGCCACTGTGACAGAGAATATATTATTCTCAATACTAAAAAGCAAAATCAATACATTACAGAATGTATAATGAAAATCTTTTATTGCAGTCAAAAACATCTGATTCATGTTTTACTTTCTTATATCTACATGTCTCATCTATCCATATAAGATAACAACACATCCAAATCAATCTAAAGTAATATACAATTATTGTTGTCACTCTTCTAATAAACCTACCTAACATAGAGAATAATTGTTTGGATTTATTTTTTTATGAGAGCTCGGCATGTGACCTCACATCTACCTAATGGAAAGCAGTATGAAGGTCCAAGAACAAGTGCAACCAACAATTACGATCTACGTAACCGTTGATGGCACCTATTATGCCGGCTTAAGATGCCTATACACGCTTCGTTTAAAGGACTCGAGATTATAAGAAGATGGAAACACGCAAGCAGGTAGAGCATTCTAAAAAATATTGAAAAGGAACTCTATAGTGAAACTCGGTCATCTGTCTGTTTGTCTGTCCTTTATTCACCAAATATTTCCATAACTACCATAGGTATAGATATATTTTATATAGATAGTAACTAATATTTTGTAATTGCAATGTCCCCAATTTATTTTGTAGAGACAAACAGAACAAAATTCTTATTATCTTATCTAATATGAAAGACTATCTAATATCTTAGTTCTGTTTATCTTTTATCTAATATGTTATTATAAAATCATAAACGTATCTTCTAATATTTAGATAGCCAAACAAAGCTAATAGCAACAGGTAAATCTGTTATAAGAATGACGAGCGTTTGGCTTCTCTTTTTAACGACCTTAGGAATATAAAGATATATAATTATGTATGTTGAGATATAAAGCATAACTTTTGCATACTTCGATCGAACTTAATAATTATATTTTATGTAGGAGGTTTCTTAGCTCTGTATATAGATATTATTAGTTTTTAAGTGTTATATTTTATGTTACATAAAGAAGTTCTTAACGACTAAACGAACCGACTATGTAAAGTACCTACCTAGTTGTTTTTTTTATTATTAAAAAAGTTACTGTTACCACAGTTACTGCAACTCAGCCTAAATAACTGCAAATTAAGACAACATAGGTTTAAAGGCTTTCATTAGCATACCAATTATTATTTACTAGCTGATCGGTTGTACGGTGTACGGCAAGGTTCGTTATAAAACTTAGACGGTTTTTATCGAACTTGCCGTCTACTGTACGAAAGATGTAATCTTCTAGGAAAGATGATACCGATCAGCTAGTAAAATGTCCGATTTCCATAGTCTCTGATTTTAATAGTACGGCAGATGTATGAATTTCCAAAACTTTTAGTACGAGTTGGTACATTCGCCACACTATACGCATGAATTGTTACAAATATATATATATATAACAAACCGTTTGCGTTACAGGTTACCTCATGGTAACGGTTCGTTATTCAAATACAAATTCAACAAACACTACGTTGATTATGGGAATTGGTCAATAGTAGGTAGTCCTAAGATCTAGTGTGATAGCTTAAAAAAGCTTAACGTTACCCGTCATCCCCGTTCAGTTTGGATACGTCTATGCTCTCAGCTATAGATGCTTCGTCCTCATCCATTCCATTGCACGGTTCTATCACAATCGTCGGAGGGTCACCCATCCTCAATCACTCAACGACGGATCAACTAGCACCACACTCGATGGGTTTAACTTCAGAACTGTCTGCGGATGCCCTTGGGAAGAGATTACTTGTGACATTATTAAATTAAGCGAGGTTTACTGCTGGGCCAGTCCGAGCTTGCGGCGTTGCGGCTGGCATACAGGTCATGTATGCATTGCTAGGACTTCCCTGTAATCCCTTTATGTGTAACAAAGCTATTTTGTTTTAGAGGTTTCGTTTATGCTGACATGTTTATTTACATGTAGGTAATTATTATTTTACTAGCTGGTTTTTGAATTTCCGGGAATATCTATTTTTAAATATATTTCTTTTTTAATTTATATATGTATTTATTACTAAAGCAAAGTAAACATGTTAACCAAGGCTACCATGTTTCATAATGTATACTTATAAAATCCCAATATTTTATATTCCCAGTTGCCAAAAGGTGACTTAAAATGTCAACTTTAAACAAAACCCAAATATTTCTCAAAAAGTAGAAATACAAGCGAAAATATTTTAATGTAGTTTTGCGTTATTATAATATACCCAAATTTATTTCATAAAAACACTTCTTTCTATATTCGATAGGTACTTTAAAAAAAACGATCTACTAATATTTTAAGAACGTTTAGGAGGTATCGGGTGCCATAAGGTCTTATTAAGTAAGTATATAAGATTTTAGTATGTATAATACTATTGTATATTCTTTATCAAGACAAGTGGCGCTTGGTTGTCGCGTGAGGTTAACATTTCACCAGTAAATTCGCTTTATTTTTTAAGATTGTGAAAATAAGTATATTTTATTAGTAGAAAAGTTAACTAGATAGTAAACGTAAAAAACTCACACTCTCTGGAAGATAAATGTAATTACATAGGAAGTTTTCCTGACTGACTGACTTACTCATCATCGTCCAGCCGAACCTACTAAAGCCACAGACTAAATAATAGTGCAAATACTAGATCTTCGGAATATTGAATTTTGACAGTAGCTTGCTTTTGATCATGTCCTATTACAAAAAGAGTTTTCAAAAGTTTAATCTCATCTCAAGGGTGTAAAAAGAAGAGATAAATGAATTTTTAGGAAAGTAAATATCCCTGTAGCGGAAGGTGCTTCAGCCTTGAAAATTGATGCTCTTTGAAAATATATTGATAGGTGTTTCGCCATTTTTTGAATTGAGTATTTTTAAAACAAATAAACAGAGTCAACAAAAGGTATTATTATTAGCACTTATATAAAATGGGTAAGAAATCACGTGTTAAGTAATAATAATACTTAGTTCTGTAAATGTTACTGATGAATAATATCTCTGAGTACTGGAATACATAGAGGTACTCGTATTCTGACTCAAGCACCTTTACATGAATAGTTGATTAGATTCTTAGATACCGGTATATATATATTTTATACTTATAACATAAAACTGTTTCAAGTTGGCGGTATTAGATTACAAGACCTATTTGTTTAACCTTTAAAGAAAACCTAATTGATAATTAGATTACCCATGTTAGATGGGTGTGATATATGTTTACAGGTGTAGTGTTTGATTTTTGGGCTTCCTAACATTATGGTTAAAACCGAAACCTTATACCTAAAATAACTTTTGACTGTCTAACTAGTGACTCAAAACTATTTCTGTATTTCTGGCATAATCTTTATAAAAAAAATACATGAAAATAAATCCTAGTGGTGCAGATTCAGTAAGGTTCTAAAAATTATTTTAGAACTATAGGAATATTCAGTCTCAGTATTTTTTTTTTCAGACGAAATTACATTTTGGAATATATTTTTAGGTGTTATAGATATTTTGCGTGCATACGAGTTTGTTATTTATTTATGTCAAGCTTTAAATGCAAAATTTATGATTTTTATTTTAAAAAATTAAACGATTATCGCGTATCTGAAAGTGGACCCACTGAGTCCTAAGTCTTCACTGAGTCATAAGGATGATAAATACATTCTTTAAGAACAGTATATATATATATATATATATATATATTATATTTATAAGTCTGCATATATGCAGACTACTATAAATGATAGATAGAAATGGGCATAAAGACGAATAAGCTTTATAAGTACTAATTTCTAATCGTTTATTATTTAGTTTTATTTTTGTTTATGTGTGTCTATAAAAATTATATGGTATGAAATAATGTACCTAATCTTTTTGTATTTATGGAATAATATAAGTATATAGTACTAAATCTTCGACTTTAATTTAATTTAATCTATGATCATAATTCTATTTTTTTTTTCTTTTTAACCATTTATTTAAAAAAAAAATACATAACTATCAATTTATATTATTATACGTGGTGGCCGAGTTAGTTGGCATTATACACTAAAAAATATTTAGGTCCCTGGTTTAAACCCCGGTGTGTACCAAAGTTTTCAATCCAAAAAATCGACAAAGTGGGATTAAAAACCCCTCCGCTGGGTACCCTGAGGCCGTCTAGGCGTCTAGGTGTCTACGGCGCCCGAGATTTTTTTTTTTTTAATTGTGATAGTGGTGTACCTACACCACTATCACAATTACCACTGTTAACAAGAAGAGCACAAAAAAACCTTTGGGTCATACTCCTAGTACCTGTATCGAATTCATATCAGCCTTACAATAAAAGCGACTATCTTATGAGTTAAGAGTAAGAGAATTCAATAATTTGGTTCCTTGACTCCTTCTTGTGAGTTTTTAATTTAAAAATGTATGTACATTTGTTTTGACAACACCACTATAGTGCCTCGGAGAGCACGTCAAGCTGTCGGTCCCGGTTTCACTATACCAACTTGTGAAACTGTTTATAGGTGGGTTATTGAGTCTATTCAAAACATCGCGACGAGCTAGCCAATTGTTCGGTGTAGACTCATATCATCGGCTACGACGAGGTGGGATTAAAAACCCCTCCGCTGGGTACCCTGAGGCCGTATAGTCGGTCTCGGGCGCCGTAAGGCACCCGTGATGATATGTTATGTATATGTGTGATTCCTTCCTCAATCAAATAATATCACATACGATCACAGTTAATATTCCATCAAATAAATCAAAATCCCCTCACGTAGCAATCGCCTAACCTTTTTAAAAATGAACGCCTTCATATAATTTAACAAGAAAAATAAAGAAAACCACTCACAATCGCCAGAAATTGTTGAGACGCTTATAGAGTAAATAAAATAGTCATTTTATCAATCTGTACCTCCGAAGGCCGCAAACTTTTAATAGATTGCTTCGATCGAGGCCTCGTGGGGCACTTACCGTAATAGCTGCATCGACTGTACTCTAGCAGTGTAATGCTACACTAGCTACAACTTACGATATAACTTTATTTTCTCAATGACTATTTTGTTATTACAAAAAGTTTCATGCTGAAAAGAAACACATATTTATATCGCCGTAAAGTAAATAAATAATAAATATCACCACGGTGGCCTAAACCGCCGGGTACCCAGAGGAGGGGTTTTAATCCCGTGGATAGCTCGTCGCGATGTTTAGATGACTCTATCTATCGTGGAAAGTTTCACAAGTTGGTATAGTGAAACTGAGACCGACGGCTTACCAATAATTTATTAAACAAATGTACACAAATTTATAATTTGTTGGTACCTGGGACCTACAAACGGTAGTGTTTTTAAGTCTGAGGTCTAACCAAATCGGCACACGTATATTAATTATTTATGTACTTGTAAAACATCTTGAAAAAGCTATAAAACGAATATTTCCATTGAAAATATTTCATCGAACTTGTACCCCTCTTTTTTTAGATAAAATCAAATATTAATAATATTTGGTTGACTAAAAAAAAAGTATTTATTCATTTAATTAATTAGGTACTTATAGGAAGACCATTGGTAACAACATAACAGATTAGGAAAACAACACACAAAATCTAAGAAACATTGAAGGTCTTTACAAATATAAGTAGGAAAGCAGTACTAAAAATAATAAATATAAATATTTGTTTGACGTCTTTTTAAGTTATGGCCTTCTATAGTCTATTTTTGTGTCATCTCAACCAATGTTGATGATGATGACACATAAAAAATGTTTTTTTAAGTCACAGATTAAAGTAGACAGACAAGTGATACGAATCGGGCCAGAATTTTCTGGAGACGCCATAGAAGTTGTATCTTGGGCAAGCCATTTTATCAAAGTCTAACGATCTGAAAAATTCCCACTATTTTTTAAGTTTCAACAATCAAGTCCGTGATTTAGTCTTGTAGATAACACGAAGCTGCTAGATAATAGCTAAGCCGAACAAAAACCTAATTGCTCTATCCAAGAGTTAGTTAGGTGCACGCCGCTGAAAAGTTTTCTGCAATTATAAAAGTTAGTCTCTGTGAGGTCACGGATAAGAGAATGAACCCTAATGCTATAGCCAAAGTAGAATGTAGCAAATCTAATTTTTCACCACGCAACTTTCCGCTTTTGGCTTGGATTTTTAACATCACACCTCGGACACTCCACCCGAAAACTAATTACCTATAATCGTACATAAGCCGTGCTGCAATTGTACTTACACGTAAATACACGTGTGTAAATAATAATATGTAAGGCATGTTTTTTTACATTCAGACCTTCTAAAAGGTTGTAGTTTGGGCGAACAATTTTTCCCATGGAACAATGTGTCGCAAATGAAAAAATATTTGACTTTTCTATACTTGTACAATTTGGTTCTTTTAACATTATTAGTTTGTATGAAGAAGTCAAAATCTTTTTTCATCAAACATGGTTCCACGGGTAAAGTTCTTTGATTTGATTAGTAGAGCCTAATATTAGCCCAAAGTTTCTAAAGTCACCATGTATATTGGTCTCTCTGGTCACAAACTAAGCTATGCTTGTTTTTCTGGTACTATATGTACCAGAAAAAAACGTACTATAATATTATTTTGCCATGAGTGGAAATCAAACCCACGACCTCCGGATACAAAGCCAAAGAGCAACCACTAGATCACGAAGGCGGTAAGAAGTATTATAGGGCTACCACTGGCCCACTTGACATTGCGTGCGGCGCTTATCCGTCGCAAAAACATTAGTGCAAACGTTTTCAAAACAGGTCGGAATATAGGCGAATTTATTGTAAAAACATCGCACATGTTTTATGTTCGCAAATACCGTCGTACATTTGTGAGTTCGCGTATTTTGCGAATGTGAGGGCATTAGGGGAAACACGGTGTAGATATGGATGGATGCATAAAAGATGGCTGTAGCCGGAGACGGCAATTCGTGCGGCAGCTCTTATGACTTTTTTAAATGTTTGTCAAAGTGTCGGGCGGCCTATTAGAGGGGAGCGTGGAGTGTCCATTCTTTATACAGTCATGTATTATTATTAGTGTCGGAAATTCGGGTAAAATTACGAGTGTAACTAAACTTCATTATATACCGAAAAAAAAAAATTTAGAAAGGTACATTTTTTAAATGCCTATCTGAAATATTTTTTTTAAACTTAAGTTTAGTATAATTGCACCCGAATTTCCGATCACTAATTGTGTGAACATGTATTCTGTGCTTATACGTAAATATGCAATAATCCTGATTCTTTGTTTGACAGCCTCCATGGTCTAGTGCAGGGGTCCTGCGACTCTTTGGGTGTGAAGCTGCGGCTCTTTAGTTCCATACCATCATCATACATCCATTTCGGGCTGTCATATATATATTATCTAATTTGTTGTGAAAAACACTACTTTGTATATGAATAAATAGATATTTTTTCTTATGATTATTTATTTAGATTAGATTTTTGTTATTTATGCGAGTACCATTTATTGCTGGCAAGAAAAAAAAATGTGGCTCTTCAAAAACTTATAATTGTAATTTTTAACTCTTCCGACTCAAAAGGTTGCTGTTTGTGGTTACGCCGTTAGCGTTATACCGTCATGGGTTCGATTCCTGCTGAAGGCATAATAATAATAGAAGGTTTTATCTCTACAGTTTTCCATGATTTGCGGTCTATATTCTGTTTCTTATAACGGAAACTTGTTAAAATAACGATACTCTATAAAAATTACATTAAACAATCAGCAACAGCGAAAAATAAATAAGTCATGTACTCTATTCCTTTTAATTACAGATGCTCTTGTATTTACATATTTCAGCAGTCCGTGTCGTGGCCATTGTACCTACATAAAGGATTTCGTTATTTTCACAATCTAACGTTACCAGGTAGGTGCCTTAGGTGGGAAACAAGGCTCTACAACTTCGCTGGGCCCAGCGACCGGTCTCGTTACCACCGCCCATACAGATGCATAACCCGTTAAGTGACCTAGTAATGTTTCGGTTTTAGTCTGTGGATTTACCGGTTTTCAGGTAATAAATAAAATAATCGTTGTTTCTGGTAAATTTACCTAATAGTCTATGAATTATCTCATTCAGACTGGCGTCACTTGACGGTTTTTGCACCTGTATGGGCGGTGGTAAAGAGACTGGTCGGTCGACCTAACGAAGTTATAGAGACCTTCCTCCCACCTAACAGTACTAAACTATCAAGGGGGTTTTGCAATAATGTATTAAAATCAGTCAGTGCGTTATCTAGTTTATAAAAGACAATTTTATAATATAGGGGTTTTCACAGTATGGTATAAATATAGTTTGTAGATCATTTAGCAAAATAGTATTGTAATTTCCTGCAACTTGTGAAGGGTCACCGACAATAAACACCAACCCCGAAACTCTCAAGTTGTATCCTTAAGGGCTCTGTAGTCGACCTGACGTCCATACAAACGTACTTCCAATATTATAACTTGGCTATTAGTCGAAGTTCTATTATTATTTTTATGTAAGTAATTGTACGTTAAAATCTTTCTGTTTTGGGTAATAAAATAGTTATTTTATTCAGGAAACAAACAGTCGTTTATTACAAAAATTATATGCATATAAGATTAAATCAAAACCTTGAGTTCCTTAAATATTTTTGGACCACGTACATAGAATTCTCTCTCACATATATTCGTCCTTATTCATAAAAAAACTAATTGGGTCCTTGAAAAACACTTTAGTTAAAATGTGTTTAGTCCCTTTTTTTACCAAAAAAATTAAATATACGTCAGGTACAAAACATATTTTAACTAAACTGTTCTTCTAGGACTCAATAAGATTTTTGAAAAATACATACAATAAAATTGTTAATTACAAGTTCGAGAAGTTGGGAGAAAAAAGTTATTCTCATTTGAAGTTCAATTTGAGGTTATGTTATGACTAGTTATTAGGTTAGTATAGCGAACAATTTCGGCCCGCGAATTATTAATCCGCAAAATTATTAGTAGTGTTTCCTTGTGCTGCAGCATTGACATAATAATATTATATAATCTGACCTAGGCTGTATGGTTCATAAAACCCTTTGCCTTCTCTATATTTGAGCAAACTGAACAAAGAAACAAAAAAATATATATATATAATCTGTGGATGAAATATCGTCGCTCTTTTTTAAATTTTTATTCTGTTCATGCGATAAATGGACAAAGGGAATTCAATACTATACGGCCTTTTCTTTTTCTTTCTAAATAATTCGATATCTCTCTTTATTTTGTTAAATCTCAATCCAGATAAGCAAAAATAATATTTTTTATTGTATAAGCATTTTTTTGCTCCATAATGTGGACAATAATACAGAAAAAGCAAAGAATCAGCACGTAACAAAAGTTGGCAGATCTTTTTTTTCCCAACTTCTAAAATTATTTTGAATACTGAGGCTCTACCATGGGTTTGCGCATTGTAGAAACGTAACGTATTCATTTACGTATACGCGAGCAACAACCAAAAGGGCTGCTTTATTTTTGGTAACAGGATTGAATAAAGCGATCCTATTGGTTGTTGCTCACGTTTACGTAAATGAATACGTTACGTTTCCACAATGCGCAAACCCATAGTAGAGCCTCTGGAAAATAATGCTTAAATTATCTATTATTAAGTACGCATATCGTTGTTTGTGAACGCTAAGCTTTTACGGTTTGGTCCAGAATGGCCATTGTCCTTTAAAAATGATAATGTGGAATCCTTACGAAAATAGTTTAGTACAGGTGCCTATAGCATACCTATACCTAGAGGAGTGTAACAGCATGGTGATTAGCAACAACTTAATATCCTCCCCTCCTCGCCGCAATTTCATCAAGATTGCCTTTCATATCTAATCTAAGTAATTACACTGTTATTTTACAAAGTTATGTCTTCAAAGCATACCGTGTTATTCTTGGTTACATAAATACAAGATATCGCGGTAATATTATTATATGTATAGGAAGGGTATGAGATGTATTTGGCTAGAATATGAGTAGATAAGCACTTAGATATTTTATAAAGTACGAAATGGTGAGATATATAGATATGCCATACCTACTTACTTTATAAAATATATAAGTACTTATTATGTACCTAGTAGTAGTGTATGTACCTTATTCATAAAAAAATCATACACAGAACATATTTTAACTACCGAGTATATACGTGGTGGACGAGTTGGTTAAACCTTCGACTTAAAAACACTTAGGTCCCTGGTTCGAATCCCGGTGTGTACCAATGAGTTTTTAATTAAAAAATGTATGTACATTTGTTTGACAACACCACTATAGTGCCTCGGAGAGCACGTTAAGCTGTCGGTCCCGGTTTCACTATACCAATTTGTGAAACTGTTTATAGATGGGTTATTGAGTCTATCCAAAACATCGCATATGTATGTATGTATGCATATTTTAAATAAAGTATTCTTTAAAGACTCAATGAGTTTGCTTACCATCAGGTGGATACCGTGTCACATGCCAAGCTTCAATAAAAATAAAATAAGTTAAGAACGTGGAATTATATTAAAAATACTTATTTTTCATATAACCCAAATTTTACTCAATTTTTTTTCACCACTAATTGTCATATATTTATATATAGTTATCCTTAGCATACGCAAAGACTTTAAATGGATAAAGGGTCAATGTTTTTTTTTATTGGAGCACGGCATGTGACTTTGCATCTACCTGATGGTAAGCAGACCTACAAAGTCCCATGAATGGGGTCGATAAATGTTGGTTAACAACATTGATCGCTTCCACTATACCGGCTAAATGGTGCATTAATGGGGACTACTACCTCGACAAGAAATCGAGTCTCCGGATATCCGGTCAACCCACAGTCTAAAACCGAAACATTTCACTTGACGGTTTTTTCATCTGTATGGGCGGTGATAACGAGTCGGTCGGCCTAAAAAAGATATAATCCGGACTTAACTTTTAATCCACTGAGTAAGTGTACCGTCATTAGAGAATACAATCCCGGGATCCCGAATCTCGGGATCCCGGGATCCCGCTTGTTTTCTGGTCCCGAAAATCTCGGGACTGTACTTGGCTAATCTTGGGATTTTCGGGATTGCCACAAACAGGTCTAGTTTATGTTCCACAGACCGTTGCGCCTTGACTAGATTATTTTAATAGCATTTATTACATCGCGATTCGCCACCCTATCACCTCGGATGATTCCTCATACGGCCCACTTTTTAGCCCCACTTTTATATTCAAAAATACGTGAAAATTGAATATAGAAAAGAGCTGTTACCTCTTTTGGACTGTAAAACCAGGTGGAATAGTCTTTTAACAATGCTGGAGCGATTTTATCTTTTAAAAACCTGCATTCAAAAAGCTCTGATTCAAGAAGTTTAATTTGAATTGGTAAATAAAATTGTTTATGTGCTGACCCTAATTAAATTGACAGTAAAAGCAATCTGTCGGCGAGATTCTAATTTATGCACAGCTGATGCTGCTTTGCTCATGAAAAAGCTCACAGTCACACAAAGGGCGATGGAGCGCACTATGCTCGGCGTGTCCTTGCGGGATCGTATTCGAAGCGATGAGATCCGCAAAAGTACCAAAGTAACTGACATAGCCTCCAGAATCGCCAAACTTAAGTTGCAGTGGTCAGACCACATAGCTCGCAGAACGGACGGCCTTTGGGGCATTAAGGTTTTAGTCGCGGGAAGCCAATGGCTACAGGCAGCGCAGAACCGTTGTGGCGATCCTTGGGGGAGGCCTATGTCCAGCAGTGGACGCGTGAAAGGCTGGTATAATGATGATAATGATGCTGCTTTAAATTTTCTTATAAAACAACTGTCTAGCAAAAACTCAGCACTTGCCAAAAAAATTGAAAGTTTTTATTGGGCCGTATAAAGCAACGACAAAGTGATAATTTCACTGGTGTTGAAAAAAAAAAAAAAAAAGTTATATAAGTTTTTTTTTATTTTAGCCCAATTAGAAACCACATAGTCTAATCCCGGGATAGGCCCGGGATCCCGGGATTACGCATCAAAAATCCCGTATTCCCGGGATTGGTAAACATGCTCGGGATTGTATTCTCTAACCGTCATATAATTAAAATCGTATTTTTCCACTATAGTGCCTCGGAGAGCACGTTAAGCTGTCGGTCCCGGTTTCACTATACCAACTTGTGCAACTGTGTATAGATCGGTTATTGAGTATATTCAAAACATCGCGACGAGCTAGCCACTTGTTCGGTGAAGACTCATATTATCGGCTACGACGAGGTGGGATAAAGACCCCTCCGCTGGGTACCCTGGGGCCGTCTAGGCGGCCCCAGGGTACCCAGGTCTCGGGTGCCTTACGGCGCCCGAGACCTAAAATATAGATCTCTAAACACTAGTGGAAGTAACTCCCACAAATGTCTTGAATAAATCGCTCCATATCCATACTATCCATACTAATATTATAAAAGCGAAAGTAACTCTGTTTGTTTGTTTGTTACGTTCTCACGGCTTAACCGCTGAACCGATTAATATGAAATCTAGTATGGAGATTTTTTAGTTTGAGGCCCTTCCCACAGCATCACATCTATAGAGCTAATGCTTATGTTTTAAGAGTCTTTTCGTATTTTTTTTAAATACACTATGTAGAAAAGTGTTTTATGAAGAAAGATTGGGTATACATACATATTAAAATTACATAAAACTGAATAACAATATTTTTGAATTTATATAAAATTAACTTTTTAATGAATTTTCTTTCTTTGTTTATATACGTTGACTTTTTGTGTCATCTTTTTGGCTACTTAAATGATTTGGTAAATTGGTTAGTAAAACTAAAATGACTAAAGTAGCTTGCGTTCAATGGCGCGGGCCTATACGTGGTGGCCGAGTTGGTTACACCTTGGACTTAAAAACACTTAGGTCCCTGGTTCGGATCCCGGTGTGTACCAATGAGTTTTTAATTAAAAAATGTAGGTACATTTGTTTGACAACACCACTATAGTGCCTCGGAGAGCACGTTAAGCTGTCGGTCCCGGTTTCAGTATACCAACTTGTGAAACTGTTTATAGATGGGTTATTGAGTCTATTCAAAACATCGCGATGAGCTAGCCACTTGTTGTAGCCACTGTATAGACTCATACCATCGGCTACGACGAGAGGGGATTAAAACGCTGGTTACCATGGGGGCGTCTAGGCGGTCTCGAGCGCCTTAAGGCACCCGTGATTATATGTATGTATGTAAAGGCGCGGGCAAAAGCTAGTAACCCATATATTATTATGTTGCAACTAGCACAGTGCAGCTACAGCACTGTACATGCTTTATTTTATAGGTTAATAGTGTCACGAAATGTGAACAATAATTTGACCTCTCAAATGATGAGAACATTTTGTGAAGGCCATTTTGTGACGTGACTATGAGTGAGTTTCATTATGGGCATCTACCGTTCAGAAAAATATTATATATTTTTATTACGTAGTTACCTACCTATAATTATTATATTTTATTATTAATTGCAATAAGCAAAAACTTAGATTTAAATTTAATTAACTTAAATTTTATAATAAATTAATGTGGTATATGACAACTTAGGAATAGTTAGTATAATAATAATATAAAATAATAATAATAATAATATGTAGGACAAATTACACAGTTATTGCTCTGGTCACAAACTAAGCTCTAGGCTTGTTCTATGTGTACCAGAAGCAACGATATAATACATATTGTATTTTTTATAAACACCCAGACCATGACAAACTGTACAGAAAAAAACGTACTACTTAATATTTTTTTGTCATGGGTGGGAATCGAACCCACGGCCTCCGGATACAACGCCAAAGGCGCAACCACTAGTCCACGGAGGCTGTCATAGTTAGATACCTAGTGGCTAGGTGAAAAACACCCAAGTACCTATGTAATAGAATTCAAGAACTTGTAAGATTGTAAATGTTTTTTAATTAATCAAAAACTCGAACTAGCTAGCTAAGTTATTGGCTATTGCAGTTGTCACTGGTCAATTCAAACAACGCTGTTTCTTTTAGTGGTACTATGAAAATTATTTTCGATCTCAACTCGAACGAATTTTCACAACGACGTCGGTGGTTAACCTGCAGGGTATAAACAGTATGTATACTTAGTACTTACTACTGTTTTCAATAATCTATTTACCATTGATTGACGGATATACCTACCTAACCATAGAAACTTCAGTACCCGCACTTCAGTACCCGCAAATTTTTGAATTTACAAAAAAAGATGCATCGATTAGGTATTGAAACGGCTGCAAGTCCTTTGTTTTGATATAACATATTTTTATATCAACACAAGCTTGTATGCTCCCAAAAATAGAGATCTTATGAGGTGGGTACTTAACTAAGTTTACCTAGTTAAAAGGTTATTTATTCATAGCTTGTTTCGGAGATGTTTAAACAGAAACTTAAACATTAATACTTACAGTTGAACAATCACCAGAAAATATTACGATTACCCAGCTATTAAAAGTCGAGGAGTTTTGTAACCATTCATATAAAGAAATCATGTTATCAAACATCATTGTATGTATACCTAGGTGTCCCCATTTGCTTTATAGGTCTGCATACAACGTAGATAAATATGTACCTATATAAATAATAAAACGGCAATTTCTTATATAGATACGTGGTAAGCAGAGCAGACCACAGAAGAATTAAGTTGACAGTACCTTCTATTCAGGGACTTTTTATTTAGGTTCAGTCTCGCCCCGAGCTATATACATTTAGCCGCCATATTACTTATTGTTTCATATCTGCTAATATTATAAATGTTAAGGTCATCTGTCCTGGACATTGACCCCATTGGCCCATACGTTAATATGCCACTGACTCTATTAACTAGTAATGTCATGTAAGACTAAGTTCTGTAATAGGTAACAAGATCTATATCAACTAAATCGGATCAGTAGTTCTCTAATGAAGTCAGACAGACACTTAAAGATAAAGTAATAATAATAATAACAAGAGAGAAATAATAACAAACTTCCATATATACAATTAGTAGGATAGTAGAAGGATTAGGAAACTAGTAAGTATTGGTTGTTTTATATAATTTATTAATTTTATTTATTTAATCGTTATTAGGGATAATACAGAATATAATCAAATTAACAATCATCTTAGAATAACAAAAACCAATATAGCATCCACAAATTATGACACAAAAACAAAACACCTTACACAAAACAAATGCAAAATTAATAGAAATATAAAATGAATAAATTAAGTTAATTAATATAATAATAATAAATAATCAAAAATTATTAAAAAAGTGTTAGATAAACAAGGCCCCGGTCGGGGTAAACAGCAATTAATCAATAAATTGTATTTCATGTATTAGTTTTTTTATAATACAAGACTTTATTATATAGTCCATGAATTAGGTTGAAGTTTGTTATTCTTTCTCTCTTGTTATTGTATTATTACTTTATCCTTAACCCAGTTGTTACTGAAACTATTTTTTGTCTCGTATTACTGTAATTTTTTGGTAATGTTATCTTGATGGATATAGTAAAGGCAGAAAAATTGCAAAAAAAATCTGGGTTTTCTGAAAAGCTCGGAAAATGTTGATCGTTTTAACGATCAGTAGTAACAGGCAGGTAGATTACCGTTCATACAAGTATACGTTTATTGATTGTAAACTATTTTAAATTAAAGAAACACGGTTGTTACTATTATTGAACAAATTGATATATTTAATAGAAGTATGGTAAGTTGCAAAACATATTTTAGGGTGCAAATGGTTTTTACATTTTTTACAAGCAAATTTTGTATTTTTTTTTACAAAGTGAACATCGAAGCTGAGAGTAATTGTACCCTACTAGATGATCTATTCTGTGAAGTTTCTCTATAATTTCTTGGAGTGGGACAAGGACATTTTTCTCATTTTGTTTATGAGTTTCCAAGATACCTCTGGTGATACTTCTTCGGGATGTAAGATGATCGTACTCTCCTCTATTGCTTTTGTAAAGTTGCCACGCATTGTGAGTGACCATGTTTCTTGACACGAATAGATGTGATAAAGACCAATGTTTTGGTCCGACTCCTCCCATGTTCTCATTGTAGCTTTTTATAATTGCAGGCTAATCAATGTATATATATATATATATATTTGCCGCTGTTTGAACCGTTTCGCTTTATGTAAGAATTCTATGGTATCGGAATGGGATGCTACTGTCACCACACTATTATCATTTCATCTGCAAACCAAAATATTTTCTGGTTGGCTAGACCTGAACTTGAAAGTGCCTCTTTCTGTCTTCTTGAACTCTTTATTGGACGGCAAAGGACACTTTTTTGTTCGGTTCTCCCGGATTGTCCCAGTGGATTCTGTTAAAGAAATTGTCAAAGAACAGTTGACAAGGTGCACCTGGGTCACAATATTGGAAATGATCAGCAAAACGCAAATTAACACCAGCTCCCAGACCTAACTGCCTATAAGCCAGTGGTATAATTGCTGCATGGCCTTGGTACGGATCAAACCATAGTACATATCCCAATCTAGTCGCGCTAACCCAAAATTGATATCCTCATCTTGGTCATATTACCCAGTTTGTTCTTTTGAATCGCGTAAATATTCATATACTTGACCAATAATTTGATAACATTGTCACCAAACATACAGTCAGTAATACAAGGGCGTTTGAAGGTATCTTGGCCCATAAGTTAACAATAAGTTACAAACTCCTCATCACCAGAATCTTCATCTGTGATGTCAGCATTCGCGTTATCTGGTGGTAATGCTTATATTTCTAGGAAATGGGGCATCATCATCAATTGTTTCCAATTCGTCAATAATTTCATTGAGAGAATGGTTTAGTATATCTAGACCTTAAAGTTATAAAATACATCCCCAAATTACTACCGATCGTTATAAAGATCATTAAATATATCGTTATTTTTTTTTAGAAAAACTAGGACGAAATTAAATCTTTATTTGAGAGTGTTATTAGATAAGTGGTAAATTTATAAAAAAAACTTGAATAAAATATATTTTACACAAGCAAATCTATAAAAACTTACCCTTTTGAAGACATAGTTAAAGTAAATTCCACTAATACAAATAAAAATTCAAAATTACTTTAAAATTTTGATTATAAAATCATTGTGTATGCGACAATACACTGTCAAATGATCATTGCAACGATCGGTATACTTTAAACAAAAGTTTTACGCTCGTTAATATTTATAAATTGAGGGTACTTTTAATGCATTTTTTTGGTCTTTATAACGATCGGTCGCTGTAAAAGGGTTAAGTATGTTATGTACCTCTATACATAAATACGTGATATGTCGGTATATATACTTGTTTACCGATCTAATGATGGTTCTAATCAGTACTTAAAGTTGGGGCTTAGGTCGGTGCATGCGTACTAACCTAAGCACTATACTTTACTTTTATACTTTTTCCTAACAATTTATTTACGTCATTAGAGTACCTAATACCTTACTTGTATCTACTCTACGCTGCATTCCATAACCGGGATAATAATTAACCTGTGCGATCTCTTGCCTCAGTGGCTGTATAGAGGGACGCCTTGTGCATAATCTTCCACTCTCTCAAAGGTTAGCTGGTAGAAAATGCCTAATGCATTAAGTTCGCCTATGTATAATTTTATTTTGTGCAATAAAATATTTAAAATAAAAAAAAATGGCAACGGTTAAGTTGGCGCAAGATTTTGAAACTCCTCGCCTCAAAGTCCAATTTATGAAAACATTATACCTAACCAACGTAACAATAGTTATCCTGTAATCTGGGCAAACAACATTAATAATAAAAAAAAGAATCACGAAAATCGGATGAGTGGTTCTCGAGTTAAAAGCACACAAACGGACAGACAGGGCGACGTTGATAAGTATTACGACGTTGATAAGTGAGACAGGGTACTTGTGTTTTAAGTCTCTTATGAAAGTTGTAATGGCCTTAAATTATTCATAAAAACTTATTGAGTGATTGAAGATCACTTTTGTTAAAATAAGTTTTATCTCTTTTAAGCATAAGTATTCATTTTTGTTTCTAAAGAGACAAAATCTACTATAACTTAGTGTTAATTAATTAAGGACTCTATAATTTTTTATAAATGTTAAATAAAAATAAAAAAATCGTTTTAAGCTGGCATTTTATGTATAAAACGCTGCCTATAACTGAACCCTCTGTAGGTATATAAAAATATAATATACCTTCCTTTCAAATTTTATCAAAATTTGTCGGTAAGGTAATTTGCCTATCTGCTTTGGGCTAGTTTCAACTAGCCAAAGCAGATAGGCAGATTCACGCATTTATTACATATTTTTAATTTATTTGATATGTATATATTAGGGATATGTATAGGCTATAGGTACCTATTAGGTTGGTAATAAACAAATACTCAATTTTTAAAAAATCTAGCGTAGGTACCTACTAACTTAACTAAACGGCCAAATAGAGCGGTTAGATAAGAGCTGTCAACTTTTTTTGTATATTTTAGGGGTCAGTATTCAACTTATCCGAAAAAATATAGCCCATTCTCTTGTCCACATTAAAAAATAAGATTTGTTTCTCATCTCATCCGATTACTTATACTACGAGTATAAGTAAATTCTACGGATCATTTTCTAGCGGAATTTTAAGTTAACCTTGACACGATGATTAAATAAATTCCATAACTGACTGATAACATATCTAGTCTAAGTACAATAGTAACAATGTATTTTTGTTCTTTACCTACTTTATAACTGAAACTGAATGAGTTGTTTCACAACTGACTAATTCATGATAATAAGTTCGAAGTACGATACTAAATGACGTGATCACTACACAACGATAGTGACTCACTAATACTTGTACTCAACTATTGTTTATCTATTTTACGACTTGGTTTGCTAGTGGTGTTCCAAAAAAAATATTTTTCAAAAAGGAACCTTTATTGTGAGTTTAGACTCAGGTGTCTGTCTGTCCTTTCTCGAAAACTACTGGTCCGATTTTGTTGATATAGATATGTTTAAACGACGTTTATGCAAAAGGTTATGTCAAACTGTCCTAATGTGTTCATTTGAAATCATTTGTTTATTTTATAGGCTACGTTAGATTGTCAAAATAACGAAATCATTTATGTCAACTTTCAAGCCAAATATACCTACAATACAAAGGAACAGAATGCATAACTTTTTTAGTGTTCGTTGAAAAAGTTAAATGTTTAAAAAACAATAAGTTCGGAAGACGGAACCCTCGCCACGGCGGCCGAGTTCGTTCTCGGCTTCGTCGGTTTTTTACTTTTTCCTTGAGATTAATTTACTGCGCCAATTTAGATATAGAACCTACACTTAGGCGACATATTACAAAACTGTCTTACATACTCGTACTACATAGTTAATAGATTACTTATAACCTATCTTGTCGCAGAACTAAAATAATATTGATGTCGGTCATTGTGACTATTTAACAATCTTTCTGTTTTGGACATTTTTATTATTATTTTTAAGAAAAAATATGTTTTTAATATGATTAATCATACACAAGTTAATTATTACCTACAGCAGAAAAATATTTACAATAACCAATAAAAAAAATTGAGCTACGGCGAACAGCCAAGTTGTAATATTGAAGTAGGTATACCTACGTTTGTATGGGCGTCAACACGGTTAGGTACCCTAGATTTTTGGTTTAAAGTTCTCACTGCGTTAAATGAGTAGGTACTCTCTACCAATAAGATCGATTCATTTTCTTGAACCTATCAAAATAAGTTAATCTGTTTGGCGGAGAATGCTTAGGTACTTACGAGAAAGTTAAAAAAAAACTCGCAGGGGTGACTAGGGACACAGATCCCAGTCGTGTTAAAGCCATACAAATATACCTTGACTTGACCCAACTTGACTGTTAGTCGTAGTTTTTTTTTTTATATTGGTAGTTGTACCACAGAACGCAAAGATCTCTCTGTTGTGGGTAATATTTTTGTATTATCATATTTAAGATTTTTTCTGATTAAAAAATAAAATACCCAACACAGAAAGGTTAATTGGAATGACCAACATAAATATTATTTTAATTCTGCGAAAAACAGCAGTCGAGTATTACTGATAGTACAAAAGCTTATTTTGTATAGAGAATGCAGACTTAGCGATTACGAATGCAGTGTTCTTAACAGGGACCATAAAATCCGATCCCTAAACGATGTAACTCTTATCCCTAAACGGTGTAACTCTTACGACTAATTACCCCGTGAACTTGTTCACCCAATTCAACTGCTATCCTATACATTTAGGTAACCCTTTTGAAAGGGTAACCCCTATGTTTAACGGGTTAGCATGTAAGACTTACCTATCAAGCATAACTATGGTGCATTTCTTTTTGAACTTTGGAAGAGGGAGGGAGAAAAAACAGAAGTTGATGGTAATTGCAGTTGATTATCATTGAACATTTCGCTGACAAAAAAAAATATATTTAAGCTAAAATGACTCTTATAATACTCTAATATACGGTAATATCAAAAACTTTAAATCCCTTAATGAAGGGGTTACCCATTCATAAGGTTACACTTTCAAAGGCATATTATTACCTCATTTGGTAAAGTTTGATAGGGGTAATGCTTATTTTGATTTCAATAGGTTATTAGCGCTATGAAATAGCGCTTTATAATTGACTTTTGAGGTGCAACGGGTTTGGTAAGTAAACCCTTATTAAAACCCATTCAAAAACCCCTGAAGGGGAAATAGGATATAGGTCCCTGGTTCTTAACTAAAACTTATGGTAGAGCTACAGATGTTTAATAGAAGGTAGTGTAGTGTAAGTTGTTTTATAGGTTCATGGCATGTGACCTTGCCATCAATACATAGTTGTTTAACAGATCTTAATCAGGTAATAACAAAATAAAATTAAACAATTAATTTAAATTTGTACTTTTAATATTTTAATCAAGCATACAGACACATTCATCATAATAATAATATTGGCTTAGAGAGAGCCATGTTTGGCATTACGAAAGGCCAAATAGAAAACCTCTTCCAATCATAATAATAATAAAACCTTAACAATAATACCTGAGAGATCTTTAAAAAAACATATGCTACTTTTAAGACCTAAAATTATTAAATAGTTTAATTAGGATACCTGAATATGAATTACCTAAAACAAAAATCACAGTTAAAAAGTAATTTAGTATTAAGATTGTTTTTGTGACAGCAATTTTAACTATAAATACGACATAGATATAATTATTAATTAGTTCATTTAATTAAATTAATATTGCTTGACCTATCCAAACAAAATTATATAATACTACGCATTTTCGAATAATGTAAATAATTATTTTCGAATTATTTTGAAACAATTAACATGAAATGAAATTAAGCCGTCTTAAACAGAAAAAAAACAATAAGTATAAGTAACATAATATTAATACTTTTTAGAAATTCTTACAGAAATTTTAGCACACGTGCAATAACAAACCCCACACAATGAACACAATTTTAATCCTTTACAATACACAATACAATTTTAATATACACTAAAAACATAACAAAATTGTACACATGAAACATTTTTAAATAATAATAATATTTCACTTTTGTTTATAACATTTTTTCATGCTGTCCTTTGGTAAATAAAAATCAACATCAATTTTACTACTAAAATACAAAAAAAATATATGTATTTAATTTTAATACAAAGTACAATTTTACTAATTAAGAGATGAGGTATTCTTCTAAAATAATAACTAGTCTACACTTAGTAATAATCATTAATACATACTCGTTCATGAAACATAATAATATGACTAGTGTGTAATGGTACTCGAAATACATGTATATTATATGTTTGTAAATTACAGTACTAATAATTCAGACATCTAATTAGCTGCAAGGACTACATTTAAAAACTTTAAATACAATTTACAATACAAAATACGCTATTTCAAATATCACATTTTTGAAAATAAATATATAAAGAAACGATAAAGCATCGAGTAATTAAAAAAATATCAAAAAAATATACTTTCAATGAGTACTTACTTACAACTTTGGCCAAAAAATAATTCAATTAAAAATTAATTATTTATGGCTATATATTTATAATATAACACAATATTTTATGGTAAAGTACACTCAATACCATAATCTGAGTGCAAAATTATAACATAACAAAAAAAAAATCCTGAAATACATAATATAAGAGTACAATACATTCTAATACGTTTTTTTTTAGTTTAAATTGTGATTCATATTCTGAACAAACATAATATACGATATATAGTTTAGTTTTTTATGTGATTAATACGTAATATAAGCTTTTAAAATCGTTTAGTTATAAATGCTTACACCAGTATTTTTAAAACTTTTTGAGTTCTTCAAGAAAATTTTAGTTATAGTTATTACTCTATCTTATCTTTAGCAACAAAAATGAATATTAGACAAAACCTTATATAACTAAAGTGTTCTTGAAGGACTCAATAAGTTTCTATGAATAAGGTCTATATTTATGGATGGAAATATTAAAAAATAATTTAAAAAAATGCTATTTAATATCAGATCATTCAAATAAATTCTTGAAATTGCCCACAAAGCTATATTTGCAATACCTACCTTTCGAAACAGATATATTTCTTTTAGCTTGATTAAGAAAAGACAATGTTTCAGTGTTATTTGTGTAGCAAATATTATATTTTACTAGGTTTAATTGCCAAAATTGATGCACTGATTATTAATTTTCTATGAATCTATGTTTCCTTATATTATAAACATAATATAAGGAAAGGTGTTTTCCATTTACTTAGATATATATTCTTACATTTGTCAGTTAATCGGTGGTTTTTCTTTTTGAATTGGTGTTAACTGTAAAATTGTTTAACGTAAACAAATATATAATAGGAATATTTGTGCTATACAAGCTCATAGTTAGGGCAATTTTGCCTCAATTTTTGTGCAAAATTCCATACAATAAATCGAAAGTATATTATCTAAATTGGATATAAAATATGTATAAAAAATAAAATAGTCGCCAAATAATAGACTTATTAGTAGTTATTAGGTAATCCTACAATATAAATAAAGGTAATAAATACTATTGTATTTGTGCAATTAAAATATTTGTTAAAAAATCTTTGATGTTTTATTGATATATATTTTATTTATTAAATTACATATAATTTTAGATAGGTAGATTTATTATCAGCAGGCTGAGTAGGCTAGAAGCCTAGGGCGGCGGATTTTAAGGGCGACAGATTTTGAGGGCGGCGCGCGTGGCCAATATATTTTTTATATCTTACAGAAATTGAAAAGTAATAAAATACTTAGTGTTATTAGGTCCACAGTCCACACAATAAATTTGGTTGCGGAAGTGACTTGAACGATCGCTAAGTGTTTCATTTGTACGGGCGGCAAAGTTACGATAGTCTACTGGCCGCAATATTTGAATAGCCTACTAGCGGCAAATCTGTAAATCCGCCACTAGGCTTCATATACCAATAGTATAGAAATTAAGCAAAATAAAATTATCTAAATTAATATACCTATGTAATTACCTAGGTTTTATTTTGTGTAAAAATATTTTTTCAAATAAGGTATACATAAGTTTTAACTTTGTAATTAAAGAAATTTATGAAAATGAAAGGCCAAGTTTAAGTTATTAACTACTCGGGTATATACAATCCTTTCCTTATCTGTCGGTAGTTCCCGCTAATTTTATAGAACATGACGTGTTGGACAAAATGAGACGTTTTTCTAATTTGTTCCGTAGTAAACACAATATTATTTTTTGTCAAATTGTTATTTAGAACAAATATATATTATTATAGAATTCTTAACAAATATATAACGGTCTCGCTTCAAAATATTTATTACTGCTGATACTTGATTGTAGTATTTGACATGGTTATCTATATATTTTTTTGTAATGCAATAAAATCAAATGGTACAATTTAGGATAAATTATACCTATTTTGAAGTATGAAGACCCTGAAAAGTGAGCTCCCGAATACCTATCGCGAGTTTATAGTTGAATGGAAAAAATAACTAATTTTGACTGATGAAGTCATGTTTCGCAAATGGCAAACCGCAAATGGGATCTACGGCAATCTGCGCTAATTACCTATCTAGTGGTGGTTCCATAAAATAATAAGTTATAATAAGTTTGCTGCAATCTCTTAGTATTTATAAGTCCATTATAACGAGATAAGTACATATTGATTGCTGCACAATAAGTATCTACAGATATCGTAAATCAAATAGCATTATCTGAACATTATTGGCTTAGCAATATATTATTTCCTTGGCTAAAATGTGTCACCAAATAAAGAAAACCAACAAATACATATACATAAAACCATTTATGAATCAATCCGATATTATACACTATTAACTAGTCTATTTTTACGTGAAATTTTGGTAGGAAATACAAGTTACTTAAATGAATAATGAGGCAGTAGTGTTTATAAATCTGGCTATAGGCTTTAATATTAAAGATTTATATTAAAAAAACAAAATCAGAACCCCGAAAATAAGATGGGAGAAAGTTCGATTTGTGTGCAGCTTTGTGCAGAGAAAAATACAAGGGTGTATTTATATACTGTGTTAATAGGTTGTATGGATCCATATATTGCATTGATTTCTTTTCCCAGGTCCATGTGTTGTGACTTCACAGGCAAATCATGAGGCATTACTTTCTTATAAGTATAAATAGCGGGAAACTTATTGGCTTTTCAGTACTATACTACATCATTTATGGGAGGTATTTATTAGTAGTCCAGAAAAGAAAAAGATAGATTCACTGAGTATTATATTATTCAACAAATATTAGTTGGCAATTTTGATACTGGTTCTTGATATTGAAATATAATATGAAAACCCATACCTGTTATTGTATGATTAATATAGTATAAATAAAATGGATATATATTAAAACTTACCTTATAATAATTAGTACAATATTTAATTATGTTGAAGGAAATATATATAATTTATTTTAAAATTAGTTATACATATTTAGCTACCATAAATAACTAACTTTATTAGATATTACTTTACTATTTGTGGTTTTGACTGAAATTAAATATTAAGTTAGACAGTTACAGGAGTCTTAATATGTTTGTTAACTATATAAAATTTATGCTTTTTACCTAACAATCCCCAAACAACAGCAACATTTTCAATAACTATATTAACTGGAATAGTAGCTAACGCACCAATAATAAATAAAATAAACCTCCACATGCCAAATCTATAAAAAGAAAAAGATTTCAGCACTCCAAAAATATACATATAAATGTTTACAGCACCAATAAATGCACATATTACATCAAAAAACTGCGGACAAGGTATAGGACATAGAGCAGCAAGAAATACATTGCTGGTTGAAAGAGGAAGTGTAACCCAAGAATAGCATGATATAGCTAACCATATTTTGTAAGTCAATGGCACTTCTTTAGAATGCACAACAAGTAGAATACCTTGAATCCATCGCTTGCGCTGCTGGATGAAGTCCCAGAGTGTAAATGGAGACTTTTCCCACATCTCTCCCTCGACAAAGTTAAATGAATATCCTTCTTTGTATGCCTTCATAGCAAAATAGCAGTCTTCAGCCACTGAACCATCTAACCCATTGTCAAATGATACCTTTTTCTCTGCTCCCACCTTTAGACAAAGAAAATATAGTAAATAAATCTTTATTGTGTACATTACATATTTTATTAAACTGTGTAATTTTTTTTTATGTATTGAACTTTACTTTCTGTAATCAATGAAATAAATATTTTTTATATTTTTTTTCTTTATTAATTTATACACATTTTTTTTATTGAAAGTATTTTCATATAAAGAATATAACTACACAGTAGTACGAAAATACTGAATGTATTTAACATACACCTATATAAATTTTTAAAAACTTACTTGAGTAATTACGTAGGACCCTTTCCAGCTAAATAAGGGTTTGTGAAATATATAAAACTGAAGTCTTAGTTTGCCCATATCATCTGCTACCCGGAAGCTATCCGCCAAAGTAGTCAACCAATTAACTACATGCTCATTAGCATAGGTGATGAGTCCTTGACCAAATTGATGTTGTCCATCCAAAACAAAATTTAATACACCTCTAATTGAATTTTCTGTAAGCAATGTTTCTTCATCCAAATGAACAATCCAGTCTGTGTCATTTAAAATATTGACACTATCTTCCAAACAATATTGCAAAGCACGAGATTTAAACAAAGCACCAGTCTTGGTCTTGTATTCCAGAGGGACTACAATTTCACGGACTTGTGAATGCTTGGGCAGATTTATGGCCTTATCAGTCACTACTTCAATCATAAAGTTCTTCAACCCGGCATCATCACAAAGATTCATGTTCCTTGTAACATTATTCCTCACTAGTTCAGGGAAATCCCCTCTGGTCACAACTCGGATACAAATAAACGGAGCCAGCAGTGGTGATCCCTTCATTTGTACTTTTCCAGGAAATGTATTATACAGAGTGAGTCCACAAAAGTTGAACATTACTTGAGGAATGGTCATCAGGACCAATAACCGAAGAAGATACAATAAAATAGTACCAACCACTCCATACTCTTCAAAAGCATTAATTTGAACTTTTTCATTATCATCTAAACTTATAGCTCCAGAAAACACAAGAAAGAAGTATATGAAGAATAATAAAAATATGCAATGAATAATGTGTCTCAATCTTCCACGAAGCATTCTGGAAAAAAATATATAAATGTTATTATAAATTTCAAGAATATTTACTCTACTGAATATTTTACTGTACTGAATTTAGAAATAAAATTAATGTATTCCTCCTAATTTACCTGTTTAATTTAAATAGAAAAAAATAACAGTGTATTATATATTTTATTTATAGAACTAGGTAGATATTTAATAATATTTTACCGTATAAAAATATTTATATTCTGAAACATTTTGTAAAAATATTTACAATAAAAAAACTATCGACCCTCGACCCAAGCAAGCAGGACACCACCACAGACTACAAATAAACACAACTGTCTATAACGAACTTTAAAAAAACATTCACAGACTAAAAATATAAAATATGTTTCAAAATAGGCACTAACTAATAGTAGAGTACTTTCAACTAAGATTGAGTTTCACCAAAATGATTTTAAATCGGTAATAAATGAGGAGTTTTCTTTTTGCCGGTTCCAAAATATTCCACAAGATGGCAGCAGGAGAGTAGTAGTAGTATTCTTTTTCCCGAAGGAAAGGCAAAGAGCTGGCAGCAGGAGAGATATCCACAAAAACTGTCAAAAAAGGCTGGGGCCTTATTCCGAGTTTGCAACTGCTAATCACGACAAGACGTTGCGCAAACTATAAATATGGAAATATAAGCTCTGTTCCAATGGATATATAGTATGTATTAGGTTGGCTATTATGGTTCCAATGGATATATAGTATGTATTAGGTTGGCCATAGTTGGTGAAATACACGAATTTTTCGCAAGGTTGAACATGTATGGAGCATTGGAATTTCAACTTTAAAATTAACAGGATAGAACTTTAATTTCAATACCCGTACTTTACGCAAAATGCGCGACGGTGAACGTGTTAAAACTCGAAATAAAGCCCCTGGGGCCTTATTCCGAGTTTGCAACCGCTAATCACGACAAGACGTTGCGCAAACTATAAATATGGAAATATAAGCTCTATTCCAATGGCTATATAGTATGTATTAAGTTAGCTATTATAATGCAGCCATCTTAAAATACACGAATTCTTCGCAAGTTTGAACATGTATGGAGCATTGGAATTTCAACTTTATAATTAACAGGATAGAACTTACTTTTCAATACCCGTACTTTACGCAAAATTCGCGACGGTGAACGTGTCTGAACTCGGAATAAAGCCCCTGTTTCTATTGGTTTCTATAGATGAGTAGTCTATATAGACTACTCAAATATAGACTCGAAATTCCCTATGAATTAAAACTAAATTTTGGTATTGCAAGACGTGTTATATTTTTACCATATTTTGTCACTTTTATATGTATCTACTTACTCGTTATTCTTGCTCTCTATAATCTTTAGTAGATACCCTGTCAAGAAAAACATTGTAAAAAAGACTATGGTACCTTAGAAATTCAAATTTAATTACTAATATGATGATATTTAAAAGAAAAAATATTGCTTAAGTTGGTGCCTTACGGCACCAAGTGCAAAGTGCTCAGGATATTAGTGTATATGTTAAACAAAGTTAAGTAAATTTTATAAATTATTCTTATAAAGGTATTTGTTTTCCTATTTACCCTAAATTTTGAGTGTATTTTATATATTACCGCTATCTATTTTGACAGTTTTTGTAGATAGCGACTAAACGCCATCTGTTGCGTTAAATAATAACTACTGGAAAACTCCTCATTGCCTTATTAATAACAAAATTGTATGAAATAACAGTTTAGTTTATTTTCATTAAACTTAACCTAGGTACATTTATATTAATTAACAAATGTAAATAAGTATAATAAAGTAGTTTTATATAATATTGATAGTAGAAGTAAATTGCATATTTTAGAATACCTAAAGGTTAACTATAATTATACATGCGTTTCCAGCCACTGAACTAGGAATACCTGTGTCCAGAGACTGGTTTCGATTCTCATAGACTTTAATACCTATTCGGTAGGCAAATGCCTACCGAATAGGTATTAAAGTCTATGAGTCTATAGGTATTAAATCAACAAATTAAGATATATTTATGATAATTAATAAAAATAAATGAAAGATCTCCAAAGCATTAATTTAGTTACTTGCACTGTAGTGTATACGTACATATATACGTTTTTACATAGATATATTATCTTACATACTTACCTATACATATACATGTTAATCATTCAACTCGAAGTTAACAATAATGTTATTCCAATTTATTTATTCATATTAATATTTTATTTATTATTATTATTATACGTGATAACATTTAATTTAACTTTAAAGTTTTCTGTTTCATGTTATGTTTTATTTTTAAGCCAGCAAAAATTTTCAAATCTTTATTTAGTTTATTATATAGAAATACTCCAAGGAAGGGAAAAAAAATCTTATAAATGAAGTTTTAATAGGGGCATCATAGGGAAAAAGATGAGTCTTCCGATTTATTACGGACTCTTTGTAGTTTTTAACTGAAAGTTGGGAATGCTTTTTACTTATTATGTTTTTTATAAACAGTTGACGAACATTAAGCACTTCACAATCATTGTAAAGTAGGTATGAAGGATATCTCATAGGACGGTATGTACTTACATTAAAAATAGTTCGAATTGCTCTCTCCAAGTGTAAAAGAGTTGAGATGTTAGTACCTCCCCATACTGTTATACAGTATGTCACTAGAGATTGACATAAGGCAAGGTATATTGTTTTAAATGATTTAGGTTCCACCACATTGCGTAATATTTTAAATAAGTATATTATGTACGTATGCGCTTTGTTAGGGCAATAACATTATTTCTAAAATTTAAGTTTTGATCAATTTGAACACGGAGATATTTTGTAGACGATGATCTCTGAAGAGATGGACAGGAGCAAGCCAAATTTATGCTGTTACAAAGATGAGCTTTTATATTGTTTGGGGGCATAGATTGTTGGGAATTATTTCTTATTGAGAAAGTCATATAAATAGTTTTATTAGGATTAATATGCTTAATATTATAGTTTATAAAGTTACCATTTTACAGCAATGTTAAATCCTTCTTGTGCAAAGGAAAATACTTGTGGCCATGTTTTTGCTTGGAAACATAATGCTGTGTCATCTGCAAATGATATAATCTTATATAGATATAGATCAGGAAGGGCGTAGGGCCCAGGATACTTCCCTGGGGGATACCGTATAATACTGGAAAGTATACTACCGTGTAATCTGAACTGATAGAGTCTTCAATTTTAACACGCTGTTGACGTTCAGATAAAAAATCTCTATCAGGTCCAACTCTATCACCTATGTTTACCTCTAACACCTGTGTTTTCTAATTTATTTAGAAGGAGGGAGATGGAGACTGTGTCAAACGTCTTTGCTAGATCCAAAAAAATGTTATACATTTATTACCAATATCCATATTATTTACTATAAAGTTTGTGAGTTCATGATAAAGTTTGTGAGTTCATGGACAGCATCTGAAGTCGATCTATTTCTTCGAAAACCATAATGTTGATCCGATAACAAGTGGTGTTTTTCCAGATACTCTAATAATCTGACATTTATTATTTTCTCCAGTATTTTCATGAAGCTAAAAAAACGCGCCCCGGCGGCGCGCGGACGGTCACGGTTTTTACCTTCATGAGTATTTTAGATAAAGAAGTGAGTATTGAAATTAGACGATAATTGTTGACACAGCATCCATCACCATACCATCCGTATAACCATAATGTTGATCCGATAACAAGTGGTGTTTTTCCAGGTACTCTAATAATCTGACGTTTATTATTTTCTCCAGTATTTTAGATAAAGAAGTGAGTATTGAAATGGGACGATAATTGTTGACACAGCATCCATCACCATACATCATTATAAATAGGGCGTATGACAGATTTTTTAAAAACGGAAGGAAATGTTCCAGTAGAAAGACATAAATTACAAATATGTGCAATAGGAGGAATAAGTATATGCTATGAATTTTAAAAATTTTGGTAGATATTTCATCCCATTCTACTGCATCATTTTTTAAAGACATAATTATATTTTCAACCTCCTCATAATCCGTGTCATAATACATCACAAATGAGTTTGAAATGGATCTATTTTTATTTATTGTGAAAAATCAGGTGTAATAGGACTTTTGTTTATTTTCGTGGCTAAATTTTTACCAACACTGGCGAAGAAACTATTTACCTCATTTATTTATTTCTCTGGGGTTTCAGATGATAGTAGATGAGGTGCCTTTGGTAGTGTTTAAGTTTGCAATATTCTTAATGGCCTTCCAGGCCTTCTTATTATTAGTACCTGCTTTTCTTAGGTACTCCCGATCGTAATCTCTTTTAATTTTTTTAAGTAGGTTGTTGCAGAAGTTTCTATACCTAGTATATATCACTTTTATGTTAATGTCTGTAGGGGATAGTTTGACTTTGGCATGTAATTTATGCACAAAAAACATGGCAGTTGCCATGTTTTTATTAAGTTTTAAAACAATACAATTAGCATTGTTATAAACCGGTTCTTCAATTATTACGTTGTATTTATCTTTAGTATATACTACTATACCATCGTTTTGATTAAAAGATTTAGTTGAAGAATAGTGATTATATCCGGATATATTAGGAACAATAGTGCAATGGAATATCCAGCATTCTGTGAGTGTAATTAAATCACAATCCAGCTTAATTCGGGTCAAAAGAGTAAGGAAGTTCAAAAAGTTACGTCCTATGCTTCTTATATTTTGTGTTATTATGTTAAGATTATTTTTGTGATCAGGAATTAAGTAATAGCAGTTTTCGGAGAAAAGAGGTAGCATTCTGATATTGTAAAATTATCAATGGGTGCGTTTTGTTAGCTGGTAATGTTAGCGCGGCGCAGCATTGGTCGTTTTTTTTTTGGAAAAAAATCAATAAATACCAACATCTGACGTTAGTAACAGCCGTTTTTTTTTTGCGAAATGTTACCAATAAATGTTAACATTTTTAGCATCGCTTTTGAGCTGAATTTTTATTGTTAATTTTTGACAGATGTCCGCATTTTCCTGGGAATTAGGTTATTATTTGTCTTAAAATAATGGCGTTTAAAATGGAGCGCGATTAAAATTTAAATGGACGAATAAAAAACTCCCGGCGTAAAAAAGCGCTCACGTGTGAACACATAGCCGAGACGTCATATGGTTTATTCGAAACGTTTAAATTAACGCACGTAAAAACGTCGAAAAAGCGCTCATACGAACGTAGCCTTATAGATGTGTTACTATGTTTTAGACTGATGCTATCAAAATATGGTGTTATTATACTGAGCCATATTGCACTGAATTTAATACCCAATATCGTTTTTAAGCAGAAACTGTAATTGTCATTACTTTTTATCCCATTTATTAAAATTAAATTTTATTTACGATATTTTAGAATTTTATATAATATTATGAGATATTTTAATTTGTATTTTTTTAGTGAAAATATGTAAAAATAATTTGCTATTCTTTTTATATAATATTTTAGTTTATATTTATTAATTATGTTGAATTTATTGTATTTAAATAAGACCCAACATATTTTGTTTTTGTAAATGTTTTATTTTTGTGTTTTTGTTTATTATTTCTATTAATCTGAAAACTATTCATCGTATTATAATTTACTTTAATACAGTGAATATACTTCAAAAATTACCCAAATCCGTTAAAAAATGTAGGTATTTTAATTTTTGTATAATTGAAATTATTAAAAGTACTCTCTATAGACAATAGGTACAAACCTCAGTTATTAATCTAAGATACAAACTTATTTTTTTATTTATCTAAACTGCTTAATAGGATGATTTTTATCTATAGGGAATAAAGATAACCCTTTTTCATTTCAAAATTAGGTACTGTAGTGATATAGATTTTTTAGGAGATGAGAAAAAGTATTTAAAAAAAATTAAAATGAAATAAATATTTTTTTTATATAGGTATTTTTTTACATAAAACATGTAAAAAAATACCTATATAAATAAATTATTTATTTCATTTTCATTTTTTTTACATAAAACATGTAGAAAAATACCTATATAAATAAATTATTTATTTCATTTTAATTTGTTTTTAATCTATCAGTGTTATAAGCATTTTCTACTCCCATTATCAAGCATATCCCCACCCTGGTTAATGAACTTACTTATGAACTGTTGTTAAAACTGCGCATTTCGCTGACAAAAATATATTTAAGCAAAAATGACTCATATTGTATTATACAATAATATCAAAACAATTTTAAACCTTAAGAGATAATCCCTTTCATAGGGTTACACTCTCAAAGGCATTTAATTTCCTTGTTTGATAAAGTTTGATTAGGATAATGCTTACTACTTGAGGGAAGGGTACTTGAAATAAAACCTCGGATAGTAAAGCAAGACTAATTTTATTTGAATAAATTATGAGCTTATATACTATACCTATGAGAATTTCATTAGGGAGCGTTCAAGTATTACGTAACGCAATTTGGGGGAAGACCCCCCGTCTTGTAAAACGTTACGATGCGTTACAGGGGCGGGAGGGGATTTCGAACAACGTGTTACGCAACATTGTTTTTTTTATTTAAATAAAAAAAAATGGGAATTAAAATCTCCTAAGTTAGCAACCTTTTTTTTAATTATTACCGCAAACACGATTAAAACAATAACAAAGGTAGTTTAGAGACTTTTCGGTACTTTGCGCAACATAATTGTGATTTTTATAGGTAAAAATGCTCATTTAGGTGTTACGTAACGTTTTAGGAGGGGGAGGGAGGGGGTACATAACAACGTTATGGCACGTTACATGGGGGGGAGAGAGGGTCAAAAATCTTCGAGATATGCGTTACGTAATACTTGGACGCTCCCTTAGAATAAAAATATGACACGAACAGATGACATTTAATTTAAGTTGAAAAATGGAATAAAATTATTGTTATAAAAAAGAAAACAATTTGATGGCCTCTTTGCATAGACTAAAGGCTGATTTTCAACAAAATAGGTTAATTAACGAAGTTATCAAGCAATAATATTGAATATATAGGTATTTGTGATTTATTCCCAAAATACTTAAAACAACTCGACTGTCAATGCGTTCTTTTCCCGTTTGAGAACACCGTTAATTATTACACTAGTAAAGGTCATCTCTCGTTTATGGTCGCAATCGGCTAATTTTGGAACGCTTCCGAGTGTGCGATGATCATCCAGGTATTAATAAATGCGTTTCGGAACGTAATCTTTAATTGATCTGTGGGTGAGTGAGGGTGACGTTTATTTATTAAAAAAAATATCACTGAAATCTCCAAATAAATTGTTTAATTTTCATTCTACAAAATGTGTTTTTTTATAATATGATCAGTCGTTAATTAAAGCGACGACTATTAGAATATAACGGTGCAATTGTAATGTTCAATAAAGTAATTTAGTGCGTGAAACAATGGCCTCTCAGATGGTTATGTCTTGAATGAGAGAAAGTGCTCACCATTCTTACTAATATAGAATGGTAACTCACGGGTCGATATGAATACGAGTATGTCTGTATCAGATTTATCGGTTGGATGTCGTTTTGCTGATTACTTTGCAATATGCGGACTAGATATTGATTCTGGTCTAGAGCCTGATAGACTTTGTGGTGAGTGTTGTTTACTTTAGCTTATGAACTCGCAGCTGGATGTTAGCTATATAGGTACTTTTTTTTATTTAATTTTCAGTCAATTTGAAAGCATGTGACTTTGCAACCACCTTATGGTAACAAGGGTACAATGATTATGACCAACCTGTTTACACTTTGAAGTGAAATTATCTATTATTCTTCATTTGTCATGGGAAGCTTATTACCAGTCATACAGGTGACATTTTTCTGTTGGTGAAATTGTAGGAGCAATTTTTACACATTGATTTTTTTTAGGTGATAACTTACATGTGTCTCCATTAGACAGATCATACAAAGGGAAGGTATTAGCTCATTATCCTGACAATGTGTCAAGCAATGCATTTGATGAACATGCTGTTTGTATGGTATGATATTTTAATTTTTATATTTTTAAATAATCC
Organism: Monopis laevigella; assembly: GCA_947458855.1. NCBI lineage: Eukaryota > Metazoa > Arthropoda > Insecta > Lepidoptera > Tineidae > Monopis > Monopis laevigella. The sequence continues at coordinate 26,268,353 of OX381578.1, forward strand.
TATAATATGTAATATATTTTGTCCTGTTCACAATATAAGATCTAAGCTTTTACTATGTGTACCAGAAACAATGATACTAATAGATATTATATTTAATAAACACCTAGATCATAGAAAATAGTACTATATTGTTTTCCTATGTGTGGGATTCAAACCCATGAGCAATAATAATGTAAATAGGGGTGACAAATGCCAAACTTAAAATAAGGATTGTAGGTTCATCCCTGGCACTGGTGTGTCCAAAATATTGCCTAAATTTCAAAAAAACTGTTGTAAGTCAAAAATACTGAGGCTGCAAACTTAGGTTTACCTTTTTCTACCTGTTTGAAAAGCAAAGTTTGTTATGTTCCAAATTGCCTTAGTGACATTTTTGTTACACACCATTATCACAGGAAAAGCTTTGGTTGGTAGTAATTAAAAATAAAATGCTTTTTGAATATGCAGACACTGTTTGATAATAATTATATGAATGAATAAAAAATATTTATTGCACAAAACCTTAATACTATTGTAAATAGGCTTAATGCCTTAAGCATTATCTACCAGCTAACCTATGGGAGATTGACCATTAACAGGCAGTGTTAATTAATGTAAACATACATATTAATATACAAGGACATATAAATAAATTATTAGGTAATATAACAATACATTATATGTAATAGTATACATTAATAATAATACATAGACATAAATAACATAAGTATATACAAGCTGAATTTTTCAAATGTGCCTTTATGGCCAAATTCTAAACTACAAGGAATAGCAAAAAATTCTTAAAGGAGCCTATGCATGGGATTATTTTATTTATATTAAATAATAATTGAAATTAACCCTTTATTTTATATAATATTTAAATTATATTAAGTATAATTATTTATTATTAAATTTATAAAAGAAATCATTAAAATCCAATTTGTGGATGGTAAACAAACATCTGTCAAAAATTATCACCAAAAAACCACCTTTTAACACATGTTGAAATTGTTAGTTTTTGATCTTAGCAATTCCAGTTAAATTCAGATGTTAACATTTTTTGGTAATGGAAGGACTTTTACCAAAAAAAAACAATGATTTGCGCTAACATTTTCTTCGTGTTTCATATAAGTTATATAATTGTTTTAGCTCTGTTTACCAGCTGGGTTACAATTCCGTACACAAAAACATTCTTTAGAACCAAAATTTCATAGTTTTGTTGTAACCAGAGAAAATGCATCCAGGTATTATGGATTTAGCCTCATATTCTATGAAGAAGTTAGGAATAGAAACATTTGCAGTGCCATGCATACATTGCAGGTAAGTTTGTACAAGATATTTACTTTTACTTCTAGCAATATTTATGGTTTGGCTCAGTGGCTGATTTACAGATAAAATAATGTATAAGTAATAATAACAGCCTTTGTCAGCATATATAACTTATTTTTTCAATGTAGTAGTAAAAAGTTATTCCAGAAATTAGTTTATATGAAAATGACTGCTATAAGATCTGCAGCTATTTTATGTATGCATAAATAAATTTTATTCTGCACTGTAGAAGATGTACCCTTTTTTTTCTCTACGCTATTAATCTGCTCTGAACATAACAGGGTTTAAAACAAATCAGGGTTGCCTTTTATTAGCAACTCAATATTGTTTTATTATTTTACTTCTTATATGATAATTAAAATTAATAAACCCATTAAGAATTGTGTAATATTTCAGGCAATGTATATAACAGAACTATCAAGTGGCCAAACTCCTCCAGGTTACAGAAAATCATCGGGAAAAGAAAGCTCCCGATCCCTTCCTCGCTCATTTAAGTTGGCTCCACATACCGGTGCTGCTCTTACATACTATGATATTACCAAAGATAAACTCTTTGTAGCTAAAAGTATAGCGCTTATATGCCAATTCCCTTATGCCAGAGTAGCGCAATTGTTTTTAGAAAATTTATTTAAGTGAGTATAATTTAAAATATTACTATTTACTATTCCTTTTTTAATATATTTTTGTAGTCCCACCATTTTCGTAGAGCCTAAAAACTAACACCATTATTCATAAAAACATTGAGCTCTTGAAGACCACTTTAATTAAAGTAGGTCTCTTTTTTTAGCAACAAAAATAAATATAATAAAAGTAGTTTATCTAAACTAATGTGTTCTTTAAGGACTCAATAAGTTTTTATGAAAAGGCCATTAGCCTCAAAAGTGTTAACTTTCCAGGTCTTTACCCCGTCAGCCCGGACCAGGCTTAAGCCCAGAATCTTATGTGTATAATTTACTATATGAGGTGCCAGTTCCACTGCCAGGACAAGCCCTGAGACTTTACTTGCCTCCCGCTTTACCTCATTTGGAGCCCATTCCTGTTGTAAGTAACTTTTTTATCACTTATGTAGTTAGTGCCCGCAACTTCGTGTGCATGTTCTTATAAACGGAAAAAATTAACACCGCCCAAGTAGCAAAATTCTCTTATACTTGTTTACTTATAAGACCAAACATTTTATAGCACACTAATAGACGCTTTGATTAAAATCACTGATCTTATATAAGCAGCTGATAAGACTATTTGTGCTACAAGCACTTTCGATTCTATTAGGTAGTCTTATAAACATTTACAAAAACATATTAGACTATTTACACTACAAGCACTTTTGATTGTATTACGAAGTCTTATAAACATTTACAGGATTACATTATGTGATACTTATAGGAGTCTTAGAATGCTAATTATAAAAATAAGTAAAAGCTCCTATAAATGCATATAATAAGACTATTTATACTTTTTAACGTTTTGTTTTATCTTCTATAAGAAAAGTTCTCCTGTAAACGTTTTGGGTAAAGCTACTATATGTCGTCGTGACTTCTATTGGATTGCTAGCACCAAACTATAGGTAAGATTCTACTTATATGTGACCTGCATTTGCTATAACTAGAGTGATCAGTTTTAAACAATATGGTGTCCATGACTATGATCCTATAGTAGCATTAACTTGACTACATTGTAAAGCTCCTGATAAATGCATTACAATATGGACGGCGATCCTATCTGTTTATTTACTAATAATTAATGAATAAACAAATAATAATTATGGTTTCTTTTGAAGGCGTATAAAAATATGTTTATTATCATCGAATACTTTACCAAAAAAAAATTATTTCGCAAGTTAATTTCTTTATATAACAGTGAAAATACAACGAGTTATCAACCTATATTATGATTATGTATAGTATTAAGATTACTTTGCAGTTGCAATATATATAAAGATTCAATCGACACCACCATTACAAATTTAATGAAAAATGAATTCTCTAGTATTGGCTACTAATCACGCTGATTCTGTGCGAGTACCAGATCTTTATAGGATACAAAGATCTTGTAGAAGCACCCAATAAAATAATAATAAAATCAATTTGCACTTTACCGGACTATAACAAAATTACTATTGGACGCAATAGTCCTGTAAAGTGCGCCCAAATGCGGTCTTATAAACGGTAATAGGATTTCTATAGGACTTAAATATATCTGGTCCTAGGATACTTACAGGACCACATTTTACTACTTGGGCGGGCACGCGGAACCTAGAGTTATATATTACGTTCTATTATTTATTTCTCGCGTCTTCCAGTATTTACTTTTTTTTTCAAAAAAAAATCAAAGTACAGAGAAATTTCGATTTTATTATATGTTAAACATATTTAATTGTACAAAATACAGATTTACATTAATATAAAAAAATAAATACCTAACTAAAATAATAATATTAACAATACTTACCTTAAGCGTACAAACACTGTTTGTCAAGCAAAATTGCATTTTCAACGAAGTTTTCGCCGCGAAGTGACTTTTCGATTCTATATCTATATATATACATGAGCTTGTACAGGGGCCTTCCCAATAAGCCTCATCGACACATCGATCGTCGTGTCGTTTGATAAAATTGTATAGGAAAATTAGTCTATGGTTAGCGCTCGATCGACAAGAAACGTCAAATCACATCTCCGATTATAGTATGTCAATATGGCTTATCGGTAGGGCCCCTGACAGACTGACTTACTCACTAACGCCCAGCCGAAGCTACTGCTAGCTAGGATTATGAAATTTGGACAGTAGATTCCTTTTATATTGTAAACTCTATTGTAAGCAGCGATACTTCTAGTGAATACTATGATGCTGGCGATACTGATTTGGACGTTTTGTTAAGAGAGGAGCTCATGTTACACAGAAAAAACTTTAATGTATGTCACATTAACGCACAAAGTGTTCCTGCACATTACACTGATCTTCTTAATACCTTCACTTTTCCTGATATTCTCGACGCCATTCTTATTTCTGAAAGTTGGTTCAAGCCTTCACTTCCTTCTACTTCTTATTCGCTTCCAGGATACGTTCTTATTCGCAATGATCGCACTGGGCGCGGCGGAGGTGGGATTGCGATTTATCTACGTACTGGTCTTTCTTTTAAAATTATTCGTTGCTCGCCTGCGTTGTATACTGCATCTTGTGAATATCTATTCATAGAAGTCAGTTTTTCTGGAAGAAACATACTCCTTGGAGTTGTCTACTGTCCGCCGTCCATTAATTACTTTTCTGGTCTTGAGATCGTGCTAGATGAAATTGTAACCGACTATTCTCATAATTTAATCATGGGAGACTTTAATACATGTCTTCTAGATAAACATCCTATAACGAAAACTCGCGCTTCCAAACTATTAAATATAATTTCTTCATGTAATCTATCTCTTTTACAAACTGGCCCAACTCACCATCTTAATTCATCTGATACACTTCTTGATATAATGTTAACCTCTCGCCCCGACATAGTCTCTTGTCATGGTCAGTTCATGGCTCCTGCGTTCTCTCACCATGATTTAATTTATGCATCTTACAAAGTCAAACCCCCAAAATTTCGCCCTCCAGTAGTTTTCATGCGCCACTTAAGCCGTATAAATATTGAAGAATTACGTCGTGATGCTAGCCGGGTTGATTGGAGTTCCTTTGAAGAAGCAGGAAATATTGATGATATGGTAGTCGCTTTCAATTGCGAGATCCTAAAATTATATGACTCTCATGCTCCTATTCGTCCAACGAAATTAAAACGTCCACCTGCTCCTTGGATTGATGATGTAGTTCGTGGAGCGATGAGGAAGCGTGACAGTGCTTATCGTAGATATAGACGGCAGCGCAGTGATGAAAGCTTGGCTGCGTTTAGAGTTGCAAGAAATCGCTGCAATCAGTTGGTGAGGACAGCCAAACGCCGCCATTTTCAGGATAATATTTGCAACAAATCTCCCTTTAATACTTGGAAGTTTCTAAAATCATTGGGTCTGGGTCGCTCTCAAAACCAGGCTTTTCTTGGTTCTATCACACCTGACCAGCTTAATGCTCAGTTCGCATCAGCCTCGACATTGGATGTGGATACCAAGATAAAAACGTTGGCTGAGGTCGCATTGTTGCCGATGGCTGATGTTGCACCATTTGTGCTCGAAGAAGTCTCTGCCGATGAAATCTTTAAGACGATTGGATCAATAACTTCAAAAGCAATGGGATGTGATTCTATCGGTCGTGCTATGATCGTTATCATTCTTGACATACTCTTACCCCGTATAACTCATATCATTAATTTTTCCCTCACTTCTTGTCAATTTCCATCATTATGGCGCAAAGCTTTCATCATACCACTTCCCAAAATATCCTCTCCAACACTTCCTACTCATTATCGTCCTATTTCTATTCTACCATTTCTATCTAAGGTTTTAGAGTCTGTAGTACATAAGCAACTGACGCTCTTTCTTCAAAACCATGAACTTTTAAATCCTTTTCAATCTGGTTTTCGATGCGGTCATAGTACAACTTCAGCTTTACTTAAAGTAACTGAAGACATCAGAAATGGCATGGATGAAACCAAGGTCACAGTACTTGTACTGATCGATTTCACCAACGCCTTTAACACAGTCGATCCCGATTTGCTAATCGCTATTCTGTCTCGTCTTAGATTCTCTCCAGAGACTCTTGCGTGGTTTCACCAATACCTTCATGGACGTCGGCAACAGGTGCGGGTTGACCAATTGTCATCAGTTTGGTGTGAATTACGTACAGGCGTTCCACAAGGTGGCATACTATCTCTATTGCTTTTCTCCATGTTTATTGACAGTATCACCACATCGCTTCACTGTCACTGTCACTATCACTTGTACGCCGATGACTTGCAGCTTTATGTGCAGACAGACATCAACTCACTGAATAGTGCAATAGCTTGGCTTAACTCTGATCTTTCAAATATATTGGCTTGATCTACTAGATTTGGTGTTGCTGTCAACCCGGCCAAATGTCAATCTATCATTATTGGGAGTTCCCGCCTCTTATCAAAAGTTGATATGGCCAAGATTGACTTTGTTCGGTATGACAGTAAACCGATTGCGTTTTGTAGCGAGGTTAAGAACTTGGGTTTATATCTGGATTCTCATCTTAGCTGGAAAGCGCAAGTAACTAATACTAGTCGTAAAATTTTTTCTTCGCTGCACTCTCTCAATAAACTTAAACATTTTCTGCCTATAAAAGCTAAAGTTACCCTTGTTCAGTCTTTACTTCTTCCTTTGATTGATTATGGTGACGTGTGTTGTGTAGATCTTACGGAAGAATTACTAAACAAAATGGAACGACTACACAATGCATGCATCAGATTCATTTTCTGTCTGCGCAAATATGATCACGTCACACCTTATCGAGATAAGCTGAAATGGTTGAGGATACGAGGTAGGAGAAACAGCAGGGTTCTCTGCCTGCTCTACTCTTTGTTAAACGAACCTAACACTCCCAAATACCTCAAGGATAGTTTTACATCCCTCGGCTCGCATCATGATAGAATCCTTCGTTCTGCCTCTAACTCAACTCTTTCTATACCTTCTCATCATTCTACCTTTGTTTCAAAATCTTTTTCTGTTGCTGCAACAAGACTCTGGAATGATCTACCGGTGGACATTAGACAAGCTCCTAACAGGGGTATCTTTAAGAGACTAGTGTATAAACACTTTCTGAATGTGTGAATGTGTCTCCTTTTTATTATTCGTTTGGGCTCGCTCTCTCTCTCATCTCATCCTGTGTTTCTGCTTTAAATAATTATTGTGCTGTGGGTAGTGCTATATTGTGCTGTTGCTGTAATATTTGCTATTTTATTAATATGTATGTATATTATTAATATAGTTTATGATATGTATGTATATGTAGTCAGCATTAGTGTGTATGTATAATATTTGTATACTCTATTTCTTAAATGTATTTTACTGCACCTATTTTACCTACTTACTGCTTAATTTGTCCCAAAGGTTTGACTGGTAGAGAATGCCTAGCGGCATTAAGTCCGCCTTTGTACTAAATTTGTGCAATAAAGTTTTTAAATAAATAAATAAATAAAATAAATAAAGGCGGTATAAATGATTTTTAGAACGGTAAATATTTCGGTAATGGAAAATGCTACAGAGTTTAATTTCGGCACATATACTCTTTATAAATATTTTGAAAATTAATTGAAGGAGTTTCATCATTTTTGAAAATGCCATTTAGGTACTGGGAGAGGGGGATAAAGAAGGCATATTTTTGGCGACATCCAAAAATGCGCAGTGACATGTGCCACCGACGGACGGTGTGCCACGTGAAAATGGCGCGTTTGTTGAACATGAACGCAGACAGCCAAATAAAATTGACAAACATACCGTTAATCAAATTTTCTATCAAACATGCCAAACACGTAGTTTGTTGACAAACACGTCAAACATAACTGTAGACTACCAAATAATTTGTCAAACACGTAAAATTTGACAAATTATTTGAACGTTTACAGGGCGCTTTATATGTTTAGATTTATATATACAATTTGTCGTACATTTAAAAAAAAAATTGCCTACTTGAAAAACTGTACCCGAAAAGTAGATACATATGTAAATAATGTTTCCATTACGCCAAGTAAATTAAAGTGAAGGTTATTTCTAACGCTTGAAGACAAAGTGACCTATTTTACGTGTAATAAAAATGGCAAGCAATATTAACCACTTTTTTTGCCGACGCAGCAAAGCCTTGGAAAACCTTAGACACACTACAACGTCGCATAAAACAAGACATGACATAACTATGCTTTGCTTCTAAAAATACTTATTGTTGAACTGGTATACTCCACTAGTACCGAATAAACAATATTTAGAAAATAACTTTAATCAATTGTATACCAATCTGGCCAATGTATAGTAAATATATCTATAGGCCATTCTCTCTAGAGCCTGAAATTTATATTTCTCAATAGAATAAAAAATGCATTCACATATCACGTCCAAATCTCTTAAGGACCCCTTAAGAGATTTGTAGCGATGATGTGAAGTAGGAAGTAATGCACGCCACTTCGCGCGATCTTTACATACTTCCCAAGCTTCAATTATCCTTTTTTACATCTGTAATTTGATCCGTAAGACGCGCTTTGGTCAGCCTTCCACTATCATTATTATTAAATAATAATAAATACAACCACGGGTGGTTTTCAGTTCCCGAGAACCGTTTAAACGGCCTCAGGGTACCCAGAGGAGGGATTAACCCGTCCTCATTTGGCCGATGTTATTCGGAGGCAACACCTAACAAGTGGCGAGCTTATTGCGGTGTTTATGATGGTATAGCCTCGTTGTATAAAGCAGTCACCCATCCCAGGTCCGGCCTTGTTGTCATCTGCTTAACTTTGGCTTAACACTAGGCTGGGGCCACTTTTATTTTAAATACATTTACCATAAATATAAATAATAAAACTGAAGATGTATAATTAAATATTTTTCCAGGTGATACGAATGCCAAATATTCCAGAAGAATTGCCTCTTTTGGACTACCCTCTCCGTGTAATGTTTTCATTGCTTGGGGTGGAATATGTTGTGCAGCTGTTTACTTGTGTCCTTTTGGAAAATCAGGTCCTGCTTCGGTCTACTGGTAAGAACTTATAATTATACTTATATTATTTTGTAAAGTATTCTGTATTCATTTCTTTTTTTTACCTAGATATCGTCATATTAAAAAATGTGTCAGTATTATTATCTGGATGTTGTCTCTCTGTATGTATCCAGACAGTTGATGACTGTTTACCAATAATGACCAAAGATTGTGACGAAATTGATTAATTTCATAATTTCTTATACTCTACATGTGGGGTATAAATATTCAATAGTCTAATCTAAAACTTCCTCCCTTCAACTCCAATTCTCTATTCAGCAAATAGCCATTAACAACCACTTTTACGTGTTTGTAAAAGGTGTACTTTTTATGTGTTTTAGAACACATATAGATTTAACGACGGCTAATTGTGGATTAAAGTTCATCAAAAGCCCAAGTTGAGGCAGTGACTATTATTTTTTTAAAACAAAGCTCTAGGCTTGTACTATGTGTACCAGAAACACCGATACTAATACATATTATATTTTATAATCACCCAGACCATGACAAACTGAAAAGCGTATTATTTATCGACTGTCAAACTATTGATGTGGTTATGCTAAGCCCTGTTGTTTACAATAACTGGTTCACAACAACCGGACTTTAAGGCGTTATAGGAATCAACACATATTCTCAACAGTTTTACTATGGTCCTTGGTGATCACAGGGTGGCCACTTTCTGGAAAATAGGGAAAACCGAGAAAAGTCCGAATTTTCGGAGGGTTGGTAAAGTCAGGGAAAACACAGGAAGGCGAGGGAAAATTATAATTAAACTAGACTACTTGTAAACTTCTGACAATCTAAGGTCTAAGCGATATATTTTCCGAAAATATAGCAGAATCTAATAAATTTTGATTTTCCAATAATTTTAACAACATTATCTTTTTTTTTGTCTAAAATATTTTATTTATTTATTTAAATGAATATTTTTGTAAAAAAATCATCCTTTTTGGAGCCAATTAAGGTCAAGGATTTTTTTTAAGTGATTGAAATACTTGGAAAAAAATACCACTGCTTATCTATACTATATAATATTATAAAGCTGAAGAGTTTGTTTGTTTGTTTGAACGCGCTAATCTCCGAAACTACTGGTTCGAATTGAATAATTCTTTTTGTGTTGGATAGTCCAGTTATCGAGGAAGGCTATAGGCTATATAACATCACGCTACGACCAATAGGAGCAAAGATATAGTGGTAAATGTGTAAAAAACGGGAGAAATTATTTCATCTTTGAAGCCTTCCGTTGCGTGCGCCGTGAAAACGGTTCAAGATACACAAAAAATATGTATTAAAGAATAATCTAAATATATATAACTCAAAGGTGACTGACTGACATAGTGATCTATCAACGCACAGCCCAAACCACTGGACGGATCGGGCTGAAATTTGGCATGCAGGTAGATGTTATGACGAGGCATCCGCTAAGAAAGGATTTTGATAAATTCTACCCCCAAGGGGATAAAATAGGGGATGAAAGTTTATATGATAAAAAAATAACTATTCCACGCGGACGAAGTCGCGAGCACAGCTAGTTACACATAAATACAACGGTATTATATTTTTAGATTACAACAAGCTAATGCTAGTGGCAGAATGTATAGTGACATTGTTGCTGCCATTCTCGTGGGCCCACGTGTATGTGCCCATTCTCCCAGCACCGCTTTATCACTTCCTAGATGCTCCTGTACCTTTTGTAATGGGTAAGTTATGATTGCATAGTATTATTTAATTTGATTAAAGGATTTTTATTATTTTTATAAATATATACAAAAATGATATTAAAAATGAAATGAACATGTATAACAAGCCCAATACATTTTTTTCACTTTTAAATTAACCAAAAGCACAATATAAAAATAACTGGATGTTTTTATTTGTTACAAAAATTACATATTATTACTTTATACAGTTTTGATTTTTAATTATAAAAATATTACCTAATTTAATTATATTCTTTTCTTTCGACTTTATAACTCTTGATGAAATCAATTGTTTGTAAAATATGCTCAAAATCATTTGTTGATTTTTAAACAAATAGACCAGTTTACTAAAATAAATGAGCTCATAGATATAAAATATAGTACCAATAAGTTTTTCTAAATAACTAACCTAAATACATTTCTTTGTATTTTATTACATTTGTTTCAATAAAATTTTACTACAGCACTACTAGGATCAATGTTTCACTATATGAACTTTATATTGTTTTAGACTTATGTTATTATCAACCGATGAGTTACCTGCCGCTAAAAAGAATCCATCAATTTTTAAAATTTTATTAATAAACTTGCCAGGAAAAGGTTATAGCTGGTGACAAGATTCACTAGACAAAATCTAAAATAAGTAATTTTAATTGGTCCAGAACTTTTTAGTTTAGTCAGAACAAAAATTAAAAATGTTATGCTAATTTTTACCCACTAGCAAGTTTCAGAATAATATGAAATAAAATCATAATTATGTTAACATTTTCATTATTTTATAACAGGTTTACATTCCGAAAGTGCAGGAATATCATATAGTTCTGGAGGCCGTGGTTTGGTAGTGGGCTCGGAAGCCGCCTTGTGTCTGGTGGACATAGACAAACCAGATGTCCAGCTGCCTGAGGAGTTGCCCGTCTTCCCACACAGATCACCCTTCATTGAAGAAATCAACCATATTCTGGATAAGCATCAGGTTTTTTTTTATATGTAGGACAATTTACACATTGCTCTGGTCACAAACCAAGCTCTAGGCTGGTACTATATGTACCAGAAACAATGATAAAATACATATTATATTTTATTAACACTCTGACCATGTCAAACTGTACAGAAAAACATACTAATATGTTTTTGCAATGGGTGGGAACTAAACCCACAACCTCCGGGTACAACGCCAAACTTGCAACCTCTAGTCTACAGAGGTGGTCAAAATATTTACCATCACATACACATATAATATTTAGCAGCTATTTAGACTTTACCTATTTTTTTATTTATTTGCAGATACAAAGACCTGAGACTGAAGCTACAAGACTGCCTTTGAATGGTTCGTCACATAAATATATCAACGACTCCATGAGCACTAGCTGTACTTTACCCTCAGGTGAATACTTATTCAATTAAAATTTGCAGGGTTGTTAATGCTATAAAACTGCAAATTGCTGCAAACCGTTTTAATGGCAATGGTAATATTTTATTAAATATTTTAAAATATATAAGGCGGCGTTTTGCTGTAGTCTGTTGTATTTTGTGAATGCCTATCCGCACAACTATGTCTATTTTCCTCTTTAAATTACTTTACGATGCTGGGGCCTATAACCTATTCACTTTGAAATAAAAGCTTTCAATGTTTTAATTGCTCTTTTTATTTAAAAACACTTTGGAAAAAAACATTTGTACGGATTCACAGAAAAGAAACCACAGACTACAGCAATAGATTTCCAACAGTATTCTATAGACCTTTAAGAATAATTCTCTATATTTATTATAGGAGGGATAAGAAGAAAACATTCGTTCAACGACGTGTTAGAGTGGGACGAGAGCCGACCGCTGACGGGGTCACCGCCGGCCTCGCCCACACGACGAGCCACGCCGCCGCGCTCCGAGGCGTTGCAGAGGATCGTGGACATAGTGAGACGTACTGGTGAGACGTAACATATTCCTCCTACCACGTTCTAGAGGGCGACGAGAGCAGACCACCGACAGGGTACCCGCTGCGCTCCGAGGCGCGGTAGAGGATCGTAGACATAGTGAGACGTTACACGTTCCTCCTACCACGTGCTAGAGGGCGACGAGAGCAGACCACCGACGGGATACCCGCTGCACAGTAAAATTCAGTGTAGTGCAGAAGGCTGATTTGTACCAAATAAAAAATGGCGTCGAATGTACCAGCTGTCATTCGAACTGCAAAATAAAATTTGTACATTCGACGCCATTTTTAACTATATTCATTACATTTACAGATAGTTCATTTTGGTGCAACTCAGCCTAAGTCAATTTTATCTTACTGTTTTTGTATAGACGACTCTAAAAGGAATAAAATACTTATTTAATTATTTTCATCATAGTTTTTATAGTTATTAGTTTTTGTAGTTGATTCTGAAAAAAGGAGGAGGGATATAGTCTGTCCTACTGAATTTTTCCGTACCGCACTTGCTGCCCGTCATCAATGTGTTCTTGGGAGTAGACTTTACAATAAAATAAATAGGACTATAAACATATATTGGTTTGACAAATAATAGGTGCAAAAGTAACACAACTAAATATCTCCTTGGTCTTACATTTCAACAAACTGAAGGTCTTCTTAAGGTGAATACTTAAATCATACTTTATAAATAAAATTGGAAATTATTATAAATTTTAGAACAGGACACCTTTCACTTATGAGCATGTTTACTTTATTTGTTACCTACAATATGATGGGAAGTCATAGATGCCTGAGATACAGTATTAACTAGTTCAGGCATCTTCGTCGCACTATGTATCTAATTTGATGTAAATCGGATATGCATGTATATTTTCCTTGTATTAACTTCAAAATTGTTCCAATAAACTATTTTTATTTTATTTTTTTATATTCATTATTTCAATATAAAAAATTGCGCGATATAAAAAAAATCCAATTAAATATAGGAACATGGAAAGGATAAGTGTCCACTTTGCGATGAATTTCTTATTAGGTACCAGAAAAATCGTTAAACTTCAAATTGTTATTGAAACTACATTATTCGGTGAGAGAGACGAGACAATGTTCTTAATCCATGGCTTCACCGTGCGGGTGCCGGGTCCATCGCGTGGTTAAAAGGCAGGGGAATGAACTGCAGCGTTCCCGGACTTGAGACCGCGAAGTAGGTTTAAAGGACTTTTGAACTCTCACCTGCACTGTGTTCACTACCCTCTCTACTCAACCAAATACTATATGATCCTTACGTTATTTGTTGCCAAATAACGTAACTTCAAAACATATTTGCTAAAGACCCACTTGTGTAGTTCTACATTATAATAATTGGTTTTCCAGGAGTTAGTTTGGATGAAGTAGATGCAGAGACAGTGATGCCAACGATAAAAAAGAAAATACTCAACGACGAAGACCAGTACAATGAAGATATAAGATTTAACAATGCCATTAGAGAAACTTTTCTCAATAGATTCGTCCACATGTTCCTGATGTATGAAAACTTTGTCATCATGCCAGACCAAGTAAGTACTTTGTCTGTTCTGCTGTAGATAATCAAAGTACTTTTTTTTGTATGTATTCTATGCCCTCTAATATTTCCGTAGTTCTTGGTCCCTAAAAATAAAACTAGATTATTTTTATTTATTTATTCAAATTATTTATTGGTTTCATTAATATTAATAAATATATAATAAAGTCTGATATAATAAGTTTGTGGCAGATATACTCATAATTTCCAAATGTATTATACATAATTTCAAGTTAATTATAAGACCCACACAATTATGAACATACATATTTATAAGGTAACAGCACTATTAATAATAATACAACATTATGTCCCACCATCATTATTTTTAGTAAATAAAATTAATGAAACCAAAATATATCCTAAAGATATTTATGAAAAAATAGTAGTAGTTTCTCTTTCTGAAAATTCCCTGAAACTAAAAACAGAACAATGAATTAAATTAGTGATCGGCAAACCAATAAATTTCATACAAACGTCGAAGCACACAACTTGTAAAGACCAAATGACAAATATTCATCTGTCTCAATGGTTAATATTTAGACATCTTGATTTCAGCATGATATCAGATTTACCCCCGTATTCTAAGGGGAATCGTATTTCAATCGTCAGATAGAGTTATTCGACAGGTAACTTGTATGAAGAACTGTAAAATTTATCCATTCTCCATGCTATTTGTTTAATATCTTTTCTGACGATTGAAAAATCAGCCCTTAGTATTTTTCACTCCACTTTAACTCTAGGAACGTCTTTCCACCAAATATCAAATCAAGAAAGATTCGGCATCGAGGCATTCTTGAAACATATACAGATTTTTATATATATCATCACGGGTGCCTTACGGCGCCTAGACGGCCCCAGGGTACCCAGCGGAGGGGTTTAATCCCAACTCGTCGTATATGGTATGAGTCTACACCGAACAAGTGGCTAGCTCGTCGCGATGTTTTGAATAGACTCAATAACCCATCTATAAACAGTTTTACAAGTTGGTTTAGTGAAACCGGGACCGACAGCTTAACGTGCTCTCCGAGGCACTATAGTGGTGTTGTCAAACAAATGTACATATTTTTTTTAATTAAAAACTCATTGGTACACACCGGGATTCAAACCAGGGACCTAAGTGTTTTTAAGTCCAAGGTCTAACCAACTCGGCTACCACGTATACTTTTTGCTATAACTTCTAGAATAATTTGAATTTTATAAAAACGCTAGGCCATGATCTTACACATATCTTATAAGAAACTTGGCTTTATAATCGGCTCCATATTGAAGTAATAGGAAATATCTATAAAAACGGAGGTAACTTCGCGATTTTTTTTAACGAGGCTACTTTTATACTATTACGATTTCCAAAAAGCCAGTTACTTATAAATATCTCTTATTATTATTATGTTTTTTTAATATATTTGTTGGGTTCTCTCGGTATTCTCATAATCGGAGATATACATTTGCTTTCTGCATCCTCTTAATGTTGACAGAGTAGATCACGCTTACAGGACGAACTAAAAACTGTAAAAATCCAGAGCCCCTGAAATAATTTTTTACGCGTCTGGGAATTGAATATTTTGTTTTATTCTACCAGGATCGTGAATCGTGGCTATCCGCGCGAGAATCGATGGTGAACTTTGACAAGCAATCGTTTCTCTCGGACCAGCCACAGCGTCATCGGCCGTTCTTATCAAGGTTTCTAGAGACACAGATGTTCGCAACACTCGTGGACAACAAAATACTAGCAGTATGGGGAGATTACGATGCTAACCTACAGGTGTTCGAAAACAGAATTAAATGTGTCAGGTAAGTGTCGACTTTACTGATAATAGTTTAAGTATCAGGACATAAAGACATTGGCTGTTCTTGTCAAGGTTTTTAAAGAAACAGTCAAACATAATGTTTGTAACTCTGGTGTATACAAGATATCTGCCAGTTTGGGGAGATTACTATTGTGACCACTTTTCATATGTTTATTGGCACAATTTTCACTGAAAAGGCCTTTTAATATTTCATTACTTGCTCAAATATATATTTATAAGTAACTTTTTATTCGTATAAATACATATATCTACTTTCCCACAGAATCTTGTACGGTTCATCCATAAAATTTTATGAGTTTGCATTTGTAGCTTTTATTTATTTGCATTCAGTTTTTTTTTATCAGTAAAATTATTTAAAATGTAAGTGCATTTATTTAATTAAGTAAAGTAAGTAAATAGAGAAATTTTGCATTGTTTAATAATACAGCTATGTAACAACACAAAAAGCTTACATAAATGCACCAAAGGTCGCTTTTAAATAACAATTGGAGTATTGTTAGCAAGAACTTAAAAATGGACGTCTAGTACATATATATACTTGTAATTTTATGAGTATAATATGCCTTGAACCTCGATAGTTACTCCAATATAGTGCCTCCATTAATATTTTAAAAACTATGTTTAATTGGCTTGTTAAAGATTAGTGCTTTTATTTAACATCCACCCCGTAAAAGGGGTTATGATGCAGTGAAAAATCACAACGTCATCCTTGTATAGCACGCTATCGCTTTTTTATTCTTCAGTAATAATTAACTGGTCACGACAATTTATATGTAGTAGGTAGATATGTAAAAAGGTCGCTTTTAAACACTATTTCCCTACTATGGCACGGTCACGCTAGGAGACAAACGAATAGCGCTGTTACTCGGTCAGAAGAATGAATAAAGTCGCTTTGGATAATATATGCATGTAACTCTAAAATATGTATATTTCATATATGTTGTGCCTTTTTTTATCTAGAAACACATATGACAATATATTTTTTATTTAAATTGATCCATTATTTTATAATTACAAAAGAAGAGATAGAACCATTGTTTGTTTAGTGTGCCGTGACGTCACAGCAATGGCGAGCTAGTGATGCGCCGTTTTCGGATACATTAAAGAATGATAAATGTTAATCCCTTTTTTAAGGATTATCAAATTTATTTTGGAGTAATATATATTTTTTAGGGTTTAATAAACTAAATAATATCAAATACATCAATTACTGATCGACCCCATTCATGGACTTTGTAGGTCTGCTCACCACCAGGGGCCTATTGGAATTATTTACTTAGAACTAACTAAACCAAGCAATGTGGTGTAAATTGCCATAGTTAATTCCATTTGTCACGTTTATGAAATAGGCCCCAATACCTACAAATTCACATGCTGTGCTCCAATAATAGAAATATTTTAAAAATCCACAGACGTCGTACAGGCGAAAGTTCATCCCGAGGTTACGTGGTATGCTCCCGATCGCCGGCGACCTCGCCCGCCGCGGCCGAGCTGGAGGTGGGCGCGCCGACCGAGCGCCTGCCGCACCGCGCCGCCTACTACCGCGCCTTCCCCGCCAGGCTCGACCCCGCCGCGCTCGCCCCAAGACACGATCTCAGGTGCCAATCTTAACTCACATCTTGGGATCTGATCCTACGCAACAATTGGGGTTTAAACGGAAACCTTAATCTCAGAGGGCGCTGTCAGCGACTGTTCTTTTTGTCCGCCATTACTTACTGTAAGAACTGTTATTATTTCGATTTTTTATTATACCGTGATAAAAGAAAGTATACATATAGTTGTTGAATATTTTAAGTTTATGCAGCCATAAAAGTAATATTACTTCACTTTGGAAATAAACTTTCATATAACTTAATATGGCGATTGTCTTGTGACAGATTTGCGGGACAAAAGGCAGTATTAAACCCCATTGTATTGATACAGATCTTAATATGTAAGTTATGTTTAAGTTTAAGGTTCTTAACTGAATTGGCGTTTTAGGCAAGTATACGCTCGGGTCTTTCTGTCTGAAAACATGTTCTATCTGTAAAAGCATCAGCAAAGTTCAAAAGTCCATTATTTTATGGATGACCTTTGTTACCGTTACATTTTATACCATTCTTCTTCTATTGGTATAAAAATATTGTTATACACCATCAACTCATAATATATTGTTTAATCGTTACAGTTTTAATCGATTCAATTTTATTTATTTATACATTTACCGAAGCTTAAAAGAAAATAGGTTTTCTAAAAAATTATTAATGTTATCAAATATTTTTGTTTTTACATCAATTTTTAATTTTAATTTATTAAAAAAAAGTTAACCATAAATCAGAAGTATGTTTGCTAGGGTAAATAAGTCGGACTTTTACCCGCAATAAAATTATACTATTTTCAATAACTAATATATAATTGTTTAAATAAATGTATTTTTTTGTATAAGTAGGTACCTTGTTTATAAAACTATACATCTATATAGTAGTGATGGTTGTTGTAGATGTAATGAAAATTGTTATTTGTGCTTGTATTGTTCATGTTAACTTCAAGTACAATCACCACAATTAAAAGTTATACTATTGCTAAAATACCGGGGTACATTATTGACTATTTATTTAACAACCTAATTTGATTTATTAATTTAAAATTCATAATCGGTAATATTTTCTACTATAGTAGTAAAGCATTTAATTAATTTTCGTAGCAATCCGGTGTAGAATTATTTATTTTTCCTTTCGGCCATTTTGCTCTTCGGACGAATATCTTTTTTTTTTTTTCTGTAAATGGTATATAGTTTTTAAAAACTCAAAGTATCCTTCCCATGTTCAATTAACATGTGCTTTATGACTGTTGACATATTGGTCGATTGGTTATAGATGTACTCTTTCGCTTGTGCCTTACCTATTTGTATAGGTGAGCGAGAAATCCCAGCCCGACGAGTATAATAAGGATGATCATGAAAAATAGAGCCCCGGCTATAGATTATAGAAAATATAGTATTAGTTGTTAAATATAAGTTTTGTTTGAAAGTCCTTTACTTGTAAGTTTTTTTTGGGAGGAGTGTTAGTGTTACTTAAAATCTTCAGATTTTGGCTAGCCCCAGATATTTCATATATTCGAAGGGATTTTATTATTTATGAATTAATTTATGCCACGTTTCTTTTGAATTGATGGCCTATAACGAATTACAAGGACATTCCATAAGTTATTTTCTAGGCACTGTGCTAAAAATACATGAACTTTTTCCATTGTTAGGCATCGTCAATCTGACAGAGTTGGTCACATAAAAAGCAAGACTGCTGTGATGTATGGAATTGTTTTTTTTTTTGTGACAGGGTTGGTCTCCTATTAATAGTTGCCCATAAGTAGAATAGCCTCTATAACCAGGGTGTTTGTACTCTATATAATATTAAATTATCCAATTTATGCAAGTGTGTACATTTTTAATTGTGGTGACCGTACCTAAATAATATGTGTCGTTATTTGGGATTTATTTTTGCTTTATAGCATGCTTTGCCTGTGTGCTTTATAATTAGTTTGTACTCGCAATCCGTTCATGACTTAATCTATTCTATTTTAAATTAGATAAACTTTTTTTTTATTTTCCGAAGTGCCCCATTTATTTGGTGACGTGACATGGTGAAATAAGGTTTAAACCATATTAAATTATATTTAGTACTATTTTTTTATGTATGATTCACGAAATTCTCGTGTTGTATTTTTTATACTTTTTTTAAATAGTGCTTGGCAAAGGTTATTGGTCAAGCAATGAATAATAATACAGGTTGAAAACATCTTATGTAGTATATATTTTACACGGATAGGTATATTAATAATTATTATAAACGGAATGTAATAGAAATTAATAATATCTAGGTATATGATTGTTTTACCTCATAAATAAATTTATTATTATTAGAAATATATTTTATTTAAAAATAATGTAATAAAACAATTTTGATCTTCCTTATTTATTGGTTTGTCTATTTAGCATTATGTAGAATTAGTAGCACGTATTGTGTAGTTAAATTATAAGTTATTAATTTTGGTTATTTATAATTTATTTATTGGAGTTGTAACGTGTAATTTGGGGGCTTGTTTTGTAATAAAAATATGATGCTTGATTTAAAATAAAAGATAAAACTAACCACCACTAATACCAAGTGGTGAAAAACTATTGTATTAAAAGAACACAAATTACATAGCTTTGTCGACCAATGTGGCCAAAGTGTGCCACTTTTGGTAAATGCTCTAAAAATGCCATTTCGAAAGTTCTACATACCCCAAAAATAGACTTTAATGGCAGCTTATTAAATTTTAGATGCAAGCTTTTTGCCATATAAATAAATAAATAGCATTGCATTTTTCTTACTGCCCTATGCAACTGTGCATGTGCCAACCCTAACTTATTGCACTAGAATCTCATTTTTATTTATATACTTACAATTATTATGATTTTTTATATGTGATATGCGCGCATTAAATGTGTCGTCAATTTCATTGTTTTTAAAATACTCTTTTACAAATTATAACGAATTGATTTTTTTATTGCATAGCAATATTTAAACTTAGTTTATATATGAATGCAGGAAGTAAATAACATAATAGAAGATTAAGTTAATAAAAAATATATACTTTTTGTACAGGAATCTTTATATTAGTAAAATTAACAATATTTAGATTGAATTGAATTTAGAAAAATACTCAATTATTAACTTCCTTATATTAAACAATATATTAAATTTGAAATTTTCATTAGGTATATATTTGCCAGCAATTATTTTTAGGCTTTCAAATTTTTAAGATGTTTTATACATATTAAAATCTTTTCCACATATTATTTTTACTTTTGTTATCCTTATATTATTGTATAAACTTATATAAATGTTAGATGTTTTGTAAAGTAATTTTATTGTATTAGAAAATATTTGATTCTTATGAATAAATGTATTTATGAAGTCACTTGCATCTTTTATTGCAAATCCTTACCAAGTACACTAAAAAGTAGACAGCATGGCATGTATGTTTTGTTTGCTTAGTATAGCTAGACCAGTAAAATAAAAATACCCGCCATATTGCGGTTAATCTTTAGAACTATTTTTTTATGTATGCAACACTAGAAATAACTCAGCTTTAACTTCAGGGCCTTCATTTATTTTTTGTTTTACTGGCCAGACTTTGAATATACATAGATAGGTGTATATTTACAACAATGTACTATACTATGTAGAAATATTAAATTGCATGCCAACCTAGATTAACGTGTCAATGTTTGCATGTTTTTGTTTAGTTTCTTTTTATGTTTAAAAAATATATATGGGTAACTCATTTATTTTTAAGTAGGCAAGTTTATTTTCATTTAAATATCAATCTCGTTTTATTACTGCTAAAGGCGAGGTAATAAAAAATAGTGAATATAAATACTCTCTTTTCATTTGGTTAAAACTGAAGTCACATGTTTTAATTTAAACACTTGTGTAATATTATTTGTCATTCACCTTATTATATACGGATTTAATATTTTGAAAATAGACCAAAAACAATTTACCTATAAAGATAAAATTAATTTAAATATTTAAGAACATCTCATTTCATTGGCTAATCCAGCGATAACACTAATAGGGCAGGCATGTAAGGCAAGATATACTAAGGTTTATTTCGTATAAATTTTATCAGCATATATAATTACATATTCCATATACTCTGGTGTGGGCTTAGAAAGAATGACGTACCAAATATATAAAAGCGAGGTGAAGGGTAAACGTGGCTAAGGACAATTAAAACTTAGAAATCGGTTGCATGTATGAAGGGTTAATAAGTAGTATAAGTCTATAAGCTGTTTTCGAGGGTCATCATTAACCGACTCACTCGAAGACTTGATGACTGCCAGCCTCCAGAAAAGGCCGGGTTTCGAGGAGGATACGGCACCATAGACCACATACTCACGGTGAGGCAGATTATACAGAAAACCAAGGAGTATAATCAGCCCCTGTGTTTCTCGTTCGTGGATAATGAGAAGGCCTTTGATTCTATCGAAACCTGGGCTGTAATGGAGTCCCTGCAGCGATGCCAGGTAGATTGGCGGTATATCGAGGTGTTGAGATGCCTATATAAATCTGCTACTATGACTGTCCGAGTACAAAACGACGAAACAGGGCCTATTCAACTGCATCATGGAGTGAGACAGGGCGATGTTATATCGCCGAAGCTGTTCACTAATGCAGTTCAAGATGTTTTCAAGACGTTAGATTGGAAAGGACTGGGCATAAATATAAACGGAGAACGCATCTCACATCTTCGGTTTGCCGACGATATTGTCCTCTTCTCGGAGTCGCTGCAGGATATGCAGGAAATGCTGGTCAGTCTAAACTGTCGACGGGTGGGTCTCGGAATGAATCTGGAAAAGACCTAGGTCATGTTCAACGACCAGGTCATTCCGAGACCCGACATTTTGGACGGTGTAACGCTCGAAGTGGTTCAGGAATACATCTACCTGCGCCAAATCCTAAACCTCGATGGGAACAACTCCGAGAGTGAAGCCGAAGGGTGCAGTTGGGCTGGGCAGCGTTCGGGAAGCTACGCCACGTCCTTACGTCAGCCATACCGCAGTGTTTGAAAACAAAAGTCTTTAATCAGTGCGTCCTACCAGTGATGACATACGGCGCTGAAACGTGGACACTTACAGTGAGGCTGGTCCACAAACTCAAGGTCGCTCAGCGAGCTATGGAAAGAGCTATGCTAGGAGTTTCTCTTATGGATAAAATCAGAAATGAGGATATTCGTAAGAGAACTAAAGTCACCGACATAGCTCTGAAAGTTAGTAAACTGAAGTGGCAGTGGGATGATATTGGAGTGGAGACCACGTCTTGGCGCACGTAACGTAGGACGCCCCGCAGCTAGATGGACTGATGACCTGCGGAGGGTGGCTGGCAGAGACTGGATGCGAAGAGCGGAGGATAGGGATCAGTGGCGTGTCTTGGGAGAGGCCTATGTCCAGCAGTGGACTGCGATAGGCTGATGATGATGATAAGACAGTTGACGGGGCAAAACGACTATGTACAGATATAAATAAGCGTCGCCCGGGTTGCCTTGGTATTCCCCCTAAAGCAATTGAACATGAATAAATATAGTGCGTAGACCAGAGATATAGCATGCTGCGAATAACATTTGACAAAACTTTTCAATTTTCTCGCGATAATTTCTGCGATTACAAACATGGCGTAATGAATCAGCGGCCACATTCTGTTTCTTATAACGTGAGCGTTAGATTGGCAAAATAACGATTTCAGCTATTTAAGCACCTTCCTCCAATCCGAGTTAATCTGAGTTTAATCTTCTCTGATTAGAGGAAAGCGAGCAGGTGTAATCTAAATGACATCGTATGATACCACCAACGCACCATTCTAAAACGCAAACTAAAGTGTTTGCATGTAAATTTCTTCTGCTTGGCGGCTTCCAGCTAAACTTGATTTCTTTAGTACCATTTTTTTATTTCATTCGGTATTAATGCACCTTTATTTAGTACCAGTTGGTGCCCGCTACTTCCTGTACGTGTTATAAAATAAAACCATCACGTGACCTAACGTAGCACGTGGCGCAATGAGGTTTTTAGCTAAATTTTATAAAATAATATATTTTGATTCTGTAGATCGATTTAATAAACGCTAAAACACAATAATAATCAGCGTAAATTATGGTTGACTTTTTGGCAACCAAAACTTAACCATTTGTCGCCATTTTTTTTTTAACGAACAATGTCGCTCTTTAATTGATTCGAGTTACGAATTTATTAGTTTTTTAATATACACTTGATATTTATATAATAAAATACACTTGATTGTTAGCTTGGCTGCTTAAATACAAGGGTTATTGTGAGGGTTTGTATCTATATGTTTAGTCTTTTTTTTCTCCTTGGTTTATGGTCTTATCTTTCTCTATACTTCTCTTTCCTTAAGGGCAGCATTTTATCTTTCTAGAACAAACAGCTTGAAGAGGATCAAGAATGCCAAGTGGCAGGTGAAGGATTGCCCCCCGGAGCTGTTGTTGGGAGACATAAGTCGTCGATTGTCCACAGAAGTCACCCCTGCGGCTATCGCACAAAATAACCGCACCTTTGTTGAAAAGTTGCTCAAGGTATACATCAGATATTATTAACTTAATTTCAATTCACATTTGATAAGTAGTGCAAGCATCACGCAGACGATATAAGTAAGTTAGACGATGAAGGACCGTCTCTCTACTAACCTATTAATACATACATATCATCATGGAAGACGGCCTCAGGGTACCCAGCGGAGGGGTTTTGAGTCCCACCTCATCGTAGCCGTTGGTATAAAACTACACCACCAAGAATGATGATGAATCTACAGAACAAGTGGATAGCTGGTCGCAAACTTTGAATAGACTCAATAACCCATCTATAAACACATCCACAAGTTCGTAAAGTATAACTGGGACCGACAGCTTAACGTGCTCCGAGGCACTATTAAATGCTGTTGTTAAACAAATGTACATATTTTTTTAGATTAAAAACTCATTGGTTTTGGGGTTTGAAACAGGGACCTAAGTGTTTTTAAGTCTAAGGTCTAACCAATTCGGCTACCATGTATATACATGTACTAACCTATCTAACACAAGTTTTGCTCTTTTAGGAATGCAAAAGTAAAACCAAGCGAATGCTCGTAGAGAAAATGGGCACGGAAGCCACAGATTTAGGCCTCGGTAGTGAGGTGTCTATAATGGGTGTAGAAGAAAGCACGATGATCGCTTCGTTGTGCGATCTGCTGGAACGACTCTGGTCCCATGGGCTGCAGCATAAGAGGGGGAAGTCGGCGCTCTGGTCTCATCTCTGTAACTACCAGGAGTTGGAACAGTGCAGCAACTCCACTAAGCCTATTGACCCTAATTATTTGACTCCAGGTAGGTGTTTTCCACTTATATAGATATAGCAATGTCGTGATCGTCATAAACTTATGTTTAGTTAGAAGAGGTGCTCAGTTCCAAAGAAAATTTCAAAGCACTTAATTAAGTTGAAATTCGCTCAATAGTATATGTGCCCCGAGCGTAACTAATAAGTCCTCTTTTATATGAAACTAACAATTTATTATCATGCAACTAAAAAAAAAGTTCCTGTTAATACATTTTTCTTTCATGGTTAATGCCCCTCTAGCGGGGAAAATTACCAATACTATACATAGAACCACATTAAATATTTCCAGTCTTCAATACAATATTGGTATCTTTTAAACTTTTTATAGTTTATTATTTTATACTTCTTTTTTATGATTGATTGCGCATGCAGCTCTTGCTTGGTGTGTTTTACGGAAGCGATTGGATTGTAAGTATTTACGTACCTACTTTGATATTTCCTTGTATGTTCCATTGCTGACCATCACAAGTATTATACATAATGTTTGTATATTATATACATTTATATGTGTTTTGAATCTATAGTCTAACCAACTTTATAATATCTTTGCCTTAGATCACGGATTTATCTTACTAGAAATACATAGTATAAATGCACAACCAAACGAATCATGCCGTTTTAATACTTATTGAAGTCTTAAGATTACCTTAAGCTAATCTCCAATATTAAGTAAAGTAAATTTTATTTATTCGAAGTTTCAGAAAACATGATAAATATTCTATGTTGAAATAAATAGTTTTAGTATGTTTATATATATATAAGTAATATAATAATAATTATATATATGTATTTAATTATATATATAAGTACTAGTTTTTTTTTATATTAACTTCTTTTTTTCATTTAGATCTATCATCGGTGGGAGCAGAAGTAGAAGCCAAACAGAATAGTACCCCTCGTTCTAGAGACAGCTCCCGAGCTGGCTCTCGCGACAGCTCTCGAGACCGACTCAGCAACTCTGGGACCTTAGAACGGAACCACTCTCAACAAGCGCATCCCCTTCGACCGCTGCCAGAAAGTCTTACTTTTGATATGAGGTAAGATTCGTTCTTTTGATAGCCTCCTTTATATATGTAAAACTGTCTGTTTGTATCGATTTCTGGTTTAGACTCAACGCCATTCAAGACCTGCAATTAAAACTAGAACTAAAAAATTGTCTTGTAGTTTGACAGAAGTGTGCTACAGAAGCGCCAAGGCTATCGGACTGAGTGGTTACTAGAGTCGTAACCATCAGGCCGATAGCCTTGTGGTATTTCCTGTCGGGGTGCGGTTAAAGAAGTAGGTGTTCTTTTCAATTTAACTTTGTATGTACATTAATACTAGTTCTATATAGGTAACTAGATTACGCTAAGGAAATAAGTAGTTTTAGTATGTTTCTTACCTACCAAATTATTTAAGATGTCAGTAAACATTTTCCTTACCTAAACTTTTAGGCATATAGGTAAAAGTCAAAAAACTTAATAATAAGTCTCTCTCTCTCTCTCTCTCTCGTTCATCCTACATACTCCAATAAAAATCATTATAAACTTCAGATAAATGTCTGGAATAGCACTTTTTGGGATTTAGCCATTATTTTTTATAGAATTAAGACATTTTATTGTGCCCAACCCTAAAATTTATTTTGTACTAATTGTATATTATCTTCATATTTACAGAAATGTCCAAGCGATGACGGATATAAAAACCGAAATCGGTTACGCCCGAGCCTGGGTCCGATTGAGCTTGGAAAAAAAGTTGCTATCCAAGCATCTCCGGGAGCTCCTAGGAGATACCACTCTGCTGCGGTCCCAATACAAGCGGACCGCCTTTCTGAGGTGTGAGGAGGAAAAGGATCAGTTTTTGTATCACTTATTAACCCTAAACGCTGTGGATTACTCATGTTTCACTAACACTTATCCTACTACAAGTAAGTTTGTTTATGTATTAGTTTGCATTTGTAACTAAAATGTATTAATTTTGTAGTGGGTGTTTTTTTTTAAATTGGCAATTTATTAAATGTCTTAAGTATCATTTATAGAACCCATTTTTTATATAAAAAAGTTAAGTATTTTTTTCGTTAAAAAAAGGCCCGTAAAATAAATATTATGTTTATGTATATTATATGAGTATGTATATTATGCTATATACTTAAAATAACTTTTAAAAAAAAATTGTCTTTGTGTCAAACAAATAAAATGCCTTTAGGCAAGTGGAGGGGTCTCAACGTAAGTTTAGTATAAAGGTTGAAGTTATTTGAAGACCTATTTAGTACTTTAAGTTGGTTTATCTTAATGTTTTGTATGGGCGACACTAAAATAAAAGAAATACTTGTCTGATTTTTTTCATTTTAGAATGCAATTTACAATTTTACTACCAAAAAACCCCTAGTATATGTGTTCGCCTAATGTGTATCTACCCATACCTATTCATATTTTAGGAAATGTCCCTTTTAGTATCTCCTTAGGTCTATCAGTATTCCCGGTTGCCTTTTCAGCTCCCGAGGCGGCCACAGGGTACAAATTCATTGTCGCCACTGGTTTTGTAACCGGAATCAATTTATTTATTTAAAATTCTTTATTGCACTCATCGGCGAAATGAGGATGGGTTAATCCCTCCGCTGGGACCCTGAGGCCGTTTAAACGGTTCTCGGGAGCAAAATTGGCACCCGTGATGGTATTTATTTTTATTTATTTATTTATTGCACTAAGAAGGTTTGTACAATGGCGAGCTTAATGCCTTAGGCATTATCTACCAGCTAACCTTTAGGAGAGTGAAAATTGTAATATAGGGTGCACAGATTAGTGTAAAGAGAAATCATAATAAATACATAAACTGCATAGATATAACCACATAAAATACATAAATAATATAGCAACTATAAAAACATAAATATATGTTTAGGTTTAAACACCTAAATTATGATAGTGAGAAACGAGTAATTTCTTGAAAATGGCGAGAGACTGAGACGGTCTGATATTCAGGGGGAGCAAGTCCCACCGGCGAGCAGCTGACACCGTAAATAAGTTATTATCATTGTTATTAAACAACAATGTATTGATCGAATCGAGATCTGTTTATCATCAGGAAGATGCAAAGTCACATGCCGTGCTTTATAACGCAATAAACCAATATAATACGTATTATATCATTGTTTCTGGTACACATAGTACAAGCCTAGAGCTAAGTTTGTAACCAGAGCAATATGTGTAAATTGTCCTACATTTTATTATTATATATGTTGTTTTCAGAGTTGCCATACCGCGTGTTGATAGTGCCGTCCCGCAAGGCCAGCCAAACCACCGCCAACTGTTGGGTGGCCATATCCGGCGCCAGCGGGGACTCCACGCCTAAGATACCCATCCCTCGTAATGCTAACGAGTTTGTTTTCCATGTGAGTAGGGATTTTAATTCTATGTAAACGTCTAAGTGCAGGAATAACTCTTTTTGCCATAGATAAATATAACATTAAATAATTAGTAACAACGAACACATAAAAAAGTCATGCACTCTATCCCCATGTGTTATAAGTACATTTGTCTCAAAGGTGTTTAGCATTTCGTGTCGTGACCATTGTAGGTACATAAAAGATTTCGTAATTTTGACAATATTTCGAAACAGACTATGACCTCTGGTTTACATTATCACCGTCGACCAACCAAAATAACAGAAGACTTGTAAGGGCAACAAGTATTTAAAGTGTGCGAGAAATTACTTTGTCGCACAAAAACTGGCTATACAATTATATATAAACTTAACCACTACGATGATCCGCGACGAAACAAAATTACACAATATAAATTTGCCACCGCCAATTATTCTAATGGTGGCCACTCCCTATGAGGCGACGGGAGAAGCCGAGAGAGACGCACCAATACAAAGCCCGGCCCGGCTGGGCCGGACCCGGCCGGGCCTGGTGCCCTTTTAGACATCCATCGGGCCCGGCCATTCATACCGGGCCCGGTAGTTACGAAAACTGCGGCACGGAAGCCCCAACTTGTAGAAAACTGGCATGGCAAGCATATATTACCTGGTCACCGGCCCCGGTATGAATGGCGAGGTCCGATGGATGCCTAAAAGGGCACCACCAACCGGGCCCGGTTTGCAATCTCTAATTCTGATATCCAACTGCCTCATGAAACTAATAATAATTTATCAAATCGCCCTAAGGCCTAAAATCGCTTATAAAACGTAATGTCAAACGTGTTCGTTATCGCCATATTCTGTTCTCACTTTATAATATTAATAATAATATGTAGGACAATTTACCTATATTGCATACGATATTATACACATTATATTTTAATTATTAATAAAATAGCTATAAGTAAATGTCTTTAGTTATTGTTTTTATTCCAGCATAAGAATCTGGGCATTCTATCGACTTTACGAATAGGGCACGACAACTCTGGTCTCTCCCCGCGGTGGCTGCTCGACCAAGTCTACGTGCGGAATGAAGTCACTGGACATAGTTACTGGTAATGTACTCAGTTCTATTATAATTGGTTATGCCATTGACAAGCAAAACTGTTTATTTGTCACTTTTTTAAATATGTAAAGTTTAATTAGATTTTTTTTTTGACTGACTAATACAGAGAGCCTTAGGGGCATTATCTGTTTCCGACGGTGGCGTGCCTGCGTGAGTCGCTAGTCCAAATTATTTTGTTTCCCCACATGACCTACTTATTTTTATTGTATTAATACGGATGCCTTACGGCGCCCGTAACCGCCTCCGGGATAAGTGCCCAGCTCGTCGCAGTGTTTGTATAGTCTCAATAAATAAACTCATTCCTCTCATTTTTTTTTTTATTTAGGGTAAACCCTTTTTTACCTGATGTCATGAGTAATATAACTTTACCTTTGGGTATATGTGGCTCAATACGATGGATGGAATTTATCATTAAGTTAATTTAATTTGTGTGTGATGCAGTTTCCCGTGTAACCGGTGGCTGGGCTCTGGCGTAGACGACGGCTCCACGGAGCGGCTCCTACTGGGCGTGGCTGCGCGTGCTGTAGCCGCACCCGCGCCTGCCACACCTGCCACGCCCACCACCACACATCTCTCTACCTCCACTATACAACATATGATCGGTAAAGTTTTAAAATAATGTTTAGAAAAACTGGTCCACATTTTCTGCGTGGCCTGGTAACGACGTGTATCAATCATGCTTACTGGTTTGGACGCAGGCAAAATGATACGCGATTATTAGATACGACCGTTCCGATGCCATATCTAATAAATAAGAAGACCATACACGATCAACGTTTATTTTGCGTGATGCTCTCCATTTGAACCATGGAGTCTCCAGAGATGGACTACGTAACTTTTTACTTTCATCTACATAATAAATATAAACAAAGTTGTTTATTAATTCGATTAGAAATAAATTATCTGAGGCAGAGCATGAAGCCTATTTGGGAGTTGTCATATATCACTGAAATCAACCATAACCTACTTCTGTAAATTCACATGCGCGGATCGTACTTACCTTTAGTAGTAAAATTTATTTTTATTCGGCTAACATGTGCCATTCCTATAAAGACCAACTTAAGTTCTCTGAGAACTTAAATGACGTTACAAACTTGATCTAGTTCGCAAAATTTGAATTCGTTTTTTACTTGAGTAGACTTGACTTGTCCACTGATATGCATACACCATTCAGTTCACTCTGCTTCAACTCCTCTGCAAACCTGACAGTAAACTTGATCGTGTACGGCCTCCCTAATAGATACCTATACCGATCGATATCAGACACTGCATAGATACATGATTATTCATTGATAGGATATTGACTTGTTTTGATTGTATCACAATAAGTCGCTGCAAAATGATACGTTATTGTATCACAACCATCTCAAGAGTACTTTTCCTCGATTATCAAAAGGACATACCGGAACAACTTTGAAAAATTTGGATTGAATACATGCATTCAGTACATCTACAATAAAAACACTCAACGCGCCGATAAGCTAATAATATTATTTTATGATATTTGTTAGTATAGGCGTATTTTTTTTTGTTAATTAGGATACAAATACACGACCCGATACTGTTCATCGCGATACAACATTTTGTATCATACTGTATAATGTTCTTACAAGATGTAGCTTAATGGAGATAAAGATAGGGAGGTGCCCATGGGCCTTAAATCGCCTTTCCAGTTGTGAGAACAGAAGATGGCCGCTGCCATAACAATTTTTAAAAAATTGAGAACAAAAGACACTGAGCGTTGATTGGTTAAAGTGAGAACAGAATATAGCGGCAACGAACTTGTTTGAGATTTTGTTTTATAGGCCATTTAAGGCATTAAGGCAGTTCCATGTATTATTATTACTTTTATGTGTAGCTTATACCGATTTCTTAACGAATTTTCTATATTATAGAGAAATCGGTAGTCTGCTCTAAAAATGTTAAACATTATTAGAGCAGACTATACACGATGGGATCGAATAATATATTAAGTAAATATGAAATAGAACTAAACACACCTATAAAATTTTATAACTGCAGGTTCCAGGAATGAAGGTTTCTATACGAAGCCGCTACGTAAAGAATTGCCAGACGAAAAAACAAACGAGGGTTCCTTTCTTAAAACAGTAACGAATTTTGTTTATTTCCTTCTGCCTGGACCTTTGAGTGACTAGTTATTGTTTTTGTGTTAAAATCGGACAAAAGGTGCATTTTTTTCTATCGGTGAAGGTATTTTATGTACTAACTAAAGTGCAGACGCGGAAGAGGTAAATTAAAATACATTGACTCCACACTACTTATCTTTGTCACTCGCACACAAATATACTGCCGACACGCTCGCTCGTGCATTTCATGCAAGCGAATAGTTCGTTAGTAAATTAGTGCGCGAGTTACAGATATAAGTAGTGTCCTGTAATTATAAGAAATACCTCGTTTTCTGCTTCTGTACCCCTAGTGTGAGTTTTCTAACTATTACTTTGCGTTTATTACTTACTATTACTTTGCGTTATGAGAAATAGTTCAGCGCTCCAAGCGGAAATTTTGAGAACTAAAAATGCGATCGTGATTGGCCAAAATGTTAACGCAGTAGTATAGTTAACGCGAAAGTAAATGTTAAAAAACTCACACTAGGGCTACTGTACTTTATATGAAATGCTTCAATATGTTTAAATTATAGGTGATGGATTTGGGTATATGTTATAGGCTTATATGATTTGGGTATTCACTTCTAAGCTGGTGTAAATTATATTTTAGGCAGTGCTAACACAATATTATTTATGACCGCCCCTGTAGACTAGTGGTTGCGCCTTTGGCATTGTATCCGGAGGTCGTGGGTTCGATTCCCACCC
Source organism: Monopis laevigella (assembly GCA_947458855.1). Taxonomy (NCBI): domain Eukaryota; kingdom Metazoa; phylum Arthropoda; class Insecta; order Lepidoptera; family Tineidae; genus Monopis; species Monopis laevigella. The sequence continues at coordinate 26,300,490 of OX381578.1, forward strand.
ATGGCAAAAAATATTAGTACGTTTTTCTGTACAGTTATGGTCTGGGTGTTTATAAAATATAATATGTATTATATCGTTGTTTGTGGTACACATAGTACAAGCCTAGAGCTTAGTTTGTGACCAGAGCAATATGTGTAAGTTGTCCTACATATTATATTAATATTTCTTTTCAGGAAAAAATCAAAGTCAAAGTATACATTTAAGATTACATTGTAGAGTAACATATAGGACCATAAAAATTATTTCAATGTTTACATTAATATATACATAATTTTTATGTGATGCGTGTTAAATAAATAATATTATGTAAGGCTTTTACAATAGGTTTTTTTTTACTTAATCATACCGACACATTACTCAGGCTTGAAGGATCTTTTACATATATGTGTATTATGCTCAAGTCATTTTCCGTACACTGGTCACAATTTCACTCAAGGATATATTTATTTGATATTTGGGGAATAAGACAGATGTTACTTGAGTAAAAATGGAATTGAGGATACAATTTAATATACAGAAGATAGCTCTTTCCTGGCTACTCTCATCGCGAATAATGATTAAACAATCGATTCTCTCACGCCCAGTTTCTAGAACAATATTAAAATTAGGTAACAAGACACATTGGTAGAATAACATGTCATATAAATGTTTCACCAATCATGCGCCTTGCCACATAATTTGTATCATATTTATATGATCAACGTTCTAGAAAATAAGGGTCAGTCAATTAATGAAAACATGTCGGAACTATCTCTTGTTATTTCCGCTATGTATTTTTCGGCTTCAAAGTATTAGACGGAGAAATTTTTCCCTCTTTCATGCCTATAAAGTATTATGTGGTTTTAGAATGAGTTCTTTTGTCAACTAACTTTTAAGCAGCGCCTCTAGTGGTTACAAAAGAAATAAAATAAACCTATTAACGTACTAAATGGATAAAATTCACGATAAATCTTCTAAGATGGCATCGATATTTCGATAGACATGATCTAATGTATAACTGTGCGCCCCACCCTAAATGTGACTGTCCATGTTCGTATTTATATTCAGACTGTTGAGTGACCTATACTGACAAATAATGTTAAGGCGCTATACTAAAAAAAAACGTGGTGTATAAGGGAGTGGTTTAGCTTAAATTTTAATAAATAGGGTTTATTCCTTTTACGCTTGTAAGAGACGTAGATGTTGCGCCTGCCTCTAAACGACTCTTAACGATGACGATATAAAACTAGTATCGTCTTTAAATATCATATAAAGTTTATTTTATTACCTACCTTATTATCAAAAAATTTCGTAAAAAAATATATTGAAAAAATTGGTTTGTTCTCTTTATATGATACATTATATTTTCAAGTAACTATATCAAAATATCAAACATGTAGCAGTTCTAGTTATCGAAATAAGTAAATTTATTAAATGTAAATATTATTTTTGTCTCAAATTCATTAGTTGCCTATATTGCATACATATTCTGCTGGTGCGTACATACAATAAAGGGGCCGTAGTTTTACATTATAAATAAATAAATCGTATATTTGCAAAAAATATGTAGGTAGTTTCGACAAGTTTAACATATTTTATCGCTAGCCTATTTTAGACTATGTACCTACAGGTACCAATATTTTATTTACAGGCGATTGCGTGAATGCAATAGTAAAATGGCATTACCAGTCCAGAAGGGAGAAGGATCCTAGCTCGTTAAGTAGTCTGCTGTGCGGAGAGAACGGACTCGTCAAGTGCTTGGAGCAAGCGTTCCTGTGCGGGTTCAAGTCCGCGCGGCTGTTCGGGAAGAATTTCTTCATTTGGGATTACTTTGGTAAGTTACTCTATGCAATTGTATGGGTATATATTAATTGATGGGTTATTTTATAGCTTAACTTTAATATTATATTTAATATAATATTGAAGAGTGGAGTAAATAGAGTTCTGTATGAAGCTTCAAAATTTCTCTAGTAATAAATAATAACGGTTTATTGCAAGGCGAGCATAGTTCGAGATTTGTCTGTACTGCCTCTTCTGACCAAGAAGATATTTTTTTATAAAAGTACTATAGTTTTCTTAAATACTTTGGAAATTTAAGAGTTAAAGGTTATTATAGGTTATTAATAAATAATTTAATGGGTAATTTATTTTTCTAAGCAATAATCAGACATAATATAACAATCTAAATAATTTAAACATAAATAAATAAAGTAAAAAGTAAATTAAAGATAATATACTTTTTCGAAGAGTCAGTTGCCGCCTCTAAAGTTCCGGAAACGCTCGCTGTATTTCCCCTCTGGACCTACAATGCTATGCGTTGCACAAAGTAGACCCTGGACTATTATTCTCTTTTTGATCGATATTTACTATGGCAAATAACGATCTATAAACTGCTTTCGTAGACTAGTGGTTGCGCCTTTGACGTTGTATCCGGAGGTCGTTCGATTCCCACCCATGTCAAAAAAATGGTTTGTACCTTTTTCTATACAGTTTGTCATTGTCTGGGTGTTTATAACATATAATATAAGGATAAAGGATATGCAAAAAAACTGTGTCAAACTGGCTTTCTGACTATGATTACAATAAGACCGAGGAACTACTGACAATCATGACATTATTCTAATATATAATATTACTCCCTTATTTATTTAAATTTCTATTTATGCAAGGACAATATCTAATTATATTATTATCACACATGCATATTATACATACATATGTTTTATACTTTTATTATTCTACTACACTAGCACTCCGAGCTATTACTTACATATATACCTTAGTTGGAGAATAGGCTACCCATAGTACAGAGGATTCTAGTTTGGGAGCCAGGAACCTAAGTCACAAAAGGCACATATACTTATCCGATGAAACACTTATAGACTCAAATGCTAAACTATAGACTCAAATGTTCGCAAAATTGTTATAAAATCACACACACTCAATCAATGCTGTTAATCAACAATAATGTATTAAAATAATAAATAAATGAATTAGTGCGAGTCCGCGACGAGTTCCGCGCCAGTCTGTCGGATGAGGGTGGCGCGGCGGGCGGAGCCGAGGGGGCGTGGCGCCGGGAACAAGAGCACCGCGCCATCTGGCGATGCTACTGCCATCTGCTGGACGAGGTCGGCGGCGCGGGCGGCGGCCTGGGGAAGGACGGAAAGTTCCAGCTGTTCGTGTGCCTCAGTCTGCGGTAAGTTATTTTAAAACATCTACAATAATGATCAGTTTGATGATGGCTCACTATAAAACTATGCATTCATTCACTCATACCCACAAGCCTTTAGGCATACAAATAAAAACACAATGTAGCACACTTCAACACACACACATAGGCATATACACTTAATGCAAAAAACAGTTAACTCATCTGTTAACTTATCATGTTAACAATGTATTTTAGTACTCAATAAGATAATCAGCTATGGAAGAGCGTCATTTGACCTCATGATTAAATATAAAGTGTTATGTATTAATTTACTTAAAAATTGTTTTATTCACTGAAAATAAATGTATTATTTGAAAAGAAATAATATATTATTACATAGTAAAGAAGTAAACATTTTATTTATTATTATTACCTTGACCGCTTCGTAGATTTCTGGTTGCGACTTTGGCGTTGTGTCCGGAAGTCGCGGGTTCAATTCACACCAATAGCAATAATATATTTATATGGCACGTTTTTATGTACATTATAGATTGTGTATTTATAAAATATAATATGTTTTAATATAGTTGTTTCTGGTACACATAGTACAACCCTAGAACTTAGTTTATGACCAGCGCAATATGTGTGTAACGACTGATTATTATAAAATAAATAACTTGTGTTAAAAAAATAATTTCTGCGTGTTCAAGAAGTCTGTCGGGTAATTTTAATATTTATTTTGCAGTGAGCACTGGCTACACAGAATGCTTGTCCCGATGTCCCTGACTCGAGTGACCGCAGAAATGTATGAGGAACAAAGTTTTTTGAGGAAAAGAGGACTCCTGACCTTCCTGCGACAAATACTGGAACCACTCGACGAGTTCGACATAGTTCTAGAAAACTCTCTCACGCAAGGCATTTAGGGACTTAATTCATAAATATTATAAAAAAATTGAAAGGAAAGCACTAAGTACTTTCATTGATTAAGATGACTTAAGAGCGACGTACTTAGGGTTATAAGGATTTTTTTACATTCGTTGTTTTATGTTTAATACTCATTTTTATTTAAGAAAACTTCAGAGCTTTAAATTTATTTTTAATATTTTTATGGGTTATTTGTTTTTGTAATCAAATTTTATATTATATTTTTTTTACTAGGTATACTTTTTATATATAAAAAAAATGGAAGACAAATACTTTCAAGTCTTCCATTTTTTTTTATATTATGCATCAATTTATGCTTTAAATATTATTAGTGATGGATTTATATTGTGTTTATGAATTATTATTAATAAAAAAATAAACTCGAGAAGATTTTTTTCTCTCAGTATAAATTTAAACTACAATAAAACTGTTTCAATCAACTGTTAAAACAGTATGTATCATCATATAAAGTTCGACCATATTGCGGATTTTTTAGGAACTAAGTTTGCCATATTATTCTACTTTAATTGTAACAACAGGGCTCGTTTTATTTTGTGTAGGTATTTATAAAAAGCTTTAAAGGCATGAAGGTAAAAACCGTGCCCGTCCGCGCGCCCCTACTGGAGTAAGCATCATTCAATTTGCAGGGTGCCGCGCGAGTGACAAATTTGTCACTCACACACACCTTTACATTTTTTACATCCTCAGTCTGATTTGTGCGTTCGGCGGAGAAAGTCGAAAAGAGCTTCGCTTTTATTGTCGGAAAAATGGTTAATTGTGCATTAAAGCTGTGTAGAAACTACTATTAAAAAAAAGTACCTAGTGTCACGTTTTTCAAGTATGTATTTAACATGTTTTTCTTATATTAAACCTTAATAAAATATTATAATAAAACCCATAATTAAAATATCAAAATCTAACGCCGTAACTATGGTAACTGTCAAACTATGTGCATCAGTTAGAAGTTGAAGAACTAGTGATGTGTTTTTATTTTAAATGAGAATTTCGATACTTTAAAATAATTTATAATATTTTCAATTTAATTTAATCAAAAGGTATGGCGACAACAGAAGCGTCCAACGAGGTTTGTCAGTTACTATTTAGTGATGTGATTTTATAGTTGATATACTCGATTTTTGTAAATACTTTCATGGTTATGAGATATTATACAATTATTGTTTTTTTTATATAATACTAATTATATTTTCTATACATGATACAGTTTCCCGAAAAATCCGGCATTAAAACGTAAATGAGGAGGCAATTAAAAGAGAAGAAAATTGATAACCAACAAGAATACCCGTATGTTCAGTACATTTTGACGAATCAAGCTACGATTTAATTGTTTTTCGCCTTTTGTAGTTTGAGTATAACTTCCTCTTGGAGGTCGGTCAAAAATGTTGAGATTGCGTTTAGCGCTACATGTACCTATGTAGTTAGTTGTGCATGTGTTTTAATTTAATAAATAATTTAATTTAATAAAGTATTTTAACTTATTGTTATATTATTATATACCTACATTTTTTAAATCCACTAGTATTATAAATGCGAAAGTGTCTATCAGGGTGGATTTGAAAGGATATGCTTTGGGCTAATATGAGGTTCTGCTGATAAAATGAAAAAAAAAATGTACTTCCCCATACAAATTGGTCATTTTAACGTTACTAGTTTGTATGGAGAAGGCCATTTTTTTTTCTTTTGCGATACATGGTTCCATGAGAAAGTTGTTTGATTTGATCATATTAGCCCAAAGTATATTTTTCAAAGTTATTGAGTCTATTCAAAACATCGCGACGAGCTAGCCACTTGTTCGGTGTAGACTCATACCATCGGCTACGACGAGGTGGGATTAAAACCCCTCCGCTGGTTACCTTGATGATATGTGTGTGTATTACAATTGTATATCGATAAATAATTATTAATCTTTGATGATCTCTATAAATCCCAAAATATTTGGTTTATATCGATAAGTAATAATATTTGTTGTCAGTGGCAACACTATCGAAACTATTAAGTATGCAATTAAATATTTAGCTTTTTATAATAAAAAAACAATACACTTCATAGACACGCGCACACATTCGTGTTTGCTTGTATCTCTTTTTTTCTCAAGCAGTTTTTTAAGTGTCAGAAGCGTTGAGCTGCCTTTTGAATCCACACCTTTTTCCCCGTTCTTCATTTGTTCGACTCAGAAATTGGCGACACCGGTATCGTACTATTATGAAACAATTTATGTATCATGCTTACTCCATTGGCGCGGGGCGCGTTTTTTTAGCTTCATGTTTAAAGGTGTTAGATTTAGTTTGATTGTTGTTATTGTATGTAGCCGTAACCATAGAGTGTAAGTGTTTGCCAATATTTCTTATGATAATAAAGCTTTCTTTAGTATATATCTATATATAGGGTGAATTTTTGATGTGTGGCTTCAAGGCCAATACCGAAACACAAGGAATAGCGAAAATTTTTATAAAAACGAAAACTGTATAATAAGATTTTTGAAAATGTTCCATATAAAAGACTGGTGGAAATAAATTTAGAGATGTGCCGATTATGACTTTGGCCGACTAGCCGATTAGTCGTTGTAAAGAGGCCGACTAATCGGCCAAGCCGATCACGGTTTCAGGGACTTCCGTAACGTTTCGTTTACAGCTGATTCGCGCGAAAGTCGCAAACGCCGCGCCGCCGAAATCGATTGCCGCCAGAAAGGGCAGAAGCTTTAGTTTTTTACATCATATTTTAACTTTAATAAATTTTAAGACCTTATTTCCAAAGGAAAGGTTGCTTTGCTTTTCATTTCAAAATGTGACTCATGATAAAATAATAATATTGATAAATAATCAAGGTTTTTATATAATGCAATTTCCCCATACATACATATATGTACTGAGAAATATATACAAAGTAAGAAGCCGGATAGTCGGCGCTCTTTGCCGAATAGTCGCCGACTATAATAGTGGCTGGATAGTCGGTTTTACCGACTAGTCGCCGACTATTCGGCACATCTCAGAAATAATACAGGATAAGTTTTTTTTTCTCAAAATCAATAACCGATTCGATTCCCGGCTAGGTTTTGGCTTTTATCAAAAACGGACCCCTGAGACTTCATTGAGCATTTTTCGTTTCTCCTTGTAGTTTAGGATTTGGCCTTGAAGGTTCACTTGGAAAGATCACTTCAATTCACTGTATATATAATGGCAATATTCTGGACCAGTAGTTTAATCTTTATATAAAATATTTTTTCTTTGTTGTATTTTTTTAATTATTATTACTAGCTTTTAGTGCTAGTTTGCACGCATTAAAGAATCCATTTAGGTTTATTTTATTAAAATAAACCTAAATGGATTCTTTAATGTCAATATTCCATAATTGTCGGATGCTAGTTTAGGTAAGAACCTTTCTCTCCACAAAACAAATATAGGTATTCCATTAGTCTACAAGAAACGAAACAAGCTGTTCTTCTAAAACAGTCAGTAAACTACTGGTCTAACTTTAATTGTCTTTCAAAAAAAAAATATATAAAAATACTATCTAACATTATTTTAGATATTATTTTGGAAGTTATTTTTTTACTAGATATTATGACAAATCTATAACTTTGTGGTAAATTGGAATGCAAGCTGATATTTTAGCTGAATTGTATGTCAGTTTATAGATAGAAGAAGTCTATAAAAAGTGTAGTTAGATACCTATATAAGTAATTATTGGATAATTTTAGAATTTGTTCATTTAGGAGCAATCGTTGTCACTCCAGCGATTATTGTGAAATGTTGTTTTGTAAACTTATTCCACGCAGGGTTGATGATTAAATTACTACTATTGTAATTTTCTCTGCGAACTACTAAGAAATATTTTATTTTTCAACTTTAAAAATTGTTACGAAAACTGTGTAAATGTAACAAAAAAAGTAATTAAAGTTAAAAATGGCGCCGAGTGACTAGTTTTATTTTGAAAATCAAATGACAGCTGACGCCATTTTTAGCTTTTATCGTTACAAATACTTTAACGGACACTTTGGTGCAACTCAGCCTAATTCTCTCGTATACACATACACACCACACAAACACACCTACTGACACCAATCTCACATATATGTAGGTATATATTTATTTTGTTATATACATACATAAATAAATATGCCACTTAGCAAAGAATTGTGATTGCTACCGACCAATCAAGCAGACGGCCAATACCTCATAAGCCGCCGTTCTTTCAGTGTTGCAAATAACAAAATTTTGTTTACCTAATTAATAACTTAACCGAGTAATTGTATCGATTATTTGAAGGCGCCATCAAATATATTTTTATGACAAATAAAAATCATTTATTCAACCTTTTTTTATAAAATAAAAAGAAATAATATTTTTAATTATTAACTTAAGAAACATAATGGAATAAATTTCTTTAGATTTAACAAAAACTATTGGGGTGACAATAAATTTACCATATTATATTTAATTTAATTATTAACAAAATTCTAAAGGACTTGAATTGTTCTGTGGACCACATAGTTAAGTAAAACTTAGTTATTCTGGCTTTGTCAATAACAAAAAAACGAGAGATTTTAGTGTTTGGACTTTTTTAAAGAAAAAAATAGTTTTTATCCATTCGTTTTCATTAACTCTAAAAATCGAATCAAAGACAAGCCACGTTCTTTATATATCCTACCCAAGTTCTTTATTGACAGTAAATAGTACGCCAGAAAAATAATAAGTATACTTTATTGATAAACGTCCGGTTGCGGACCCAACGATTCAGTAGTGAGAGACAATTAACGTGATTGTTGGTGAAAAAAAACTCACTACGGTCACAAATTTAATTGTCATGTTTAAGCGCTTACGTCGCTGTATCCGCAAATGGGTTCGATTCCCAAACTTAGCAAAAATATTAGCACGTTATTCGAGTGTTAGTATGTGTTCAGTAACACATAGTACAAGCCTAGAGCTTAGTTTGTGACCAGTGGCTGTATTATGTTTCTTATAGCGGAAACGAGATCCTATAAAAAATACAACAGGCAAACGTCATGCACTCTATTTCTTTGAATTTTACAGGTGCTTTTGGCTTGAATGTTTTTAGAATTTCATGTCGTGGCCATTGTACATAATGTATTTCGTGATTTTAACAATCCTAATGTTAAAAAGCGGCCCCAGCTTAGTGGTTTAGTCACCGCGCAACTGATAATAAGGTTAAGCTAGACAGCAAGGCCAGACCTAGGATGGGTGACCGCTTTATACAATGAGACTGTACCATCACAAATACCGCAACAAGCTCGCCACTTTGTGTGGTGTCTCCGAATACCATCGGCAAAATGAGGACATGTTAATCCCTCCGCTGAGTACCCTGAGGCCGTTTAAACGGTTCTCGGGAGCCAAAAAGGCACCCGGGATAGTATTCATTTATTATTTAACGTTATGGCCGCTGAGCACTATGTGTAAAATGTCCTACATATTAGGAAGTCCCTCTAATTCTCGTTTTGATGTACTTAGTGGTTATTTAAATGTTTTCGAATAGATTAAGTAATTTATTAACAATAGAGGAGTAACGAATAAACTCATCTATAATTATAAGAGTTACAGAGATTATAATAATAAAACATAAATATTAATTTTATTTAGGTAGTTTTTTGTTTGTTTAAAACTCCACTGGCATATAATAACTACCTCAATGATATTTCCAGTTAACCTAATAATTCTTTTATACCGATATACCTGAAAAAAAAAGAACTTCCAATTCAAAGTTCTTTCAAAATACATCGTTGATATATAATTAAATGTTATATAATATGATATAATCTCTTTAAACCATTAATGTCCATTAATTTAGGGATTCATTATAATATGTAGTTACTAAAATGTAAAATATTATTAATTTACGAGTGTATAAAAAGCGGCCCCAGCCTAGTGGTTAAGTCACTGCGCAACTGATAGCAAGGTTAAGCAGATGACAATAAGACCGGCCTGGGATGGGTGACCGCTTTATACAACGAGGCTATTTCATCATAAACACCGCAACAAGCTCGCCACTTGTTAGGTGTTGCCTCTGAATACCATCGGCGAAATGAGGATGGGTTAATCCCTCCGCTGGGACCCTGAGGCCGTTTAAACGGTTCTCGGGAGCCAAATTGGCACCCGTGATGGTATTTAATTATTTATTTATTACGAGTATATTATGTATTATTATTATATAGTAGTGGTTTGCCGTCCTTATTTAGCTGTGCTTTGTCTGAATGTGCCAAACTCTGTATGGATTATGAACACTGTGCAAAGCATTTTTTATTTATTTTGATAACTCAATAAATTTAATGTATAATCTATGTTCTTATGTTTATAAATTGTTTTTTTTTTTCCTCCTGAAAAACAATTGAGGATATATAATTGCTAGGTCCTATGGTCGAATAATGCTTAGTAAGTAGTATTAAGAGTGTTTAATTTAAAGGAAAAGTATGACCATAAACCACAGGGGCCTGACCAAAGAACACGATCGCCAATCCAATCGCCGCATCGATCGATAAAAATGTATAGAATTTCACTCTATGGGTTGAGCCTGATCGACGAGACACGTCAAATCCTATACATTTGGCTTTCGATGGGTATTTGGATTCGATTATCGATCGCCTCTTTGGTAAGGCCTCAGGTCTTACTCGTATAAATTCCATGGGAATAAGAATGGGTTTCAACAAAACACAAATATATTAATGGTCTGTTGAAATAAAGCCATTATCATTACCATCGAATTTACGTTATGACCCGCCATTGCTTTACTACAAAATCTAACTTTTGTTATTTGTCATTTTTTTTATCAGCTATAAAATGTTAAACTAAGTCTCTAGAACCCATTTGTACATTTTGTAATGTTTCATGAAACAACTGTTATTTAACCTAAACCAATATTTGCTTCATACTCTTGCTGTGTACTGTAATGTCCTCATTTGGATAAAATAAATTGTTTTACTTTTATTACTATTACATTATGTATAATAAAATTATTATGTACCTAAATTGTATCTACGGAAGCCAAAGATTTTATAAGTATATTATTAATTAAAAAACGTCTTCCTGTTTTGTAAACTGTACCAAAGATTGTGGTCGCTATTTTTATTTTTCATAAGTTTACTTAGTACAAATAAAATATGAAATAAATAATTTCAATAGTAATTTTTGTTTTACTTAAACCTTGTATTTATTATTTTTAACATACAGGCTGACTGAAATCGATTTGATCAGCGGAACCTCATATTAGCCCAAAGTACATCCTTTTAAAATCACCCTGTATGTCTACTACAATCAGGTTTTCAATACGCTATGTATTGAAAACATTTAGATATTTTGTGTTGAAAACCTGAGGCTCGTACCACGAGTGTTTTCTATCGTATTAACGTAACGGTAATGCGATATATTGGTTAGGTTCAACAAATAGGAAAATGTTATCTAATGTTACTCTTTGCAAAAATATAGTTTATTTACAATTTATTATTTATAACATGTAAAGTTCGTTTCACTAAAGAATTCCTTTGGACGCGCCGCTGCTGTCGAGCATAGGAATGTTGGTAATCTCAGTTTTAAGCATAATTAATATGGCTTTTAAGATTCCCCAAAAACATTTTTAGGGTGAATTCAATTTATTTTGGTAAATAAAAATTATATTACTAAGAAATTATGTTAAATTAGTAAGTTGTTCAAAGTTAATTTTAGTTAACTTTGAACAACCAAATGGTCAGCTAATTTTATAAATATATTAAATGGCGTACCTATGTAATATGCAAAGGTACTAGGTAAACTTCCGTTCTAAGTCCCAGCAACATCCCTGTGATCATATGGTGAATTAAAAACGTTACGTTGCTACAATGCGCAAACCCATGGTAGAAGACTCTGGTCGAAATATAATTTTAGTCGAATACGTGTTTATTTATTTCTATATTAAATTGTACCTATTACACTGACCTGTTTTCCGTGTGCAGTCATATTCGACCCAAAGACAATTACGATATATAGACGTCACTTATATTATATTAAATAATAATAACAATGATCCGGACCTTACGTTTTTCATACTTCCAAAGGACCTCAAAAGGTAAATAAATCCACGCCAAAATATAAAAACGTGTGTCTAGTAGTCTATTTATAAGAATGCGAATTTACATTATTCGCCACCTTTCCTATGTACCAAATGTTGTCCTTTGTTATAGTTAACAAAATCCCTCGTATTTAAATATTAGTTAGATATTTAATTACTATAGTATAGCTAGGTATTTATAAGTTATGTTTACAAGGTCAGGTTTAGTTTTGTTTGATGAGTAAGTATAGGTAGTAATAGTTAGTGCACTACCATGAACTAGGTAACTATTACCACAGAAGAAATAATAGTACAAGTACTATTACTAGAAATATTATGCACTTTTAATAAGTAGACAACATACACTTACTCTTACATACTTATTTATTTTCCCAATTAGGTACGTAGGTTGCTTAATAATAAATAACATAGACTATTTATTTATTATATTTCAGGTAAAATTACGGCTAACAAATTTATAGATAGTTATAGTATTTTAATATAAGGCCATTAATAAGTTACACATATAAATGTAACGTAATACGTAAGTCTTACCAAACAAAAATATAAACAAAAAAATACAAAGAAAATAACAATAAAGTGCAAATAAAATTACCAATTACCTAAAATTAAAATTCTCTCGCAGAATGATCTGGCTAGGGTTTTCCGCGCAAAAGACGGCTTTGTACAGAATAGGTCTAAGTCAAAACAATTACTATTAAAGAAACTGCACGAATCCTCCAAATATATGCATTTTGCCTAAAATTTGTATGGGCAATAGGCAGATGGAAGATGGTAGAACTCCTAGTTCTTAAGCCCGAGGTCCTTAAGTTTAATTGACTAATCAATTCAGGGGAATATACCTTACCTACCGCGGAATACATCAAGAAGGTAGGCCACATCTGCAATATTTCGCCTAATTGTCAAGGGCAGAAAGTGATGTTTAATACACTTTTGATCATAAGTTAAGTTCCCTTGAGGGTCGTATTCAAAATTTTTGTACATTTTTACATCTCAAAACGTCCTTGTGAATAGTGTTGAAATGGTTAATATTTTTTAAATAAGATCTATATATTTTAAATATAGGTTTTCCAAATTAATACCTCTAGTATTCATAAACAAAGAAATTATACTGGTAAGTATAAAAAAATCTGTTTTGCTATATACACATCGTACTTGGTTCATACAAATAATTATGTCTCCAGACACACGTGTGTTACAAAAAAGTAATTTAAAAAAAAAATCTAATTAATTTTAGATAATTCTAAATTTATCTAACTGCATTATGATCATTACCACGTAATTCTTATAAAATCAATAAATATAACGCAGAGATACATTAATTATTTACAATTTAACACGTGTCCACATTATTTTTCATTTTGGTTATTCCCTTTTGTAACATTAATTTTAGCAGATTTTCAAATTTTTGGGCTTGCAACATTTTGATATAAGGACGACCAATAGCATCCGTCTTGCGGCCGCAGTCAGACATTTTGATGGCGTGAAATGGTTGTGCGACACGTGTGTTTTTTTACGTATTCATTTATTTAAACAAATATATATTCCTTTTTCTTGTTAAGCCTGTATATTTTACGATAAGTAAATGATAAACTATTACTATACTGTGTAAAATGCTGTTTATAATACATTTGAAACTGATTATTATTTTAATCTTAGAAGTTTATTTGTATCTTTATCGCTAAGGGTTATATTTTAAACATGTGATTCGTTTTCCTTTTTGTAGCAAATCGTTACGTTTTTTTGTTACGTTACAAAAATGATGTAACAAAAATGAAATAAAGGCTATTTCACATTAGGTTAATGAACCTTTAGTTTTAGTTTTAATTTTTACAAGATTATGTAATAAAAGTAAAGATACATTAAACTGTAATGATATATGTTAACTTTGCATTGTTCTTTTGATTTTTTTCGCGCTTTTAGAAAAGATTGTTAGTTTTGCTATTTGTATACTTTCTGAGTAATAAATATTAAATAATGTTAAATGTTTTTTTATTTAATTACCATAGTGTGAAGAAGCCCTTACCCTTCCTTTTTGTTACTTTTTTGTAACATTATTCATATTTGTAACGTTATTCATTTTTGTTTCTTTTTTGTTAATGTACAATAATTTTAATTTTGACCCTTGACCAGTTCTAAAACATAAATATCGCATGAATCTTTTTTGAATATTTTCTACACGCGTTCTGTATACCTCATATCTGGGATTCCATATTTATGATGCGTACTCCAAAAGGCTACGAACATACAAACAATATAAAATTTTGAGGGTTTTGACGTTTTTAAAATTTGAAGACATTCTTATAACAAATGGGAAAAGTTCTTCGATTTGATCAGCGACTTATAAGGATCTATAGACTAAGCAAATACAAGGTGTATTTGAATGGATGTAGGTACTTTGGGCTAATATGAGGTTCATCTGATCAAATCGAAGAACTTTTCCCATGGGACCATAATCAAAAATAATTTTGGCTTCCTCATACAAATTGGTCATTTTAACATTACTAGTTTGTACGGAGAAGGCAATTTATTTTTCATCTTATGATATCCATACGAGTGCCTTATACCACTAAGGATTCGACCAAAAGAAGGTATAACTTATACCAAAATTAGAAATGTCAAATCACATACAAATAATTACTCTGAGTAGTATGAAATTTGACATTACTATCCCCAGTATAAGTTATGTCTTCTTTTAGTTGAACCGGCCTATGACAGATAATAATCATCACAGATATGTTAAGTTCCGTTCCACCATTGAGTTTTTATGTTTTAGCATAAAAACCTAGACTCTCTATGGTTTTAGCTTTAGACATTTCAATTATTAATATTGTAAGTTGGTATTGCACATATGACTTTCATAAATACGACTTTAAATAAGTCGTGATTTCCTAGTCATCGGTGATATTTTTCTCACTGGTGATATGAAAGTCATCGCTGACATTCAAAAATCGCATTCCTGTCTACATATCCATTTTGTTAATAGTTAATATCGCTAATAAAAAACTCTTATCAGTTTTTAGGAGACGAATCATCGATTTCTTGTCGAGGTGGTAGTTTCCTTTCAGGGTGCGGTTACGAAATAGGTAGTTGAATTGACGATAAGGCAGCAAGTATATTAAAATATACTCGTAATGCAATTCGTCATTGTCGCTCCCCATTTCGTAATCGCATCATTTAGCTGGCATAGTGAGAGACCATTATTGGTTAAGAACTATTATTGATTAATCCTATTCATGGTCTTGTCAGGTGTGTGACAGGTCTGCTCACCACCAGGTAGAGAAAGTCACATTTCGTGCTCCAATAAAAAAAAACTTCTACACAAGCGACCGATGTGGCAGAAACAATTGTATTAAAATAGCATAAAGATGGACATCCTAAAAATATCATTGTTTAACAACATTTTAAACTTTTAGATTAACCCCATGTAGGTACTAAACTAACTCAACCGACCTTACTTATTATTTTAAATAGGTTATTGGTTTTATTACTTTAATAAGATTTTTTTAAATGTAAACTTAGGTAATGTATGATTTGTATGGTAACAAAATAAAAACAACTTTAATACAAATATAAATAATTTATTATTTCTTATAACCATTTATTAATTTTATATCACAAGCAAAATTCTTATTCTAAACTCTATGGTATATATTATAGATTGCATTTTCTCGGTAAATGCCATTTTAATATTAATCATAATATAATTTTATTAATTTTGATACTTATAGGTATTAAGTAGGATTCTGTTCATGTTTTATTAACACATTTTTCCCAAACTCTTGTTAATAGAATAACGTGTATTAATAAATTTATTAATAAGTACTTTAGGTAAAGATACGTTATAGTATTTTTAGGTCAGAGCAACCGCATTGTGCGAAATTTCGTAACTAAATACCGTAACCGATCGTCATATTCAAAAATATAATTTTAATACCAACGGCACATATAGCATAATTTGGTCTCTGGATTAAACTACAAAAACTTTGACTCTATCTATCGGGTACGTTCTCAAGCCTTTAGTACTTCGTTGAATTTGAATGAAATTACGGTATAGTGAAGTAAAAAAAGTACACCTGCATCGAAATTTAATTTTTAATATTTTGAGAGTCAATTTGAATAAAGGTATGTACTAAACCCCGGGCGATCTTTATGAATTAATTTTACCAGATCAATATATATTCTTGCTAGGGGAGATTAAACTAAAATAAATCCCTGGTCTAAAATTTAAATTATAAATATTAAATTTCATGGGTCGTGATATACAGGGTGAATTTGAATGGATGTACTTTGGGCTAATATGATGTTCTACTGATAAAATCAAACAACTTTTTCCATGAAACCATGTGTCGCAAATGAAAAAAAAATTTGGCTTCCCCATACAAATTGGTCATTTTAATATTACTAGTTTGTATGGAAAAGGCAATATTTTTTTTCATTTGCAACACATGGTTCCATGGAAAAGTTGTCCGATTTGATCAGCAGAACCTCATATTAGCCCAAAGTACATCCTTTCAAAGTCACCATGTATAAATCGCACCGCTCGACCGACGCTCGTTTCGTTTTCGGCCTATATCTCACGTCCCCTAACTATAATACAGACTATAAAATAGTTTTAGGTGCATATATAATTATATAATAGAGGTATATTACATTACATAATAATCCTAAGTGCACGAACTTAATTAAATTTAACGAGTTATTTCTATTAGTTAAAACATTCACTTTAAAATCAGTGCCATGTTTTCTCTATTATATTAATTTATATTGTGAGAAAAACATAAATTAAATGTTAAAACTAGTGGGGCTGTAAAAATAGATTTTTACAATCCATTTTTTTGTAGAAACGGAACGCATTTCTAAACGCTCCGACATTAGCAAACATTACATGTGACGTCATTCGTGCACAAACAAATGTCAACGTGTGTTCTGTAGTCTACAGTTTCTTGTTTTCTCAGGTATTTATTGTCCCTTATTACGATAATTTGTGATAAACAAACCTTTTGACTAGATTTTGAGGTGAAATAACATTAAACTAATATGCTTTTTGAGCACGAATGACGTCACAGAATAGCGGCTAGTGATGTACCGTTTTTTACTGCGGTAGTGGCAGATAAAGTTTCAACCCTTTTATTTTTGTGATTACCCTTAAAAAATGTTTAATATTTGTTTTTAGGGTTTAATGTAACTCTATCTAGTAATGAAATAAAAAAAACATGCATATTCCCTATTGCGGTAAGTTCAAGATGATCTTATATTCGAATACATTTCAAGTCACGTCACTCGCGCCGCGTATATTATTGTGTTTGGGCCGAATATGACTGCACACGGAAGGTAGAGCACTGTAATCGGCTGTTTCTATATTAAAATTGTACCTATTACACTGACAAGTGTAATAGGTACAATTTTAATATAGAAATAAACACGTATTCGACTAAAACCAATTTCGACCAGAGGCTCTACCATGGGTTTGCGCATTGTAGCAACGTAACGCATTTGTATACGTAAACGTGAGCAACAACCAATAGGACGGCATTATTTTTGGTAACAGGATTGAATAAGCGATCCTATTGGTTGCTGCTCACGTATACGTAAACAAATACGTTACGTTGCTACAATGCGATTTCGCATTGTAACAGGATTGAATAAGCGATCCTATTGGTTGCTGCTCACGTATACGTAAACAAATACGTTACGTTGCTACAATGCGAAATCGCATGGTAGAGCCTCTGCGATAAAATAAGCTCGTGAACGTATTTGACTGTATTCAATTAGGCGCAATTTGGACCACGGGGTTAGTTGTAGAATAGGTGCGCAGTATAACATTAGACTATCTCTAATTAGAATAATTTATGTTCGTGCACCTCATCCTTGGGGCCGCTACTTTCATTCGTATACCATCTAACTACAAGATAAGTAATACTAATTAGAAATATTCTATATAATTACCTAAAATGCAACAAAATGTACCTACCTAAATAGTCAGCGGCTATATTCTATTAAAGGTAACAAAATAATATATCAAAATAAAGAAATCCTTCATGTAAAATGTGCATGCCTTTTAGTAAGTACATGATACAAATAAAGAAAATGCTCAATTAAGGCATATAGTGCCGGAAAGTCGATTATAATATAGTTTAATCAAAAGTACTTTACACACGCATGGGACGACAGCGCCGCGGTAAACCGTTCGCGACAGTGAAGGCCGTCCAAATGAAGCCTAGCTTCTTTATTAGGCCTTATTTGTGACCCTAGGGCCTAGGGTCACAAATAAGGCCTGTGTTTTCCATTTGCCGGGTCGCGACCCGGTACCGGGCCATCGAATACATTCCAGCCTTATTTGAAAAATTATACCTACTATCCATCCACTCATCGTAATATTCGTAAGTGGTGAGCAAGACCGCGCGCCAACACTCTTTTGTCAGTCCGGTGACCGGACACAAAAACAAAAGAGCGCGACGCTCAACACGTGCAAGCTCCGCGGGCGCTGTCCTCCCCCTCTCTCTGCCCGCGTTTCATCAATCACTGACATTCCGCTCAGACAGTTTAAACTTGTTTGTGCAGTGTGACGTATTTTACTTATGAAAACGATTATTGCAACAATAACAATGGATAAATGGGTAATAAAACAAAGTACTAGTTCCGGGAGCAGCACAAGTAAACAGTTGAGTGATAGTGAGTTAGTACAGCCAAGTATATTTCCAACAATACTAGGAAATAGAGACCTAGAACCTAGGCCTTAATTTGAGTCTGTTAAATTTTAACTTTGATATGTTTATTTATAGATAATTTATCTTAGTATGTCTCCTCCAGGACCAAAACGGGCTACGTGGTCCGAAGAGAACTTGAGAGCGGCAGTTAATGATGTACGTTGTGGCCAACTTTCGACTTACAAAGCTTCGACGCAATAACCATTAGGAATCATCTAAATAGTGGTGTTTTACACAAAAAAATAGGGAGAAACGCTGTATTGCCGCAAGAGCATGAAAAAAAATTCGTTAGTCGTATAATAGACCTCTAACGCCGACAATGATTCGGATTCAAGCATTTGCTTTTTGTGACAAATATAACATTGTCATTAATATAAACAATGAAATAGGACTTGCAGGAAAAGGCTGGTTAAGATTGATTTCAATCTTTGTTCGTTTGAAATCCATAATTAAAACAAAAAGCACAATTTCTGAATCCAGCTCGAGCCCATAAACTAAATTATTGTCGCTCATCATTTCGATGAAGTTTGTAAGCTTTATGATAAATAAGATCTTCATTACCATCCTGAAAAAAAAATACAATATGGATGAGAAGGGCTGTCGGCTTACATTACATCACCAACAAACAGTTATTGCTCAGAAAGGTACTAAAAGGGTGCACATGCAAGGCTCTGAGCAGGTGAAAATGTCACTGTTGTAGGATGTCCTAATGCTATAGGGAATCCGATAACACAGAGTATGAAAATAATTTACCTGCAGGATTAATTGCCCATATGGCACCAAAGGGGTGTATGACAACGGAATTGTTCACTGTTTTCATTGAACAGTGTAGCAAAATATAAAACCTCTGAAAAATACGTCCTTATCTTAGACGATGCCAAATCTCATATAGAATATCATATTGTTGACACAGCTGAAAGACATGCCATTGTGCTTTATTGTTTACCATCTAACACGACACACGACATTACAGCCTCTTGACAAAGCTTGTTACAAACCATTTGAATCTTACTGGGATCAAGAAGTTCTGCGATACATGTATGAAACTCGTGCCAAACAGGTCACTAAAGCACGATTTAATGTAATTTTATCTAAGGTCTGGTCAAAGAGCATGACTTATGCAAACGTAATTATAACGAGTGGATTCAAAGCTACTGGTCTTTATCCGTTAAATTCTGATGCAATACCTGAAGTTGCTTTCTCTCCTTCCATATTGACAGAGCGTCGTATCAGTGAAAATAATTAAAATGTCTGTGGTGAATCTTCACAACTAATAGATGTAAATGTAAGAAGACCTCACGCAATTTTGTCGGAATCTGATAAAAATATTGAAACAGGCGCTGGTTCACGTCAGTGTTCACCGATCGCCAACATTCGGCATTTCCAAAATCTAATTGATGTCGAAGAAGTCTTGCCATTAATTCATGGCACACCTGACCTTCGATTATTTGCTTTCCCCGTTGAAGACAGTACGCTACCTCGAACAGATATCAATGATCAAAATTGTCTTGAAAATCTTCCCGGGCCCAGCGGCTTACAGACCACCAACCGTCTTGTACAATATAGTGAAATCACAGAAGAAGACGTGTATAGTACATCGTCTAAAAGACAATATGTACGCATTTATAAACAGAGAAACGCTTAAAAATGTATTCTTCTTCAGACACAAACTGTGATATCGAAAATGTAAAACCCAATAAGGTTACTTTACCTAAGTCCGATGGCGAAGATACTGAAGATTTGACAAAAAATTCTAGAAGTAAAACCTGATTTCCAACAATTTATGTCTACGCTTGATTACGGTGTTGTTAAGAACCGTCCACGTAGAAAAGGTTAAATTATAAAGGTCAGAGAGTTACCGAATATTTTTTAATACAGTTAAAGAACCAAAAAATATGAATTCGAATAACACAAAGAAAGGAAAGAAACCTATGAAGAAAACTACGAAAGAAACCTACAAGCTCCGCGGGCGCTGTCCTCCCCCTCTCTCTGCCCGCGTTTCATCAATCACTGACATTCCGCTCAGACAGTTTAAACTTGTTTGTGCAGTGTGACGTATTTTACTTATGAAAACGATTATTGCAACAATAACAATGGATAAATGGGTAATAAAACAAAGTACTAGTTCCGGGAGCAGCACAAGTAAACAGTTGAGTGATAGTGAGTTAGTACAGCCAAGTATATTTCCAACAATACTAGGAAATAGAGACCTAGAACCTAGGCCTTAATTTGAGTCTGTTAAATTTTAACTTTGATATGTTTATTTATAGATAATTTATCTTAGTATGTCTCCTCCAGGACCAAAACGGGCTACGTGGTCCGAAGAGAACTTGAGAGCGGCAGTTAATGATGTACGTTGTGGCCAACTTTCGACTTACAAAGCTTCGACGCAATAACCATTAGGAATCATCTAAATAGTGGTGTTTTACACAAAAAAATAGGGAGAAACGCTGTATTGCCGCAAGAGCATGAAAAAAAATTCGTTAGTCGTATAATAGACCTCTAACGCCGACAATGATTCGGATTCAAGCATTTGCTTTTTGTGACAAATATAACATTGTCATTAATATAAACAATGAAATAGGACTTGCAGGAAAAGGCTGGTTAAGATTGATTTCAATCTTTGTTCGTTTGAAATCCATAATTAAAACAAAAAGCACAATTTCTGAATCCAGCTCGAGCCCATAAACTAAATTATTGTCGCTCATCATTTCGATGAAGTTTGTAAGCTTTATGATAAATAAGATCTTCATTACCATCCTGAAAAAAAAATACAATATGGATGAGAAGGGCTGTCGGCTTACATTACATCACCAACAAACAGTTATTGCTCAGAAAGGTACTAAAAGGGTGCACATGCAAGGCTCTGAGCAGGTGAAAATGTCACTGTTGTAGGATGTCCTAATGCTATAGGGAATCCGATAACACAGAGTATGAAAATAATTTACCTGCAGGATTAATTGCCCATATGGCACCAAAGGGGTGTATGACAACGGAATTGTTCACTGTTTTCATTGAACAGTGTAGCAAAATATAAAACCTCTGAAAAATACGTCCTTATCTTAGACGATGCCAAATCTCATATAGAATATCATATTGTTGACACAGCTGAAAGACATGCCATTGTGCTTTATTGTTTACCATCTAACACGACACACGACATTACAGCCTCTTGACAAAGCTTGTTACAAACCATTTGAATCTTACTGGGATCAAGAAGTTCTGCGATACATGTATGAAACTCGTGCCAAACAGGTCACTAAAGCACGATTTAATGTAATTTTATCTAAGGTCTGGTCAAAGAGCATGACTTATGCAAACGTAATTATAACGAGTGGATTCAAAGCTACTGGTCTTTATCCGTTAAATTCTGATGCAATACCTGAAGTTGCTTTCTCTCCTTCCA
The DNA here is from genome assembly GCA_947458855.1 of Monopis laevigella. Lineage (NCBI taxonomy): Eukaryota > Metazoa > Arthropoda > Insecta > Lepidoptera > Tineidae > Monopis > Monopis laevigella. The sequence continues at coordinate 26,322,730 of OX381578.1, forward strand.
TATTGACAGAGCGTCGTATCAGTGAAAATAATTAAAATGTCTGTGGTGAATCTTCACAACTAATAGATGTAAATGTAAGAAGACCTCACGCAATTTTGTCGGAATCTGATAAAAATATTGAAACAGGCGCTGGTTCACGTCAGTGTTCACCGATCGCCAACATTCGGCATTTCCAAAATCTAATTGATGTCGAAGAAGTCTTGCCATTAATTCATGGCACACCTGACCTTCGATTATTTGCTTTCCCCGTTGAAGACAGTACGCTACCTCGAACAGATATCAATGATCAAAATTGTCTTGAAAATCTTTCCGGGCCCAGCGGCTTACAGACCACCAACCGTCTTGTACAATATAGTGAAATCACAGAAGAAGACGTGTATAGTACATCGTCTAAAAGACAATATGTACGCATTTATAAACAGAGAAACGCTTAAAAATGTATTCTTCTTCAGACACAAACTGTGATATCGAAAATGTAAAACCCAATAAGGTTACTTTACCTAAGTCCGATGGCGAAGATACTGAAGATTTGACAAAAAATTCTAGAAGTAAAACCTGATTTCCAACAATTTATGTCTACGCTTGATTACGGTGTTGTTAAGAACCGTCCACGTAGAAAAGGTTAAATTATAAAGGTCAGAGAGTTACCGAATATTTTTTAATACAGTTAAAGAACCAAAAAATATGAATTCGAATAACACAAAGAAAGGAAAGAAACCTATGAAGAAAACTACGAAAGAAACCTACAAGCAAAAACGTTCAATTAAACCAAAATCAGCTAAAGATGAAGAAAGATTCTCTCCTCTTTACATGCAAAGCAGTACCCAGTGGTACTACAGGAGAGAATTGAAGATATAAGACAATGGTACCATTAGTGGTACCAAAAGATTGCGTTGCCTTCACAAAAAGTGATCTAGACCAATTATATGTATGTCCTAATTGTCTGGAAAATTGATTATTTTACTTTTCTTTACTGATTTTTGATGAAAAATAATAATAATATTTCTTAATGGTTCAAACCTAAGAATAATACCTTGCTTTTATTTATCACCTTCTTCGAATATTGATTAAGATATGAGTGTTTGAAATTAGGTAGGCCTTATTTGTATCACTTTATTCGTTGTTGCCGGTTAATTAATGACATTTTTATAGGATTTCGTTATTTTAACAAGCTAACGTTTTTCGTTAATAGAATATGCCTCAAGGTTCAAATTTAACTAAATAAATCAGACAATATTATCAGAGTTCAAAATGAAAACCTGATATTTGTTTAGTTTTGAGTTTTGTAAGTAACCTGCAGTAGGCACTTAAATCAATTTTATAATAATTTTTCTTAGTGTATTATACACCTAATTAAAATAAAAAATGTTATAATTGGTTAAAAGGTAACTTATATGAGGATAAAATACTAGTTAAAATAATAATAAACAAACGCCAGGATCTGGCCGAAAGTTTGAGCCTAAATAATTTTAACAATTTGTTTTAACATATTTGTAATAATAAAAATCTTGTTCATAATTAGTAGGTACAAGGTAACAAGATTCCTATCAATTAACAACGAAAAATTCAGTATAAAAATATAATATAAACATAGTAAAGACAGTTTTGCATTGTTCCAGTAGTACAGTAGAACCTATTATTCGTTACTATACTCCATTCACTGTAAGTTGAATCGCTGTGAAGATTATTGTCAGATTTGTCACTAATAAGAATTTAATAATTATACTTTGTTAAAACCAGTTAAAACACATATAAAACAACATCTAAATTTAACTAGTTAATTTTACCAAACAATGAATATTTTCAATATATCACAATTTTGTAAAAACATGTATATATTTATTGCCATAACTGTCACGAATATCAACTTACAGTGTAATATTTTGAAGACACATGCTCAAAGAATCAAGATAACATGCTAATTAATCTAAATCCAAAAAAATCTGTACTTATTTATAGTAAAATATGTAAATATTATAAATGGTGTCTGAAAATCTACCTGAATAATTAATTTCGAATAATTTTCGTTGTGTCAAACATGGAACGCCAATATTTTGTAGTTATCAACAGCAAAGTTTGAAGTTACGTCATGAAGCGTAGAAATTGTCAAAATTCACAACCGAAATGGTGAGAACTTTTCAGAGACGGTTCAAATTGTCGCACAATTTTCGGTCATCGTTATGCACCATCTCAAGCCGCTATGGAGAAAGTGTACAAAAGCCGCCTCCGTTCGTCACTGGCCACCAAGATTTTTTTTTCTTTAGGGATATATGAAGGGAAAAGTGTATGCAAATAATCCACAGACAAATCCGGAGCTCAAAATGAAAATTCTACGAGTTATTAACAAAATTCATCGACATAATTGTAGAATTATGTCGAAAATTTTATGAAAAGGGTAAACGTTTGCCTGGCTTTGTTGGCTGGCAGGCATTTGTCTAATGTTGTGTTCCACGCGTAACCTCCGTGCCCATAATTTTATTTTTTTTAAAACACTCAAAACTCAACTGCATTATGTGTTTAGTTAAAAAAAAAAAATTCAAGTAGGTTTTTAGACACCTTTATATTAAATAAATTATGTTATAAAAAAACAATATTTTGTTATGTATACCGATTTTATCGATAGAACATCAATTCAATAAGTTTATTATGCCAAATACAAAATAATTTATTTGAACTTTAACTTTTTTGGTTACAATTTTATATTATAGGTATATTATTAGTTCAGGTTATACCTGACAGTTCAATCAAGAGAACTAAACCGCGATCTTGTTTGTTTTAAAAAAATCGGTAATTTTTAATTTCTATTTTTTTTTGTTTAATTTAAACCTATATCAATTTCTATTTACCTATTTGTCGCAACTTCTAAATTTATTTTTGACTTATACCTTTTTCTGAGCCTACAAATATTTTTATATATTGGATATTATGTAGGTCTCTTCTTTAAAGTATACTAATGTATCGTAGAGTTCTCGAGATATTTAATGTAGAGCCGCTCAGTCCTCATACAAATCAATATCCCCAATTAAAAAGTTGATTATAGATCTTTTAATTTTATGGAACAATTAACAATCTGCCACAATTTCAGGCTGGTATCATTCACACAATAGGGTTATGTTTGGGTTCTTCAGAGCTACTGATCAGAGGTTCCGTGTCAGGCGTGTCTGCGTAGGTCTGTAGGGTGCCGTAGTCCGTGCTGCAGCTAGGCGCGGGCGCAGACGACGGTCCTTGGGAAGACACAACGAGTCGGGAACTCTCGTCGCAACCACGAGGCATTTGGTACATGGACTTACCTCGCAATCTGCGACTGAACGAACTACCTGTTCAAGGATAATTATAAAATATTATAGGAAGTATATGTAAATATTTAGAAAACTATATTTTTTTATAGACAAATCATTCATTCCACATCCATATTATAAATTAAATAAATAAATATCCTTACGGCGCCCGAAACCGCCTATATAGCTTTAGGGTACCCAGCGGAAGGGTTTTTAATCCCACCTCGTCAGAGCCGATGGTATGAGTCTATACCGAACAAGTAGCTAGCTCGTCGCGATGTTTGGATAGACTCAATAACCCATCTATAAACACGTTTCACAAGTTGGTATAGTGAAACTGGAACCAACAACACCCAGATGCTCCGATATGTCTCGCTTGACATCTGACACGTCCCACATAGCGATGAAGGAGCCCAAACACGAAGATGACGAGTGATGCGCGGATACAAACGGGTGGAACGAGAAGCTCTGGTAAATGGCAATACTTACCAACAACACCCAGATGCTCCGATATGTCTCGCTTGACATCTGACACGTCCCACATAGCGATGAAGGAGCCCAAACACGAAGATGACGAGTGATGCGCGGATACAAACGGGTGGAACGAGAAGCTCTGGTAAATGGCAATACTTACCAACAACACCCAGATGCTCCGATATGTCTCGCTTGACATCTGACACGTCCCACATAGCGAGGAAGGAGCCCAAATACGAAGATGACGAGTGATGCGCGGATACAAACGGGTGGAACGAGAAGCTCTGATAAATGGCAATACTTACCAACAACACCCAGATGCTCCGATATGTCTCGCTTGACATCTGACACGTCCCACATAGCGAGGAAGGAGCCCAAACACGAAGATGACGAGTGATGCGCGGATACAAACGGGTGGAACGAGAAGCTCTGGTAAATGGCAATACTTACCAACAACACCCAGATGCTCCGATATGTCTCTCTTGACATCTGACACGTCCCACATAGCGATGAAGGAGCCCAAACACGAAGATGACGAGTGATGCGCGGATACAAACGGGTGGAACGAGAAGCTCTGGTAAATGGCAATACTTACCAACAACACCCAGATGCTCCGATATGTCTCGCTTGACATCTGACACGTCCCACATAGCGAGGAAGGAGCCCAAACACGAAGATGACGAGTGATGCGCGGATACAAACGGGTGGAACGAGAAGCTCTGGTAAATGGCAATACTTACCAACAACACCCAGATGCTCCGATATGTCTTTCTTGACATCTGACACGTCCCACATAGCGAGGAAGGAGCCCAAACACGAAGATGACGAGTGATGCGCGGATACAAACGGGTGGAACGAGAAGCTCTGGTAAATGGCAATACTTACCAACAACACCCAGATGCTCCGATATGTCTCTCTTGACATCTGACACGTCCCACATAGCGATGAAGGAGCCCAAACACGAAGATGACGAGTGATGCGCGGATACAAACGGGTGGAACGAGAAGCTCTGGTAAATGGCAATACTTACCAACAACACCCAGATGCTCCGATATGTCTCGCTTGACATCTGACACGTCCCACATAGCGAGGAAGGAGCCCAAACACGAAGATGACGAGTGATGCGCGGATACAAACGGGTGGAACGAGAAGCTCTGGTAAATGGCAATACTTACCAACAACACCCAGATGCTCCGATATGTCTTTCTTGACATCTGACACGTCCCACATAGCGAGGAAGGAGCCCAAACACGAAGATGACGAGTGATGCGGGGATACAAACGGACGATACGAGAAACTGTAATGGTGTGCGAGGGCCGCCAAAAACATCTCGATGCAGATCAGGAAATCCTGCAATATATATCATGTGCCATTGTCATAAAATCATTATATACAAAATAGAAAAAATCACTATATATACAGAACTAAAATTTTCTGTATATACATGTTTGTCAAAAACAACAATACCTAAATATAATAATAAAATATATAATAATAGAGAGGTACCTAATAATAATGCAATAGTCACTATGTTATGTTAAAGGTCAAGTTATTCTTTTTTTTTTATATAAATATATTAAATATAACCAAAATAAAAAATATAACACTTATTAGCATGAATTATAGGGAAGAGCCTTAAAGCCTAAAATCGCTTGTTTTAAAAATAAGTAACAGTTTGAAATTTCTAACTAATACTTTGCGTTTGAGTTAACTAAAATGTGTGTGGAAATCAGTTCAGAGCCACAAGCATAAATTTTGGGTACGTAGCATTTTTAATGCTACCGTGTGATTGGTAAAAATGTTAACGTGGTAGTATAAGTAACTAACCGACTTATGTAAGCACATCATGGGCGTAGCCAGGATTTCATATCGAGGGGGATTTGAACCTCTTACAATTTAAAAAATTATGTTCTTGATTTATTTAATGAGCAAAAAAAAACGCCGTCGTTGTCATTAAGAGTTTATCGTGCGTACGACGCGGACGCTGATTAGGTACATATGCGCCATTGTTTTAGTGTGCGTGAACGCTCACTGATGTCTTGGCGCACGCGCCCGTCTATTTTTTACTACTGATACTAGGTACTAAACGGTACAGGAGTGCCCTCCCATGGGGCCACCTTGTCGTGGTGGGGGGGGCTCTAGTAGGCGGTGGCTGGTCACCACCGCCGAAGCTAACGGCCCCACAATTAAGATGAACCAGGTCAGTCCTGGTTAACCCCAACTAATACCACTCCTCAACCAAATTCATTTTTCACACCAACTTCTATACCGCCGAAGCTAACGGCCCCACAATTGAGTTGAACCAGGTCAGTCCTGGTTAACCCCAACTAATACCACTCCTCAACCAAATTCATTTTTCACACCAACTTCTATTTTTTGGTCAAGGGGCAAGTGTAACCCATTAGCACAAACCCCTTGACAACATAGCAACTAGCATCTTACAGGGGAGGTTTTAGCACGTACCCACTGGGCCACCTTCCCAGTGGAAGTCGGGCATAACCACCACATACGGGTGTGGTGGTATCCATAAAGGATTTCCTCCCCTACGAAAAAAAAAAAAAAAAACGGTACAGGAGTACCCAGCGGTAAGATATAAAACCTTACCGCTGGGTGCTCCTGAGTCCACATTGTCGTAGCCGATGGTATTTTGAGTCTTCCCGAATAAGTGGTTAGCTTGTCGGTGTTGAACAGACTCTAAAATTATTTATAGTTAACCATATAGAAATTATTCCACAAGTTGGTAAAGTGAAACTGGGACCGACAGCTTAACGTACTCTCCGAGGCACTACAGATTTTTGATTTATTTTAACAACCTGTTGACTGACCTATTTGTATACATAAGTTTAAATGAAATCAGGCGTTATATTTTATAACATACTTATTAAATAGGTAAGCGTACCTATATACACTTGACAAATATAACATAGGTATGTATGTATCATCACGGGTGCCTTACGGCGCCCGAGACCGCCTAGACGGCCCCAGGGTACCCAACGGAGGGTTTTTTTTTTAATCCCACCTCGTCTTAGCCGATGGTTTGAGCCTAGATACTTATTATAACATAGGTACTTATTGAAATAAATATTATTAACAGAAGAGACCATTTATTGGGGCTATTTTTGCTATTAAATTAAGGTGTTTGTTCACTCATGTCCGTTACAGAAATTAATAGACACCACCACCGTTATCTAAATTAGGTACTTATAGATGTGGAACGATGTCAGATTTAAAATTATATTATATTTTTTACACATTTTTATGATATACAATTATTTTTAATCGAATCGCCATCTTTAAATTCAAAATAATTACAAAAATCAGATTTTAACTACTAAAGTTACTTAAAAATGAATGTAATGTCTCATATTTTCGAACAAGCAAAGCCGCCATCTTTAAATTCAAAATAATTACAAAAATCAGATTTTGACTATTAAAGTTACTTTAAAACGAGTATAATGTCTGTAATAATCTGCGAACGAGCGAAGCCCGTTAAATTCAAAATAACTATAAAAATCGCACTTGACCTGGTAAAATTACTTAAAAACGAGTACAATGATGTTTAATTGCAAACATATTTTTTTTGACTTACAATATACCTATACAATTATTTTTAATCGAATTTGATCTGGTGAGGTGACTTTTACAGTTACCTAGCTTGCGTTCGTCTTGGGACAGAAACATGTTCACAACGATCACGATGTATATTTATGCGTTTTTTTTTTGAGATTTCGGCGGCAAAAGTGGCGATGTGATCTGCCACAATGCCCGTTTTTTTTGGCCCAGAATGCTATCGTGAACTGATCACAATGACCCCAGTCGATAGGTGAGGCGTTGTGAACATATTTTGACATTTGTGGTTGTGACAGTTGTTGTTGTTTTAAACGTCGCAGCCGTCTTATATTTTTAGGAACAAATTTATTGTATTTTAAATCGAAATGATTTTAGAAAGATTTCGCATATAAAATTAGTGGATTGTACGATTTAACCTATATTTTACATGACAAGTGACAGTTGACAGATTCATGATAACAATTGCGTTCGATTTGGATAGTGGTAATTGTTCGCATAATGTCATTATGTTCATTGTGAACATATATCATTCCCAAGACGAACGGGCCCTTAAAAACGAAGCACCGCGTTCCGTGCTTAGCATCGCTGCCACGGATCGCTGGTTTTTTTAGCCAAGGTCGTTTCACCGCGCGGAAATGTTAGCAATTCAAGTTACCATCAATCGTTCCGCGACCAGAAATTTTAACACGAAAAGTTAGCATGGTTACTTTTTGACAGATGTTTGTTTACATGTGAATATCTATCTACAAATTGGAATTTAATTAATTATTTTATATATTCATATCTGTTTTAGTTTTAAAAGTTCGATTAAACCTAAAAAATAAATATCGTGTAACTAAATTCAGCTTTGGTATGTTTAGTTTGAGGTTGTTAATTAAATTAATATTGTGATATTATAAAATTATTGTATTTAAATAATAGTTAATTAAAAAATATTGATTTATTATATAATGATAAGGTAGTAATATTTTTAATTTCAATTATTTAATTCAAAATAGTGCTTCTTGTCAAAAAGTGGCATCAAAAATCCACACCGATCGTTTCCGAGCTGCATTTTAGCATCGCTAAAAAAAATTACATGGCTGTGTTGAAACGGGCGGTCGCGCTGGTTTTTGAAATCAGCACGAGAAACTGCCCGCGTTAGCTCACGGAACGCAGGGAAGGACGTTTATTTCCGAAAGAGCAAAACCGCCATATTTAAATTCAAAATAATTATTATATTTATAAAGGGGGTTACAACAAGAACTTTGTTTACTAAAACAAAAAAAAATGAAGAAGATGATATTTCGGTATTTATGAATGAAAAATGATATTTGGCAAATGTCCACCACAAGCACGATGGAAATGCAGTAACAGTCAATGGATCACGCTATCGCGAGATGTTAACAACTCAATTTTGGCCTATTATTGATGACGTGGATATCACTGACATGTGGTTTCAACAGGACGGCGCCACATGTCACACAGTCAATAAAACTATTAATTTATTGCAAACCAAATTTCCCGATCGAATAATTTCACGAAACTCAGCTGTTAAGTGGCCAGCCAGATCATGTGATTTAACACCACTGATTTTTTTTGTAGGCTATGTGGGACAGAGTCTATACGGAGCTTATCGAAATGATAGCAGCCCTAAAACTAAAAATCCGTGATGTGATTAACAAAATAGTCCCGCCATTTTGTCTACTGTTTGAAGCTACTGCTCTATGTATGAATGCGGACAACCTATTGGTCTCATTTAACAACATCTATTGGTCACTCCCATTCCATTGATGTTTGCAGCTGTTTTGGATACAAAATACACTACACTCTAAATGCAAAACGGCAGGTTACCTGTAGCGAAGAAGATATAATCTTTATCTTATTTTCATCGTCAGTGTCAAATATTGTTGATATAGCACCACAGTATACCAAAATATTGATTAGTACCCCTTGACTGAAAATAAAAATATATAAAATGTAGTGGATGAATATTTTATTCGCGCCAGAGGATCACAAAGCCACCAGTTCTGGCGGGAAAAGCGCTAGAACGGCAACACTGCTTGAGACGGCGAAGTAGGGTTAAAGGCCTTTTAACTCTCCCTGCAATGTATTCACTACCCCCTCTACTTAATCAAATACTAAAAGATCCTGTTAGCTATTCCATAAAAGTTGAATGCAAAAACTTTGCTGGAATTCCTCTTGCACCGACTTCCACTGCACAAAGTTTAGTTTTAAAACTGTTGCTAGTAATTTAATTTGTGAGATCAAAGTATTTGTTTGACTTTATGGTGTGGTCCTCAGGAATTTTTGTTTCCCACGGAACTGCGAGTTACTTATTAAACTAAATGAGTTATACGAAAACAAACCATCTCTGAATAGTGCTATTATAGTGTTAAGTATATGACCATGTTAGACTGTACATAATTATTTTTTTATGTGTAAGTGAACACAAGGGAATTTTACTTTAGTCTTATATATTACCCACAAGTATCATTCCTGCTAAGAAACATATCTGTTTGTGTAACAGTATATATTGTATTTTTGTTGTGTACAGACTCCACTACTATACTACCATTAAATACATTATTAATAACATTCAAGCTACAAAAAAAAGTACTTACAAAAATGAAAAGAACACAACTGCTTTTATACACAAAAACTTTGGTATAGGTTTTATAGGTTTAAGTTCCGTCTTATTTGCTCGGTAGAACATCACAAGGCAGTACATAGCAGCAAATTGTGACATATTATTTATAGCAATCATGTATGGGAAAGCTACTTTGGGGCTAAAATTACTCTCTCCATAGACTCCACTGAGTTCACATATCATAGATATCACTGTTGTGACAGGTCGTACCACTGTGTACTGGAGTATACCATGTTTGCAATTGTGTACAAGTTCTCTGTAAGGGAATTATTATAATGTAGTTTTTTATTAAAATGAAGTACACAACTACTTTAAGCAGTGATAAAAATTAATACTAATTTTAACAAACATTCAATCAAATATACTGGCAACCCAGTTTGTCAACAAACTGTGGGTTGTCAGAGTTGTAATACTATTGTATATTTTACAGCGAAAGTAATAAATCCGGATATTATATATACTATTCGACCGTTATGTATAATATCTACTAAATTTAGACAAAGCTATAATTAACACAGAATTAATCACATTAACTAGATATTTTATATAATATGTTAAAAGACTTGGATAAAGTAATAAAACAAGTATACTTAGGTGAATATTATATTTTTTATTTCAATATGCCTTAAGCATAACTATATGAGTAGCAACAATAGGGTATTTGACTCTTTTTTGAAACTTGTTTTATATGATTCTTCATTACATAATAAGCACACTATGGGCCCGTTCGTTTTGGGAACGAAATATGTTCATAATGATCATAATAACATTATGCGAACTTGCGTTTTTTTTGGTTAATTTCAATCACAATGCCACAATTACCACTATCCAAATCGAACGCAATTGTTATCACGAATCTGTCAACTGTCACTTGTCAAGTAAAATATAGGATAAATCGTACAATCCACTAATTTTATATGCCAAATCTTTCTAAAATCATTTCGATTTAAAATACAATAAATTTGATCTTAAAAATATAAGACGGCTGTGACGTTTAAAACTGTCACAAACACAAATGTCAAAATATGTTCACAACGCCTCACCTATCGACTGGGGTCATTGTGATCAGTTCACGGTAGCATTCTGGGCCAAAAAAAACGGCCATTGTGGCAGATCACATCGCCACTTTTGCCGCCGAAATCTCAAAAAAAACGCATAAATATACATCGTGATCGTTGTGAACATGTTTATGTCCCAAAACGAACGCAAGCTATATTGATATTTCCGGGATGTCTACTCTATTATTAATAAAAATCAATGTTAAAGTTTGAATTTCCACAATGGCGCTAAAAACGCTGTTTCGCAGTCTATGTCAAGTGTGCCGTCACACGCAGGTAAACAAACAAGCACAGATAATCTATATTATACTCTATTCTATTTCATCAACATGATTTATATTCTCAGTTTCTGTCCCAAAACGAACGCAAGCGTTTTGGGACAGAAACATGTTCACAACGATCACGATGTATATTTATGCGTTTTTTTTTAGATTACGGCGGCAAAAGTGGCGATGTGATCTGCCACATGCCCGTTTTCTTTGGCCCAGAATGCTACCGTGAACTGATCACAATGACCCCAGTCGATAGGTGAGGCGTTGTGAACATATTTTGACATTTGTGGTTGTGACAGTTGTTGTTGTTTTAAACGTCGCAGCGTTTTATATTATTATTATATATTATTATATTTTTAGGAACAAATTTATTGTATTTTAAATCAAAATGATTTTAGAAAGATTTCGCATATAAAATTAGTGGATTGTACGATTTAACCTATATTTTACTTGACAAGTGACAGATTCATGATAACAAATGCGTTCGATTTGGATAGTGGTAATTGTGGCATTGTGATTGAAATTAACCAAAAAAAACGCAAGTTCGCATAATGTCATTATGTTCATTGTGAATATATATCATTCCCAAGACGAACGGGCCATAATATGCTTACCATAATCTTGATACAAAGTCACATGTCATGGTTTGTAAAAATAAAATTACTGTAACTTACTTTCCCATTACCCAAGGAGTCAAACAGCACAAAGGAAAGATGTGATTGACTTGAGGTTTTCCCTCCAACACCTCTTCCAGATCTTGGCCATCATTTAAATAATTCAGTAAATACTTCATAAAATTATATATAACATAAGCTTCATAGCATTCTCTTAGAGAGTCAACATAAATAGATTGTTGAGGGAATCCCAAGCCTATCCATGCATTGAGAGCATAGATTGGGACCATCCATAATATTCTGTAAAAAAATATATTTTAATAGACTTATTACCTATAAATAAATAATAATACAGGGTATAATATTTATTTTTCACAAAACATGGTTTCAATTGCTGGCTAAGAAAATATATATTCAATAAAAAAGTTCAGTTTATTATTTTATCACTGAGACTCCTTAGAGCATTTATTACTATCAGTACATTTGAGTGTTTAAAAGGCTTACAAAGCTAGCTTAATTTACTTGACAGGTGTTGATTTATTACTCGCTAAACTTTGCTTTGCTTTGGATTTTTGATGATGTCACAGAACAAATCAAATTACATCATTGAATTCGCTGCAAATGCTTTATAGTTACGAGTAGTGCAATCAAAGCGAATTGTCTGTGGTCATTTTTTTTTCTATTTTCGCTTATCTATTAACTTTTATCGTTTGTTTTAATTTAATTTTCTGTGTAAATACATTATATTGTGTACATTTACAATGGAGGAAATAATTATAGAAGCAGGTCCTGGTCAAATGTTAAATTAAATTATGACAGCCAAATGCAAATTACTGTCAATATGATATAATTTTGCCATGGCCATAGAGAAAATTATCACCCAGAGATGCATTTATAAATTACACTACATAAGGTTTTTAATGACAAAGTGACATTTAATATCTTTAAATATAACAAATGAATGTGACTATTATATAAAATATATTTTATTCATAAGTTTTCACATGCTAACATCATAAACTAGCACCACCAACAGTTTCATTTAAGCATACTAGCTTCTAAAACGACCAAGGCTACTTTTTGACATTAATTTTTGAAGTATTTTTTTATATTAAATAATAAATAATATAAATTAAGCTTTTACTATGTTTATACATATATGGTTTGGTAAAGAAACTCATGAAAATAACTTTAATTTTTTTTGGAAATGAAACAACTTATACCAAAAAAACAACATTTTGTGCTAACATTTCCTTAAAAAAATTAAGGAATGGGCCTTAAGTGTATCAATGTGTATGTGTATAATTTTATAAATATAATGTTATATTTAGTTTTTATTTTCAATACAATGGATCCATTAAATATTTCAATTACCAATATTGTTTTTACAGTTACTTCGTAAACTATGGCACTTCACATATTTTGGCACCTTTATTCACAGAAATGAAAGTTTTAATGTATAATGAGAATAATAATTCTAATACATATCTTGTCGAACTATTTGTATAACTAAGCAGCTAAATTGGATTTTTTTTTTGGAGCACCTTCATATTAAATCACACTTCATTTCAACCATTGCTAATCACGGAACATTTATGCTAGCATGATAAATGCTATTAAATTTAAATGGGTCAGCTTCATTATAACAAATTAAGTAATGATTTGAAGTCACTATCAATATTAGGTATATAAGTTTGTGTAATACATACAATAAATATTTGAATTTAAAATATGGGTATTCAATGGTGGTAAACACCATTTATTAATATCTTATGCTTTAAATGCAAAGTAAACAAACTGCTTTATAAGCTTATTATATACAAACATTTCTGAAAACCAGAAAATTTTAAAATAAACATGTCATAATTGTATGAATCATACAATAATTTTAGCAATAATATGTGGAAAAAAACAACATTTTTAAGTATTCTAAAAGTAAACTTTTAAAACCCTTGTAATGCCAGGTAGTGAGCCAATAAAAAGTTTATAAATGGGGACTAAACAATCACCTACTCCTCCTCCTCTGAAATAAGCAAACAGCTTACTTCGGAGTTACAGTAAAATATCTAAGCTTACCTTATTATGTGTTTCTGAAGTGAGGGTTTAGTGTAATGAATCACATGTTGAGTAATTTGCCATATTGATATTGGTAAAGCAAGGAGTACAAACCCCCCACCAACCAAAACTGCTTGATCAGTTTTAGAGAAGCCATTATTTATTGAATGAGCTATTAGAATAGGCACTAAAACTACAATGACTATCACATAAGAAGCTATTAACACTGGTCTTATCCATACCCGCCACTGCCTTATGAAATTTAATATAGAGGAAGAACACATTTTATTATCATTACTAAAATATGGGAAACATCAGCTGGCAATTAGCACATTAGGGTAAATTTCTCCATTTCTATGCATGTAAAATAATACTAAAGATTCTGCAATAAAATTTTGCATTAAATTTTAAATGACTTTAATTAAATTACGAAAAATTAACTCTTTTATTTTAAATAAACAAATTAAACAAAAACAAACAACACAAAAATGGTCACTCATAACCACAGATTATTTTATATATAATTTCAGATACTACCCCAATAACCATGGAATGAATAGGGAGAACGTCTTTCCAGTTTGAACCAAAGAACAAAAGATGGCTGCCGCCATACAAAAAAAAAATGGCTTAGGCTAAGCAACGACAATTAATCCGACCATGAGTGTCGATTAGTTGAAGTGAGAACAGAATATAGCGGCAACGAACTCGTTTAACATTTAGTTTTATAGGACGCTTAACCATGGCGGTTCCATATATTAATATTAATTGCATATTTAATGTACATAACCCAAACCCAAAATAGACTATAAAACGAAATGTTAAACATGTTTGTTGCCACTATATTCTGCCCCTATTGAAACTAAATTATGACAGATCGCTGTCGCGATTGATTGTAACTTATACGTAGGACACTTAAATAACTTATCTTGACACAAAAATAAATTCAATGAGTTAAACATGTTCTACAACCGCGAAATACTATGGGTGCGTTTTGTTAGCTAACCCGTACCAGTATTTTGCGCTAGCATGAAAATCAGTTGTTTTGGCGTTTTATTTACATCATGTTAACATTTGTTAGTATTTTTAGCAATGCAAACAAAACGATAAAATGCCATAAAATACTGATTTCTGATATCTGCCATTATGACATATACCTTAAACGTAAAAAAAAACAAAAATATAAATTAAAAAAATCTATTTCATCATCTTCATTATCATAATTTCTTCCAGAAATTAATTAATGTTTTTATAATTTGTATCTCCAAAAATTTTTTCTCCATTATTCAGTAAAGTAAATAAAAAACTAAAATCTACAAAGTAATTAAACACATAAATTAAACAAAAGTATATTAAAGAAACAAATATTTATAGTTCAAAAGATAATTTTAAGTTTAATAACCTAATGCATTCGCGGGAAAATACGGATTGTTTGACATCTGTCAAAGATTAAAAATTCACCTCCAACGCGATGCTAAAAATGTTAACATTTATTGGTAATTTTTCTCAAAAAAAACGACTGTTACCAACGTCAGATGTTGGTATTTATCGATATTTTTATTATAAATGGCGATCGCCAGTCGAATTAATATAATATTTTTGTCGTTCATTGAATTAATTAATTTTACCTACTAACCCCTTCATTTTTGTTGTTTATTTTCTTGAAGCAACCCTCCCCAGGCATAAATGGTTAATGTTATCTCTCCTTCCTATAACTCTGTGGTTTTTGTGGTAGATTTTATATGTTACAGCACTTCTATAATATTCCTCTTTTATCGTTATATACACGTTTTCTCGCTTGTGTGTGTATACACATATTGATTGGCTTGTGTGTAGCTGGCTGTGTATTTATTTTTGCTTGTCCATGTGTGAGTTTTCTTACCATCCACGGGCAATGTTGTACAAAATGGTTTTTTTAGTGTTTATAAAATTATTTTAGATTCTAATTAGATTTTACAAATTGTCTTAAAGCCGTGTTGAATACAAAGTATTATTAGATGAACTAGTTTATCTTATTTGTGCGTTTACAGTTACACGCGGAACACGAATTTTGTGCATCGAGTTCTCATCGAATTAGGCCACATAGCGATCTTTCCCTAAAATACCGCTGTTCTCTTGTCGACGTATGAATCTCGTGAGTGTTATTTTTTACTAATTTGTAGTAGATAATTGTGTTTATTATTGTTTTAGTTTAGTTAATGAGTGATTAATGATAGGAAAACATTTGATTATTATAGCGGGAATCCATTTAATCGTATGTTTTCGTAAATGGGTCACCTCGCTTAGAATTTGTGGAACGAAAGTATATTGTTTTATTATAATTTGTTTACCTTTGTATTTTATTTTAAGTCTGATTTTGTATGTAAATAGTGTTTATATTGTTTAGTTGGGTGAGGCGGGAGAGTGATGTCCAGCGAGCCCGTGACTTGGTAATGTGATGTCATCTCAAGGGGAAACAGAAGCCGAGTCTGGCGCCGTGTCACCAAAATTAATTTCTGTTAAAAATGAATCGGTATGTATAACTCAAGTTTTTATCTAATTTATGTTATAACCTCTGGCTTAGGATTGTTAAAAATAATATTACCTAAAAAAAAAAAATATTAGTTTGTTACTTTTACTTTTCTCTAGACACTATCAAATTAAACAAGTCATAATATAATGTCTCCATTCAAGCCCAAGGACTTATAAATGTCAACTCCAAAGCCAAGCATTTTACACTCTAAGGCAGTGTTTTTCAAACTGTGTGTCGCGACCCCTAGGGGGGTTGTTTAGCCATGCTTGGGGGGCTTGCAGACAAAATAAAAAAGGCAAATGTTTCTTTCTTTGTTCGATACTACAATAAAAAATACAATTACGATGTTAAGTTCTTAATCAAATCATTTTCCAGCATTGTTTTCTTTATGTCTCTAGGGGGTCTGCTAGAATTTAACTTGTAAAAGGGTCACATTATTAAAAAGAATAAAACACTGCTCTAAGGAAACACACACTTTTTTTAGGAATGAGTAGAAAAGGGTAAGTTTGTTAAAGTTGGTAATTTTGGATGAGGTGCCATCTGCCAGTGTAAGATATTCTGACATTTTATAATGTCTTAGAACTGAAGATGAAACTCCGGAATACCAAACTATTGTTGTGTTATAGTTACAAACAATCCTTAATCATAATTTTACACCCACTTGCTTTATGGTTTTGACTTTAATTGTCAAATCTATAAATTTTATTTTAAATTTTAGTTACCTATTATAATTTGTGTTATACAGGTAAATTATTCAAGTGAGCCTTCAAGGCCATATCCTAAACTACAAGGAATAGCAAAAAATGCTCAAAGGAGTCTCGGGCCCGATTTTAATAAATACTAAAACTGTATCATTTGATTTTTTAAATTTATTCTCCTAGCCAGGTATTGAACCGGTTGATTATGAGAAACAAAATACTCACCTGTATTATTGCACGAGCTCATAATTTCGCTTATAAGGATTGAATGGTGCAAAGTAACTTCAAACAGTTTAGAGATATGTTTAATGTTTATAAGACCAATTAATAAATTGTTTGAATTGTGTGTTCCATTATTTTCAATACATAGCTTAAATTTGCTTTTTCTTTTATAAAAAAATATAATGATGTTTTTGAAGAGCATTATATCAAACAATTTGATTAGTAAATTAGACAGTGTTAAAGTATGATTTAAAAAAAAAAAAAAAAAATTAAAAATGAGCACTTTACATATTTTAATGAGGATGGGTTAATCCCTCTGCTGGGTACCCTAAGGCTGTTTAAACTGTTTACAGGAGCCAAAAAGGAACCTTATTATTAAATTCGCAAATTATTCATGTTAGTAAAATAGGGGGAAAATCCCACTTTATAAAAATATTGGGAAAATCCCCACTTTATGAAAAAGTTGAATTTACCAAAATGTGTGGGCAATAATGGTGGCAGCCATTCAAAGCGGAGTTTGCCAACACTTTCAGCAACAAAATTTCATGGTCTCAAAATTCCAAAAATAACAAAAAGACAACTTCTACAGGCTCTCGCCACCCTTTTCATACATCTAACATCTAATGGTGACAATAATGATTACATTGACATTTACTCCATACAGGTTGCACCATTAAATTCTGTAACTGTAATTTTTATTAATAAAATTACTTACCCCTCTCATCTTACCCCTGGGCATGTCTTTTTTTTTTTTAATGAATTATTGTTATTTCGCGCGAATTTTCAAGAGTTCATCATTCCTATATAAAAATGACTGATTAATCTGAATCCTTATGGTGAGATCTCAGTCAAAATGGGTTGCTTTAAAAAAATCGGATACATAAAAATATTCTATTAAAACCAAAATGAAAATATATAAGCAATATAAAAATTACGTCATTTTGCAATTTCTTGGAAAGTATTAATGAATTTAGGTTAAATGATTTTGCAAATTAATGCTCTAGATTTCATGTGGATATTTACATGTTTCTAGTCACTAACTAGTGATATTAAATAGAAAAATTAACCAATTGAATTTTTCCATGTAATTACCATTAGGCATTACATTATTTCCCAAAAGTAATGACACCTAAGCAGGATAGACCTGATATCATTTAAAAGTAATTAGGGAAACCGTGTTGCCGACATCCTGTTCACAGCGTCTATTTGCCATTGCAGGGCACCACCAGTAAGGCTGAGACTCCAAAGCGGGGAGGCACGTATTTGAAGTGCACGACATGCAATAGCTTTAGCACATTAAGCAGCAGGACTCTGAACACCCACATGGCTCAGTGTTCCCCGGAAAATAACAATGTGGTGGGCGCGCAAGCGGCGGACGCCAGACCGCATCGAAAACTATTCGAATGCGATGTCTGTAACATGAAATTCTCTAATGGGGCTAATATGCGACGTCATAAAATGAGGCACACGGGTGTCAAACCTTACGAGTGCCGCGTGTGCCAGAAAAGGTTCTTTAGAAAAGACCACTTAGCGGAACATTTTACCACTCACACGAAGAGCTTGCCTTATCACTGTCCAATTTGCAACCGAGGTTTCCAGCGACAGATCGCTATGCGCGCACACTTCCAGAACGAGCACGTCGGCCATCACGACATGGTGAAGACGTGTCCGCTGTGCAGCTACCGAGCGCCCACAATGAAGAGTCTACGGGTTCACTTTTTCAACAGGTATGAGCATTGGCATTAAACCTTAGCTGTTAGTCACAATAGCCTTGAAATTATATTAACAAGTTTATTAAGATTTAGTCAACGCAGGCTACTGCAGCAGTCCGGTGTCTCCTCGAGGCCAGCATAGCGAGCGCGGTATACTTACACAACTATACCATCCTCAGACACGGCATCGATCTAGACAATCCAGGCCCCGGCAACAGCCCGGTGTCTCCTCGGGGCCGGCATAGCAAGCGCGGTATACTTACACAACTATACCATCCTCAGACACGGCATCGATCTAGACAATCCAGGCCCCGGCAACAGCCCGGTGTCTCCTCGGGGCCGGCATAGCAAGCGCGGTATACTTACACAACTATACCATCCTCAGACACGGCATCGATCTAGACAATCCAGGCCCCGGCAACAGCCCGGTGTCTCTTCTCGCAACCGGCATAGCGAGCGCGGTATACTTACACAACTATACCATCCTCAGACACGCCATCGATCTAGACAATCCAGGCCCCGGCAACAGCCCGGTGTCTCTCCTCGCGGCCGGCATAGCGAGCGCAGTATACTTACACAACTATACCATCCTCAGACACGGCATCGATCTAGACAATCCAGGCCCCGGCAATAGCCCGGTGTCTCTCCTCGCGGCCGGCATAGCGAGCGCGGTATACTTACACAACTGTACCATCCTCAGACACGGCATCGATCTAGACAATCCAGGCCCCGGCAACAGCCCGGTGTCTCTCCTCGCGGCCGGCATAGCGAGCGCGGTATACTTACACAACTATACCATCCTCAGACACGCCATCGATCTAGACAACCCAGGCCTCGGCAACAGCCCGGTGTCTCTCCTCGCGGCCGGCATAGCGAGCGCAGTATACTTACACAACTATACCATCCTCAGACACGGCATCGATCTAGACAATCCAGGCCCCGGCAATAGCCCGGTGTCTCTCCTCGCGGCCAGCATAGCGAGCGCGGTATACTTGCACAACTGTACCATCCTCAGACACGCCATCGATCTAGACAACCCAGGCCTCGGCAACAGCCCGGTGTCTCTCCTCGCGGCCGGCATAGCGAGCGCAGTATACTTACACAACTATACCATCCTCAGACACGGCATCGATCTAGACAATCCAGGCCCCGGCAACAGCCCGGTGTCTCTCCTCGCGGCCGGTATAGCGAGCGCGGTATACTTACACAACTATACCATCCTCAGACACGCCATCGATCTAGACAACCCAGGCCTCGGCAACAGCCCGGTGTCTCTCCTCGCGGCCGGCATAGCGAGCGCGGTATACTTACACAACTGTACCATCCTCAGAAACGGCATCGATCTAGACAATCCAGGCCCTGGCAACAGCCCGGTGTCTCTCCTCACGGCCGGCATAGCGAGCGCGGTATACTTACACAACTATACCATCCTCAGACACGGCATCGATCTAGACAATCCAGGCCCCGGCAACAGCCCGGTGTCTCTCCTCGCGGCCAGCATAGCGAGCGCGGTATACTTACACAACTATACCATCCTCAGACACGGCATCGATCTAGACAATCCAGGCCCCGGCAACAGCCCGGTGTCTCTCCTCGCGGCCAGCATAGCGAGCGCGGTATACTTACACAACTGTACCATCCTCAGACACGGCATCGATCTAGACAACCCAGGCCCCGGCAACAGCCCGGTGTCTCTCCTCGCGGCCGGCATTGCGAGCGCGGCGTACGGCGAAGGCGGCGGTGCGCTGGGCGCAGGCTTGTCGGTCTCCGTGGCATACTCGGACAGCGACAGCGCGCGGGATAACGACAACATCACGCCGCCCATGCACTACCTCACGCCGCATGTCGAAATCTGTATGGCGGATAATGATACTTACTCTGCCCCTTCTCATGGTGAGAAAGTTTTGTATTTTATAACTAGAAAAATAATATTGCTTTTTGCGTAACAGAACAAGGGTACTTAATATATTTAATGTTATGCGCATGCACCTTTAAAGGTATAATCAACTTCATGTAATGGTATACAGATGGTCGCGTGAACGGCGAAGGACCTCCGTCCCCTCAATCCGGAGACAGCAGTTCTGCCGTCGGACTGGGAACCACTATCACCCCGTCCATCACACTTATACCCATTAAACAGGTAACATTTTTTTTTTTCTGCACTGTAAAAGAATCTCTCCGAATTAGGCATTGCCTATATCTTGTGACTCCAGGAACCCACCCTTGTTAAAAGAATATATAAAAACAGACAATCTCTCCTGGGTTCAGAACTTTTTTTTTTTTTTTTTTGCATTAATGCTATAGTACCACTAAAGCATACTCTTAATTAATATCACCAGATGGCGTATATCTTCTATGCATTTTAACTATTTATGTAGTATTTAAAACTATATATCAATTTGAATATAAAGTTATAAATCTATAGGGGTTAACAAGTTCTATAACTATTTAATCGAAAAATTGTTGCTTTAATAAAAAAAAACGAAACCCATAAAGACAGTGCTACCCCAAGAAAATTGGTTAAAGTTAATATAGGCTATAGTCACGAAAATGACTCTTCAACTTCAATATTTCTATAATTAATTTAGTTTTAATTCACTTATATACGTGGTGGCCTAGTTGGTTAGACCTTGGACTTAAAAACACTTAGGTCCCTGGTTCGAATCCCGATGTGTACCAATGAGTTTTTAATTAAAAAATGTATGTACATTTGTTTGACAACACCACCATAGTGCCTCGGAGAGCACATTAAGCTGTCGGTCCCGGTTTCACTATACCAACTTGTGAAACTGTTTGTTTATTGAGTCGTCAAAACATCGCGACGAGCTAGCCGCTTGTTCGGTGTAGACTCATACCATTGGCTACGGCGAGGTGGGATTAAAAATCCCTCCACTGGGTACCCTGGGGCCGTCTAGGCGGTCTCGGGCGCCGTAAGGCACCCGTGATGATATGTATTTATGTATATTTAATTCACAACCGTTTAATTTACCAACTAAACAAATTGTTTGAAATAAAGCTTTTGCCATCCTCCTGGTCATCAGAAGAGCCCAGTCCGATTGGAAACTGTCTGTATTGGGACTGGACCTTTACTTGTAGGTACTTGGTACTGGGTACTTGAATTGAAACCTCCTCGGATGGTAAAGCAAGACTGATTTATTTGGTACATAATAGGTGCTTATACAGTAAATTTAATTTTAAATAAAGAACTTGTTTGGTGTAGACTCAATAACCCATCTATAAACAGTTTCACAAGATGGTATAGTGAAACTAGGACCGACAGCTTAACATGTTCTCTAGGGCACTATAGTGGTGTTGTTAAACAATTGTAATTTTTTTTTTAAATTAAAAACTCATTCACACCCAGATTGTTAAATAAATCCTGGGTTCAGAACTTTTTATTTTTTTTGCATTAATGCTATAGTACCACTAAAGCATACTCTTAATTAATATCACCAGATGGCGTATATCTTCTATGCATTTTAACTATTTATGTAGTATTTAAAACTATATATCAATTTGAATATAAAGTTATAAATCTATAGGGGTTAACAAGTTCTATAACTATTTAATCGAAAAATTGTTGCTTTAATAAAAAAAAACGAAACCCATAAAGACAGTGCTACCCCAAGAAAATTGGTTAAAGTTAATATAGGCTATAGTCACGAAAATGACTCTTCAACTTCAATATTTCTATAATTAATTTAGTTTTAATTCACTTATATACGAGGTGGCCTAGTTGGTTAGACCTTGGACTTAAAAACACTTAGGTCCCTGGTTCGAATCCCGATGTGTACCAATGAGTTTTTAATTAAAAAATGTATGTACATTTGTTTGACAACACCACCATAGTGCCTCGGAGAGCACGTTAAGCTGTCGGTCCCGGTTTCACTATACCAACTTGTGAAACTGTTTGTTTATTGAGTCGTCAAAACATCGCGACGAGCTAGCCGCTTGTTCGGTGTAGACTCATACAATTGGCTACGGCGAGGTGGGATTAAAACCTCTCCGCTGGGTACCCTGGGGCCGTCTTGGCGGTCTCGGGCGCCGTAAGGCACCCGTGATGATATGTATTTATGTATATTTAATTCACAACCGTTTAATTTACCAACTAAACAAATTGTTTGAAATAAAGCTTTTGCCATCCTCCTGGTCATCAGAAGAGCCCAGTCCGATTGGAAACTGTCTGTATTGGGACTGGACCTTTACTTGTAGGTACTTGGTACTGAGTACTTGAATTGAAACCTCCTCGGATGGTAAAGCAAGACTGATTTATTTGGTACATAATAGGTGCTTATACAGTAAATTTCATTTTAAATAAAGAACTTGTTTGGTGTAGACTCAATAACCCATCTATAAACAGTTTCACAAGATGGTATAGTGAAACTGGGACCGACAGCTTAACATGCTCTCTAGGGCACTATAGTGGTGTTGTTAAACAATTGTAAAAAAAATTTAAAATTAAAAACTCATTCACACCCAGATTGTTAAATAATCCAATGATGCTGTTTTAGTTTTTATCAATATCAAATAATGCAATAAACATTATTTTTTCATTTCATGTACATAGTCTAATATATAAGTACGCGCCCCTCCATTGCATGTATGCACCTGCAGAGTATTTGTATGCAATATAGACGCAACTAATCAATTTTGTTAAGGCGACAGTACAGTGGTCCATATACAGGATGTTGGTGTTTTAAGAATTAAAAAAAAATGTCACCGTGTGTGTTAGAGTGTTGGTATTCTATGACGAAAATTTGGGTATATTCAAATATCACAAAACTGTGTTAAACATTCATTTTAAATTTGACATTTTATGTTTCCTTTTTGGCAACTGTTGTGGTTGCACTACAAGGCTATTCTCATTTAAAAGATATAGTTAAAGCTATCATTGTTAACATTTTTCTATGGGAATAACGGTCCGTAAGCATTATTGTAGATTATATGAATCTGGAATTAGTCAAATTTCATTGCCACATCATTAAAAGTATACTTTCAGCAATATCATATGAAATATATTTTTAATTTCTATTCCAGGAACCAAATACCACTGAAGAAGGTGCTCAACTAGATTCTGAAACCAACGGAGACAAAACCGCTCTGTCCAACCTCATCAAGGTGTCTCCGCTCAAGAGTCTGTTACGGGAAGACCTGCGGCGACGCATCTCTGCCAGGGGAAGGAACAGAGGACACCAGGTTAGTGATATTATGTGACCACTCAACTACAATGCCATCTTAAGCATATTAACAGCCTCTTAAAAACCATTTGTTTTGTGGTTGTGTTCAATGCAACTTGGTTGAAATATACAAACTATATTTTCAAGGTTCTAGCAAGCCCAAAGAAATGATGAGCGGCTTCTTGGTAGCCCACAGAAATACCGAGTACCTTCTTGCTAGCACACAAAAATACCGAGTACCTTCATTTTAACCAAAATAAATACCTAGTACCTTTTGGTAGCCCAAAGGCCCACAGAGATACAGAGTATCTCCTAATACGCCCAGATAAATACCGAGTACCTTCTTTGCTAGCCCATAGAAATACCGAGTATCTTCTAGACAGCCCACATAAATACCGAGTACCTTCCAGCAAACCCACAGAAATACCGAGTATGTTCTAGATAGCCCACAGAAATACCGAGTACCTTCCAGGTAGCCCACAGAATACCGAGTACCTTCCAGGTAGCTCACAGAAATACCACGTAACTTTTAGCTAGCAGTGAAAATTATTATTAGGTTAAGAAGAATGAGCCTTACGAGATGTTCTGTATGATAAGAGGAGAAACGTTAAGATATAAGGTTGCCATTTTTTTGAAATATAGTTATTTATCGTTGTCGGAAATTAGATAATATATTTACATATTTAATTAAAAAGCTCACAGAAATACCAAGTAACTTTTAGCTAGCTCCCAGAAATACCGAATACCTTCTAGCTAGTCCACGGAAATGCCGCGTGTGCCCATTATAATAATGTACAATAAAATGTAATGTGTATCCCCAGTCCCGCTCAGTCCCCGCGGAGAGCGTGTCGGGGGCGGCGGGGTCCCGCGCGGAGGCCGAGGCGGCGCTGTCGCTGGTGTGCTCGTTCTGCGCCATCTCGTTCCCCGACTCCACGCTCTACTTCCTGCACAAGGGCTGCCACTGCGACGCCAACCCCTGGCGATGCAACATCTGCGGCGAACAGTGCTGCAACGTGTACGACTTCAACTCGCACCTGCTCAGTAAGAGCCATCAATGACTGTTCGCTGGGGGGCCGCCTTTTAACTGTTGACCGAACCCCGTTCCCTTTCAGATCTATTCGCAATGAGATTTAGTATAATTTTGTGTGGAAATTGATTATACCGTCCGAGTTTTTAGGTGCGTTTTGATACATGTCTTCGTATTTACAAACGACAATAATAAACGTAGAAACCGTTTTTTAGTCTGTGATCACCGTTATTCAGGAACCTATTGAATCAATATCTTTGTCAAAGTGTTAGTTTTTTCAGGGTGCGATTACGAAGTAGGCAATTGATTTGACAATAAAGCACTGAGGATATAAAAGACTTGTAATGCGCTTGTCTTAGTACCCATATTGTAACTGCATCATTTGGCCGGCATAATGGGAGCATACCAGTATTGGTTGTAATAACAGCAGTGTATTGATCAATTGACTTTGCATCATTGCTGATGAAAATTAAAAAAAAACGATTCCTTGGTGGGAGACGTTTGTTTTTGATCAGCAATGATGCATGCCTTACTGAGTTTTAATTTTATCAGAAACATTGAAAAATCTAAACTATGCTTAAATGTCGTTTATAAATAAGAGGATAAGATTGTTGAGGAATGTTTCGATTGTAATAGGTTTTAATTATTATTTATTTTATAATCAGAATGTTCATTGTTAAGATGTATGTCGTCCCGTTAGTCAATTGAGATGTTCCCCAGATTCACTTAGTACATTATTAGTACATAGCAATCATTATTTTTTAATTGATGATCGCTTAGCACTTGATATAAAAATGCACCACATTGCCACCTCACAAATATGTTACTAACATATATTGAATAGTTGAGTTAGATAGCTATATTATTACCTTATTTATAGCCTTATTGCCTTAAATTAAACAATTCATTTTTATTCTAAATCTCATCGTCTGTTTTATGCTTTACTGTAGAACTTGATGACTTGACATTTGGTGACTCTGTGATACAAACTTTTTTGTTTGTTTCCAAGGAGTATTAAGCAAATTGGACTTTATTCATTTATATTGTAAATGTTTAGAAATACGGGTGATTAAATGAATAATGTTATTTTGTCTGTTGGATGAATAATATGTGGGCCAGTTTTGTTGTTAAATTGTTTAGCTCAAGTTCTAGACTAAAGTGGATAGGTCTAAAGGGCTGCCGATACATGCGTTATTGATAGGGTCATCTTATGGTTTTAAAATAATTTAGTTATATTTATTTTAAAATATGTTAAGTGATGTATCGGTGGAAAGTGTAAGGTTCGAGTCCAGCGGCAGGCTGTCAGATAGTGCGGACAGGAGTGTCCCCGTCCGCAGAGCGTCCCCCCGACCATAGACAATTATTATTTTTATCATTCAAAGTGCAAATTATGTGAAAATTATTATTAGGTTAAGAAGAATGAGCCTTACGAGATGTTCTTTATGATAAGAGGAGAAACGTTAAGATATAAGGTTGCTATTTTTTTGAAATATAGTTATTTATTGTTGTCGGAAATTAGATAATATATTTACATATTTAATTATAAAATTATGACGAAATTATTTTGGTCCAGAGTCCACAACTATAGAGCGAGTCTATCAATAATACAACGTGTTTTTGTTTAATAAAACAGTTGTATGTTTTTGTTTAGTAAAACATTTTTTTTTTTTGTTAAAGTTAAATGAACATTTATTAAAATCTTGCAACATGATTATAATAGTGTATCTGCTGATTTACACTATGCCTAAGACACTTTTAATTGTTGATCCCTATCTATAGTTACTAGCGACTATAGTAAACACGTTTACAAAAATTCACGGTAGAGCTATCGTAAATACACTCCCGTTGCCTACTGCTCTGCCTTTTTTGATGGTAAGCAGGCTTACAAAACACATGAATGGGATATTTTGGCATAGTGTATAAAGCACCTGCGCGTATAGACCAGAGAATAGTGCAGTGACTCGCTCTGTGGTGTGGAGTGGCCGCGATGCATTCCGCACGTAACGTAACATTCCAAGGTGGTAGGTTCGGTGTTGTTGCGCCGTCTTATTCTTATTATTTATTTGTCTAACCCCTTTCCAGGTGCGTTATAGGATTATACAAGATGATTATTGCGCGTTGTACAAACTAATATATTTTTGCATTCCATCGTCAGAGAATATATTGAGAGGGCCAAGCCTTGTATTTATTTCCGTGGTTACTTACTTAATGTGATGTCAGACAGACAGGAATTATAAATTCTATTATTTTTTTCTTGATTATTTTTAATTTATTAAATCTATTTTATTAATCTGTGTGCATCTAATGCATGTAAAAAATACTTAAAAATCTATTTATTCAATGTTATTTATTAGTAAATAACTATTTATATCGAGGTTTCGTACTTAAATGTATATTTTGTTTACACTGTTTTTGTATACTCTAAGCAAATTACCTAGTAATGTATGTTACACGAGAATACTTTTTCTAAATTATATTTAAATGTATAAGATTATATTAATGGATCATTAGGAAAGTGCACTTGCTCAATATAGCTCAATAACTGTACGAACAAACACCTAAAGTATTATGCACTGCAGGCGCACCTCCATTAACTTTTGTCGTTTAAACCACATATTCCATTATTTATTGTAATTTTAATTGTGAATAAGTTTGTATTACATTAATCCTAATGCAAAAATGATTTAATTCACTGTTTAAAAGATACTTATCGACGATTAAAGTGGTCGAGGTGCGTCAGTAAGGACAGTGACATGTCGTGTCAGATCATGTCATCCTGCTTGTTTCGATCACACAAATATTGGAAAAGTGTACGTTATTTAATGGCATTGAGAAGATCTGGAGAAAACGCTATCAATCTAAAATGGAGAACACAAAATTAACTTTAAATTAGATACTTAAAATATCAAATTTCAAGAAACATCTCTATCTAATTCTCAACTTTATTTTAAGTGAGGATTTTTTTAAGGTAAATTGCTTATTAAAATCTTACTTTAAAAAAATAACCAAACAAAACTTAGTACCTGCTGCTAGGTACATATTTTTAAATTATTACTTGTGTTTGTCTCCTACCCAAATATTCTGCAGACTCGCTGGCATGCCAAGTGTGTTACGAAGCAGTAAATCACTGCGCAAGCGATAGATAATTATTATCGGGTCAATGGCCCAAATTCTCGCTGCTCAGCGACCGTACTATAGTTGATGTAGAGCGTTTCCCAGATACCCTTAATGAATCGTTTGCTCATCCCGTAACTTAAGACAATCGATCGGACCCGAGCATTGGTCTCGTATCAAACACCCTCAATTATAATGTAATCATATCATATTGTCATAATGTAACTTGTGTGATAATAACGTGTGTCTATGATAGGTGACGTGAGCCGTGGCGTCGCGGTAGTATTCATGTACAAATAGTTATGTACTTATAAGCAGATTTGAACCACTCGCAACTACATTTGTGTGAGTTGTTATCCCTACGGGTGTCGACATGTTCTTTTTTTTACAATTTATTTTCACTTTTGTTGTCTTGCTTTCATTTTAACAGGCAACACTTACTATGAATATTTTAAAAGATCTTTGTCTATGAAAGTTTATAAAGAAAAGTATTTTGATTTCACTTAAACATGCATAGGTATGGATTGTCTTATATATATTTTTTTAATATTATTATTGCACCCATTTGAACTAATCAAGAGCAATCTAGTACTATTATACAATTTAAATTTTCGTTATATACAATATCTTATACGTATAAAGTTTTATCATTTTTCGCATTTTTTATAGGTTTACAAAACCAGCCATTTTAGGTAAACTTATAGAAACAGCACTACTTTCTACTTTGTCGTTGGCTAATGATTGAGGCCATGGACAAAACAGTTTACCTGTTAATGGATCCCTATTTTATACTTTGCCACTATTTATAAGATCACTACTTTTCTATATTCTTGCATTTCTTGAATCTGTCTTTTATGGTGCTCTATGAATGAGCTAATGGTGTAAGTAAATGCATAGGGCGCCATTATTTCCCTCTTTTTTTTTAAATATTTTGCAAAAACAATATATTATTCGAATATTATGTACTTATCTTTATAGGATTACAATTTACAATTTTTTTTAGAAAAAATATAATTTTATTGAAAAAATGCGATCGTTTGGCACAAAACTTTAATTTTGAAACATTTTGTTTTCGTAGCATCGATTTTCTAAGATGTTTAGTAAGTGTGTCTGCATTGAAGTGCAAATAGGTTTGGTATAGTTATTGTGTTTACTTGCGGATAGTTTGGCTCAGTCGTCCCGCGGGGCGTTTACATTCCTTTAGTAGATAAGTACTTACTATCGGTTGTGGTCTTGCCTGTTAAGTTTTACGAAATTCAATTCCTGAATTGTTTTTACCAACGAAGTTATATTTTGTTATATTTGTTATGGAGTAAGTAGGTGGTTAGTAACTCCGCTCGGCTCCCGTCGGGCGCCTTCGTGTAATCCGTCCAACTCTTATTATTATATAGATATTTGCCTTAATGTTTAATAGAGTAATATATTTTATAGTTAATAATATTAGTGTAAGAATTGATCTTAATATAGTGACGTGTTTATACATGCAGAGTTTATATATCATAGTTATTATATATGTGGATAAGTATATTATAATGTTGTTGATTGTTGCAGTTTAACGCATATGTTTGTGTTCTAATAAAATAATGTATTTAGCGGGTGACATCGTGTTAGACCGCTGTTACACTATCATATTAGTTATATGACTACTTATGATCACTGTCATAATGTAATCTCAAAACTTTTCCATCACCATATCATATATATATCATAAGAATGTGATATATTTTTGGAGGAAAGAATTGTTAATGTAAAAAAATAAAATATGTAATGTTGCCTTAACTTGCTTAAAATCTTCAGAATGGTCACAATCCGCCACAACTGCTTTTTATTATTAGAATATTAATTTATTATTAAAGAACTGAAACTGATCATTGTTTGAATATAACTGTTTTGGTTTTTACCTCTACATAAATATTAAACTTGTTTGTGTAAAAAAAATGGGATTGTATGATCATATGAACTATGATATGATAATGTAATAGCTTAGACTAGGGAATGTATTGTTATCTGTTTTGTCGGTTGTCCGTCTCCATTGTTATACAAATTGTCCAAAATATATTAGTTTAAAAGAAAAATATATTTATAATGCCTTTGCTCTAAGAGCTTGGCATTTTTGATGTAAAATCTAAAATTGTACTTAAGTGATATTTAAAAAATGGTTCTAACAGCCTTAACTGCGTTCATATGATTATTTAATAAGCACGAATAAATAAAGTATTGCAATATTTATGTAAGCAAATTTTTACAATATGCTAATATTTTTATTATATGACACAACAGCAGCATTTATCAAATATTGGGAACGTAGTTGATTGGTCCGACCGTGCAGACGGTCTCCGGGAGTTCCCTAATATTGTGGTTGCCGTAGAATTGCTTTTTGGTGCTTTGATTGATGAGGATATTTGTGTAACGAATGCCTAGCATCCCTCACCTTGATACCAAAACACAGCTTACCAATACTATAAAATTGTTTTAGTCGATAATGTAAGATAGATTTGTAATAAATAAAAAGCAACTTATATTTATAGAAGAAGTACATATTGATATTTTGCTGTTATATATTTGTCGGTTAAGAATTCATCAGAGTATTTACACACTGTTACTGAGTGGAGAGTAGGCTGTAGTAATGGCGGAGCAGACGTGCCTTAGTCAGTTCAGTAGCTCTATCATAATGTTTATTATGTTTACTATAGTTAGGAATCAAACAATAAGACTTATTTGCTGATCCCCATCTATAGTTACTTGCGACTATGGTATACATAGTTAGAAAAAACTCATGATAAAGCTACTGGTTGTTGTATTGTGCTTACGACAACGTTGGCCAAACTTTACCACAATTCATCGTTGAGTTTAATATATTTTATGGTACTTCACTAAAAAAAAAGTTTTATCAATTATGTAAAGGCAGAGATTATTGTTTTATATTATATTTTATTGTGTAGTTTTATTTATAATTTTAACTAATTATTGACTTAATTTTAATTACCATGCAACTAATTATATAATTTATTAATCTTTTCAAACAAAGTCATTTGTTGAAAATCTCTTTAATAGTATTCGAAAATTGTTGTTTACAATAGTTAATATGTTATTGTAATTGAATGGCTGTTTTATTTGTTTTGTTTACGAAGTGGATCTCGGCTGAGGTCGCAGGAACCGCGATCTGCAGTTCTCTGTGACATTCCATCAAATGCAATGTTTTCATTATGGTACTTACCACATAGTTTATTTATTTTACTTTTAATTTGGTAAAGGGTCTAATAAAAAATATAAAAATCTACTTTTTGTTTTACAATTATTTGTTTAGGTCGCGTGAAGTGGTTCGTGGGCTAACAATAAAATGAATGCTATTATATGAAAACTTCATACGATCTAACCGAATGCACCCAATTAGGTACCACGTTAGTTTAATCCCACCCATGGCAAAAAAATATTAGTACGTATTTCTGTAGTTTGTCATGGTATGTTAATAAAATATATGTATTACATCGTTTTTTCTGGTACACATAGTACAAGCCTAGAGCTTAGTTTGTGACCAGGGCAATTTGTGTAAATTAAATACACAAATTGCCCTACTTATTATTAAATATTAAGGCCCCATTGGGATTTTTTTTTGTTTACTATTCAGTTAACTATATTACTGCGTTAACTTTTTCACTAATCCGTGGTCGTAGTTAGTTTTTTATTTTACGATCTCTTCAATTGTCAACTCTCCCCAGAAATATAATCGCTTTATTGTCAAAAAACTGGGGATATTTTTTCACGGTTAGACCACTGCGTTATCTTTACCATCAATCATACAAACTTATTATTTGCAGTCTCAGAAAATAAAGCAAACCTATTGGCGGAGGATTGGTTTGACGAGGAAGTAAAAAAAAAAAACTCACTTTGACCACAATTAATTTTGTTACAATAATAACGATTAACGAGATAGTAAAAGTTAAAAAGGTCACTGAAGTAAAATCATTTTAGAAATGGAATATGTACCTATTTAATAATGTAAATTTCAACGTAAAATAAATAATAAATTCATACAAATTTCATTTTGGAAGCGTTTGGTCTAGTGGTTACGCCGTTGTATCTGGAGGTCGTGACTTCTATTCCCACCCATAGCTTGCTACGGTCTGGGGTTTATGGTAAACATAGTACAAGCTAAATAGACAAGTTGTGACCAGTAACCAGAGTTTTTTAACGTTTACTTTCGAGTTAACTATACTGCGTTAATATTATGACCAATCAAACGCTCGCATGTTTAGTTCTTAAAATTTCCGTTTGGAGCGTTGAAGTATTTCCCAAACAAACTTTAGTTAAATCAAAGGGCCTAAGGGGCTTAGCACGCGGACAACGATAAGATATATACCGACTCGACTTTTACCATCTGCTGTCGAAAAATATATCGAATTGGTGAGCACACAAACCGACATCGATAAATTTCTCGAGCTTTGTCTACTAGTTAAAACAAGTGTGTTTTCGTTGACAATTTCAAAAACATTAAAGTAATAAATAAATGATTATTACCTTATACGATGTATTTATTTTATATTATTATTAATAATCGTTACAGAAATATATATTTTAAAATAAAAAGATTTAAAAATTTTACAAAATAAAAATAAAGGCCGAAGAGAACTCGTTACCTTGGCCTAAAAAAAGATTTTGTTTTTGGTGAGTTTTTTTTTATTTATTAAGGCATTGGATAGGATTAAAAAAATGTAAAGAAAAGTACGTATAGATACGGAAGTGGTCTAAGACCTAAAAACGCTATTCAAACGAATTGTCAGACATATTTTCTTGAGCATTTATTGGTTATGATCGCATTTTTATCACTTTTTATTTTGGTTTGTATTGCGGGCGGCTATCTTTTGTTCTTATGACTGGTAAGGCGATTAAGCCCTATAATAATATACTTCAATGATATAAATCAAATATTTTATTTTATGGATGTTTTGAATTTTATGCAATACGGCGACGTGTGAATGATTTATTTTAATTATCAGCCTAAATTAGTCGCCGGCTGAATAATCAAATTACATTACACAATCAATACATTCCGTATTCAAGACCTATCTGAACTTGAAATCCTCTGAACTTCGGGGGTTACCGAAATTCAAAGGTTTTCACTCTAGTAGTCCCCTCTAGTATTTGTTCGCTTTAAAATATTAAGACTAATCTACTGCCACTTCATAATAATAAATATATAATATTAAATAAAAAAATTATGCGATAATAAAATAAAACAAGAATTTTAATATTAATTAAATTATTTTTTCTAAATAGCATAACTCTAGAAACATAAATACTTATTTTCTGATAATCTATTTCTTGGTTTGGGCATCCAGATATTTTTTTCAAAATCATTGTTTTTTGAGGTTCCAGTTGTTCCAGCACTTTTCTATAACACGCACATTTATAGTCACTTAAGTATAACAGTTTTTCTAACGAGAATAAAACAATTTTGGTTCAGTTTTTCGCTATTAAATCAATAAAAATATCAAAGCAAAAGTAACTTCGACACTTATACCTAAAAGAAACGTGATAAAAATTGTATATATATCGACTTTTGTCTACAATCTGATAGTTTAGTTTTGATGTTAATAAGCTGCGTGCTACCGTTTTCGATAAAAGTCGACATATATCTTCGAATGCGTCAAATTAGTCTATTCGTTATATATCGTGGTCGCGCGTGTTAGCTTTGTAGATATATGTCTTATCGATGGATATGTATCGAACCGAATGTCGCTCGTGCTCGGCCCCTTAGCACAACAGCATCGATAGACTCGATAAATCGACAAAATCGATACATATCGATTTTATGAATGATGTTCATTCATAAACTTCATTTTATCGACTGTCAAACTATATCAATGTGGTTATGCTAAGCCCCACTAGTAAAATATGTGATATGTACTATGTGTATGTAATGTCACTTACCCATTGGTATATTAAATAAAAAGTAGGTATACTTGCTTACTGTATGCTTGGTTATATATTTTTTCACTTCTCATGCTCTGAAAGTGCTTATTTGTGCAGGATATAGGCTGCACAAAATCGAATTTTGTGCACAAGTGCATTAACGTATCTACTCATAAATGTTTCTATATTACGGCAAAGGAAATGAGCCATACAGCCAAACACAATAAGAAGTTTATAGATAGTATTTGTTATTTTATAATATTTACTTAAATTTATTTGCCTTTTAAGACATAAAAACAATTTCCTTCAGCATTAAAAACTCTACTAATTTTACTTTAAATTTTAATTAAAGAAATGTTATGTTAACTAGTCTTTTATTTCCTCGCAATAAGTGAAAAGCAGAGTTTATAACTCGTCCACAAAACGATTTTATCCTTGACATTACTATGCTAAAAGTCTCGGATAAAAATGGTTTGTTTTGTGCCCTTGTGTAAATTACTGGTTAAGTTAAAGTAAAATAACTAACTACGATACATTATCATCGAGAACATGCCGAATGGTTTTCGAGATATCTCTGAATAAGACAGGTGGAATGAGTGTGAGCTCATAATGGTTGCATTTTTAAGGAAAAAAATAAGACTCTCGCATGAAAATAAATACCGGTTTAAAAGAAAAATACCTTCTGATATTGTATTTCATTTTATATTTATTATTATTATTTTGTAAAGTTTGTGTAA
This sequence comes from Monopis laevigella, assembly GCA_947458855.1. Lineage (NCBI taxonomy): Eukaryota > Metazoa > Arthropoda > Insecta > Lepidoptera > Tineidae > Monopis > Monopis laevigella. The sequence goes on from OX381578.1 coordinate 26,357,789, forward strand.
TGTACTTGAAATTAACAGTTCCACAGGTAAAAAAAATGTGTCAAGCAACAAAACGCCATCGGTGGCCGAATTTTGCAGTTTTCTTCTCTTTGTTTAAAAACATTAATTAGCTAGGAATTTCTGTTACACGCTGGGAAATTAGGTATTTATAAATAAATAAAAATCGGTTATAAATTATATAAAATTATTTAATATAATATTATATTAGGTATATAAAATTTGGTACATAATGTAAAATAACATTATTAAGGAATATACAATCCATGGTGTTTTAGTTTTAATATAACAACAACATTTGAAATAATATGTAGGGAATGCTAACATGTGAATATATGTAAATAGGTACCCCACCACCGTTATTTTTTTACATTGATAATTTTGATGTAACAAGTTTAATTTCAACAAGATGTTTGGTTTGCAAAACTGTGGTAAATAGTCTGCTCTAAATATGTATATAAATATATTTAATATTTATCTCGCATCATAACGATAAACAGGAGTGAGTTTGACGAAAGAAGAACGGTCATAGCCCATGTATTCTCAGCCCATGCTTAGAAGCCGCGTTTAAAAATTAAACTTATCCAGTTCGACAGAGGAAAATACATATAATAATAATTGTTAATTACATCGAAGGTCCGAGAAGTTGTGAGAAAAAAGTTATTCTCATTTGAATTTGAGGTTATGTTATGACTAGTTATTAGGTTAGTATAGCGGACAATTTCGGTCCGCGTATTATTACTCCGCAAAATTATTAGTCGTGTTTCCTTGTCTGCACTATATTTTTATTATATAATGTTCATGCTATATATGGATAAAGGGCTTTCAATACTATACGGCCTTTTCTTTTTCAATATATAAAGCATTTTTTTCTGCATAATGTGGACAAAAATACAGAAAAGGTAGAAGAATCAGCACTTAACAAAAGTTGTCAGAACTTTTTTTTACCAACTTTTAAAATTATTTGGATACTGGAAAATAATGCTTAAATTATCTATTATTATGTAAGCCAGTAAGCATATCGTTGTTTGTGAACGCTAAGCTTTTACGGCTGGGTCCAGGGTGACCGTTCTCCTTTATAATTTTATTGAATTGTAAACCTATATTTAGCCGAATTGACATATTATTTTCTTTTAAGTAAAGGTAACGATCTAAAATAGTTATGTCATTCAGGCCGGCTGGACCACATAACTTAGAGGGTTCTCACATATCTAGGTATATAACAAAATTTATGTGACTGATCTCAGCCCCTAAAGTGTGTTAAGAAATTGGACCCCATTTTTTTAACAAAATATTAGTGACGCGATATGTGACGGCATCCATAGTGGTTTCATCCATTTTAATGTTTTCGAGAACTCTTAATAAAAACGCGTGTCTTTCTGTCTGAACCACTCTATTTTGCTCCTTATCACTAATTATCAAGTCTGATGAGACTGATTATTTTGGATAAAAGTTTAATGGCAGAGATTAAACAGATTAGAACCTATATTACACGGGCGTTTACGAGTTATTGTCAAAACAATTGATGGCTAAGCTAGAACGATTATGGCTGGACCATAATTTTTACCACTTCCAGGTAAATAGCGATGTTGGAAAATTAAATCGGTTTTGACGCCGATGGAGAACACAAATTGACGTTTATGACGGCTGTAAATGGTGTCAATCAGAAGCATTTTCTTTTTCTAAAATTGGTGAAGTCACCCCGCTTCTGCTTCGCAAATATAGAATAGGCACTATAGTAGAAAATGTAGACAAAATATCTACTTTTCACGATGGTTGCTTGCTAGATTTATCTAAGTATAAATATTTACGTAATTTAAGGATATCGTTATCTATCTAGCTTGAACACGATTTGTGAGAACTGTCTAAGTTAGGTGGTCCAACCAGCCAGAATGATATAAATAATTAGTAGCGACGCATGACATGAAAATTGTGACTTTTGGTTCACCTGCTTACCTAATTGAACATTATATAAGTACATTTTTATAAAATTGGAGTTGCGGTCAAAACATTATACACTTTAACACAAGGAACCATGTGTTGCAAATGAAAAAAAATATTGTCTGGTAATGTTATAATTACTAATATGTATGAGAAACCCAATATTATTTTCATTTGCAACATATATTTCCATGTTTTTTTTTAATAAGTAGAGCTCATATTATAGAGTCATATTAGCACAAAGTACAACCTTTTTATGCCACCATGTATACCTAACTAATGGATAAAGTTGTTTTCTGGATAAAACTCGACAATTAATTGATTTATTGTAATTAAAAATAGGTAAGTCTTGTTAGAAAAATAGGGAAAAAATGTATAGGTCTTTGCATAAAATATTTTTAACAATAAAATTACTTATAGAATAATATTATGAAATAAATGTATTTAATTGCATATGCATAATTAGGTATATAACATTTTAGGTAATGTTTTGACCTCAACTCTGACTTTTATATAATACTTACAAATCAAATAATACCTGTTAAAATTAATATCAGCATTATTCCCGGGAAAAAACTTAAAATTATTAAAATGTAAAATAGCTTATATGTAATAAAAGACACGTAAACACTGAGCCTAGTCTAGTCGAAAGCAAATATACATACATGGGTAATTATTATGTATTCAAAAGCTAAAAATCTAAAATCACAAAGCACACTAAAAATTAAGTTTCAACAATATTAAAAATTAAGTTTCAACAATTTATAATTTCTAAAATATAAAGAGACCAATAATTTGATATAACTAACAAAAAATATGTTAACTAACATAATTACATAATACATATTTCATAATTATCTAGTCATAAAAACATAAAAACCAGTTGTTATTTGTAACATCATGTTTATCTGAGCTTTCAAAAATATACAATTATTTTTTTATTTTGACTAATTAAAATTAAATGAATACAATTAAACAGATAATAAAATTGTTTTCGGTTACTTTCATTACACATACATTCTGTATTAGTCGAATGACAGGTGCAAAAATTGAAAATGTTATTTAAATGGAACTAAAATGTTAGATTAATACAAAAAAGGAAAATATAGTACTAATTATATATAGAGGTATATATAATTCAAAAACTAAACTATATAAGTACAAGTAAATGTAATACGCTGCATGACACATCCAGCTTAAGAATCTCTGTAATGTAGAATATGAAGAACAAAAAATGTACGACTTGGATAAATAGTGGTGAAATAAGAAAAGTTCATCAGTAGATGCTTTAACATGTACCCATCTTCCCTTTTTATTTTAATCTAAGACTGAAAAATGTTATTTAAAGGCCTCACTCAGCGTACCTGCATCGTACGTTCCTCTACGCTGTAATGAATGAAACAGTAGCTCTAGCATAAATTTTAAAAAAGTAGGACTTCACCTATAGGATGGCTTAATTTTTTTCTATAAAACAAATAAAACCTACCTATAGGTGGATCCCTGTTATTTAAACTGTATAGTAAATGAAAGATTAAACCATAAACAATGCATACAGCGTCACGTGATTCCCGTAGTGATTTTTGTTATTGTTCAAAATTTAAGTGAAATATGTTTTTTTTTTTGAGAGAAATAAAAAATCTTTAAACTAAAAGATTGTTCAACAATAATTCATGGTACCTACCTAGTAGAGTACTGTGTAATGTGAGATGTGAGAAAGTTAATTTTTTATTGTAGTAACGTGCAAATCTATACATTAATATATTACTTATTATACTATAAAGTAGAAACAATATGCAAGTTTTATGGCATGCTGTGTAATGAAAACATATAAGTATACATGAAGTGAGTGATTTTGGTTCATATTACATTATCAAATGTTGAGGAGATTTATTATAAAGCCTCAGTGGTTCAGTTGGTTACGAGGTTGAAGGTTAGATTCCCACTTATACTAAAATATTTCTAAGGTTTTATGTACGGTTTACCTTGGTGCGGATGTTTATAAAATATATGTTAATATTGTTGTGTCTGGTATTATGTATAGTATCCAGAGCTTTCATGTTTCCCAGGTCCCAGCCGGGGAAAATGTGAAATATCCTAAATTTATTATTATTAATACAATTTTTACAAAAATAATATATAAGGCACATGGTTTATAGGGAAATAGCAAGTGAATACAAAAATGTACAGATATAAAATATGAAAGTTATAAAATTATATTATATTCTATTTCACTACACAAATATTTACTTATGTATTTTTTTAATCAAATTATAATATAAAAGTAAATTCAATGGTGAAAAAAATACACAACACTTATGTAAGGTTCCATATTATAGAAGAAAATAGATGCAATAGGGGAAAAGTTTGATTTAAGAAAGATTTAATATTATCTAACTAAATATTTGATTAGAAAGCTGAAATTTGAGCTCAACATATTGTTGTTTTAATAATTTTATTATTTAAAACCTTAAAATTCATAGAATTGCATAGAAATTAAAAATCCATAATACACACACGTATTATTGATCTCCACATATTTTTCTACGAATTTAAAGGTTTTAAATTACTTAAAATAATGTCTGAAAAAAAATATATACTTGTTAACTTTTTATCTCCAATTGTTATTAATATGTTATTTCGTTCTAAAATCATACTTATCCCCCTATTCCCCCTTGGGAGTTTTTTTTTTAATAACTCTTTGGGGAAGACACTAAACCCCATACTCTAGTTATTCTTTCTCTCCACTTTTACTATTCAACTCCACTTTTTCCTTAAAGAACTTCTGTCTTTTTCCATAAAATGTCTAACCAACAGATATATCTATCTTGAGGAGGCGTTGCTTGAGTAAAAATGAAGTAACATCGGTTTTCGTGATCCCAGTCTGGACAGATAGATAGATAGACGGATCCCATAAGAATTCAGTTTTCTTTAAAAATGTATGGTACCCTTAAAATTATTGTAAATATAAATATAGTTGGCACGTTTTCGTGGTAATTATTTCATCCTAAAGTATAAAAATATTTATTATATAATATATTAATTGATTTCTTATAAATCCAATATATCTGAAAATATTTACATAATTTATCTCAATGTGAATATAGGTACTTTGAATTCTAGTATACATAGCACAGTGTCAATGTAGAAGTCTTCCGTACAATGACTGGGGAGGTAGGTATTTTATTTTTATCCTTATTACCTACATTATTATCAATCTTTATAAACCTTTATAATATATAATATAATATTAAAAATATATTTTAGATCAATTAATTTAAATAGGTATATTATCATATCATTTATTTGCGCTTTGTCTTTCTTTTCTTTTCCTCAGCTTCCAGTTTCATATCTTCTAGATCCTCCATGATACCTATAAAGAATCATAGAAAAAGAAAATGATTATGCTTGCAAGGCAAAGTGCAGATTATTTTTCTATCAAACAGTTATTCAAAGTATTTCGTTGACATTAAAATAGAGGTTATAACTACCTCATTGAGTGAGTGAACTTTGGTGCTCATAATCTATAAATGTAGGTACAGAAAAAATACAATAAACTACGATACGGACTTAGTTAACTCAGTTGAAGTCTATAGAACTAGAGATTTTTAGTTTTTAATCTCCTCCAATCAGAGTAGTGTTTAACCATCTATGATTGGTGGAGAGCGCACTATTTTGACAATCTAACGCTCACGTTATAAGAATCAGAATTTGGTCACTATAATTTATTGTTTTTATAGTTTTTTGTAATGGCCGAGTTGGTTAGACCTTAGACTTAAAATCACTTAGGTCCCTGGTTCAAAACCCGGTGTGTACTAATGAATTTTTAATCTAAAAAAATATGTACATTTGTTTGACAACACCACTAGGAGAGCACGTTAAGCTGTCGGTCCCAGTTTCACTATACCAACTTGTGAAACTGTATATAGATGGATTATTGAGTCTATCCAAATATCGCAACGAGCTAGCCACTTGTTCGGTGTACTCATACCACCGGCGACGACGAGGTGGGATTAAAAACCTTTCCGCTGGGTACCCTGAGCCCGTCTAGGCGGTCTCGGGCGCACAAGGCACCCGTGATGATACAAATACATATTGTATAGTTGTTAAGTACTCACCAATCTTCTTGCTGATGTATTCCTCTCTCATCTGTCGCGCAAAACTAGACTCCATTTCCGGGTCATCGTCGTCGTCCCGATATCTGTAATATTGTCAATAATTATTCGTTCCAGCTTTAAAATCGTTGATTAATGTTAATGCTGCGATTTATATTATAATTTAAAACAAAGAATAGTCTCCATGTCCAGTCGTTAGGTTATAAGTGACTATAGATGTGCGTGTTATAGAAAATAGGAATAGAAAAGTTGCTGAAACAATTGGAACCTCAAAAAACAATAATTTTGAAAAAATATATGGATGTCCGAACCAAGAAATAGATTATGAAAATAAGATTATCAGAAAATAAGTAGTTATGCTATTAGTTTTTTGACAGCCTCCGTAGACTAGTGGTTGCGCCTTTGGCGTTGTATCCGGAGGTCGTGGGTTCGATTCCCACCCATGACAAAAAATATTAGTACGTTTTTTCTGTACAGTTTGTCATGGTCTGGGTGTTTATAAAATATAATATGTATTATATCGTTGCTTCTGGTACACATAGTACAAGCCTAGAGCTTAGTTTGTGACCAGAGCAATATGTGTAATTTGTCCTACATATTATTATTATTATTACGTATTTATGCTATTTAGAGAAAATAATTTAATTTATATTAAAATTCTTGTTTTATTTTATTATCATGTATTTTTTTATATAATTTTTGTATTTATTATTATGGAGTGGCAGTAGGTTAGTCTTATTATTTTAAAGCAAACAAATTCTAGAGGGGAAGACCACTACTAGAGTGAACACCTATGGTTCCCGAAGTTCATAGGTTTTCAAGTTCAGATAGGTCTTGAATGCGGAATGTATTGATTGTGTAATGTAATTTGATTATTCAACAGGCAACTAATTGAGGCTGATAATTAAAATAATTAATTCAAAGCATCAATAAAAAATATTTGATTTATATGTTAAAGTATATTATTTGCCTTAAGGCCTAAATCGCCTTACCAGTCATAAGAACAAAAGATAGCCGCCCGCAATACAAACCAAAATAAAAAGTGACACCAATGCGATCATAACCAATCAATGCTCAAGAAAATATGTCTGACAATTCGTTTGAATAGCATTTTTAGATCTTAGACCACTTTCGTATCTATACATACTTTCCATTACATTTTTTTAATCCTATCTAATGAATAAAATAAAACTAAATCTTTTTTTAGGCCAGTGTAACGAGTTTTCTTCAGCTTTATTTTAGTTAAATATATGTATTTTTAAGTCTTTATTAAATTAAAATATATATTTCTGTAACGATTATTAATAATAATATAAAGTAAACGCATCGTGTAAGGTAGGGCTTGAATATCAGACCATTTTTCAATTCCGGTATTGGGTTTCGATATTAAGCTATTCCGGGAATTCCGGAGTTCAAGGCTTCTTTTAAAATTGTTATACAAGGGAAGCTACATCGACATACCGATCGACGCGTCGATTGATAAAAATGTATTTATAAATACTCGATCGAAGAGAACTGTCAAATCCCATACATTTGAGCTTTGATTTAAATCGATGGGCGCGTCGATGGGTGTGTCAATGGGCTTCCCGGTAGGGCCCCTGGTCTATGAAGTCCTAGGAATTTAGTTGGTAGTGAAAGTTTAAGGACATTAATGCGTTCAAGGTATTAAAATGACACGCTACGCTTTAAATGGTACATTTTTTTTTTTTTTATATTTCGAAATTCCGGTTTTGTTTCACCAATTCCGATAATTTACAAACGATATTGAAATATGTCGGAATTCCGGAACTCAAGCCCTAGTATAAGGTAATAATTATTTATTTATTACATAAATGATTTTGAAATTGTCAACGAAAACATACTTGTTTTACCTAGTAGACAAAGCTTGAGAAATTTATCGATGTTGGTTTGCGTGCTCACCAAATTGACAGCAAACAGTATAATTCAAGTCGGTGTATATCTTATCGTTGTACGCGTGCTAAGCCCCAGAATTATTTTGATGATGAAAAGGTAAACATAAAATTATTAATCCTTTTTTTTTTGCCTACAGCATAATGCATGTATAATAAATAATCATTATCACATTGAATATTCCTAATATTGTACACAATTTGTACATAACCTGCGTTTTCATCAAATTCAGTTCATTAGTTTAGACATTAATCTACTACAAGCAGACAGAGACATTTAGTTTTACATGTATAATATTAACTTAGATATCAGACTGAAAAAGACAAACAAACCTAGTTTTGTCATAGCCAAATATTTCTTTAATATGCTTGGAGTAGTCTTCTTCTTCATCTCCGTCATCTATAAAATCATCCATCTCTGAATCCTCTTCCTCAGAATCTAATACCCTGCCTGAAAACATAAACAATTATAAATACTAGTTTAAATATTATTTTAGTATAAATATTAGTTTTTTGACCACTTTTTTAAAAAATAAAATGGAATAATGTTTATTTGACCACAATTTTCAATGGAAAATGAATAAATAATAGATAATTTGCACCTAAAGTGGACATTTGTTTCCCTGTGTTACAGGAACCAGTATTAACCGTTCCTTAATATTATAATTTTCAATATATGTACAGTATTAATACCTATTAGGCCTAAAATTATATAAGAGAAAAATTCAAGAATGTATTTGATATGCATCACAGAAAATTGCTGCTGAAAAACACATATTTTTTAATTGAAATTTGTTGTTTTTTTACTGGAGCAAGGCACCAGATGGTAAGCAGGCCTACAAAATCCATGAATGGGGAGATCAATACAATGTTATTTAACAGCATTGATTGTTCCCACTATGCGGGCTAAATGATGCTGTTAAGAATTGGTCGACAAAGACGCATTTGCATTATATAATATCCTGCTGCTTATCGTCAAATCAACAGAACCTGAAAGGAGGCTACCATCTCGACATGAAAACAATAGTCTTTTGAAAACTATCTCACAGACTAAAATCAAAAGATGACTAGGTTTTTGCAACTGTATGGTAACAAGACAGGTCGGAACACATCAGGTTTGAATATCTTATCGTTGTACGCGTAGGGACCTAAAAACTTAGTGTTTTTAAGTCAAAGGTCTAGGTACTATTAAATTAAAATAAATTTTAATGTATACAGTTCCAAGTACTGTACCATTTTTGTCAAATAATGTTGATGTGAGTTTGGTGAATTGATCTCTATTGTTTTGTTTCTATTAAAACATACTACATAAATATATCATTAGCTTAAAATACTTACGTTTGTGCATGGCCTTGCGTCGGGGGTCGTCAGGTTTTTTATTGTTAACAGGTTTCTTTGCTTTTCCAATAGAATTTATATGCTTGTCAAAATCAAAACTATTTGTTATCTTAGCTTTACTACTAGAAGGCACATTTGAAGCTCTCTCATCAGGTCTTTTTGAAGGCACATTCTTGTTGATAGAGGCAGGAACATTTCGTTTTATATCATTTTTAGATACACCATTAAGTTTAGGAGAATTGTTGGCATCAATTTTTTTTTGTTGGTTAGACCCTACAGCTTTAACCTCAGTCCTACCCGTTATCTGCTTTGATCCCGGTCTTTCTTGAGAACTATGACCATTCATATACCTAGAATCTGAATTTTTATTTGGAATAGAAAACTTTTTTTCATTACAGTTCTTGTCTATCCTATAAGTATTTTGACTCTTCAATTCTATATTACTCTTATGTTCAGGTCTACCTTTATCAACACTTTTATAATTATTCTTAGAATCTATATTTTGCTTTATTTTATGTTTTTCTGTATTTTCCCTATTAATATTTCTTTCCTTATCATAATTTTTGTCTTTCTCTATTTTGATATCTTTTTCGCTTTTAATCTTTTGTAGTTTTTCAATTCTTTCCTTGGTATTATCAGGTCTATCTCTATCCATTTGTCTTTGCATATTAGAACTTGGTTTTATAATTTTACCTCCTGCTACTTTATCTGATAATTTTGGTATCCTATTTAGTGTTTCAGGTTTTTTTTCAATTTGTTGTGGTGGTTTCACTTCTTTACTAGGACCTGAAAAAAAAATCAGTTATTGATAATAATTTTTTTAATTTAAAATTCTGAAACTAAAACATATTTTCATTCAGTCAGTTTAAAACTGGGATACTATCTATTTTATGGTAAGAATATTACCTTTTTTCTCAGCATTTTGTTGTTCCAATCGTTGTTGTCTTCTAAGTTTCCTAGCCATTTCTTCTTCATACTCTTTCCGTTGTTTTTTAGTCATGGGTCTTTCGGTTTCATTTTCTGCAGGTTTATTTTTCGAGCCCGCCACGTCTACTGGTTCTGCTTTCTTCATTTCCGCCAACTTAAGTAACTGATTGAAATCCATGGGTGGTGGCATAGGTTTGCGTATTTTTGGCTTTTCTGGTTTCTTCTCTGATTCTGATTTGGATGGTGGTGGACTCGGTTCCTTTTCTTGTGCTTTAAATTTAATTCATTTATAATTTAATAAAATCTTTACTTCTCTACCTTACTGTTTGATTGTTGGAGCTAATATCAGGAACTACTAGTTCGATTTTAGTGCTGGATGGCTATCCATTTCAAAAAAGGCTATATAACATCACGCTACAACTAATAGAAGGCAGAAAATGAAATGTTGCAAAATCGGGGAAAATTTATTCCTTTTGAGAGCTTCTATTCCGTGCGCCATGTAAACAGTTAAAGTTACGCAGACGAAGTGGCGAGGGTCACCTAGTATTAACATAATATATATATATATATATACATATATTATGTTAATACTAGCTTACCTATTTCACCTATTTTGTAAAACTACCTATTGATAACATTTTTAGGGTTTCAGAAAAAAGAGAAACAATGGTCTATGGGTTCTTTGTGCAGATGCCGGCTATTGCATGGTTGGAAAGCAATTGAATAAACTACAGTGTTCCAAGACTTGATTCCGAGAAATACAGTTGAAGATCTTTCCAAATTCAATTCTCCCCTTTACAGTGATCACTACCCTCTCTACCCATTTTTTTTTATTGTGACCATCTGGCTAATATAAACAAAATATATAATAATAAGCTATATATGTATTTTTATACATAAACCTTCCCAGTAATCAGCCTAAATTCATCAGGGAAATATACCATCCATGACATGTACATTTTTTGGCTCCAGAGAACTGTTTAAATGGCCTCAGGGTACCCACGCTGCAGCGGAGGGATTAACCCGTCCTCATTTCGCCAATGGTATTCGGAGGCAACACCTAACAAGTGGCGAGCTTGTTGCAGTGTTTATGTTGGTATAGCCTTGTTGTATCCCAGCTCCGACCTTGTTGTCATCTACTTAACCTTGTTATTAGTTGCGACTTAATCACTAGGCTGGGGCCGTTTTTTTTTCAGGGAAATCATCTATTAAAGCTAAATGACACTATGTAGACTTTACTCTATGTAGTGATTTAAAATTACCTCCACTGGCATCTGTTTTTCTTCTTCTCTTGTGGGGAATTGGATCATCCTTGTGTTGTAATGCATACCTGACTCTTTCTCTTGTATTTTCTATATCTTTTTTAGAACTTTGTCTATCTGTAAATTAATTAAAATGCTTTGTAATTGGTATCACAGATCAGAAAGTACACATTATGTCATTTATTTGGCAACTATGATTTAAATAGGTAAGTACTTATTAAATCCCAAAATTATACCTATGAAGCTGTGTTTTAAATACATTGTGAAGTGAAATATGTGTGCAAAACTGCAAATGCTTATACTATGAATGTCAGAAACAACAATGATTTGGTGTCATCTTAAAAACCTCACACTTTTAAGCTTGCTTGCTTATTAAAAGATATTTATTAGTGCAATATAGATTCGGCCAAAATTTACATTACAAATATTAATTTATATTTACCCTATATTTTTTGAATTACAATAGAATTTACATTGACTTTCAGAGTAATTTCAGGAATTTCCTTGTGAATAAATCTCCAAATAAGCATGTATATACTCTTAAGGTTAGGGATATTGTACTAGTAGTCTGAAAGTAAACATAAATTTTGGCCATAAGGTATTATTAATAAAAATGTAGTAAAGATAATATGTGCAAAAGTAAAAACTGATAATGTTGTTATTTTAACTGGGAAGCCACATGATGGAATACCAATCGACACATTGATTGATTGAAAGCGAAATTAAAATGTATGTGAATTGACATTTCTCGGATATCAAGTTCTACACATATCACAGAAGAAATAATAGTACAAGTACAGAAGCTCCACTCCAAAGGATCAAATAAATAAAACCTAGAGAGACTATGTTCTTAGCAAACCATGGATTCACCGTGCGGGTGCCGGGTCCATCTCGTGGTTGAAAGGCAGGGGAATGAACTGAAGCATTCCCGGACTTGAGACCGCAAAGTAGGTTTAAAGGCCTTTTGAACTCTCACCTGCACTGTGTTCACTACCCTCTCTACTCAACCAAATACTATATGATCCTGTTGCTGTATGAGCGCTGTTAGGTACTTAGTAGTAAGTATGTAGATCATAAAACAATTTTATTTTAGGATGTCTGCTGCATAGGTATTTTAACCTAAGAAAATACTGTCTGACTGAAAGTATTGTTTTGTCATTGTCTATGAAACTAAATATTGCTTTTCGGTGTATAGGCACAAAAGAAATAATAGTAGGTACACGAAGTATAGGTAGATTATGTGGAGTGATATAAGTGTGAATAATACCTTTAAAGGAAACAGATTGTACCTACCTACTAATTTGAAACAAAAACATTGCCTCAGTAGATATAGTCTATGTTATTTATTATTAAGCAACCTACGTAGGTACCTAATTGGGCAAATAAATAAGTATGTACGAGCAAGTATGTATTCTGTCTACTTATCAAAACTGCATAATATTTCTATAATATTGCACTACCATGAACTAACTATTACTATCTATACCTATCAAACAAAACTATATACTATAGTAATTAAATATCTAACAAAGTATGTAAATACCATAGACTTAGATAACTATAACAAAGCTTCATACTTAAAGAGCGAAGTGGAACACCCCTACCCATATACAAGATTTCCTATACATTTTTATCCATAATGTAGGGCACCGACTTTCATTGGTTTGTTAATAAAAATAAATAAATAACTATATCAATACAAAAAGGTATCGCCGTCAGCGTCTTGGGTACTCAGGACAAAACTTTAATTTAGTTTATTTTTAATGTAGGTTTACTTATTTATTTATTATTATTAATTTGTAATCAAATATTTTTTGTTTCTTAAATAAATTTATTAATATTATAAAAAAAATAGGGCTAGTAATGTCATTGATAATGAACCACACCAGATTCCAAAAGATGACATTTCTATAATACCTGTTAAAACAAGGTCAGGTCAAGTAGTTAAGAATCCTCAACTGTTAAATATATTTAAAAAATTAAATAAAATATTTATTGTTTTAGTTCATAGTATCTTTTTTACCCTGAGAGGATGTTGTGAATTAATATCATTTAAAAAAACTAAATATTTTGAAAAATAGTTGAAATAATTCAGAAATATTGGTGAATAAAATTTTCAACCTTTAGATTTGAGTCGTGTTATACCAGATATATGGTTGAAGTAAGTGCTGGTGCAAATTAATACATCTTCAATTAAATCATTACACCCATAAATTCATAGTAAATATATTGTTAAGTATAATATGTCTGAAGTTATATTATTTAAGACAATATAAAATCTTTACCAAAATTAATTATGAGTGAAATAAATTTATTAATATCAGTTAGCACAAAAATTTCACAAATTAATCACTAGAGACAAAGCTATCTCCAAAACTAAAAGTGATAGCAACACGTGAGTAAGATAAAAAAAAAATTTTTTTTTTTAGCAACATGCCTTACAAAACTGAAAAACAATATAACTCAAGTTGAATCCTTTAGCACCGGAGGCAAATATGTATACAATAAAATTTATATATATTATATTTTATAAACACCCAGACCATGGCAAACTGTGCAGAAAATCATACTAATATTGTTTTGTCATGAATGGGAATTAAACCCACAAAGCTCTGGATACAACATCCAAGGTACAACCACTAAAGATATTAATTACCATAGCAATAATAGGATACTTACTAAAACACAATAGAAAATAGTATTTTTTGTGATTATTAATAAAGATTTACATACATCATCAACACTTACTGTTAATTGGAAACTTGGATTCTTCTGGTATTTTACTATATTTCTCCATCATTTTTTGGTAAATAGCAGCAGCTTCTTGTGATTCATATCCATAATCATCCTGATCTGGTTGGTGAGGGCCTTCTAAAGTTATTGCAGTATTGTCTGCATCAATGGCATCTGACAGCACTGATTTGTTTGCAGATTTGATTACTTTTAAAGTCTTTCGAATCTTATTCATGGCTTTAGTGTCTCTCTTTGACATTAACTCATCACGTTTGCGAACCGCCTCAAGTTGCTTCTGCTTTTCTTCTTCTTCCTTCTTAGCTAAAAACTTCTGGATGTTTAAGGAAAGTCTATCTTTTGGTCTATCCACTTTCTCCTTCTTTGGAGGATCAAAACGAGCCTTGTACAGCCGAGCATTGTCCTGAAAAAGATAAACATAATAATAAGGTAAAACTTATTCGATCAAAGAATGAACTATTTTTAAAAGGTAAATTAAAATATTCATACAGAAAATATATTTTCATAATAAGGATCAAAAAACTTACAGACGACTTTTGTTGTTGATTCCTTTGAGCGGCCAAAAGTGTATCACGGAATTCCATTTTGCAATATTTTATGAACACAAACAGCATAAAATTCGCATTTAAAAAAACATTATAATTACGATCTAAATAATAGACGTGTCAGGTTCCAATTCATAAACGACCCCACCATTTTCTAAAACCGTACTAAAAAAATAGTGTTGTGCTTGTGCTAGACCACAGATTACTTATATATTTCACAGATTATATATAAGAATGAATATTAATAATTGATGCGCTAGTGTTGTGAAATACTTTATATTATCGACTTCATCCAGTTGGACTGGACTGTCACATATCGAGAAAGAATTACATGAATGCAGAATTACTTTTATTTTTGTTGGCGCCGAGCGCGATGTTATTGAAAATTCTATATATTTTGTTTTTTCTGTGTTTAGTGTCAACAAATTGCGCTGTAACCACTTAGAGATGGAATAAAGGCCAGTTTCCGCAATTGAAAGGAGTGACTGCCAAGTTTTCCCATGAAATACTGTAGTTGTATCATCTGCAAAAGCAAAAATGGATATCTGGTTGATATTGAGAGAGCAGAGTTCGTTGACGTAAACAAGAAAATGTGTCGGGCCCAAGACACTGCCCTGCGGTATCACGTTTTCAACATTTTTAAGTTCGCTTCGGTGTCCATCCAACTTTATAAGTTGCTGCCTACTTGTTAGATATGACTTAAACCAGCTATATGCGTTTCCTCGAACACCAAATAGTTCCATCTTTTTCAGGAGAATGGGTCGAGACACTGAGTCAAACGCTTTGGCTAGGTCAAGGAAAACCGCTAAGCATTTGAAAATAACGTAAATATATTTATTTAACATTTAAATATGAAATTTTCCACTTTAGGATGATAAGAAATATTATTTTTCTTTTTGTTGAACTTTGTCGTGTAATTTGTGCAACATTTTACTACACAATACGGGATCCTGGCAAGTTAAAAACGGTTTTAAGGCCCGTCCTTACTATTTGTAAGTTTATTGACTAAATGTACCTAACATAATAAGTCATAACCTCAGACTAAAAACAATTCCTTTTTAATGGAAAAAAAATGTGCATAGGGACTGGGTCCATACTTTAAGGCAATACATCGTAAGACTACTAAAGAATCTACTACAAAATCTAGTGGCATGATTTTTAGTAGTCTTACTACGACGGATACAGTAATAACGAAAAATGCAATAACGTGCAGTACCTCTTGATTCTGTAAACAAATCAATTTAGTCCACCGGTATAGCCGTAGCCTTCATTTGCCAAAGATATGTTTATGTTTCGCCAGAAAAAAAAAGAGTACCTTACGATAGAGCAATAGAAAGATTTTTCGTTAAAATTTCACATGAAATATGGAACAACCGCTACTGAAACTTATAATTTATTGAAAGTAAAAGGGAATAAATGTTTATGGCGTGCACGTGTTTTGAGTAGTAAGCGTTTTCACGATGGCTTTAAGATGATTCATGCAACATGCATTCAATGTTCCACGTTAAAAATGGATGACAAAATCGAAAAAAAAAGGTAATCTGTTTGTTTTTTAATTGATTTAGCCGAGTTAAAACTGTCTACTATTTGTGCGATTGCACAAATAGATTGAAAAATGAATCCGTACGGTAAATATTACATAACAATTTAAACATGCAAAAAGTGTTTATTAAGGCGCCAAAAAAAATCTCACTTCCCAGCACCATCTCAGTAATTTAAAGAATCTATGCGTTCCATTTAATAACGCGGCTATCTTCACCGATAACATCATAAACTAGCGCCAACTGTTTGATTTAAACCATACTAATTCTTTTAGCATCGTCAGTATGAGCTTCTGAAACGATCGAAGCTACTTTTTGATTCATAAATCATTTATTTGTGAACAAAAGAAAATGTACAAGTACAGATGTTACAATTTGCGGTCGCTTTTGTTCTACCTTACGGTATACGAATATTAGGTAGGTACACAATACAGACAATTACATAGTAGTTACACAATTTATACTATTAGGTAGGTACACAATTACACAGCAGGTACACAATTTATATTATTAGGTAAGTACACATTTTAGACTATTGTAAGTATGCAATTTAATATTTAGCTTTTTATAATAAAAAAACAATTCACTTCATAGACACGCGCACACATTCATGTTTGCTTGTGTCTCTTTTTTTCTCAAGCAGTTTTTTAAGTGTCAGACGCGTTGAGCTGCCATTTGAAGCCACACGTTTTTCCCCGTTCTTCATTTGTTCGACTCAGAAATTGGCGTCACCGGTATCGTACTATTATGAAACAATTTATGTATCATGCTTACTCTATTGGCGCGGCGCACGGTTTTTACCTTCATGCTTAAAAGCAACTTGTAATTTTATTCCACGTTGTACGGAAGGTAGAGTGCGTTTTGTTAGCTGGTAATGTTAGCGCAGCGCTAGCATTATTTGTTTTAATTTTTTTAAATATCGATAAATCCCAACAAAATATCGTGAAGGAGGAAAAATAAATCGACAGTAAAATGGGTACCGCCACTTTACTGAAGATTGTGGGATTATTTGAGATAACACAAACACTGAAATCACTGCGTAAATGCTACACTTCTCACGCTTAATATTACTATACGAATGATTATTCTACAAAATTAGTACACTTTTGCACAATAATATTCAATAAAATTAAATTTGAAAAATATAATATATACACGCGTCTACAGTCTTCGGGCTACCCTCAAAGAATCCGAAATTATGATGATGAAATAGATTTTTTTTTTATTTCGGTTTTTTTTTACGTTTAAGGCAAATGTCAAAATGCCATGTCAGAAATCAGCATTGTGGTAATTTTATCGTTTTGTTTGCATTGCTAAAAATAATATTATCTAAATAAAACGCCAAAACAGCTGATTTTCATGCTAGCACGAAATACTGGTACGGGTTAGCTAATGAAACGCAGCCGTAGACTTTTTATTGTGGTAATCGATTAATAATAGTTTAGTAATAAAATGGATTAAATCGATCATTTATTGACAACCCTAGCACCATTCGAACTGCCTTTTCCTTTTTTTTTCTTTTCTTGATTCTTTCAAGTTTTGACGTTTCTTTGACGAAATGGTTGGTTTTAATTTTTTAGTTTTAATCCTATTTATTCGTATTAATCTTACTTGTAATATTGAATATGTTTCTTTCTCTGTGGAATTTAAGTTTTGATATAGTTGTATGTCAGTGTATTTACTATTGTATCATTCATTTTCATGTTGTACTTATTGTCTGCAGGCTACCTCAAAAAAGAAGACTAGGAAGTTGAGAGGACACGTAAGCCATGGCCACGGACGTATTGGTAAATGTCCTGTTTAAATATAATAAAAAAATAAAAACGAAATGTTTACAAAATAATTATGGTTTACAAACATTTTTAGGTTATGTCCAAAATATTTATAACAATTTAAATTTGTAGGTAAGCATCGTAAGCACCCTGGCGGCCGTGGTAATGCAGGTGGAGAACATCACCATCGTATCAACATGGATAAATACCACCCTGGATATTTCGGAAAGGTATAATATTATTAATTGAAAACTTGATTATATTAGTTAAATTTGTAGAGACTTGTGAAACTGTTTATAGATGGGTTATTGAGTCTTTCCAAAACATCGCGACGAGCTAGCCACTTGTTCGGTGTAGATTCATACCATCGGCTATAACGAGGTGGGATTAAAAACCCCACTGCTGGGTACCCTGAGGCGATCTTGGACGCCGTAAGGCATCTGTGATGATATGTATGTATGAAATGCATAGTTTTCCAGAAAATAATTCAGTAAATAATTCACTCATCACTTGGCATTCAACCCCAGTTGTTCGGTGGGACTGAGAGCTGGTAAGGTTATGAGAAACTTTGGACTATAGGCAGTATTCACTACTCATCGTTCGTCTACTTCTATAGTATGCAAAACCTAAAAAAGGTTTAGTAAGCATATTATAAAAATATTTTTTAGTAAATGCAAATAAATTGTATCCTTGTTGACAGTTGGGAATGAGAAATTTCCACTTGAGAAGAAACAAGGATTTTTGCCCTGTTTTGAACCTAGACAGGTTGTGGACTTTGTTGAGTGAACAGTCAAGACTGCGATATGCTAATGCCACAGACAAGAAAGTTCCAGTTATCAATGTTGTTAAAGCTGTAAGTTACCTATTTAAATCAGTTTTACAGTACATTCAGTTTTTTAGTTCCTCTAGTTGTAAGATTGGCTTACCTGTGTTATTGTCATTATTAAAACATTAGTAATGCTCAAATTTATTTTTACCAAATATTTTATGTAGATGTTCTCCATTACACAATTACTAACCATTTATTTTACTTTCAATTTAAAATTTTGACAGCACCAATACTAATAAATAAGTGATGTCATATTGCATTGCATATCCAATTTCTTACTTTTTTTCCCCCTTATGACCATAATGGAAAAGCCATTTGTTAATATCTTAATTTATTTATGAAGGAGCTATAAAGTACAAAGTTTATTGTCATACTAATTAAAGTAAGCACTTAAGGGGGGGGGGGGGTTGAATTTAGATAGGCCTTTAACCCTGCATCACTGTCCTGGGCCGTGTTTGGAAACGTAACACTGGGCAGTGTCACAGAGTGCAATAAAAATATTGAAAAATGCTTAGAAAACAAGAGATGCATATAGTATAGTGACATGACCCAGTGTTAAAGTGTTAGTTTCCGAACACGGCCCTGGAAACACTGCAATCCATGAATAGCTAAGAACATTCTATTATTATCTATGGCATTTTATCATTGCATTCAAAATTTTACTTAAAATACACAATTTTCATTCATTTACACTTATACTTCTTTTACTTCCAGGGCTACTACAAAGTTTTAGGAAAAGGTAACCTTCCTAAACAGCCTGTGATTGTCAAAGCCAAGTTCTTCTCAAAAACAGCTGAAAAGAAAATCAAAGCTGTAGGTGGAGCATGCGTTTTGTCTGCATAATTATAAGGAAAAATAAAAAGTAAAATCCATATTTTTTTTATTTACTACCTACTTTACTGAAGTATATATAAAATATAATATAATATGTATTATATTGTTGTTTCTGGTACATACTATTATGTACATAGTACAAGCCTAGAGCTTAGTTTTTGACCAGAGTAATATGTGTGAATTGTTTTTGTTTTGTTTTTTTGAATGACTACTAGGTGGCGTGGCTGCGTGAGTCGCTAGCCAAGTTGTAAATTGTCCTACATATTATATCTACCCTCAGGGGCAATTTTGACCAACGAAGGGTCTATTACAAATGAAAAATTAAATTAGAGGTATATAAGATGTAAATAAGGGTCTACATGGCTAAATGGGAGTGAATCCCATTGAGGCAAGGCCTCTTGCATTAACTGCTTGGCATGCCAGATGCCTAAAATATAAAAGTAGTTTATTGTAAACTGTTTAGTATATAATCATACACTGGAGTTAAATACATTTCTATTATTAGATTGGCTCATTGCTAATAAATGAAGGATATAGACCTGGTTTAAATATATTTATTAATGTTCCTAGTACCTATAAAATGAGAATGTCATTATTAATAGATAATATTTTATTCCAGTATAAGATTCTAATAAGTTTGTATACTCTATACTCCTATATTTTAAATCCGCGAGTAATTTCACGACTACTGTTAGGTAAGAACATCATCGTCGCTGCGCTCCATTTCAAATTAGATTTATTTTTGGGTATAACTTTTATGATTAGTGATATGAATGCTTATATTTTAGAAACTATAATAGTAGGACTCAGCGGCGGCCTTACCCATTGCGAGGCTCCGGGCGGCAGGACTTTGCGAGGTCAGTCGTCAAAACTGTCATGCGAAAGTCGATTTGGTATTTGTTATGTTTGACGAGAAATGCTAAGGTTATATAAATAAATAAAATTTTAGTTGTAAAATATTTTACATTGAAAGTAAGGAGTTCCGGTTTTAACAAAATTCCGGAATTTCTAGATATTTCAATATCGTTTGACGTTTGTAATACCGGAATTGATGAATCAAAACCGGAATTTCGATATCGAAAAAATATATAATTTTGTCATGTTTTGAGGCGTAGCGTTGTCATTTCAACAGCTTGAACGCATTGACGTTCTTGAAATTTCCCTGCCAACCAAATTTCTAGCAATTATGGGACCAGCGGCCATATTCTGTTTCTTATAACGTGATCGTTAGATTGTCAAAATAACGATTTCCGCTATTAGCGCGCTCTCCTCCAATCACAGTAGTTTTTTACCCTTCGCTGATTGGAGGAGAGCGCGCTAATAACGGAATTCGTTATTAAGACAATCTAACGCTCACGTTATAAGAAACAGAATGTGGCCGCAGGGGCCTTATTCTGAGTTTTCAACCGCTAAACACGACAAAACGTTGCGCAAACTGTAAATATTGAAATATAAGTTATATCCTGTTAATTATAGAGTTGAAATTCCAATGCTTAAACTTGCACATATTCAAATTTGCAAAAAAATCGTGTATTTCAAGGTGGCTGCATTATTATAATAGCCAACCTCATACAGACTATCACCATAGGAATATAACTTATATTTCCATATTTATAGTTTAAGACGTTGCGTCTTGTCGTGTTTAGGGGTTGCAAACTCGGAATAAGGCCCCAGCGCCCACATTCTGTTTCTTATAACGTGACCGTTAGATTGTCAAAATAACGAATTCCGTTATTAGAACTCTCTCCTCCAATCAGCGAAGGTTTAAAAACTTCTCTGATTGGAGGAGAGCGCGCTAATAGCGGAAATCGTTATTTTGACAATCTAACGGTCACGTTATAAGAAACAGAATGTGGCCGCAGGGGTCCTACCGGGTAGCCCGTCGACGCGTCGATCGATAGAAATAGAAACTCAAATGTATGGGATTTGATGGAGATGAGAGAAAAGCTTTTCAATCGAGTACTTACACATTTTTATCAATCGACGCGTCGATGGAGCTTCCCTCTGTATAACATTTTTAAGGAAAGCCTTGAACTCCGGAATTCCGGAACTGAAATGCCTAATATTGAAACCCAATGCCGGAATTGAAAAATGGTCCGATATTCAAGCCCTAATTGAAAGATTAAAAAAAAAATACAGAGATGATACAATTGAAAATTGATTTTTGCGGCTTTTCCTAACACTATAATCTTTAA
Organism: Monopis laevigella; assembly: GCA_947458855.1. NCBI lineage: Eukaryota > Metazoa > Arthropoda > Insecta > Lepidoptera > Tineidae > Monopis > Monopis laevigella. The sequence goes on from OX381578.1 coordinate 26,379,743, forward strand.
TTAAAGCACAATAATCTAACGAATGAGCTACGTCATTTTCAATTGAAAGAATAGCAAGGGCTGAAAGCCGATTTTGTGTCATTGAAAAACTCCTTTAAGCAAACGCAACTGTAATGATGGCAATAATTCTCAAGACTATTTCGCTAGTAGGGTAAACTTCAGTTTTTTTTTTCTCTTTTAGGTATTTCAGCAGCACATTAATAAATAATTAAAGATCAAAAGGTTTAATTAAAAATATAGTTTAAAAATTCAATATTTTTAAAATTTTGCTTGTGTTGTTGCGCGAGGCCCCTGCAAGAGCGAGGCCCCGGGCAATTGCCCTATTCACCACCCCCTAAGGCCGCCACCGAAGGACTTTAATTACATATTTTTTTCACATAAATGATGGGTTTAGAAATTTAAGCCTAATAAAAAAAAATTTTTACATAATTTTAATCAATTTCTTTAAATTTTACGATTGCATATTGCATAATACTTATTACAATAACTTTAAAAATAAATCCTTTATCCTTGACTTATTTATAAGTCAAATCCTTCTAAATGTAAGGTTTACTTTTGTTCAAGTTTTAATCATTTTATCTTTCACAATTCCAAGCTATTCTTGGTCATAAAATTATTGACAATAATAATAATATATGTAGGTATAACAAATGTTTTGTTATATTTGCATTATAACAATACATTTGTTATTTGTCGGTAAAACATACGGCATTGGTGAAGAAGCTATTCTAGAAAAGTAATACAATTTGCTTCTAGAGAGGATTTTTTTACATTTTTTGTCTAGCAGCCCCAGTGTGAGTTTTTTAATTTTTTTTTAAATTTATTAAAGGGCATGTTCATGAGACATCAGCCCTAACCAAATTACAAAAACATTTTTCCTTATAGTAATACACAAAAACAAATTAAAATACAGATCATTAAATACAAAAATTGTTTAAAAATTAAATAATATTAATGTTAAAAATAAAGAAGAAAAGAGTAAGATTAACCTAAGAAGTGATATAATCATTGCTGTTAACAAAATTGCAAACAAAAGCACTGAATCTAAGAAATAAAAAGTAAAAAAACATAATATTAACTAACTCGGTCACAAAATATGTACATGCCAAAATAAAATACTAAATTTTATACAGTAATACCTATCTATATTCAAATTAACATAAAACAAGTAATTATACTCGTAGAGACTTTATTTACAGTTTACCAAATGTATTATTAACAAAATTATATATTAAATTATAAAACATTGGCTGCTTTAGTAATGTTTGAAGATTACTGGGAACTTTAGGTATTTTTAAATTACTATCTAGTATTATGTCATTAATTTTTGCAATAAAAAGTAGTCTCTGAATCGAAAATTTGGGACAAAAAAAAAGGTGGTCTAAGTCGCAGTATTTACAGTCACAATATTTACAAATGCTATTCTCATTTAAATTTAACCTATTTAGATGCATTGAAAATCGACAATGTCCAATCCGGAGTCTACATATTGTGGTGTATTACCACAGTCTCTGCCTACATAATATTTTGGAAGTTGAAACCAAACTTTAGTATTAGGGTAGGGTGAATTACTTCTAACAATTAACCTTTTATTTGTCGAGAATATTGCAAATCTATTGTCCATCTTTTTAGCATATTACTTTTAATAAAAAACTCCAAATCTGAAAATGGTACTGGGTCGTTACAAATATTATTATGATTTAATGACTTAGCTAAATTATCAACCAATTCGTTACCATGAATACCAGCATGTATCCAGCACAATTCAACAAATATATTTTTACTATTTAATATAAAAATTATAGTACGTATTTCAGATATAATATAGTTAGATTTTGTATTAAATGAATTATTTTTTATAGCTTGAAGAGCACTCATGGAATCAGAAAGAATTATAAACTTTTAGAATTTATATATCTCACGGCGTACAAAATACCCAACAATTCGGCAGAAAATATAGTAAAATAATTGCTATATGTATATACAGATCCAATATCTAAGTTGTAATCATAAAAGGCAAAACCTGTGCGGTCTTTGGTTTTAGAACCGTGAGTAAAAATTTTTACAAAGTTTTTTTTTAGTTTCGATGAATTCATTATAATCAAATTTGTCCAAAATAATCGATATATACATGATTTTACTAAAGTAAGGGTTACTGAAGCATGGAGGAGAATAAGACCAGAAAATTGTATCTTGAAATTTTAAGTTTAAGTACGCAATGGATTCACTTAAAGATGTGACTGTGTTTATAGTGTAGGTGTCAGAATTGTGATATTCGTAATGATCTAGATAGCGAAAAACACATATGTTATCTTGGCTTATTAGTTTAAGACAAAATTTATCAATTATGTAACTCCTTCTAATTTTTAATGGAACAACACCTGCTTCTACTTCTAATGAATTGATTGGAGAATATACCATTGCTCCTGTAATAGTTCGTAAGGCTCGGTTTTGAATTAAATCTAGTTTTTTTAAGTAAATGGTTAGCAGCTCCTGTATAGAACATACATCCGTAATCAAAGTGTGAGCGAACTGTGGAAATATATAGAGTTTTAAGAATAAAATTGTTGGGTCGAATCCCCAATTTAAACCGGCTAATGATCTCATAATATTTATTCCTAGCTCTGATTTTTTACTTATGTGATCTATATGAGGTTTTCATGAAAGCTTTGAATCTAAAATAAGACCCAAGTACTTATGAAAGTATTTAATAGGAAGAGATTTATTGTTGTATAATACATTAGGGCATGGCATTTTAACTTTTGAAAACAAAACAACACAACTTTTTTTAACATTAATTTCAAGCTTAATTTTTTTACTAATAAAATTATGTAACATCTTTAAACTAATATTTATCCTCGTTTGGGCTTCAGTAGTAGTATAGGATTGAGTATAAAGTACTAAATCATCCGCATATAGAAGAAATTTAATAGATTTAACTGTAATTTTCTCATTAAAAAAACATAAACTTATAATAAATAATAAAGGTGAAATTACAGATCCTTGAGGGGTACCTTTATAAGTTGTTCTGGGACCAATAATTTTATTTCGAATTTTTAAAAAGGTACCGTAGATTCCTGTAACTTCGCCTAATTATAGCATGACTTTTATTCATTTTTGAATTTTCCCGCTCAACAAATTAATTCTGAAATATCAATACAGCTACATACTGACCTATGAAATGAATGCTTTTTGAATGTGTTAGTACGATTCACTACGACCGTGTAGCAGCATCAAAATTGTCATTTGAAAAGTGCAGGCGAAGTTGGGGATCAAAACACAACTTCGCCTACCATTTGTAAATTCTATTTATAACTACAATAAAAGGAAAACGTACTTAAGTATACTTACTAATGGACTCAAATAACCCTTAAAGCTATTTGCAATGACAGAAATTAAATTAAATTTATTTTTTGTATGAAGTAGGCGGAGTTAGGTTGCTATCTTTCGAAACTAGGAACAAACAGTAGGGTTGTCACTTTAAATTTGGAACAACTATAATTAACATTTATAATTGTTTTCACATAATTTATAAAAGCCACCTAGTAGTAGTATTACCTTTTGATTGGAAAATATTATTAAAGTTCTGATTAAAAGTATCATCATTAGAATCTACTATTTTATCTAAAAAGCGGATAGCATTTATATCATCTTAAAAAAAATTGCCAGGAATATTATTGTTTGATTTAAATTTTTAAAATTTAAACCGATGAATGTAGTTCCAAATTATTTTTGAAGGAGTGCAACGATTAAAACTATTACACAGATTTATCCAGCTATTTCTTTTTTGTTCTTTTAAAATTAATTTTTTTTCGGCATCAATTTTTTTATATATTAAATAATTCTCCAGAGATGGATATTTTTTATATGAGTGGAGAGCTAATTTAGATTTACAAACTGCTTGATCACAGATCTCATTCCACCAGTAATTTATTTTATTAGCTTTATTTGTTACAGTTTTATGGTGTGTTTTCTTTTTACGAAATACAGAAATTACATCATTAAGAATATTAAAGAAAGAATTATAGTTAGCTAAAGGACATTTTGTAAATGTATAAGTAGCAAGGCTGACACCTGACTGACGTTCAAAACGAAAGCTCTTTCTAATAATATAAATAATAATTTCTTTATGTTTTGTGTTTAAAAAAGGATTATTATTTGGTTAGATTGTTCCAATTTTTATGCTTTTCATTTATATGTTATAATTTCATTAGATTTCCAAGTATTTTGTTACTTTTCATTTAGTATTTTTTTTTTCATTAATATTTTGTTTTTCCGTCATATTGTACATAGAAAAAAAATATATATTATACTAAATTATTTAGTTTCCTATTATTCATTATGGATATTTCATTTGCATCACCTAAGCCTCCAGACATATCTTTCCTAGATTCTCCCAGTTCTCCTGCCGCTTATATTACCGTAAATGAATCTGATTCTTCCGCTAGTTCGGTAATTGATATTTCCAAAAATGGCTCATCAAAGCTTAAAAAGAATAAAAGAAAGCATGCTGTTAAAAGACATAAAGCTAATTGTGTAAATTATAATAATAATTCATTGGATGCTGTAATTCCTTTGGGTCAGCTTCCAAATGATTCTCAAAATATTTCTGTTCCTTCTCTGACTCCAAATCATCAGACCATCCCATTACCATCATTAATTGATAGCACAAATAATATTAAAAATGTATATAGTGACAATAACAAAGGTCCATTTACTGTTCATGTCCAAAAAAAAAACAGATCTCATTGATAATAACAATATTACAATAAATCCAATAATTTTTGGTAAATTTATTCAAAAAAATTCATTTCGTGGCATTACTCCTGGAAGTATTGTCCGTATTGGCCGAAATAGGATAAAAATTTCTTTCAACTGTTTTAAAGATGCGAATAATTTTGTAAATAATTCAATTATAGTAGAACATGGCTACAATGCCTTTATCCCTTCGTTTTGTGTTACAAAAATTGGGGTTATCAGGGTTCCTGCTGAAGTTAGTGATAGTGATATCATGACAGACACAGTTATTCCTAACAACCCTACTAAAATTATTAAAGTTAGAAGGCTTAATTACAAAGTCACTATTAATGATACTCATTCATGGCAACCATCGCAGTCTGTGGTAATAACTTTCGAAGGTCAAGTTTTACCTGATTTTGTTTATTTATACTTTAATAAAATTAATGTTCAATTATACCGTTATCCAACGATACAATGCTATTCTTGTTGTAAATTCGGTCATACAAAGAGTAATTGTAGGTCAAAACCACGCTGCTTTAAGTGTGGTCAAGACCACAATGGTGATTCATGTGGACTTGACGAATCCGAGTCTTGTTGTTTACTTTGTTCTGGTAACCACTTTGCTACCAATAGAAAGTGCCCAGAATATAGTAGACAGCAAAACATAAAATCTCGAATGTCGCAAAATTCTTTATCATATATGGAGGCGGACAAATTGGAACCTCGTGTTTTTAACAAATCTTTTGCCGAAACTGTTCGGAATACATCTTATAAAAAAACAGTATTTTTAAAACCCAAACCTGTCAAACAAAATTTTAGCAAAGGATACGATTTAGAATTTCATAAAAAAAATTTAAAAGACTTTTCCATTCCAAGTCCTAGTAATGGATGTGCTTTGCCTAACAAGTCGGTAAATAAAAATGAAAATGTTTCTTCGGAAACGATAGTTAAATCACTTTTACTTGTGGAATTATTAAAAAAATAATAGTTTACCGGACAACGTTGAATACTTTATTAATACTGTACGTACTTCTTTAAATCATGGCTCAAGCCCAAACAAAAATTATACAATGGAATTGCCAGAGTCTTCGCAATAAGAAGACTGAATTATTATATTTGATCAAAAAATATTGCCCTTCCATTTTGGCTGTTTCAGAGACATGGTTAAAGCCTCTTTCTCCATTTGGTTTAAAAGGCTTTAACTGTATCCGAGATGACAGACAAGATGGTAGGGCGGGCTCATCTATTTTTATATCTAATTCTCTTTCTTTTTCTTTACTATCTCTTCCTCAACACAATGAAAATATTAATGTTGTTGGATGTATTATTAATGATATCAGCATTGTTTCACTGTATATATCATCTCCCGACTCTCATTCTGTATTATTTTTAAAACGACTTTTAGAATTTTTGAAACCACCTTTTGCTATTTTAGGAGATTTTAATTATCACCACACTTTATGGGGATCGGCATTCTGCGATAGTTATGGCAATAGATTAGTTAACTTTTTAGATGATTTTAATTTATGTGTTTTAAATGATGGAAGGCCAACGCGTCGAACATCAACCCTTCAAAATAATAGTGCAGTTGATATATCAGTTTGTTCGAATGATATAGCTAGCTCTCTATTATGGGATATTGATTCTATTTCCTATGGCAGCGACCATTTTCCTATTTTGATTAATTCTCCCATTCCAAATTATAGTAATTGTTTACCGCCTTTAATGAAATACAAAATCTCAAGTATCACTATTGAAGGGTGGGACAAATATGCCAATTTATTAAATGATAAAATTTTATCTTTACCCGACGTAACAAGTTGTAATTTTATTTCTTGTTATGATCAATTTGTTTCTAGTATAATATCTGCTGCAGATGAATGTTTTTGTGTTAAGTCCGCGCAAAGATATAATTTTTCTCCTCCTTGGTGGGATGACGAATGTACTCAAATTATAAAACAAAGAAAAATTGCCGAAAAAAAATATAGTGAAAATATGACAACTGAAAATTTTATTGAATATAAACACACATTGGCTAAGAGTAGGCGACTTTTGAAAAAGAAAAAATTTCAAAGTTGGCGCAAGTTTTGTGAGTCATTGTCACCTGATTCTCCTTCCTCTCTCGTTTGGCAGAATATAAGAAGATTCAGGTCTTCCCAAAATTGTAATTCATGTAATGTAACAGCTTTTTCTTCATGGACACAACCTTTTTTTAATAAACTTGCTCCAAATTATGTTCCTAGTTTTGAAGAAAGTATTCCATGTCATAATTTTTCGTATAATTCTACCCAACCTTCAGATATTCCATTTTTATTAAAGGAACTAAAAATTATTTTATCATCAGTAAAAGATTCGGCTCCCGGAATTGATGGGATACCGTATTCTTTCTTAGTGCACGCCAAAGAATTTTCTTTAAAATATTTTTTGAAAATTATAAACTTTATTTTTAATGTTGGTGTAATACCACAGGATTGGAAAACCCAACTTATTATTCCGATACTTAAACCTGGTAAGGATCCATCCGCATCATCTTCTTATAGACCCATAGCTTTATCATCGGTTTTCTGCAAGTTATTTGAGCATTTAATAAAAAATCGACTGGAATGGCATATTGAAAATAAACAAATTTTAAGTAATTTTCAATTTGGTTTTCGGAAAGCAAAAAGCACTATAGATAATTTAAGTATTTTTTCGACCGATATAAGATTAGCATTTTCCAGGAATGAGTTTATATGTGCAGTTTTTTTAGATATAGAGGCTGCTTATGATAATGTTTTGATTAATATTTTGAATAAAAAACTTAAGGATATTGGTATATCATCGAAGTTTGCAAATATTATCAGCTGCTTATTTTGTCAAAGACAAGTGAAATTGCGTTTACTTAATCAGCAGAATGATTTACCAAGGACTATTTGGAAAGGTTGACCCCAAGGTTCTGTTTTGAGCCCTATCCTTTTTAATTTATATACCTATGATCTGGACTCTCAAGTAAATTCTTTATGCCGATCTCTACAATATGCGGATGATGTTATTTTATACTGTAATTCTAAATCTCTTGAATCTTGTGAAAATAAATTAAATGAATCATTATCTATATTGAGTTATTGGTTAGAGAATCATGGTCTTCAATTATCTCCATCCAAATCTAATGTTGTTATTTTTAGTAGAAAGAGAAATGTTCCTTTAATAGATATTAAAATTAATAATATTTCTATACCGATAAAACCGTGTGTTAAGTTTCTTGGTGTTTTTTTCGATTCAAAATTAAATGGTATTAAGCATATGGATCACGTTGTTTCTAAGTGCGAGAAAAATTTAAATATAATGCGCGCATTATCAGGAACATGGTGGGGTTCTCATCCATTTACCCAAAGACTTGTATATAATGCGATTGTTAGAAGTCATTTGGATTATGCCACTTTTATTTTGGAACCTTGTAATAAATCAGTTCTTAAAAAAATTGACAGTGTTCAATCCAAAGCGTTAAGAATTATTATTGGTGCGATGAAATCATCTCCAATAAACGCATTACAGATAGAATGTGCTGACCCTCCTTTAAATAAACGACGTCAGTATTTATGTGATAAGTTCTTTTTTAAATCTTTACAATTTCAAAATAATCCTTTAATTCCTAAAGTTAAACTATTATATGAATATATTTTTAAAAATAAATCTACAAAAAAATATTGGATTAATAAAAAGGTTTTACCAAGGCTAGTGTATTCATATTCCAAATTGAAAAATATTAAATCTACGATCATTTCAAATTCATCTCTTCCAGTTTTTTCAAGTTCATATGAGTCGCTTATTTTTGACCCCGAAATTATTTTAAGTTTGGGCATCAACAAAGATTCCAAAAATTGTAATGAAATGTTTAATTATATTGTTGATCGCAAATGGCCTAATGCTGATTTATTTTTTACGGACGCTTCGAAATTATCTCAACAAGGCAGTGTTGGTTGGTCCATATATCATCAAAATTCAGATTCTTCTTTCATATATAAAAGCCCAAACGAATCATCGGTATTTACGGGCGAATGTTTAGCTATTAAGCATTGTATAATATTCATTTTAGAAAATCATATTGATAATAGTATCATATTTTCTGATTCATTAAGTTCACTTCAATCTGTAATAAGTAATCCATTTTCATCTAAACTTAGATCCGAGGTAATTTTTGAAATAAAAGGACTTTTGTATCACTGTCATCTTAATCATTTATCAGTAGCTTTAGTTTACATTCCAAGTCATTGTGGCATATACGGTAATGAGAAGGCAGACTATTTTGCTAAACACGCAGTCGTACATGGGAAATTGAATCATTATAAGAATTATACCTATGATTTAGTACAGGCCAAAGTCTATCTAGAAAAATCTTGGAATAAATATTGGAATAATTCTTCTAAATGTAAGGGGACTCACCTTTTTTCTCTTCAACCTACTACTAATTTTAGGCCTTGGTTTGCTAAATATAAAATATTTAGCAAAACAACCACTTCAACATTGGCTCGCTTAAGAATAGGTCATAGCTGTTTATCCACACATTTAAGTAGAATCAAAGTCAAACAGTCTAGTATGTGTGATTGTGGTGGAGGTGTAGGTGATTTAGACCATTTATTTTTCTGTTGTAAACTTTATCCATTTTCATTATATGATATCTTACCATCTCATAATATTCCTTTGCCTTCCAAAATGAGCCATCTACTATATTTATTTGATTTTAATATAATATCTGTTATTTGTAAATATATTAATTATCATAATATTAGAGTTTAATTTTTAGTTTTTTTAATTATTTATATATATAATATATGTATATATATATATATATATATATATATATATATATACATCCCGATACATTTTTGGCGTCCTTTCCAACTCCATTATTATGACGTCCACCATTTCTAGTGGATTTATTTTGATTTTGTTAATGAATATTGGCGTATATTTAGAGTACTAATTCAGTGGTATAAATATTATTTCGCAATATTGTGTTTTTTATTATATACATTTTTATCTAACATACATACAATTTTTAAGCCTTTTAAACCCCATTTCATTTCATGGTCAATTTGGCTTCCTCGTATATTACATGTATATTTGAATATATTTTTACATTTTAGTGGCGTCTATCATAAAATCAGTTTAAGCGAGGTCCCATGTATATTGTTTATTCGCTAAATATTTTAAACACATTAAACATTAGAGCTCCATTTAGTTTGAATACAATTTGAATTCACTGAATATTATAGCAGGTATATTTTGTGTTTGGGCGTCTAGCTAGACGCATAAAATATAAAAATATCAGTTCTATTCCGATAGACCTATAGTTTTATTTGGTTGGCTTTAATAATGCCGCCATCTTGAATAAACAAATTCTTCATATTTGATTATGTGTGAGTATTGGAATTTAAACTCTATATTCAAGGGAATAAAACTGATATTTCCATTTGGGGGTAAATTACAAGCTATGATCGTCTTGATAGTTCGTAATTTACCCCCTGGTAAGTCAAACTACTGACATACGAGTAATGCCACAGAAGAAATAATAGTTTATGCGAACATCAGTCTAATGTTTAGTCAGCAATTCGACGACAAGTGTGGGAGTTGGTAAAGTTTTGATAATAGTTTATATTGCATATAAACTTCCATAATGTGAGTAATAAAAATAAAGAAAAAATAATCATTTATTAAAATCAATTTAATATAATGCAAAACAGTCACACAATACTAGGACACTTTATAAATTTATTTATTTAATAGAAAAATTGTACATTACAGAATTATCTAAATAATACCTCAGCAAACAGTGTATGGCCGCGCACGCGCAGGTACCTATCTGGTACAAACAGATAATTGTTGTAATATAGTAGGTATGTAACTTTTCCCCCTTAATATATCTAAAATATATAACACTAAAGCCTTATTACGACGAACTGCTAACGAATTAAAGTTGAGCATACCCAATAGAAACAAAGTAGGATACATAAATGGATAGTATCCATAAGTCTTATTATACAAACATCTTAAGAACATTTTCTGCGCCTTTTCTACCATAAGGGTGTATGTACCTACCCTCGGATTCCATAAAATGGAGTTGAACTCCAATATGCTCCGGACATTTGAGTTGTACAACACTACCAGGGTTCCAGGATCAGAAAAGTCTCGTGTTTGCCTCATTACCCATCCTAAGTTCTTTCTAGCTCTTGCACACATTTTGATGTGGTTGATTATATGAGTGTGGAATGTTAAATCACTGCTGAACAGAACTCCGAGATCCCGGACCGTATCCAAAATGCGCGTAAGCTGGGCTTTCTCAAGCGTATAAAGGTAACCGATACGACTTTGGGATCGAGAAAAAGTCATAATTGAACATTTTTCTATGTTCAGATCAAGACAGTTCTTGATACTCCATTGGTGTATCTGAAGTATACACTGCTGGAACCGCTCACAATCCTGCTGAGTTTATACGGAAGTTGCCAGCTTCACATCATCAGCAAAAAGAAGGACGAGACATTCCTTGGGTATCACCTGTACAATATCATTAATGAAAATAAGGAACTCCAATATCTAAGTAGGTACATTATATAAAAAAATATTCAATAATAAAAAGTAAAATAAAAAACTATCCAGTATAATTAAACAAAAAAATACTTTAAAAAGTATCAAAATAAAAAACGCTTAAAAAATAAAGACTTCTTGTTATAAAAAAAGTTACGTATGAAACGTAAATACAATTAAAATTGTTCAATAATAAAAAAAAATGTTCACAATTAAAAAGCAAAGACAAAAACGCTTATAATACTAGGGATTCTTTGACTCAGGAAATATAAAGAACAAAATAGGTAGAAGATACTACCTATCTTTATTCTATCTTTTTATGATTCAGATGAATCAGCATAGGCAAATTGTAATTTGTTAAAACCCCAATCACGGCCAGGTTTATGAATGTGGAGGAAGTGATAGTATCTTGTCAGAGCCATAGAAAATGGCGTTTTAACTATCTCTGCCTACCTTCCAAAGGTTAAAAGAAAAAAGTTTAAAGGTTAGAAGAAGTTGTTGTAGTAATTATTTTATGAACTAAAAATGGTATGGAAGCTCTTCCGAAGAATGAACCTAAAATTATATGTGGCTTGAAAATCAAGAATTTAATATTTAAATAGTTGTTTTAAAAGAATTAAAAATTTAAGAGATGGTAGGAAATTGAACAACATTATTATTAAGTACTTAGCTGGTGATGCTATTTTATTGTAGAATTCATCAAGAACACTGAAGAAACTTTGTCGGTAATGAATGAAATATGTAGGAAGAAAGGATTACAAATAAATATACAGAAGGCTAAATGAATGGTATTTGAAATATGCGAGAATGCAACTGAATGTAAAATTTATGTGGAATGAATGTTGAACAAATGAGTTTTTATATCTGGGAAGTATTGTACAAGACACAGTAAGATAGAGATGTATGGATGGAGATAGTGAATGCGAGAAATAAGGTAAATGGTCCATTTAATGATATTATGCGCAATAGCATTATTTCCCTAACAGCCAGGAAAATTGGTCAAAATAGTTTTCTGCTCCCGAGACTTAAGTATGGATGTGATACATGCAATGAAATTTGTGTATTGAGAGAAAGAAGTAGAACGGAAATCTTTCAATATTTGATGTTGTATCAAATATTGAAAGAAGTATGTCATGGTGGTTCGGTCATGTTGAACGTATAGACGCTGAATGAAGAACTAAACAAATATAAAATGTTAAAATACAGAATAATAGTTAATATAAGCGGTAAAATAAATTTTAGTCCACAAAAATATTCATAAAACCAACTAACTTGCCTTCTTAATTAGAACTAACATACTGTTTACAATTAATTACCTTTAAGCATCATACATACATACTATCATTTTAATTAATTCTAAAACAGTTTATTAGTTTTAATTTAGAAGGCAAGTTCCTGCGATGATCACTGCAGTAGAACTGAAATTTACTTACTGCTTAAATTATTGGTATAATTTTACTTTATGACATCGGAAGATTTATTAAGTAATTATTTTGACTTTATTATACCTATTGATACATTATTTAGAATGAAGTCGGAAGATTTATTAAGTAATTATTTCGACTTTATTATACCTATTGATACATCTTTTAGAATGAAGTCGAATAATAAATAAATATTCTGATGTCATATTGTAAATATTTATCAAATTAATAAATCATTGTTGTGCTGTGAAGCCAATTAATTAGTATTTCAGTTATTTAAATCGGATAGGTAAGTATTTTTTATATTCATACAGCCACACTAAAACATAAAAAATTCAAATATTTTTACTTTTTAATATTAGTTTAGATAGTTCAGACCCGTGGTCGTCAAACTGCGGTCATACAACTCACTATAAGGGCCGGTTGCATCCAAGTGTCTGTTAACGTAATGTAATGATTAAAATAAAAAATGTACCAGCTGTCATTCGAACTGCACAATAAATTTGGTACATTCGTCGCCATTTTTTAATTTAATCATTACATTAACAAAGAGTTCATTTTGATGCGACATAGGCTAAGCCTTTAAATCGTATTACTACTTACGAATGCAAGTAAAGAAATAATAATTCTACCCAGGTACCTACCTATCTATGCAAGCGTTCGATTAAGTTATTAATTTGGCTTAAAATCCCACCAAATGATTGTTTGGCATATTTATTTATTTATTTATTACATTTCAGGTAAACTTACGGCTAACAAATTTATAGTTAGTTATAGTATTTTAATATAAGGCCATTAATAAGTTTACACATATAAATGTAACGTAATGCATAATAATAGTCTTATACCAAACAAAAATATAAACAAAAACAAAAATAATACAAAGAAAATAACAAATAACAATAATGAAGTTCAAACAAAATTACCAATTATACCTAAAACTAAAAAATTCTCTCACAGAATGATCCGGCTAGGGTTTTTCGCGCAAAAGACGGCTTCGTACAGAATAGGTCTAAATCAGAACTATTACTATTAAAGAAACTGCACGTCCTCCAAATATATGCATTTTGCCTAAAATTTGTATAAGCAATAGGCAGATGGAAGATGGCAGAACTCCTAGTTCTCAAGCCAGTGGTCCTTAAGTTTAATTGACTAATCAATTCAGAGGAATCCACCTTACCGCGGAATACATCAATAAGGCAGGTTACATCTGCAATATTTCGCCTAATTGTCAAAGGCAGAAAGTGATGTTTAATACACTTTTGCTCATAAGTTAAGTTCCTTTGACCAGTTCTAAAACATAAATATCGCATGAATCTTTTCTAAATATTCTCTACACGTGTTCTGTGTACCTCATATCTGGGATTCCATATTTGTGATGCGTACTCCAAGAGGCTACGAATATACGAACAATATAAAATTTTGATGGTATTGACGTTTTTAAAATTTGAAGACATTCATAAAACAAAGCCCAGAGCCTTTGATGCTTTGGTTACAACGCTATCAATGTGACTGTCAAAAAGTAATTTAGAGTCATGTACGACACCAAGGTCTTTAACCTCCGAAATACGTGAGAGCTCCCTTCCTTTCAAATAATACCTTGAACAAGTTGGCGACCTCCTGCGAGTAAACGAAATACAGATGCATTTGGAAACATTTAGATCTAGTCTATTAAGCTGGCAGTATTCATCTAATCGCAAGAGATCCGCCTGTAGATTAAAGGTGTCTATTTCAGCTGTTATTGGTTTTAAAATTTTCATGTCATCAGCAAATAATAACACCATCGATAAAGACTACCATAAACCATCGATAAAGACTACCATGGATACCAGAATTACTTAATTTCCAAAGGAGGATATTGTGGTCTATGCGATCAAATGCCTTACTATAATCTTTATAAATAGCATCCACCTGACCACCCCTTTCCATGTGATTAACAATATATTCATTTGAAAGAATAAGATTCGAAACCGTGGATCTGCCATTCAGAAATCCATGTTGGTTCGGACTAAAAGATGATTTTAATGCAGCGTAAGTTTGAACATATACAATTCTTTCCAATACCTTTGCAAATATGCAGAGTTTAGAGATAGGCCGATAGTTTGAAACATCATTCTTTTGACCTTTTTTAAATATGGGTGTTACGAAAGCAGATTTCCATATATTAGGTACTAGGTACAATTCCTTCATTGATGGATCTATGAAATAACAGGGCTTGCAATGGAAATTGCAAACTCCGGGCACAGGCTATAACAAATACTGGAGAGATATGATCAGGACCCGCAGACTTATATATTATTTCATAATAAAATTAAACAGGCCACGGGCGAAGCCATGATTTAGTATAAAAATAAAGTCATCGTCAATATCACCTATTATATCTAAACAATCATATCGACACCAATATTTTTTTTCAAACTCCAACACCACCCCTGCCTATTCCCACGACAAATTTATTCTTATTCTATACATTCCACAATAAAAATTATACGCAGTTGTTTTATCCAATTTGCTTGGCCGGCAAACAAAAATAAAATTTATATTAATTTTACAAAAAAAAAATATAATCACCCTAACTATTATTGATAAATTACTAAATTAAAATCGATGGAATTACTTTTTGAGATTAGAATGATCATACACAGAGTTGTTGGTAGAGAGCGAAGAAAATAAAATCTAGCCGTAATCACGCGAGCGCGAGCGAGATACCCCACGACAACCCGAGCAGTGGCCAAGTTCGTTGACCGCGGGCAGAGACACGGCGAGTAGTGAGACTAGTTATTTGTCCAACGAGTGAGAGTGGGATGTAAGATGTAATGGTGTGATCTTTACTTCTGTCTTTTATGAGCTCGAGCACTGCTCGGGTGCCCGAGCTCGTAAAAGACCGAAGACCCGACTCGATGCGACGAGCACTCAGCAGTAAGACTGGTTACTTTTTTATTAAGTAGGTAAGACTGGGATGCAAAATTTATTGTTTGGTGTGATAACTGTGGTGTTTAGGGTTTCCACTGTAATGTGTATTAATATAATGTGTGTCTAATGTTCGCCTAGGTCGCCCTCTTATAAATATCATAATAAGTATCATAATTCCTAACTCACCCCCCTATTCTCTACATCCACTAGTCACGACAAAATAAACAATTTAAAAAAAAAAAAAAGATCGTCTTATAAGTAGGTGTAATTTCAACTATTATGGTTGATGATATTAATTTGCAGCAAGGTAATACATAAATTATAAAGTTACTTACCTTTCTTAAAAACGAGATTCAGTATCCGTTGGCTTCGAGTACTCGTTGTAAATTCAATACGTTATGGACGTCTGAACGCCACGAATACGTCTGCATGAAATGACGGACAATACAAGGCCATCGGCCGGAAGCCATTAGATGCCAGAATTAAATTGCAATATACTTTGCGGATGATATACACAGAGCAGCGCCTCTGGCGGTACTTCGCCGAACTTTTGATACCCAAAATCAGTTAAAACCGAGTAAATTTTGCTTCCACCTTATTTTTGACAGGGGGCAGGACTGAGGTGTGGGGGCACGTTCCCGGTCTTAGGCTATTTGACGTCCGTATACGGACGTCAAATATCGGTGGATGCCAGATTAAATGCAAATTTAAAGCATGTCGGACGCCAAATGTATAGCGAGATGTATATATATATATATATATATAATATATATATATATATATAATATATATATAATTACTTACCTCTATATTTATGTATGTATCTACCTAGCTAACTAATCCTATTTTAAATTTCTTTTATCTGATTCATTAAGAATTGTTTTGATTTTGTTTTTTAAAAGAAGCTTAGTTTTGTGTGTTTGTTCTTATCCATGGGCTTCAGTCAACATAAGCCCATGTTTACGTGGAGTATCGCTATACATTACTCCACGCTAGTTTTTAGCTACAAGAGTTGTGTAGCATAAATTTTGTCTGTGGCAATATTGTCGCTAAAGTGACAGAAGGCCAAAATAAAAATTGAATTGAATTGTATTTAAGTAGCAAATGAACGTTCACATTCACTACCGAATTCGTCCCAGTCTACTTTATTAAAATTGACTTCTGAAAAGTTATTGCTAAATAGATGTGAAGTAGAAGCATGACTACTAATTGTTTCAGAAAGAACAGAATTTGATTCATATAATATACTAATATAAATGGGATAATGATCACTACTAATAGGGTCGTCGGATACTGAAAAAGTGCAATTGGAGCTAATAGATTGTGAAGAAAATACAAGATCAAGAGCGTTGCCGTTTCTACCATATGGTGCAAGAGTAGTAAGATTTTGGTCATTTAAACAAACTAGGTGTGTATTAGATGAAAAATTATATAAATCATTCCCTCTTTTGTCATTATTGTTGCATCCCCAAGAAATATGATGAGCGTTAATCGCCGAAATCACCAATAATTAGAAACTTAGATGTGGTTATTTTTGATAAACAATTTGTTAAATACTTAATATTAAATTTTCCATTTGGCGAGGGAGGGCAATAAACACAAAGAATATCAATAATATCTTTTTGAATCTGTATAGATAATAATATATTTTGGAAATTATAATCAAAATCGGTGTCTATGATTTTATCCAACCGGAGCTCGGTTAAGTCCAAAGTTACAATATGTATTTATTATATAAAAGTATATAGGTAATAATTTTCATAGGTTTTTATACCGTTTCTATTTTTCATGGCATGGAGCGAAATGTAGGCTAAGAATCCAAGAAAGCAAAGAACAGTTTTTTAATATAAAATTAAAATGTTGCCTACTAGGACCCAACTGTAAAGAGGTCTCTTCGAGAGTAATTTAATTAAAAATAAATAAAACTTATAACATAATTATAAATAGTATAATATTATAACCTCTAATTTTAAGTGTTGATTTATAATTTAGCCATGTTTCATTAAGTAGTATTATATCTATTGATTGATCATGTATATATCGCTGAAATTGGTCTAGTTTGGGTAAGATGCTTCTGCAGTTCCAGTGAATTATATTAATATAGTTTAATGAGCCTTTACCAATGGTTGTTCATATTATTAATTAACATTTCTTTTATTAATTTAGACTAAATATTGACACCTTTAGATTCTTTTTGAGAAATAATAACTATCAGGGTATTGGTAAGAGTATGTACAATAATATCAGAATTTAATATTTCAGACATTAGATTTCTCTTTTGCATAAGAGGTATTTCCTTAGGGTTTTTATTTATAAAAGCAGTGTTTACAGGTTTATCAATAGAAGTTGGTGGAATTACTCCTTTAGTTACGGAGGCAAATGTAGTTTTGCCTATAATCTTTTTTTTTATTTCAAATATCTTTGTGGACTTAATCGGACAAGAATATGACACTGCAATATGTCCCCCCTTGCAATTAACACATTTTACATTGTCTTTGTTATCACAAGATTTAAAGTTATGATTGCCAGCGCAAATTGAACATACTTGTTGGTTTTTGCAAGCACTGCTACCGTGTTGGAATTTATAACATTTAAAGCACTGAAGTAATGGACGTATGTACTCTTGTACTCGGATCCAAATATGTTCATAGATGACATGGTCTGGAAGTGAAGTAGTGAGAAAAGTTACCAGGACTGTTGGAAGGGGACTGTATGTACCATCTTGAAGTCGCTTTTGGAATCTCTTGACACCAATTATTTCTGCAGTTGTTGTTAACTTTGTGAGTAGATCCTCGTCTTGAGATTTTGGTTGATACTCGGATAATACCTTGCGACTCAATCTGGTTGAATGGAATCTTGGCACTCCAGTTGTTTTGGTTTAATAAAGATGAATTTAAAATAAAAGAGTTAGCAGATGTTTTATTTTTAAAGAAAACCTTAAGATAGTAATTTTCTGCTGGCTTGACATATAATACATCATTGAAATCCTTAATAATATTATTGACTTGAAATATGTCGAGCTTCTCGTTTTGTATGGATGATATAAGTACTGGATAATTTGAACTGTTTTCTGCTTCGTAAATAGGGTCGTAAAATCTTTGAAAAGTCCTCGCATTGTGTTTAAAAACTTAACAGCCATTTTATTTGATTTGGCTGCCGACTCATTTGTAATATCATTGGTTTGTTCTACACATTTTATATTGCGTTTTAATTTTGAGCCACTACTACATACACTCATTTTATCAGAGAGCAGATATAAAAATTAAACTATATACAATAAAATACAAGAACTTTACTCAGTTTAACTAATTAAATTGAAAATAATTAAAATATCCCGCCCTCCTAGTTTCCCGCCGAAAAAATTTTCTGAGTTTTTTAACATTTACTTTTTCGCGTTAACTTTACTACCGCGTTAACATTTTGACCAATCACACGACCGCATTTCTAGTTCTCAAAATTTCCGCTTGGAGCGCTGAACCATTTCCGATACAAATTTTAGTTTACTCAAACGCAAAGTAATAGAAAACTCACACTAGGGGCGCGTTCGTCTTGGGAATGAGACATGATCATGATGACATTATGCGACTTGCGTTTTTTATTTGGTTAGTTTCACTCATATGCCACAATTCCACTATCCAAATCGAACGCATTGTTATCACCAATCTGTCAACTATCACTTGTCAAGTAAAATATAGGTTAAATCGTACAATCCACTATTTTTATTTGCGAAATCATTTTTTTTAAATCATACAATAAATTTGATCGTAAAAATATAAGACGGCTGCGACGTTTAAAACAACAACAACTCACAACCACAAATGTCAAAATAATATGTTCACAACGCCTCACCTATCGACTTGGGTCATTGTGATCAGTTCACGGTAGCATTCTGGGCCAAAAAAAACGGCCAATGTGGCAGAACACATTGACACTTTTGTCGCCGAAATCTCAAAAAAAAACGCATAAATATACATCGTGATCGTTGTGAACATGTTTCTGTCCCAAAACGAACGCGACTAGGGGTACTGTAGCAGTCAACACACACTGTGTGAGCGGACAGTTCGCAGAAGATTCGAGGAAGTTGGTATAGGCTCATTTATACCCACCAAAGCACCAAAACTTCGCACAAACCGACTATACTTTGCTCGTGAACATCATCATTGGGACTTTGACGAGTGGGGACAGGTTCTCTTTACTGATGAATGTAGAATTCGGTTAAATCAGATTGATAGAAGGCAGCGAGTATGGAGACGTAAAGGAGAGCGTTATTTACAGTCTAATTTTGAAAATACAGTGGCATATGGCGGCGGCTCAATTATGGTCTGGGGAGGGATATGTTTAGGAGCTCGCGCAGAGTTAGTGGTAGTCGACGGCGGGAATCTGAATGCTGATAGGTATATTAGGGAGATTTTAAAAGAACATATTGTACCATTTATTGGTAACGACTTTATTTTAATGCAGGATAATGCTTGGGCTCACAGCGCTCGCTCAGTACAGGCATACCTATACCATGTTGGTGTTATGGAGTGGCCAGCACGGTCTCCGGATATGAATCCGATTGAACACGTTTGGGACTTGCTAAAGAGGAGTGTCAAATCAAGAATGCCACCTCCTAACAATCTGGGCGAGCTGAAAAACACATTAGTTGAAGAATGGCATCATTCGCAGCATGCCCAGACGGATGGAAACCTTAATCAGGGCACGGGGGGGGGAAATCGGGGAAATACTCGTTATTAAACATTCGTTTAATTAATTTTAAACCGTCATGAAATCTAAAATTTTTAACTTTCTCTGTCACTACGAAATGTAAAAAAAAATGCATTTTGTTTAGTGTTTTATTTTCATTAAACTTAAAGTATGGTGTTGCAAATTAATATATGTATCATCACGGGTGCCTTACGGCGCCCGAGATCGCCTAGACGGCCCCAGGGTAGGTACCCAGCGGAAGGGTTTTAATCCCACCTCGTCGTAGCCGATGGTATGAGTCTACACCGAACAAGTGGCTAGCTCGTTGCGATGTTTTGAATAGACTCAATAACCCATCTATAAACAGTTTCACAAGTTGGTATAGTGAAACCGGGACCGACAGTTTAACGTGCTCTCCGAGGCACTATAGTGGTGTTGTCAAACAAATGTACATAATTTTTTTATTTAAAAACTCATAGGTACACACCGGGATTCGAACCAGGGACCTAAGTGTTTTTAAGTCCAAGGTCTAACCAACTAGGCCACCACGTATGCAAATTAAACTTAAGAAAATATAATTTGAGGACTTGGCTGTATGGGTCACGCCCTTGCCTTTCTCGGAAGTATAAATAAACAATAATAAATAGATTAAAAAACATAAAAGCCGGTTGTCGTAAATAAATAAATGTGGAGTTATTTTTTTATTGCTTAATTCAGTTTTAGTGTCTCAGAGTATATAAGGGTTCTCAGAATTTTATGAAAATGGAAGATATTAATTCAGACAATCGATCCCCAAATGATATACTTAGCATAATGGTGGCCACAGATAGCCACTTGGGTCATTTAGAGAATGATCCCGTGCGAAGCAACGACAGCTTTGTGGCGTTCGAGGAAGTGCTGTCGCTAGCGGTTGAGTACGACGTGGACCTGATCCTGTTGGGCGGGGACCTGTTCGATCACGCCAAGCCGTCGCCCGACACCATGCTGCGCACCACGCGTCTACTGCGTAAGTACTGCTTCGGGGACAAGCCGGTCGCCGTACAGCTCCTTTCTGACGCGGTGCCAGCCTTCGGGCGTGTGCTCAACTACCAGGACGCCGACCTGAACGTGTCCTATCCCGTGCTATCCATCCACGGCAACCACGACGACCCCACGGGCCCTCAAGCTGTCAGCGCGCTTGACATCCTTTCCTCCATGGGGCTGCTCAACTACTTCGGCAAGTGGACCGACTACGATGCTGTGCGCGTCTCGCCCGTGCTGCTGCGCAAGGGAACCACGCGGCTGGCGCTCTACGGACTCAGCCACCTCAAGGACCGTCGTCTCTCGCGCCTCTTCAAAGAAGACAAGGTGGTTTTCGAGCGCCCGCCCGACGGCGATGAATGGTTCAACCTCATGGTATTGCACCAGAACCGCGCCGACCGCGGGCCTGACAACTTCGTGTCCGAGGCCTGCCTGCCGCGATTCTTGGACCTCGCGGTGTGGGGTCACGAGCATGACTGCCGCATCGTAGAGGAGTTTAACGGCGACTACTACGTCACGCAACCAGGCAGCACCGTTGCCACCTCTCTCTCCGCGGGCGAGGCGCTGCCGAAGCATTGCGCGCTGCTGCAGGTGCATGGCAAGAAGTTTGTGCTCAAGCCTGTACCGCTTCGTTCTGTCCGGCCTTTTGTCTTCAAGACAATAGTGCTGGCCGAAGAGGACCTCGGAGAGGCGCCTGTCAAAGAGGACGAGAAGGTTCAGGAGCTGCTGCGAAATAAAATCTACCAGGCCGTGGCAGAGGTAGCGCGCCCTGACCGAGCTGAGCTTCCGCTCGTTCGCCTTGTGGTGCACTATGAACGAGACGGGCAAGACTTCAACCGCATCAGATTCGGACAGAACTTTGCTGGGGTCGTAGCCAACCCGAACGATCTGCTGCTCATGAAAAAGGAGCGGACCGTTAAGGCCGAGCGAGCCCGCGATAATGGCGACGCCAACGCCGAGCGAGAAACCGCGCGCGCCGGTCCTGGTGAGGCACTCGACGCCGCCGATCTGTTGATGCACCACTTCGCGGATGGCGGACTAAACCTGCTGTCGGCACGCGCCATGGCCGATGCTGTGCGCGCTTTTACCGAAAAGCGCGACGATGACGCCTTCCGAACGACCGTCGCGGCGCACGTGCGTCACGCTGTCCGCCGGCTGATGGCCGAAAACGACCCCGACATCGCCGCGCTCGCGCCCACATTGCAGGCCGAGATGGGCGCCATGAGCCCCGATGAGGTGCGGGCGCTGGCCCGCCAGGTACCCGCTGCTACTCCACCGGCTGCTGAGGAAACACGGACAGGGCGCGGTCGCGGGGCTAAGGGTGGTCGCGGATCGCGAGGTGGTCGCGGACGCGGAACCACACAAGCGTCCCCCAAACCAGTGGCCCAGCGGATCCCGTCGCCGGAACCGGTGTCGCGTCGCACCCCGCGGCGGTCGGCTGCTGCTCGCGCGTCGCCCGCATGGCTCCAGGCTGCGGTAGCAGAGCGGTCTCCACGCGTGTCGCTGCGCCGCCTGGACGATGAGGTTTACAGCATTGATGATTCCGATTGAAAGTTCTGTCTTTATAATTAATTAAACCTAGTTACTATTTTATATTTTTATTTGCTGAAGTGACCAGTGCCTGAAAATAAGTAGCAATGAAAATAATTAGTTGTGTAAGATCTGTTAAGCACTCCTGCGGCTCTTTTTGTTTCTTATAATGTGAACGTTAGATTGTCAAAATAACACTGTTTGTTTTGTATGATTGGAGAGTTCCAAGTTTTGAACCTTCTGTAATTGGAGGAGAGCACACTCGGAATTTGTTATTTTGACAATCCAATGCTCACATTATAACAGTATGTGTATTATTTGTGAGTAGAAAATAGCTATAAGATTATTATAATATAAAGCACAAAATTTCAGTATGCAGGCTGCAATGTATCACTTACATTATCTATTAAACAATTTATCCAAAATGCATTGTAAAAGCAAACTCTATCTGATGCTCATAAAACATTAATACTTATTGAAATTAATTGTTTACTAATTTCAATAAGTATTAATGTTTTTTTTTAAATATTTAATTTTAAATTAAAAAATAAACTTTGTAATTTATATATAATGTTGCCGATTTATTGTAAAATTTTGTAAGGTCAGAATTATCATACATTGTTTTTACTTATACCTAATTATAAGTGAGCATGAAAGTAAACTGAAAGAAAAATTGCATTTAGCAAGCGCTACTTTTAATTATCTATCTTTCAAGATATCAATGTTTATCGGGCACTATGCTGCCCATTGGTCTAGACAAGACCACCAATATGAGTATATTAGCAACACCTAGACTAACCAGAGTCTCTAGGTAAAACCCCCTATTGTTTTAGGGTTCAGTGTATCTACTTTGAGCTACCTAATAAACAAAGTAAATTGAAGAAGCTGTTTTACTACAAACACACCCATAAATACGTATTCTATTTGTTGTGAGGATCAGTGAAGTGCTCAGGATCCTGCTGCTACAATAGGTAATGTTATAAGTTATAGAGCGAGGGAGTAGTATTGTATAGTTGTAGGTAGGTGTACCTGTGATTATATGATACTATCCTCAGACTGCTTTTAATAGTAAATTCAAGCTATGGCTTGCTCTAAATTATTTCCGATCTGCGGAATCTAGGACATTTTTACCTAAAAATTATGTATGTCAGCCTATGTTGCACCCTACATATTATGTGCACTTTTTTTGGATTTATTAAAATAAGAAACATTAAAACTTTCACATCACCTAGTTTAAAACAAAGACACTTTTCCAGTCTGCTTATTAGCTTAGATCTTTTAACTATGCAACAGATTTTCATGCTTTGCCATTATTATACAGGTTGTACTTTTGGCTAATATGAGGCTCTACTGTTCAAATCAAACACTATTCCCAAGTGGGAAAAATTGTTGGCTTCTCCATAAAAATTGGTAATTTTAACATTACTAGTTTGTGAAAGCACATCACACATTTCATTTGTGACACATGGTTTCATGGGAAAAGTTGTTCCATTTGATCAGTAGACATCATATTAGCCCATAGTACAACCTTTTAAGTCACCATGTATGTATTTCGGAAAAGTGTCATATGTTTAGGCAAGTTTCACATCTAAACTACTCAACCAATTTTAATAAAATTTGGTAGGGAGGTAGACAGGGTTGAAATATTTAACAATCTCCAGTGGATAAAGGGACTGCAACAACACGGCTTACAAACGAAAAGAGGTTGCTCATATTACATATTATTAGTCAAACCATATGTACTGAAAAAAAAATGTTTTATGTAAAATAAATCTTAGAAGCATGTGGATGGTTCGAAGATGTTGGGTAAATTAACAAATATCATACCCAGTAAAATTTCGGAAGATAGCTAAATATATGTTTGAGGGTTAGATAATGATATTTTTTGAGTTTTTGCAATTTGTGCATGAAATTTGCATTTAATTTAAAAAAAAAATGTAGAAGTTGTAGTAGATAAATAAAAAAACCCTACTTTTTAGTAATGTCTATTTTTCAACACAACCACAAAACTATTGAGACAATGCAAATAACTGTTTTATTTCTCCTTAATTATTAATTCTTGCATTTTTTCAGAATCTTGATGAAAAAGAAAAAAACCAATTAATTCTAAGACAAAATGTTTTTGTATGGGAAATGCACATTCGGAAAGAGCAGAAGGAATGTTATCTTGTATGAAATAAAAATACTTCAATACACTGGTATTTTAAATAAATTATTTAATTCTAAAACAAAATCGTTTAAAGATATTATAGGAAAACCTACATAAAAGCTCTTATCAGAAAGCCAACGTGTGGATATTGCTGATATCAGCTGATCATTATAAATAAAAAATATTGCCATTATATATACTAAAAAATAATTTATATCTAATATAGTCTTATGTTCAAATGACAAGTTGGAAGCCAATTTATACCACTGATGTGTTGAGAACCATCATTAACCATAAACAATGTCCATCAAGCCAGCTCACTTTAGGTTCTAATGGCCTATCATATCTGCAGATTTTTAAATCATAATTCTTAACACTTACATTTATTACTGGGTAAACTGTTTTAATATTAAACTAAAATGGCTAAGTAGTATTTAGTATAACTATGTATAATATTTTATCCAGACAATTTTTGAGGCAGAGCCCTGCAGAGTTAATCAAAGTGACCTAATAGAAAAGTAATAGGTAACTTTGATTATTTTTACCTTAATTATATAGTTATTATTATGTATAAATAGTGAGTGTTTGTGTGGAAGCCACAATGGGTTGTGTGGTAGGTTGGGAAGGCATGATTGGTTGTGGTGGTCTCGGCTTTGGTTTTTTTCGAGAAGCATCACTTTCTGCATAATACATGCCTAACCTTGTTTTAATTGCAGCCAGCGCTGCTCCATTAATTTCTTCATGAAATAAATTTGTGTATCTCCACTGTTTCACTATAGGCCCTCGCCTTTTGTCTTTTTTAACTTTAACTTTTTCACTTTTTACATAAACTTGTGTAAATGAAGGACTCATTGAAATAGAAGTATTACGAATAGGTTCTGGTTTTGTTTGCAAAACTATGTAAGCTTGAGTAGGTTGATCTGGTGGTGGCACACTACTAGACTGCAACAGAATCGGAGCTGGTGATTGGTAGTAGTTTGTTGATTGGGCTGGAGTTAATGTTGCACTGGTGTATTGATTTTGCGAAAAGTAGTTTTCGGCTATATTCATAAGATGTCCGCTACCAGGATATGATAAAGTAGTGTAAGTGGGGTCTGGGGCCTGTGTTTGATGATCAGCTTGGGCAGGCGCAATTGATATTGGCCCTTCGATCATTCTCTTAGATTTTGGCATTGTTGCATTTATATTATCAGGATCAAATGATTTAATGTAATCTTTCCACATTTTAGAAATGTTTATTTCTAATCCTGCAATCTTATCCAGTCTGATAAAATCCTTTAAACGATGGGTGTGAACTATTGAGTAAATATGATTTTTTATTTGATCTACAACTGGTTGTGGTAGTCTTATTTCCCCAGATCTTCGATGACTATTTTTTCCTCTATTGTCACTTGGAAACATAACCCCATCATCCATTTTTTTGCACAAAACTCTTACCTTTCTTTCAGTTATGGCGTGAATATTTTTAAATGCTGTTTGACATACTTGTGTCTCCCTGCCTTTTACCCTCACATAATACTCAAAGGTGCAAGTTCTCCTGCTACTAGATTTTACTCTTTTTCTCTTAACATCCACTTGGCGCATGAGACCAAAGAGATAAGCGTTTTGTTCATCGTGAGTTTTCATGGAATAAAATCCCTGAAAAGTTTTAAGTCTTATTTCATCTGGTATTTTTTGAAAACATTTTCTTCTGCAGTTACAATCAGGTCCCGGTTCTTTCGGTGGGACAATTTTTCCATTTGCATTAATATATTCCAAACCGGCTATTCTTAACCTTTTTTGTTTTTGTTTGTGCCATTCTGTGAACAAAATTAGAGCCAGTTACTATGTTTATTTGCCTCAATAATACTCTTATTTATTAGACCATAATCAAAATATAAAAAAAATATGAGAGCAAAAAAAAAATGTGTCTAAAATGTAGTAAGAGTCAAATCTAGTTGTGACTTACGGAGATCATAATAATGAACTGTATGGTTAAATAGTGATGACTTATTACTTCTTTTATACATATTTATGTGCATAATAATCTTTACTACTTACCTTCGGGGTTTCGAGCTCGACGTTTAACCACTTTACCATTTTTAGATATCTTTAATTTTCGATCAACATTTGAGACATCGGCCATTTTGGCATCAAAGCATATTATTACCACAGATTATTACCTACCTTCATTAAATATCACGGAATAGAAAAAACAAGTGGAAGTGCAAAGTAGGCGTGTTTAGTGGGCCACAATTAAGCGTAGGTACGCTTATTTGATCCCAGTCGTTATCAATCGTGTCTAACATCGCTTCGAGTTGGTAGTCTCGCGTCGTTCCTGATTTTTCCGCATAATTATTGTAAATATGCCGTATTGTTGCATTCTGGAGTGCAAAAACGATAGTAGGAGAAAAAATCTTCGTAATGGAGGTGTTTCGTATCATCGGTGTAGTGTTTGTATCTATTTAATAGATATAATACATTGTCTCATGTACACAAGTGGTGGGGGAACGTCACACTAACGTCAGCGGTGTATGCGCGTGATTGCTAACGAGTGCGGCCGTGTGTACCGTTGATCGACTTGGTGTTACAGTGAGCCAGTGTTATTGTGTAGACGGGAGGTTCTACAAGTGGCGACGAGGAAAAAGGTTAGTAAAAATCGCAAATCAACCATTTATCATCAAAATTTATAGAAGAAAGAATTGATATTGTAAGCATTGTGTACATACATAATAATAATAATCGAATAGCATATCCTTTGTAATCTATCTAAGTAAATTATATAGCTCAAAATACCTGATAATTAAACGTAACAATAACTAATTTAAAAAAAATGTTATTTACACATGTTTTCAGGTTATATATTTTTTTATTTTTTATGGTTCAAACCACAGAGTATAACGCTGTGGCTCAAATACATGTTTGTCAGTCAAATTAAAATATATCTGTCAAACCATCAACAAGAAAGAGCTGAATCGATTGACATTAGTGTATACCATATTTTCAATTTTGTTAGGTCGACGCCGACGCAGTCCTTCAAAATACTTAAATCCAAAAAAAAAAATTTTAGATACTTTTACCCTTTGAATGGATGTATTTCTATGTAGATAAATGACTACTAAGGTAAGATGCAAATAATTCGATAATATTATAAAACTGTCTCCGTTAATATGTACCTACATTGACTTCCATTAAATTGGATCTGCCTGCTTTTGATATCCATTAAATTGGATGTACCTGCTTTTGATATCCATTAAATTGGATGTACCTGCTTTTGACTTCCATTAAATTGGATGTACCTGCTTTTGACTTCCATTAAATTGGATCTGCCTGCTTTTGATATCCATTAAATTGGATGTACCTGCTTATGATATCCATTAAATTGGATGTACCTGCTTTTGACTTCCATTGAATTGGATGTGCCTGTTTTTGATATCCATTAAATTGGATGTACCTGCTTTTGACTTCCATTAAATTGGATGTACCTGCTTTTGACTTCCATTAAATTGGATGTAGTGATTTCCACAGGATATCTTTTCAGGTCGCCCCAAATAAAACTTCATGATGTCGAATCAATTACCACCACCAGAAAAACTAAATATTGAAGGAGATAGCGCTTCGGTTGGGCTAAGATGGGTAAAGTGGAGGAGATCCCTAAAAATATATTTTGAAGCTGCTGATATTAATTGTTCAAAAAAAAAGCGGGCTACGTTATTGCTTTTGGGAGGAGAAACACTTCAAGAGATATTTTATAATTTGCCGGGAGCGTGTGTTGAAACGACTGAACAAAGAGATGGGTTTGAAGCAGCTATTAAAAAACTTGATGAATACTTTCTACCAAAGCAAAATAAAACTTATGAAAGACACATTTTTAGGCTTATAAAACAACAGGAAGGTGAAAATTTTGAAAAATTTGTAATAAAACTAAGAGAACAAGCATCGAAATGTAAATTCGAGAAACCCGAGGAACACATAATAGACCAAATAATAGAAACGTGTTCCTCAACAGAACTAAGGAAAAAGATTTTGACCATGGGGGAAGAAGTTACATTGGACAGGGTTATTATGGAAGCTAACACATTGGAAGTAGTAAATCAACAACTAGAGAGTTATGAACAGAAAGAAAAATTTAAAACTAATGAAATTAATGCAATAGCGGAAAAAAATAAAGTAAGGTCAAGGTGGGAAACTACAAGCAAAATAACAGACAAAGATAACAAAATAATTAAATGTGGAAGATGTAACAGCGCGATACATAGCTCTTCGGATGCGAATTGTCCTGCAAGAACAAAAAAATGCAATGGTTGCGGGAAATTGGGTCATTTTCAGAGATGCTGTAAAACAAAGTCAAACCAGTACAAGCGTAAATGGGAAGACAGACAGGATAGAAAGATAGAAAGTAACAATTATAAAAGACCACGAAAGGAAGTAAACTTATTAGAAGATGAAGCTGTTCAATATATATTTAACGTGAATGATGACGCAACAATAGAATGCGATATAGGAGGAGTCAAAGTACAAATGTTAATTGATTCAGGGTGCAAGGTTAATTTAATACCTCATGAAACATGGGAATATCTGAAGAATAATAAAGTTGTGTGCTATAACCAAAGTAAAGAAACTAATAAAACTTTATTTGCCTATGGTAGTAAAATTCCTTTGGATGTGAAGGGCTCTTTCGAAGCTGTCATAAAAACAAATCGTAAAGCTTTCCGCAGCATAATTTATGTTATAACAGACGGTTCGAGGAACCTTTTGGGCAAGGAAACTGCAATAAATTTAGGAGTATTAAAGCTTGGTACCGGAATAAACCAAATTAATAATAAACCATTCCCAAAATTTAAAGACGTACTCGTTGAAATCCCAATTAACAATGAGGTAAAACCGGTTATGCAACCTTATAGAAGAATACCTATTCCCATTGAAGAAAGGATAAGCAATAAGATCAAGGAATTGTTAGAGTCAGATATTATAGAAGAAGTACATGAACCGTCCCCATGGATTTCACCTATTGTACCTATACTCAAAGATAATGGCGAGGTGCGCGTTTGCGTAGATATGAGACGTGCTAATGCAGCAATACTAAGAGAGAATCACCCACTACCGTGTATGGAGCACCTACTACCGAAAATAAGAAAAGCACATTTATTTTCTAAACTTGACATTAAACATGCCTTTCACCAGGTTGAGCTGCATCCTAACTCCCGGTATTTAACTACTTTTATTACATCCAGCGGTCTCTATCGATATAAAAGATTAATGTTTGGCGTTACTTGTGCGCCAGAACTATTTCAAAAAATTTTGGAAAAAATTCTAATAAAATGCCAAGGGGTAGTCAACTTTATAGATGACATATTAATTTGGGGTAGCAGTGAAGAAGAGCATGATAAAAGAGTAGCAAAAGTATTAGGAGTGTTAAAAGAGAATAATGTTTTATTAAACGAAGATAAATGTACATACAAAGTAGGAAAAGTTAATTTTTTAGGTCACGAATTAAAGCCAGATGGAGCAAAACCTTTGCCCAAATATATAGAAAGTATCTCCACATTCAGAGAACCAAAAACGATTGAAGAGTTGCAAAGTTTTCTCGGACTAGTTAATTATATTAATAAGTGGATCCCTAACCTGGCTACGATGACAGAACCATTAAAAGAGATGCTAAGAATGAAATTAGGAAAGAAGGCGAGCCTTGGAGAGTACTGGGCAGGAAAGCAAGATAGAGCTTTTAAAATGTTAAAACAATCATTATCGAAAATAACAACATTAGGCTATTATGATGTCAACGACCATACACAAGTCATTGCTGATGCAAGCCCAGTAGGACTCGGGGCAGTTTTAGTACAAACCGATAATAATGGGCCCAAAATTATAGCTTATGGAAATAGAACACTAACTGAATGTGAGAGGAAGTATAGTCAAACGGAAAAAGAAGCTCTGGCACTCGTTTGGGCTATTGAGCATTTTAATACGTTTCTTTTCGGAAAGCCGTTTGACCTAATCACCGATCACAAACCGTTAGAGTTTTTATTTAGTCCAAAGTCTAGACCATGTGCACGCGTAGAAAGGTGGGTGCTAAGGCTCCAAGCATATCGTTATAATATAAAGTACAGACCGGGAAAGACTAACATCGCCGACCCTTTATCACGATTGTGCGAGACTTTCACCACCAAGAACCATCAACTACAACAGGGCATAGATAATGTATATCATATAGTACAGTTGGCAAGACCTTGCGCAATATCAATGGCAGAGATGACAAAGGAGTCTGAGATTGATTTAGAAATAAATAACGTAAAAAAAGGTATATATAATAACCAGTGGGAGGAATCAGTGAAAAATTATAAATTGTTTGAGGAGGAACTCTGTTTTTTTGAAAGCATCCTATTAAGAGGGAATAAAATAGTAGTACCACAAGTTCTCAGAAAGCGTGTATTAGATGCCGCCCATGAAGGTCACCCGGGAATCGTAGCGATGAAAGGACGGTTACGGTCGAAGGTTTGGTGGCCAAGAGTAGATAAAGATGTCGAAAGGATTGTAAAATGTTGCAAGGGATGTACACTAGTGGGTTTACCAAAGGCACCTGCACCAATGAAGCGCCGGGAACTTCCTGCCGAACCATGGGTTGACGTTGCAATGGACTTGCTGGGACCATTACCCAATAGCGAATACTTGTTAGTGATGGTTGATTATTATAGCCGTTATAAAGAAATTAAATCAACCAAAAATATTACTAGTGCACAAATTATTAAAATTTTAAAGGAGATATTTAGTCGTTTGGGTTACCCGGCATCTATAACTGCAGACAATGGACGGCAGTTTGTAAGTGAGGAATTTAAATTATTTTGTAAAGAATGCAATATTACGCTTTTTAACACGGTCCCATATTGGCCTCAAATGAATGGTGAAGTGGAGCGCCAAAACAGAGATATTGTAAAACGGTTGAAGATTGGCCAAGCTGAGAAAAAAGATATTAAAGACACACTTTACGAATACCTAATGATGTACAACTCTACCCCTCATTCAGTAACAGGCAAAACGCCTGCTGAATTATTTTTTAAGAGACATAATAGAGATAAAATACCTATGTTTAAAGATTTACACGACAGAAATGATGATATAGAAGTTAGAGACAGAGACAGGCTGCAAAAGGAGAAAGGAAAGGAGTATGGGGATCGGAAAAGAAGAGCAGAAGAACCAAAATTAATAGTAGGCGATAAAGTATATGTAAAAGAAATGGAAAAGAAAAATAAATTGTCGGCAGGTTTTAATGCGGAGCCGCATATAGTTGAAAAGTCTATAGGTGGAGATGTAATTGTTAGGAACGAAGAAACGGGACAGCAGTTGCGAAGAAACATCTTACATTTAAAGAAAGTAGAAGGTCAATGGACACCTGTCCTGCCAAATGGGCCAGAGACTGATGTAGAAATATCACCGAAGCAATCCTAATTAATTCTTGTTATATTAATCTTTATCATTTTTATTTTAAAATAAATGGTAAAAATATTATATAAATTATTGAGATATTACATAATGCTAGCTAAATAAAAAATATTATTAAGGAAGGGATGTAGTGTTTGTATCTATTTAATAGATATAATACATTGTCTCATGTACACAAGTGGTGGGGGAACGTCACACTAACGTCAGCGGTGTATGCGCGTGATTGCTAACGAGTGCGGCCGTGTGTACCGTTGATCGACTTGGTGTTACAGTGAGCCAGTGTTATTGTGTAGACGGGAGGTTCTACAATCGGTAAGTACGATTTTGTTAGTATTCTTTAAAAACCTTAGCTTATTTTAGTTTACTAATAATTGTAGAATAAATGAAGTTAAAATCAACCTTATGTAATTGTAATAAAGAATACTTTAGATATTTATATCTGTTGAGGCGCTTTGCGGTAATGCTGGTAAATTAAGTCGTATCCATTTATATACTGATATTTATAATATGTAATTTGCCCGTGTTATACCTTACCCCAGCTATCCTTTTCTTTCTTGATCACTGACCCATATACCTTACCCTTTCCTACACCTATCATTGGTCATTTTTCGCTCGGTACCGATGAGTGGATGGGAGAAAAGAACGAGTCGTTAATGGATTGACAGGGTTGACGTTCAAAACGAAAGCTTTGTCTAGTAATTTAAAATTTAATTTCTTTTGATTTTGTGTTAAAAAAGGATTAAAATTTGGTTAGATAATTCCAGTTTTTAATGCTATTTATTTATATATAATATTTCATTAGTTTTTCACCATTTTTCCTACATTCATCTTGGTCTAGTATTTTTTTTTCATTCATTAGTGTTTTGTTTTTTCTTCATTTTCAAAATCATATTAGATATATTTAGTAATTTTTCATTATGGATTTTTCATTTACCTCACCTAAGCCTCCAGACATATCCTTATTAAGGACGTATATTCAAAAAGTTTTAAAATGGCATGATTTCTGGTATAATTCTAAGAAGTCTAAGAAAACTTTTTTTAATGTTTTTGATACCGATCGATGGTTTAAACCTTAATCTACGATTCTGATAAAAAAAAATATAAAAAAAAATATTTTTTTATGAAGTAAAACCAATTTTAAAGGCATTCCTTATGCGAAATGGTTGAAAATGGTTGAGTTTGGGTAAAATTTCCACAATGATTTGAAGAGTTATAATTAGTTTAAAAATAGTGCATGATGGCATATATAGTCAATTTCAAACCCAATAAAAAAAAAAATAAAAAATGTTATTAACCTATCCAATAAAAAATAATTATTTTTCCTTTAAAACCAGCCAATTTGCCAAGTCAATTTCGACTTTATAATCATGGCATTAGGTAAGCCTTGTACTATTAGCAAGCATTTCAAAAAATATCTCAGTCCGCGTCATGCTGTGCAATCTTCGAACAAAAAATATGGAAACAAATTTCTACAAGGAGAATAATGTAGTTCGGGCTTTTCGTAATAGATGTCTCTGATATTTTTTTAAACTTGCCAGATTAAAAAACAAAATACAGTGACATTACTAATTAAAAAAATAACAAATCAGTTTCCGGATCATGCCGAATCCGTCGTTCGGCCGTTCGGTGAACTTCGGACGACTTCGGTCAACTTCGGTGATTGTTGTGCGCTTGAGTGCTTAAGTCTGTAACTCTGTAGATATTATTTTAAATTACGTACTTTTAGTATTCTTAATTCGTCTGTGTTTGGTTTGGTGTTCGTATACTAGTGTATAGTGTGTATAGTCGAGTCGAGATTTTCTCCTCCGTATTCACTGCTTCAAAAACAATTTTTTAGAGTTAAGTGAAGTTATTGTTGTTGAAATCATGCCAAATAAATCAAAATGTTGTTGCGTGGGTGGTTGCAAAAGTTGTTGTAGACTGTATCATTAACAGCACGGTAAATTTATTTTTAAAAAACTATTGTAAAAATATAAACAACATTATATGTGGCAAAAGGCAAATTGAAGACGAAAACGATTATGTGCAAACTTTAGCCAAAAATAATTTTAATAAATCGAGAAAAAAGTATTTGTTTGTTTTATTTTCTCTTCAACAGACTTACTTAGTGCCTTTTTATATTTACCAATATATATATATTTTATGAAACTTACAAATATAAGTTTCATAAAAAAAACATTTAAGCTGATTTGTACCAGCCTGTTAATGTAATGTAACGATTAAAATTAAAAATGACGTCGAATGCTACTTGACATCGACTTTTAATCGCTACATTACATTATCAGACTGGTACCACTCAGCCTTAAGATCTATATATTTATGTATATATATATACGTATATAAATAGTTGACCACCAGCGCCATCTATTGAAGCATGGTCTAAACATTTCGATTTTTTTTCTGTTGTTCGGGCTAAAAATAAAAGATGTCGCTGCTGTTTCGTTACTCAAAAAAACCCTTGAGTTATCACTCTATTTCTAGTATAACAAAGTACTCTTTGGTCCGCGTTGAGACGCTGTTGTGGAAGGACGCTGTGTCGCTGTTTATCAAATAAGAATTTTGTGTAATTATATAAAATATTTGACGCAACTGATCTTCATATTTTTAAAGGTAAGAAATATATTAAAATACTATAACTAACAATAAATTTGTTAGCCGTAAGTTTACCTGAAATGTAATAAATAAATACATAATACGTTAATTTTATTCTATATAAAATTCGAGATGGCGCAACATTGGCCGATGTAAATCGTCATTCTTACCATTTCTTTGCACGCGGGGTGGGGGATTTAGAAACAATTAAGAATCACCGTATATGTGCAAGTTTTAACATTGTTTCAACTAGTAAAATCGCGCTCTTGGAAAATTAAATTTTCATATTTATTTTGAAATACAAGATGGCGGCTCTGGCCAATGTGTAAAAAATCGACATTATACTCGTTTTCGACTAACTGTAGGGCTGTAAATTCAATTTTAATATCAACTTTGAAATTCAAGATGGCGGCCCTGGTGAATGTGTCAAAAATCTACATTATACTCGTTTTCGACTAACTTTAGGGCTGTAAATTCAATTATCATATCAACTTTGAAATTCAAGATGGCTGCCCTGGTCAATGTGTCAAAAATCGACATTATACTCGTTTTCGACTAACTTTAGGGCTGTAAATTCAATTTTCATATCAATTTTGAAATTCAAGATGGCGGCCCTGGTCAATGTGTCAAAAATGAACATTATACTCGTTTTCGACTAACTTTAGGGCTGTAAATTCAGTTTTCATATCAATTTTGAAATACAAGATGGCGGCTCTGCTAAATGTGTCAAATTGACATTATACTCGTTTTCGACTAATTTTAGGGCTGTAAATTCAGTTTTCATATCAATTTTGAAATACAAGATGGCGCCTCTGGTAAATGTGTCAAATTGACATTATACTCGTTTTCGATCAATTTTAGGGCTGTAAATTCAATTTTGAAAATGTGTCAAAATGGACTATATACTCGTTTTTAACTAACTAATGCTGTAAATATAATTTTGATATCGATTCTTTATTTCAAGACGATGACGGCATTGGTAAATGTGTAAAAAATGGTCATTATACTTGTTTTCGGCTAACTTTAGACAATTTCATAATTCACAATGGCGATATCGGTTAATATATAATTAAAAAAATCACACCTGTTTTTAACTAAATTCTTAACAACATCAACGATACACTAGCCACCTTTTATTTAAATTTAATTAATGTTTAAATTGTAGATTACTCATTTATCATGCCACACCCACGGGTCTTTGGAAAGATTTCTCGCAAAAGGCGTCATGCATTTATTTTCTGCATTTAAAAGTGCAGAAAAAGCAAGACAGTACGTTTTTTTTTTTAATTATCTTATATTATTTATACACAAAAACTATTTTTGGTAAAAAAAATATTAAGCATCACTATTTTGGTGGGTCCCATTATACCGTTTTGAGAATAAAATACGAAGCGATTATATAAGAAGAGCTCTTCGTGATGAAATTGCTTTAATTAACAAATCTAAGAATATAATATGTTTGTACTCACAACATATGTATTTTCCTATTTTATTTCAGAAAAAGGCGTGATCATTCGGACGACATCAATGTCAAGGAGATGACAATATCTGACAGGGACTGTCATGAAATCCTTAATGTAAATTTAACATTTTATTATTATCACTTTAAACTTTTAAATGTTGTTTTTTAAAAAATAATCCTATTTATTTTTAGGATCGCGAAAAGAAAGATCAACTTCACGGCCGAAGGGTTATAGAAATGAAATACGTTTTTGAACAACTACAAGATATTGGGAACCATAATTCAATGTTTAATTGTAATTTAAAAAATGTTCAAATAAAAAATGAAAAAAGGAATGGTCTAAACTCGACATTTAATTTACAGTGTGACATGTGTGGCAAAAAAATTGTTCTAAAATCTTCAAATATCTTAGATAATACTATGGATCCGAATGAAGAAGTTGTTGCTGGTATTATGTCTACGGGCGGAGGATATACACAACTGAACTCACTACTTTGTCATATAAATATACCGCCCATGTCTTTAAGACTGTACCAACACACCCATCACAGAATTTGTCAATGGTGGGAAAAAACAGCAGAAAATGAATATGAAATTGCAAAAAAAGCCTTTTTGTAAAAAAATGAAATTTCTTTAAAAGAAAAGGAAAAGATCGAGCAAGACACGATTCTGCAAAGTGCGAGTCCTCTATGGTTGGAAATTAGAAGAAAATTACTTACAGCTTCCTGGTTTTCCGTAGTCTGTAAACGGCGACAGTCTACTAATTGCGCCCCATTAGTAAAACAAATACTATATGGAAAGGATTTAGGTAATGTGCCTTCCATTAAGCACGGAAGAAATAATGAACATACCGCTATACGAGAGCTTGAGATAGTATTAAAAACAGAAATATCAAAATGTGGACTATCAATTGACAAAGAATTTTCTTTTTTGGGAGCTAGTCCAGATGGTAAGTGTCAATATGGAATCGTAGAAGTTAAATGTCCATCGTCTGCGTATGGAATAGACTCAGAAGAAGCAATAAAGCAGAAAAAAGTAGATTTTTGGTTATACACATCAAACAAATATGTTGTAAACAAAAAACATAAGTGGTATTATCAAATTCAAGGACAGTTACGGATCACCGGACAAAACAAATGCATCTTTCCTATCTGGACAGGCCCTGGAAAAATAAAATTTGAATTTATTACAAAAGATGATCAATTTTGGAAAGAGGATATGGAGACACATTTAATACAATTTTATAAAAATTGCCTCCTTCCAGAGATAATTGATCCAAGATTTAATCGACATATGATTTGAGAGCACACTCATCGCATAATCATAAAAATGTTTTAAAAATTAAAAATTGACTTTGATAAAAGTTACAGCGATCTATTTGTGGTCCTGCCATAGTCACGCACGTTACTTCGGCAGGACCACCATAAAATAATGCACTTACCATGTTAGTTCTTTCGCAGAAATTTGTTTTTGATTTTGTTAGAATTTGTTAGCTAATTTTCATTTTGCTATACCGCTTGGTTCAAAAGTTACAGCTGTGGTCCTGTTGATAAAACGTGACATCGGAAGGACCACACTAGAAATAATGTAGTTAGGAGGTTAATTCTTTCGCAGAAAATAGTTTTCCATTTTGTTAGATATTGTAAGCCTATTTTCATTTTGCTAGACCGTTTGGTTTAAAAGTAACGTTTCATCAGCAGGACCACCACTGTAACTTTTGAAGCAAGCGGTCTACCGAATTGAAAATATGTTAACAAAATCGAACAAATTTCTGCCAAAGAATTAACCTCCTAACTACATTATTTCTAGGGTGGTCCTGCAAGTAGCAAAATGAAAATTAGCTAACAAATTCTAACAAAATCAAAAACTAAATTCTGCGAAAGAACTAACAAGGTAAGTGCATTATTTTATGGTGGTCCTGCCGAAGTAATGTGACTATGGCAGGCCCACAAATACATCGCTGTAACTTTTGTCAAAGTCAATTTTTTATTTTTAAAACATTTTTATGATTATGCGATGAGTGTGCTCTCAAATTCATGTGTCGATTAAATCGTGGATCAATTATCTCTGGAAGGAGGCAATTTTTATAAAATTGTATTAAATGTGTCTCCATATCCTCTTTCCAAAATTTATCATCTTTTGTAATAAATTCAAATTTTATTTTTCCAGGGCCTGTCTAGATAGCAAAGATGCATTTGTTTTGTCCGGTGATCCGTAACTGTCCTTGAATTTGATAATACCACTTATGTTTTTTGTTTACAACATATTTGTTTGATGTGTATAACCAAAAATCTACTTTTTTCTTCTTTATTGCTTCTTCTGGGTCCATTCCATAGGCAGAAGATGGACATTTAACTTCTACGATTCCATATTGACACTTACCATCTGGACCAGCTCCCAAAACAGAAAATTCTTTGTCAATTGATAGTCCACATTTTGATATTTCTGTTTTTAATACTATCTCAATCTCTCGTATAGCGGTATGTTCATAATTTCTTCCGTGCTTAATGGAAGGCACATTACCTAAATCCAACATTTTAAGACAATAAAAATATTTTAACAATAATATCTGTTTCGTATTTCACAGTTCTTATTTTATCCCACCTGTATTCTGTCACATGCTTTGTTAAAATAAATTTAGGTAATTGTATTATTCACCACACGTTCCGTAACCTCATCCTTAAAAACCGGTATAGTGGGAGCGACCAACATTATTGTTTAACAACAGTGTATTGGCTGTCCCTTTATGGACTCTGTAGTTTTGCTTACCATTAGGTCGAAACAGAGTCACATGTCGTGCTCCAATAAAACGCATGTGATAAAGAGAGATAAACGTTGCAAAACATAAACACCCGGTGGAATAGAAAATAAATTATAGTAATATTTAAAGTATCAAGTAGTGTTGGTCTTGTCACCGTTTCCCTCTAACTGCAGGTGTTTCTGTGTGAGTGCGCCGTGCGGTTGTAGTAGTGAACTCAAAACCTAAACTTGCAGCGCGGTTAAACGTAAACGCGTCCTTAAACACTCCTAGTTCACCCGGTGCATATATAACAGATTTGGTAATACAAAA
Organism: Monopis laevigella; assembly: GCA_947458855.1. Classification (NCBI taxonomy): domain Eukaryota; kingdom Metazoa; phylum Arthropoda; class Insecta; order Lepidoptera; family Tineidae; genus Monopis; species Monopis laevigella. The sequence continues at coordinate 26,419,312 of OX381578.1, forward strand.
AATAATTGCAGATCGAAGCCTCGTTGTTACAAGTGTGGTCAGGATCACAATGGTGATTCTTGCGGTCTTGATGAGTCTGAGGCGTGTTGTCTGATATGTTCTGGCAATCACTTTGCCACTAATCGAAAGTGTCCAGAACATAATAGACAGCGAAACATCAAATCCAGAATGTCACAAAATTCTATTTCTTATATGGAGGCGAACAAACTAGAACCTCGTATTTTAAATAAATCTTTTGCTGAAACAGTTCAGAATACGTCATATAAAAAAACTGTGTTTTTGAAACCAAAGCCTGTTAAGCCAAATTTTAATAAGGGTTATGATTTGGATTTCCATAAAAATATTTTAAAAGATTTTTCTATTCCGAATTCGTTAAATGGATGCGCTTTGTCTAATAATGATAATAATAAAACTGAAAATAAATCTTCGGAATCTACCATTGAATCGCTTCTACTTTTATTTGTAGAATTAATTAAAAATTATAGTGCACCGTCCAACGTAGAATATATTTTAAATACTTTACTTTCTTCTATTAAACATGGCTCAAGCCGAAAATAATACAGTGGAACTCTCAAAGTCTTCGAAATAAGAAGACCGAAATATTGTATTTGTGTAATAAATATTGTCCTTCCATATTGGCTGTCTCCGAGACTTGGTTAAAGCCTCTTTCTCCTTTCGGATTAAGGGGTTTTAGCTGTGTCAGAGATGACAGGCAAGATGGAAGGGCTGGCTCAGCTCTTTTTATTTCTAACTCTCTTCCTTTTTCTTTGCTTTCTCTTCCTAGTCATAATGAGAATATTAATTTAGTTGGTTGTATGGTAAATAACATTAGTATAATATCATTATACATTTCATCTCCTGACTCCCAATCATTGCTTTTTTTTAAAAGACTTTTTGAATTTTTAAAACCGCCTTTTATAATATTAGGAGATTTTAATTATCACCATGCTTTTTGTGATAGATTTGGTAATAAATTGGTAAACTTTTTGGATGAATTTAATTTATGTATTTTAAATGACGGGCGTCCTACACGTCGTACTTCTCCTCTTCAAAATTTTAGTGCAGTTGACATAACAATATGCTCGAATGATATAGCTAGTTTGCTATTTTGGGATATTGATTCGACCTCTTATGGCAGCGATCATTTCCCAATATTGATAAATTCTCCAATTGCAAATTGTAGCAATAGTTTACCACCTCTTATGAAATATAAAATCTCAAATGTCACTGTTGATGGTTGGACCAATTATGCTAATAAATTGGATGAAAGAATATTATCTCTGCCGGATGTTATAAATAGTAATTTCATTTTTTGTTATGAGCAATTTGCAAAATGTTTAATAAGTGTTGCGGATGATTGTTTTTCTGTTAAGGGTCCCCAAAACTTTTCAAAACATTATTCCCCTCCTTGGTGGGATGAGGAATGCACAAATATCATAAAACAAAGAAAAAATGCTGAAAAGAAATACTCCCAAAACATGACCACAGAAAATTTTATAGATTATAAACACATATTAGCAAAAAGTAGGCGATTTTTAAAAAGAAAAAAGTTTAATAGTTGGTTTAAGTTTTGTGCTTCCTTGTCTCCTGACTCTCCTTGATCCCTAGTTTGGCAGAACATAAGAAGATTTAGATCGTCCCAAAATTGCAAACCTTATAATACCACAGTATATTCTTCTTGGACCGAATCTTTTTTTAATAAACTTGCTCCAAGCTATGTTCCCTTCCCTTGAAGAAAGTGTCTCATCTATTTCTTCAAATTTTCCGTTTATTTCATCTCATCCATTATATATACCATTTACATTAGAAGAATTAAACATTGTTTTGTCTTCTGTAAAAGATTCGGCTCCTGGTACAGATGGAATAACCTATTCTTTTTTAATTCATGCAAAACAATTCACATTAGAGTATTTTTTGAAAATTCTTAACTACATTTTTAATTCTGGATTAATTCCTCAAGATTGGAAAACTCAGATAATAATCCCTATACTTAAGCCTGGTAAGGATCCATCATCATCTTCATCATATAGACCTATTGCGTTATCATCTGTTATGTGCAAAATATTTGAACATTTAATAAAAAACCGTTTAGAATGGCAAATAGAAAATAAACAGTTATTAGGAAATTTTCAATTTGGTTTTCGGAAGGCAAGAAGTACCGTAGATAATCTGAGTATTTTTTCTACGGATATTAGATTAGCTTTTTCCAGAAACGAATTTTTATGTGCAGTATTTTTAGACATTGAAGCTGCATATGATAACGTGTTAATTAATATTTTAAATAAAAAACTAATAGATATTGGTATATCTTCCAAATTGGCAAATACTATTAGTTGCTTATTTTGTCAGAGGCAAGTTAAATTACGTATATTAAATCAGCCAGATAATTTTCCAAGAACTATATGGAAAGGATTGCCACAAGGCTCTGTTTTAAGCCCCGTTTTATTTAATTTATATTCATTCGATTTAGATTCCCAAGTTAATTCTTTGTGTCGTTCATTACAATATGCTGATGATGTTATTCTATATTCAAATTCTAAATTTATTGAAACCTGTGAAAATAATTTAAATCAATCGTTAAACCGATTAAATATTTGGCTCTTCAACCTGGGTCTTCAGTTATCCCCAACAAAATCAAATGTTGTAGTTTTCAGTAGAAAAATAAATATTCCTTCGATTGACATTAAAATTGATAAATCTACTATAATTGTTAAACCGTGTGCCAAATTTCTCGGTATTTATTTTGACTCTAAATTAAATGGTACAATGCATATTGATCAAATTGTTTTGAAGTGTGAGAAAAATTTGAATATAATGCGTGTTTTGTCGGGCACATGGTGGGGTTCCCATCCTTTTACTCAAAGACTTTTGTATAACGCAATCGTTAGAAGTCATTTAGATTATGCATCTTTTATTTTGGAGCCATGTAGTAAATCTGCTATTACAAAGATTGATAGTATTCAATCTAAAGCAATGCGTATAATCATTGGTGCGATGAAAACGTCTCCAATTAATGCTTTACAGGTAGAATGTGCTGATCCTCCCTTAAAGAAACGTCGTCAATATTTATGTGATAAATTCTTTTTTAAATCATTACAATTTATAAATAACCCGTTGATTCCAAAAGTTAAATTATTATCTGAATATATATTTAAAAATAAAAGTACTAAAAAATATTGGAGAAATAAAAAAGTTTTACCTAGGTTAGTGTATTCTTATTCTAAATTGAAAAATATTAAAGCACCAATAATTTCAAATTCAGCTATTCCAGTATTTTCATCTTCGTATGAGGCTGTTATTTTTGATCCTCAACCAAATATCATCTTAAGCTTGGGGATCAAAAAAGATGAACTAGATTGCAATGAAAAATTCAATAAAATTGTGGCTATTAAATGGCCTAATGCTGATTATTTTTTTACGGATGCCTCTAAATTATCACCACAAGGCTGCGTAGGTTGGTCTATTTACCATCAAAATTCTGACGCTTCTTTTATACAGGGTGTCCCAGAAATCAACGATAAACCGAAAACGGGTGATAGGCCAAGTCATGACAGTTATTAGAAAAATATAAAAAAAAATCTTTGTCGTGTATATTTCATATTATAAATATTTTAAAAAATATCGGAAAAACTGACATCCTGTGATGATCTTTCAAGTCCTAAGACTACAAATATTACTTTTTTGAATATTTTTTTTCTGCATTGTAGTCATGACTAACCCTTCTTTAAATAACAGTTCATATTTTAAACATACCTGCCTTAGTTTTAATAAAATGGTGTGTTTTTGCCCAACAATAAATTCAAAATAATTACTACACCCAACTTTAATCGTCTGTACTGTAAAAAAAAAATACTACCATATTTTGGCAAGTAACTTTAAAAGATGGCGCATTTAATCTGGATTCCAAAATGGTATGATACTTGTTAGATTACTTCTTAATTGAAGAAAAAAAAAATTTTTTTAACGGAACCGGGTTTCAAGCCAACTGTTTAATTATTTAAAATGTTGGAATTAAGTTGTTATGTGACGACTATGAGTGACGTCATCTTGTCTAGAGTGAGCGAGACAGATTGTGACGCTAAGTGCGAGTGCTTTTTTATCAAAGGAAAAAATGGGCATTTTTATGTCTACAATTTTCAAGTATGAATACACGATATTTTGACAATGTGAGTGATTTAGATACAGACGCCACCTTGTTCTTGTTAGCCACGGGTTATCAAGTAATTAGTTAGTTTTAGGTGCAAGTTTAAAATAAAAGTCAGTCATTGGATTTCTTCAGTTATTAATTTAATTAAATTTGCAAAGATTTACAGCAAATGTTCGAACTGTTTGCCTTCAGCTGCAATGCAAGCTCTACATCTCCTTAAAAATGATCGCGTAATAAGACGGGCGTATCTTCTTGAGTTTATGTGTTCAGCAGCTTCTGTAATTTTTTGGCGCAGCTCGGCTAAATCTTGTATTGGTTTAGAATAAACTTTTTCTTTTATCGTTCCCCAATAAAAAAAATCAATGGGGTTTAAATCAGGTGAACGGGCAGGCCACGAAATTGTACCGCCCCGCCCAATCCACCTATCAGGGTATTCTCGGTCGAGAAACTCTCGTACTGTGCGAGCGTAATGTGCTGGGCAGCCATCTTGTTGGTACCACATGCTGCCGTAAATGTTCAGCGGCACTTCTTCCAACAAATCAGGTAATTGGTTCTGTAAGAAGTCCAAATAAGCCTGGGCAGTTAAGTTCTCCGGCAGCTCAAATGGACCAATAACAGTACCGTTCAAAATCCCCGTCCACATGTTCACCTTAAACCGGTACTGCGATCTGTCCTCCCGCATCAAAAGTGGATTTTCCACGTGCCATTCGTGCAAATTGTGGAGGTTCATGAAACCATCCTTTTTGAACGTTGATTCGTCTGACCACAGAATTTTTTCAAAGAATCGCGGATCATCTCTGTGTCTCTGCAACATCGTTTGACAAAACTGCACTCTCGCTGGGTAGTCTCGGGGTAGTAGGCTTTGTACTCGTTGTACATGGTAAGGATGGAACTGGTTCTTCTGCAAAATACGATGTGCAGTACTTTTGGGTACGCCGATGCTCTCTTCAATGCCACGTACTGAGATACTTCGGTCTTCTTCGACCGCCTGGAGCACTTCTTCCTCGTAGGGCATGACAGGCCTTCCCTCGCTAGTCATTTGATTAGGGAATCGACCCTCTGAGAGTGACCGATGCACGTTAATAAATACTCGATAATCAGGATGACGCTCAGCGTTTGGGTATCTCTCACGATACATTCTAGCTGCAGCATTAGCGTTGCATAAGCATTCTCCATAAATGAGATGCATATTGGTGTATTCTTGTGCGGTGTATCGAGATGGCATGATAACACACAACAATGGAATCACACAATACGATCGAAGATACGACGATTAAAACAAGTCCAGGGTCGTCAGAAACGGGGCAGATAAATCCAAATCACAAAGCAAATCAAGTCTAATAAACAGTAGCACAGTTGTAGTACGAAGTCAATACGGATACAGAAAGATGCGCGGTAAACGAATGATCGTAACGTACTGCGGTTTTGCAAGACGTTCCTGTTCATTGCCGTGTTGTCAGGGTGGCGTCACTCTCTGTCTCACTCGCACTTAGCGTCACAATCTGTCTCGCTCACTCTAGACAAGATGACGTCACTCATAGTCGTCACATAACAACTTAATTCCAACATTTTAAATAATTAAACAGTTGGCTTGAAACCCGGTTCCGTTAAAAAAATTTTTTTTTTCTTCAATTAAGAAGTAATCTAACAAGTATCATACCATTTTGGAATCCAGATTAAATGCGCCATCTTTTAAAGTTACTTGCCAAAATATGGTAGTATTTTTTTTTTACAGTACAGACGATTAAAGTTGGGTGTAGTAATTATTTTGAATTTATTGTTGGGCAAAAACACACCATTTTATTAAAACTAAGGCAGGTATGTTTAAAATATGAACTGTTATTTAAAGAAGGGTTAGTCATGACTACAATGCAGAAAAAAAATATTCAAAAAAGTAATATTTGTAGTCTTAGGACTTGAAAGATCATCACAGGATGTCAGTTTTTCCGATATTTTTTAAAATATTTATAATATGAAATATACACGACAAAGATTTTTTTTTATATTTTTCTAATAACTGTCATGACTTGGCCTATCACCCGTTTTCGGTTTATCGTTGATTTCTGGGACACCCTGTATATAAAAGTCCAAAGGAATCATCTGTATTTACTGGCGAGTGTTTGGCTATTAAACACTGTATTAAATTTATTTTGGAAAACCAAATTAGTACTAGTATAATATTTTCAGACAAATTAAGCTCACTTCATGCTGTCCTTAGTAATCCATTTTCATCTAAACTTAGATCAGAAATTATTGTTGAAATCAAAGAGCTATTGTATCATTGTCATCATAATCATATTGCTGTAGTATTAGTTTACATACCTAGTCATTGTGGCATTTTGGGTAATGAAAAGGCTGATTTTTACGCTAAACATGCAGTGGCTCATGGAAAATTGAACCACTATCAAAATTATAGTTATGATTTAGTTGCCCAAGCCAAGGTTCATTTAGAAAATACCTGGAATAATTACTGGACTATCTCTTCTAAATTCAAAGGGTCACATTTGTTTTCTGTACAACCTCATGTTAATTTAAGACCTTGGTTTGCTAAATATAAAACATTTAGCAAGGCAGCTACTTCTACATTAGCACGCACAAGATTAGGACATTGTTGTATTCCCTCTCATCTATATAGAATAAAAATAAAAGATTCTAATATGTGTGATTGTGGTGGAGGTTTTGGCGATATAGATCATTTATTTTTTAGTTGCAAACATTATTCTTCTTTGTTATATTCTTTCTTGCCATCTCATAACATACCTCTTCCTACTAAAATGAGTCATTTATTATTTTTATTTGATTTTAATATCATATCTGTTATTTGTAAATATATTAATTATTATAATATTAGAGTTTAGTTGTAGTTAGTATTCAATTGGTTAATCCTTTTTCATTCTTTTAATAAACTTAATTTAATTTAATTTTTATATATGCGTAGTTTTGTCTGTTACATCTTGTCTTATGGGCTTTCGCTAAATTAGTCCATTTAAACGTGGAGTATCGCTATATATTACTCCGCTAGTTTTTCTTAGCTACAAGAGTGGTGTAGCATAAATTTTGTCTGTGGCAATATTGTCGCCAAAGTGACAGAAGGCCAAAATCAGAATAGAATAGAGTCGTTAATGAGTTCGTGACGCAAACAGTAGTGTGGGCCAAAATAATCTCGTTTCGATATATAATCGCCGCTTTCGTTCTGTACTACTGCTCCGAACTCCCACTATACCCGCACGCGAGATAAATCGGAGAACTCGCCAAACCGCGTCCCCAAGAGCAATCGCTCGTGCCTGGACCATGCTGATACCGCCATAACAAGGATTTAAACCCTGGACGTGCCTGGAGTGTTGAATACCGAGGTAGGTCCTTTCTTTCATCTCCTTAACCTTATTATATATTGTTTGTATCAGTGCATCTTTAGGTACGACCTATATATCTACCACAGCACCCGCAACTCGATTTATACAGTCCACTTACGCGCAACCATCCGTTGGTCACTTCGAGCCAGGATTCCGGTTATCGCGAACCAGGATTAGGTTATTAATTCATTAGTGTGTAGTATATAGATATATTTTCGTAAAATGGCAACCATAGAATTAGCCCTAAAAAAGGTTAACGCAAAAATGGCGTCGCATTTTCGCCAGGTACAATCTTGTTTCGATTGTATCACCAAAGATATTCATAGTAATGAATCGCAATCGGAAAACTTTATGGCTAAAGCATCAGGATTAGATGTTATTCGAAGCGAGTTCATCGCGATGTTGGATAAGAAGGTTGACTTGGAACTCGCCGTCCACCCTGGCTTTGAGCCTAATTACAAAACCCTGAACTCTTTTCAGGATTTGTACTCGCGTATTAAATTCACAGAATCATCCATTTTGGCATCACAAAACAAACCTCAAACTCCTAAACAGGTTGTAGGTATTAGTCGCGCACATAACCTGAAACTTCCTCGTTTGGAGTTATGTTCCTTCAGCGGGAATATTGAATCCTGGCCAATGTTTTATGAAAACTTTAGGACAGTCATTTACGAAAATACTGATCTTTCCGATGGCGAAAAGGTTCAGTATTTAGTGGGTAAACTGACCGGAAAGGCGCAAAACATTTGCCACGGTTTTCTACCTACCGCTGAAAATTACACTGTTTTGTGGAATGCACTCGTTAGTAAATATAATGATAAACGTTTGTCGGCCTCGTCGTATTTGGATAAACTTTTAAACATGCCAAGTATAAATCACGCGAACGCACTCGATCTGGAAGATTATATTGATAAATTTTCATCCTTAATTTCGGCTATTAAGCAACTAAAATTTGATAACCTATTAGACTTTGTTTTTATTTATATAGGTTCTAAAAAACTTGATATTGAAACTGTAAAGCAGTTTGAATTGTCTATTTGTGAGAATATCAAACTACCCACCGTAGACAATTTTACGGAGTTTGTTCGTGAGCAATCGCGTTTTTTAACCAGTTTCAAAATTGCACGCGCCCCCTAGCGGTAGGAATGCCAATCGGCCTAAACTGTTTGTTCTAAATTATTTGTAAATGTAGATAAAATAGATAGTAATATTTCGTGTATTTTATGCCATAGTAGTGACCACTCGCACTTATAGTATAGTTGTGATAGATTTAATAGGATGACACCTCGAAGTCGTTATGATTTTGTTAAGGTGATTCCTCAGCAGTAGTTTTTCCATACAAAACTTCGTGGGCTGTAATCTCGTAATATACAATGAAAATGTTAATAACATATTTTTTATTAGATTCCTTATTAAGTATAATTTTCGCAAAATACTTGTATGTTCACTAAAATATACATATTATATATTTAAATAAATAAAATACAATAATAATTAAATAGCGCCATCTATCCGTGAATAGAATGTTTATTTTTAAATTTGTCGATATAAAGAAATAGTACAACTATCAACCACTAGATGGCATCTCAAAAATGCAAGTAAAAACAAATTTTACAAAGACAATAGGCAATATTAAGCATGATGACTATTTTTTTTTAAGTATTCTACGTAGTTCGGAACTATCCACTATTTCCAAAAATCAAGTTTTGATAGTAAAAAAAATAAATTGTTTTTTTTTCTTTTCGCCAAATCAAAACGCTCGGTCGCTCGCTCACCGGTGTTATGCATGGCATCTCGCCTCAGTAAACATTTCGGAGCCTTATGCTGGTTAATTTATAGTTCTTTTGTCTCCTAAATACTTTATTTAGGACACCTATCAATAAAAAATCCTAGTGAAATAAGTGGCTAATCTTGCACGGCGAGATCCGACTAAGTCTAAATTCTCCAATTTATTTGTGTGCAGATAACTTTGATGTAAGTGTTAGCTCTTTAATTATTTCAACGGTATATATTAAATGAAACTCAAAAACTGTTTACATTAATATATTAATGAATATAAAGTACAATAGATTCTACAGAACTCGACAAAACGTTACAATCAACGACTCACTTCTACGACGCCATTACACACAATCAAGGAACTTAATACTCTCTAGACTCTCTACGAGAGAAGAAAGCCAACTTCATAGTAAATAAATGCCGACAAGTTTTAAGCGCCACAGCGTTAACCCTGGGAACTAAAATTTAAAAAATTCAAAATGGCCTCCTGATAATAAATATTTAAAGTTTTTTGAAGTGAAATTTAATTGAGTAGATATCTGATTTTCATCAATCAAATAACGTACTCAATTAAAATTCACTTCAAAGAAAAATATTTAAGGGTAAATTAAGTAGGTACAGTTGAATAAAACATCATTTTATAATACGTTTTTAATTAAATTAATTAAGCATATTGTAATAGAAAATGTAACCGAGTTAGGCTTAGTAGCTGCGGAAAACCTATGAAAGGTTCAGTATACGAGGATATTAATCCGCACTCTACATTTACTACACTTTCCTGTTTCCATTACACAGAAATTAATAACACAAAAACATACGATTTCTTTAAACGACACAAGTTCATAGTCACTTAATAAATTATTAATGCAAGACAATTTCAAGTGTAAACAATTGCAAAATTTTAATTTAAGAACACATCACAATTATATAAACATTTATAAACAATATGCCGCTATTTCGTAAAATAAATAAATATCTTTCTTTTTCTTGTTGAATGGCTTCTCGCTTTGCGCGTGATTCTGCCATGTTTAGTTAACAAGAAATTAATTTACACTGTAATTACGCCGTAGTTTAATGAAGAAAGCGTTTTATTCGTATATTTATACCAAAAAGTACTTCTTTATTTAATATTAATAAAATAAAACCCATGTTTTATTAGATTAAAAATAATTCAGAAATAATAAGTTCATTAGCTTTCCGAGTAAAAAAAAAAAAAAATGTATCCGTTTTGTATCGTCTTGTGTCCGTGTTGTTGTATATCATTCTGTCTCTCTTGTTTCCGTATTGTTGTATATAGTCTCTTTCTCGCATATTTTGCCCAGAGGTGGCGCAAATGCACATACCGTAGTTGATACCCCTTGGCACACAATGCCGTCGTCGAAGTCTCTCGTTTGTCAGAAAAATATACAGCGCCCTCTGGTGGCGAATGTATAATCAATTGACATACTTATTCATCAACAAATGTAATGATTTATAACTAAATTATTTAATTTTAAACTATAATTAATGATAAATTATTTAGATACATCAACATATTGTTTTAATTATTTAGGCATCTTACAGCTCGTCCATCCTGACAAAAGTTCACGTCCTCGTGAACTTAATATTAAGTAATTATGTGCCTTGCCTTATATACGTGGTACGTACTGTGTATGTATTGTTTGTTTATTTAATTAAACAGCATTTCGCACATCATATTTACAAAATATTTTAGTAAAACATTAAGCCATGTAGAATTTTGATTTTACAATACCATAAATTTAACACTGTAAGGCGCGCGAAATATGTATTCGTGCTTTTGGGTTAGTGAGTGCTTGTATGTGTGTATGCATGTATGTTTGTTTTGGGTGCGAGTGTTTGTTTATCTATGGATGTAAAAGTGTTAAAATTGAATATCTTGTCATTTATCTAAACAACTTATAACTCAACTATCCAGTCCAAGTTACTTAGGTATAATCTTATTTTATTAATTAAATTTAGTTTTTCATAACTAATTTTGCTGTAATAATTAATATTATGTATGCTATAATTACAACATGGTATAAACACCACTGAGTGAAAACATTATACAGGTAAGTATTAGTTTTTAACAAATTATTAATATCTACTTGATTTTTTCGTCGGTGTTCCAAATTAATAAATTAAATCAGTAGTTAACCACTCAACAGCGCGCGAAACCAAAATAGCTAACGTCCGAGGTTCGCGCGGTCATACGCTAACCGTTTTTGCGCGATACTTTAATAATCCCTGCGTTCCGAGAGCTAGCGCGGGCAGTTTTTCGTGTTGACTACAAAAACCAGCGCGACCGCCCGTTTCAACAGCCATGTAATTTTTTTTTAGCGATGCTAAAATGCAGCTCGGAAACGATCTGTGTGGATTTTCGATGTCACTTTTTGACAAGAAGCACTATTTTGAATTAAATAATTGAAATTAAAAATATTATCATTATAAAATAAATCAATATTTTTTAATTAACTATTATTTAAATACAATAATTTTATAATATCACAATATTAATTTAATTGACAACCTCAAACTAAACATACCAAAGCTGAATTTAGTTACACGATATTTATTTTTTAGGTTTAATCGAACTTTTAAATCTAAAACAGATATAAATATATAAAATAATTAATTAAATTCCAATTTGTAGATAGATATTCACATGTAAACAAATATCTGTCAAAAAGTAGCCAGGCTAACTTTTCGTGTTAAAATTTCTGTTCGCGGAACGATTGATGGTAACTTGAATTGCTAACATTTCCGCGCGGTGAAACGACCTTGGCTAAAAAAACCAGCGATCCGTGGCAGCGATGCAGAGGTCGGAACGCGATGAATATAAACCATGATATCTGTTCTCACATTTCTTTCGCGGTATCAAGTTTCATGCGTTTTTTTGAGATATTATACATCTTAATACTTTTCTATAATACGAGTATAAGTATATGGTTATGGAAATAGTGAACTATTATATATTTTTGTGATATTATTTTATTAAAAGGAATGTAAAGTAAACTGTAAAACACAAAAAACCAGTCAAAACCGGCCATTGTTCTCGTCCTAATAATATCTATAATTTTGACCCTCTATTTAGACTAGGATTACGTACAATAAAATATAGCTGTAATCTTAAAAAACAAATCCTCAAGATCATTTTGATGTTTAATAATATCAGGAAATATTATTTACGAGATATATTTCAACAATATTCTAATTCCAATGCAATATATACGAAAAGAAAGTTTTTATATTTTTTTGACATAAAATAATCTTTATATTTAGCCATCTACCGATTATTTAGTGAAGTAATATCATTGTCTGTGATATTATAAAAACAAACTAAAGAGAGACGACGTAATTCACTAGATGATGCTTATAGCAATGCCGCATTGTTTAAGTGTACTGGATACTAAAGTATCCGCGGACGTTTGGGTGGTTAATGAAAAACAGTTTTGATGTTACCAACAATCTAATTTGCCAAATAACTTGTGTATCGATAATAAAACAAACATGCTAGCTTAACCACATCGATATAATTTGACAGTCGGTATAATGAAGTTTAAGAATGACTTCATAAAATCGATTTTGTCGATTTGTATCGAGGGTATCGATGCTGTTGTGCTAAGGTGTATACAATCTTCATTGTTATTATTACAGAACCAACTACTAACAACTAGAACAGCCTCGACTCATTGTGCTCGATACATGGTATCGATAATAACTTAAACATCACATAATATATTTAACTGATTTAAAACGATAAACTTTATCCATTGTGTTCGACGCATGTGTCGATAATAAAATAAATATAGTAGGTACATCATTTATAGTGCTAATTAAAATGCATATTCTGCACAGATTAATATTTAGAAAACGCATCATTGTGCTACATACTTACATTTGATAATACCACCGCACATCCTTTAATGTACTCCACATCTCCACACAATAACAAAGCACATCCATTGCGCTTGTTATTAAACATTATGCACATCCTTAGTTGTGCTCCACACAATAACAAAGCACATCGCTTGTTACAATACATTATGCACATCCTTCGTTGTGCTCTCAATATTTATCACCATTCATTGCGCTCTCAATATTTATTACAATTGCACACCATTCATTGTGCTCGACACTCATGTGCCGACCTATAAACTGACGTTGCACACCATTCATTGTGCTCTCAATATTTATTACAATTGCACACCATTCATTGTGCTCGACACTCATGTGCCGACCTATAAACTGACGTTGCACACCATTCATTGTGCTCTCCATATTTATTACAATTGCACACCATTCATTGTGCTCTCAATATTTATTACAATTGCACACCATTCATTGTGCTCGACACTCATGTGCCGACCTATAAACTGACGTTGCACACCATTCATTGTGCTCTCAATATTTATTACAATTGCACACCATTCATTGTGCTCGACACTCATGTGCCGACCTATAAACTGACGTTGCACACCATTCATTGTGCTCTCAATATTTATTATAATTGCACACCATTCATTGTGCTCGACACTCATGTGCTGACCTATAAACTGACGTTGCACACCATTCATTGTGCTCTCAATATTTATTACAATTGCACACCATTCATTGTGCTCGACACTCATGTGCCGACCTATAAACCAACGTTGCAAATCGTTCACTGTGCGAAGAAATTAATAAATTAATGAAAATTCTTTATTTTGCCAACTGTTGTACATAAACGAACTTAATGTGTCGACCTATAAGTTAATCTTGCACCTCCTTCATTGTGCTAAACACTAGTCACATCAGCAATTGTGCAAAAACGGACTTATTAAAAAAGTATCCTTCATTATAAGTAAATCTCTAAATTAATCCATCACATTTAACAAGACCCTGACAAAATATTATTGACATAATGACATTAATATATTTACAATTAATGAAATTCTCTTGTGTCTTGTTTAATTTCGTCATTATTATTTTCGGAATCATCTTCTGTGTCGGAAGATTGTCCACTATCACTGCGTTTGTAACAAAGCCAGAGAAATATTTTATCCACCGAAAATACTCCTGTAAGGGCGGTCACGTGTATGTGACCGCCCTTCATTATTATTGGGGTATCTGTTATTTCTATCATTATCTAAAACTTTAGTTATACGATACGGTCCAGAACATTTAGGTATTAATTTCGTACTTTTACCAATTGTGTGTGTAGGTTTTACGACCCGTACTAAATCTGCTATTTGATATTTTAGACAAGACTTCCTATTTTTATTAAATGTTTCACTTTGTTTTACCTGAGATTTTGTACATTTACTTCTGATCTTATATTAGTTAATCCTTCATTACACCGACGCTTTCATCTATGTCTAAACCAATATCCGCTTTCTTTTAAACCTATCAATCTATATTCGAGTATTACCTCTGCCGAAGTTCTACCCATACCATAATAAGTATTATTTAATTAAATTTATTGAAACCTATTATAATATAATGTTTAAATTTTATCCAATAGTAATTAATTTAATATAAGTTTCCGTCACATTTCATCTCAAACACATCATCATTTTTAACGTTTACGCGCGATTGCATAACAACTTAAATCATATTTATTAATCTAATAAATGCACTTAGGCATTTTAATATAATGCGATTTTAATATAATATATTCTAATAACCCTAAAAGCGATTGTCTCACTGACAAAGTTAATAATCCTAACTTTGCTATTTAGTGAAATAAACCATGTTTAATATTCACGTAGCTACTTGCTATTGAAAATGCAATAAATAATGTTATTTAGTGTAAACAATTTTAAGCTTTAAAAAATATATTTCAAAATCGTGTCTATATAATGTCGTGAAAGCCAACCTTAGCATTTCTGCCTAGTTTAACATTTCTCCTGTGATGTCTTATGTCCTAACTTAACCTCTATACTAGTTTGGCTATACCTACCAATTTTGGTAGGTATAATTAGTTAATATAGCTGTTTTAATAATTTTTATGTTTCTTTTTATTATTACCTAAACATGTAAATCCCAGATAATTAAGTATATTTATTTAAAGATAATTTCCCGTCCATACCTTCATCTGTGTATTTTAAATTCTAAATTAAGAAACACCCATAATATGTTTTATGTAATAAAACTAATTTATGAAATAAGGAACATAATTAACACTTCATTATATTTTGTTACTTTAATTTTGTTCAATATTTTTGGATTAATAAACGTATAAATTATTTTTATTATTAATCTCTAATAACGTCTAAATAATATAATAGTAGGCGACATAAACATATCCCAAAACCGTAGATTATATTATTATTTTGGCTCCATATTTTTGGGTAAAATTGTAAAAAATATACTTGATTCTCCATCTTTATTAGAAAAAGACAATTTTATAGTAGCGCGAACATGATCTCGTTCTCAAAACAGTTTTTACATAAAACATTGTTACACTAAGTAAACCAAATTAATATATTTTTGACGCAATTGTGATAACTACAAAAAAACACGCACAGTATTGATATATTTTCCAGAATAAAGAAAGCCATTGGCGACATATCATTTGCATAATTTAGTATTTGTAGCTTTATTATCCCTATAACTTATAATTTTGTTTCTTCTTAATTTACTTTATGTTACCTAGATTTTTCTTTTTTTTTTATTATTATTATTATATGGATTTGTTTAAGGGTACATGAATGTAAGTTTGTTACTCTCTTATGAATTATCTGTTTGTTTATGTATGTTTGTGAATATTTTGTACCTAGATAAAATAAACTACAAACCAAATAATTATTATTAATGGTTCGATAGTCTCTGATGTCTCAGCTATGTCAATAATCTTAAAGAGCATTTATTAGCCTTGTTCAATCAAATCATTACCTACTTATATTTTTGTAAATTTGGATCAATTTCGAGATAACGATAAAATTTTATTAAGTGTATTTCATAACTAACAGTAACGATTGCCTGTAAGGACCTGTTAAATGTGTCAAAAAACCAAGTACCCATTGTCTGATTCATCATTTTACTACCTTTTACAATTTGGCAGCAATTGTTGACCCGCTGCCAATCTGGAACGTCGCCGCCACACAGTGCGCCGTGGACATCCAGAACGCCGCCACCGTATAAATCATCGCAGCCATGCAGAGCGCCTCGTCCGTGCAGAGCGCCACGTCCGTGTAGAGCCCCGCATCCGTGCAAGTCATCGTAGCGATGCATAGCGCCTCGTCCGTGCAGAGCGCCACGTCCGTGTAGATCACCGCGTCCGAGGTCATGGATATGAATACGCTAACGTGTCAATCACGTTGTCCACCATGTTCCATAATCTGCCATCGTCTGACATGTCAATTTCAGTCCTCTGAAACGGGCATTGACAATATAAATAAATAATAAATAACGAGTGAAGTATAAATTTGTATTGAAGATTTTCCTTTAAAATTGTTGAACATTCTTCCCAAAAATGTTAGCTCATTTTCCTTTGTAAATTAAATAAATCTTTGATGTTAATTTTTTTATAGACTTATATTCGCATTTACTCTCTCACGGCGATATAAAAAATGCCAAATCTCTCTAATTATTGAATAAATAATAACTTATACTTATCTTAATTTGTAGACAATAATGAACTCTTTGTCGGCACGTGCTTGTTTCGATCTCACTTCTGAATTGTTAGCTCTTTAATTATTTCAACGGTATATATTAAATGAAACTCAAAAACTGTTTACATTAATATATTAATGAATATAAAGTACAATAGATTCTACAGAACTCGACAAAACGTTACAATCAACGACTCACTTCTACGACGCCATTACACACAATGCCGTCGTCGAAGTCTCTAGTTTGTCAGAAAAATATACAGCGCCCTCTGGTGGCGAATGTATAATCAATTGACATACTTATTCATCAACAAATGTAATGATTTATAACTAAATTATTTAATTTTAAACTATAATTAATGATAAATTATTTAGATACATCAACATATTGTTTTAATTATTTAGGCATCTTACATAAGTTTTTACTTATTTGGTAGGTACATAAGTCGTTAAATTATGTGTGCGTAATTGTCTTGTTTGTCTATCTTGAATGTGATTTATATTATAATTATTTTATATATTTTGAGGTTAGGTTTCACCTCTTGTTTATCTACCACTGGTTATCCTAATGGGTACTTTATTCATATTTCAGTTGCCAAATGATATGACAATTGTAAGGAGTATCATGTGATGGGACCTGTGTCAGAGGTTCGCATAAAATCAGTATGTTGGTATTCCTACAAAATTTGAATGGCAATCAGATAGAAGAACACCAAAACCTAATACTACAGAAAGGCCCATATATTATCAAGACAAAAAGACGATTATTGAAGAATATGAAAAATATTTAAAGTATTTAAATAAAATTTAGACCTCGGAGAGACTTTGTTCAGGTACATATTAATGTTTCAATCATAACTAAACTCACCTTGCCTATTAATGATTATGTACGATTAATATTAATAATGTAGATCGTATCAAACATATTGCCCTGGTCTCATACTAAGCTTGTACTAGGTATATGTATATTATATTAGTAGCAATGTTTCTGGTACAAAAAAAAAATAAAAAAAGTGTAGTTTGTCATGGTCTGGGTGTTTATATAATATAATATGTTTTATAAACACCCAGACCATGACAAACTACAGTTTTTTAATATTTTTTGCCAACATTAGGAATCATACCGACAACCTCTATATACAGACACTAGCCATAACACTAGACCACGGAGTAAAATATGTGCAATCTTAGAAATTTATTTATATTTAGTAGGTACTTAGTTTTATCTAATATATATATATATATTTATTTACAGTTTAAAATGCCAACATAGAAAACATTACACAAGAAGAACCACATAAGACGGCAGACAGGCTTAATTAAGATGCAAGATTAATTAATTAAATAAAACTACAAAGTTATCATAATTAACGCTTTTTATTTATCCACAAATCATCATGTATAACTTGTTCTTTCCAAAATTATATACATAGGGCTGCTCACCAACATGTTCCTAGCTAGATTAATGCTCTCTTACAAAAATCTATGAACATTGGCAGGATAATTACGCACACAATGCTAAGCTAAACTTTAATCCATATGATGCAATTTTGAAGTAATGAAAACCTGATGTTTTTGTTCATTATACTAGGCAATACAGAAAATATGTACCAAGAATGAAAGTATAACTGTAAGGAAAAATCTATCGGGTACATGGTGGGATTAAAAACCCTCTGCCATGAAGCAGTCTTCTGCACCGTAAGGCACCTGTGATGATATTTATTATAAGTAAAAAATATAATGTGTCATTCTATATTTTTACATTTATCAGGGTGGTACAACTGCTTTATAACTTATGTATATTACACTGTAAACTATCATTTCTAGTACATATTTTCATTGATGAGATCTTTACTAAACTAATTTAGGGTGTGGCATTCTGATATTCATAAAAATATTACATCTGTCTCTTATGTTCAATTTTTATTACCACCTGGTTCATTCATTAAACATATTTTAGGACTTGTGGTCACACTAACCTGTCTGATTAATAACTTAATAGTAGTGGGACCACAAGCATGGAGGTACGAGTATTAGAGAAATTTGGGTGATTCCAATAATGGAAACTCATAAAAATATGATAAAATTTCTCAGATTTTTGTTAGTACTCTAGGAGTGATAGCTGTCAACTGTCAAAATACCATACTTTTTTGACTGAGAATGCTTCCATCAAAGAAATAGAGTAATTTCTCTAAGGTCCTGGTGGGTAAAACTTAGGGAGACTAGGAATCATAGTTCAAATTAATTAATAATTATAATGTACAACACTAATGCCCAATTTCACCAACTCTAAGAGTGCCCCTAACTAAGTTAAGGGACAGTTATTTCATAGCAAAATGTCAAAATTCTTATTTAGGAGCCCTTTAGAGTTAGGGATTGTTGGTAAAATCGGGCATAAAACAAAGAAAATCTGATACATAGTTGTCATTAAATGTAACAGGATTATTTATACTTTTTTGTTTGTACTGTAGTTGCAATCAGCTACACAAAAGTATCCAATTTGAAGTGCTCTTAAATATATTTATAGTTGTATCTGTACATAAAACTTCTGGGTTAGTTTCCCATTTACTACATAATTTTTAAAATTCGGCACTCATGGGACTCTTTATTTCAATAACACTATTTTTACAGATCGCATCGGATAATTCTGCTGTCATAGGAAAGTTTTTGGAAAGCATTAGACCACATTTTCGTTTATTTTTCCTAGCGGTACTCAGGGTTTTCCTTACCTTATCCGCTAACAACTTTCATGATATTTGATTCATGCCATACAAGTTTTTGCAAAAATATCTCACAAAACTTTTCTTTGGATTTGAGCACTAATTTAGGCATAAATAAACTTTCTGTTTGACCACAAGCACAGCCTTTTCGTACCAATGATATTATAAAAAACAAAATAGGTATCATTGTTTCATACTTTATTACCTTACAGTTGTTTTATTTTCTTCCGTTTTTCTAGAAACTCTTCAAATTCTTTTTGATGGCAAGCTAGGCTTACAATTAGATAATTCTTTTGAAATTATATACCTACATATTAGAGTATTCCCATCCGAGGAGAGTTTGGACTTCATTCAGTAGCATTTCACATTGTACCGGACATATTTTACCTAAAATTGTGCACAGACTTCCAATGCGTTTAAAACTGTACGTAGCTCACAGTGTCATCACTATTTGATGCCCACGAAGACCTAAAATAAATAAATGTGTAAGTATATGTCGTTATTTACAAAAACAACATTATAATAACATAACCTTTTAAGTGCATATAAAATTAGATTTTACGTGTTTTTGGGCTAAAAAATTATTATGTATTAAATAAATTATTAATTTACTTACCCTATATAGTGTATTATTTATTAAAGTAAGCAAAACAAAGTTTGTTTACCTACTTGTGTGACCGGGTACGTCAAATTCGTCGCTCCGGACCGGATTGGTGTGGACACCTATCATGGTGGATTGCTGTATTTTGTACTTTTATTTCAATAAAATAATTATCAATAGCGCTCAAAATATTAAATATAGTCCCAAGCAGCACTCAAGCTTTATAGAAGCTGCATTTAAGTTGCCTTTTATACTAAAAGTGTTTAATTAGGCTGTATAAAGGTTTTAGAAGCACTTAAACAGACCTTATAATCACAAATTGGGCCCCAAAATAAACAGCTTTAATAGTTATTAAAGCTGTATAGTAGCTGTACAAGTAAAGAGGAAGCTGTTTAAAAGCTGCTTTATCGCTGTTATTAGGTGTACAATAAAACCCTAAATCTTTAATTATTCTTTTGTAAGTATTTTGTAACGAAAAATGATTTAAAAAAGTTTTTAAAGAGAATAAATGTAAAAATAATGAAGAGAAAATTATATTATGGCGACATAATTTCATCATAATTGTAAAGATACATGTTTAATTAGACTTGAAAGCTGTTGATATTCGTAAATTTTCAGTGCGGAATAAAATTTATTGTGTTATGGTATACATTTTAAGTGAAAATATTAACGCGCCCTCAAAACAATAAGATTATATTAATAAGGATTTGTTCTAAATACGGTAAGTACAATTGCTTTTAAGGTACAATCAAAATTGATTTTAAAATATTTTATGTGATATTCAACACCGATTATGTTTTATTCTAAAAGATACTAATACGTTCATCACCGACCATGAAATTTTAGTTATATATTTAATAAATTTGTTTTTAATTATCAACAATGGCGATAATTTTTTAAACAGCCTAAAAGATTTTTTAAAAGCATTATAATCTAAATAGCTGTAAGTAGTTTGTTACGGATTCTTTTAGTCAGCTATAAGCTGCTATTTAGCTGTTTAATGGAATATTTTTATCGTTCAAGAGGTTTAATTGATAATTTTCATATCTTGTAATTCTTATAAAAAAAGGTAGTTAATGAATATCCATACACTTTGAATTTATATTTTAGAGATTTTTAGAGATACGTTAAAGATGTGAAAAAACCTCTCTTCTATGTACATTTTATATTGAAATTTACTTTGTCAGTAAGTGAGCAAAAGAATTCCGTTTCACAAGTGACGAAGGATGAAAAAGAAACTAGCATCACGCTACGACCAATAGGAGCAGAGCATCAATGAAAAATGTTGCAAAAACGGGGAAAATTTATTCCTTTTGAGAGCTTGGCAGGCGGTCATGTGGGGGACGGCGCGGTAGCGAGGTACAGGGTTGCCATTTGTACGATTTTTTGATGATTTTACGCGAGTACGATCGAAACATCGAAATCGTACGGAAAACGTACGATTTTTTACAATACTTTTTTTTTACTTTTTTTCATCGATTAGCGACTATATATTTGCCTATTTCTTAATATGGCATATAGCAAAACTTATTTAAGATGCATTTTTTTTTCTTTCTGGTATATTTTTTTAATTGTCTTTTTATTTTTTAATGTGCGAAGAACAGACACGTCTGACAGACGAAGTTGCGTAGGTCAGCTAGTAGAACATAAATTGTTATCTGTGTTTAATTTATACATGAATTATTGTGTAGCTTATTTACTTTATTTTATTTTTCAGAAATTGCCGTTTAAAATTGTGAAAACTGTAGAGAAAGGGAAAAAAATCTCTGCATAATTCCTAGCCGATGGGAAACAAAAGGAGAGTTAAGATGGTCAAAAAAACGAGTTGCCATCGCTAGATTTGACAAAGACGAAAATTCGAGGCCGTTCGTCGGTTGGACCATAATTAAATGTTACATAAAAAGGCATTCTATACGATCGTATTAAACCAAAATAGCACCAGATTGTTTTATTTTTTTCCATGTAGATTTATTTTCCATTTTTCTCGAACTTGCACAACAATTAAAGTAAAGCTGACTAAAATCTGTACTATAGCTGCAATTTATTCTTGAAGTATTTTAACACCCCATTATACATAAGTCATAGGACCAATGTCTTTACAAGAGCGTAGAGTTACACTTTAAATATAAGTTTCATTTTAGATTTATCATGTACCATTGTACAGATAAAAACATATAGTGATACTATAATAACACTTTAGGCTTTGATAAGTCAGTTTCAGGTGCTTAATAAGGTCTTTATACAGCTTTAATGATAAAAAACAGTGTTTGGTGTAAAAAGATGTTTAAAGTTGTACAGTAGTGTTTTTGTATTCTTTTTAAAATGCTTAAGTTTTTGTCTAACACTTAATACAGCCCTTATAAAATTTGGGCTGTATACTAAATAACAAACCGTAATTATAAAGTCATAAGCGTCTTTTAAAACTCTTTTACGGCTCTAATAGAACTTAAAGTTCTTATTGCGCTGGTATATTGATGTTGAAAACGCTTGCTTGCTGCTTGGGAGTCTTTTTATAATTTATTTATCCTATTTTGTCGATTCTTGGTTACTGTCATTGGGTGATAGTCTTACTTCCAATGCCTTAATAAATTTAAAAAAAAAGTACTGTTATCGTGCTTATTGCGACGTTGCCGCTCTGTACCTTCTCATCCAATAGAGACAGCCAGTGCGACGTTGCCATACATGTTTATTTATAGCATGAAGGTAAAAACCGTGCCCGTCCGGGCGCGTTTTTTTAGCTTCATGATTTATAGTTATAATACTTTTGTAAAATTTTTCAACTTTGTTTGATTGCATTGGTGATTTTAAAAAGGTGAGTCAAGTGCATAGGTTTTTCAGAAGGAATATAGACTGTAATCGGTAGGTAATAAAACTCATTTTGTAAACATAAGAAAATTTATATATTTTAAAACATTCTATACGAGTTCTATTAGTTTATTACCTTTTGCCCGCAGCTTCGCCCGCGTTATTTTGTGGATCATTAGGTATAATACTGACAATATTCATATTTTTTTAATTATTTTAATTTTGTACCTATACAAAAAGGTAATACGTAACATACCTACTTTAGTATAAATAAAAAAACGTAAGAATAACATAATGTTGGTAGGTAATCAATAAAGGATAGGATTTTATATTGTTAGAATTATTTTAAACATGTAGAAATTTTCTTAGGCAAACACAACAACACCGCAGTAAACTCGCCACTTGTTAGGTGTTGCTTCTGAATACCATAGGCGAAATGAGAACGGGTTTATCTCTCCGCTGGGTACCCGGAGGCCGTTTAAATGGTTCCCGGGAGCTAAAAAAGAACCCGTGATGGTTTATTTTTTTACTTAGGTAGTACCTAGTACTACCTAATCTAGGCAGGTGGCAGGTACCTAATACAAGTGATAGGTCATTGCCAATATAGGTCCAGTGAAAATAAAAATCACGCGTAAAGATTTCGAGAGATACCTTACTAACTTGGTACATTTTTTACAGTGTACCTAACTAATACTTATGTGACTTTGTATCTACCTGATGGTAAGCAGACGAACAAAGTCCATGAATAGGGTGCATCATACATTGTTATTTAGCAACATTGATCGCTCCTACTATGCCGGCTAAATGTTATGACATAGGTGGCGACTCGCGACAGAGACGAATTTAGATTACGACGTGTAGGTATTTCAAATTTTTCGTCGTATCCTCGCTGCTTATCAACAAGTCTATCGCCCGTTTCGTAACCGCATCCTCAAATCAAATCATTTATTTATGAACATAGGTTTAGTTATAAACATAGGTTATTACAGATGACAGTTCCCTTAATAGTTCTCTATGCCCTGCCCGTAGGCGTATAAATATTTCAGTGGTTATATAACATATAATAGGGTACAATAACAGACACACACACTGCAAAGAAATTATTTTACGGTGACACACAAACAATTATAAATCCAAGTATACGTGGCACATCATCTTATCATGGTATTGATCTATCCGACAAGAAGTCCTGCACTGAGTAGTAACATTTATCCAATAACAATTCAGATAACCTTTTTTTAAAATGTGTATTGGGCAGAAGCTTAAAATCTTTACCCAATTTATTATAAATTTTTGGAGCCATACACAAAACACTTTTATGCATAAAAGTAGTCCTCGACATTGGTGCACTTAAATTATTGTCATATCGTAGAGTACGTATACGCTTTTCAGAGTTCAGTGGAAACAAATCTGGATTATTTCTTACAAAGTTCGCAATTTCATATAAATAGATGCAAGGTACTGTGAGTATTCTCAAATTTTTAAAGTATGTATTTTAAAGACTGTACTTACCATCAGGTAGATACAAAATCATATGCCGTGCTCCAGTAAAAAAAGTCGCGAACGCGCTGACGGGGACATTCGGTTCGGTTACTTGTACTATTGTTTATTTTGTGATCCATCCATTCTGGAAGCGTTTTAGCGGATATCCCGTAAAAAGTAAATACGAGCGTATATCTTTATTCCGAGAAGAAAGCGACTAAAATTTACTGAGTCAATTTTTATCATGCATTCAAATATGTTACGAAAATTTCTTTTTTTTTTGTTCTTACAATGTTTAAAACTGTCATTATAATACTTATATTTAGCTACTTATACTTCGGTTTGCTGGTATCGATCGACGACGGCGATCCGACGTGAAATTTTGATATAGCTTTTAAATCATCTATTAATTTTAAAATAATTATAACAGACAAAAAACTCTTTTTATGTAATTTCTACCAACACAATGACATGTGCATAGTGCATGTTGCACATATATTTTTTTAAATAATTATTAGACCGGCTATCTCCATAAACTTCTACCAATTTTATTCCTAGTTTTTCAATAAAATGTCTTGATTCTAAACACCAAATACCTTATGTTTCGATTGCGAATGAAAATAATATATAATGATTTATTAAACTTGAATATTTATTGTTTTTTAGTTATTCGGCGGCAGAGCCTGGACGAATACTTGTAGAGACAATATGTGTTGCAGATAAAGTTTTGACACAAGTCGCATCCCAGACCAATGGCATGTCATTGGGTTAAGGTATTAACGTTATACTGAACGTTTTTCGTCATTTCTAATTATTAACCTTGCGGCTCTAGGATTAATGGAGTGTTAGCAGTCGTTAGAGTTGGTTTTTTTATGTCGTGGAGAAAGAATGTCTGGGAATGTCTTTTTGTCCAACTAACGTGCCACAAATGCAGTTATGAGAAAAACAAATGCTACTACCTACCTAGACGCAGAATAACTAATATTCTTAAAATGTAATTATCTAGAAGAGTACCTGAATGAGGAGAAGAAATCTAAAGAATGTATTCAGGGATAGACGAGGCTCGTAAACGAGCTTGGTCTTAAATATTAAATAAATTTCGGTGAAGTTCTTATTAAACTTGTTAGTTTGCAAGTAGAGAAACAATATTCAAGTAAGGCATAAGCAGCGTAAGAAAGCAGGCCAGTATAGACTATAGATTTTCAGAATTGATCTTTGGTGGAAATATTAAATTTTAGTTTTCTAACGACAGAGTGGTGCCCAGAAATGAAAGATTATTATTGTCAATAATTTTAAGACCAGGAAAAATAGCTTGGAATTATTGAAAGATAGAATGATTAAAAATTGAACAAAAGTAAATCTCACATTTAGAAGAATTTGGCTTATAAATATCATCAAGGATGAAGAATTACTTTTTAACATTATTGTAACATTATTCACTCAAAAATTTAAAGAAAAATAAAATGTATATAAGAAAAAGTTATTTTTTTTATATAAGCTAAAATATGTTATTAAAGCCCTACTATTATATTTTCTAAAAATATAAGCATTCATATCACAAATCATAAAATATATACCCGAAAATAAATCAAATTTGAAATGGAGCGCAGTGACGACGATGTTCTTACCTAAAACTAGACGTGAAATTACAAGCAATTATTCGAGTGTACAACTACAAACTTATTAAAAAACGTATACTGGATTAAAATAAAACTAAAACACATTGTACTGTACTGAAACTTCCTAGAATACGAATGATTTACTAGGCTAAAGCCTTGGTCTAGTTCCTACTGCCATTTCTATTAACTTTTCATATATAAAGAAGTTGTTATAGTGACATAACTATAATAGTTAACATATGGTAACGCGAACTATTTTGTAGATCTAAAGTTGTAGTAGGTACATTATTTTGTTCTAACATCAACAGTTTTCGCAGCGTACTTGTAAAGAAATTTATAAGTATTTTACCTTGGTTTACATTTTCGAAGTTTTCGTATAACGGATCCCTAATATTTTTTAAAATAAAACTCATCTTATGTTACTGTACAGTATACTATATTATTACGTACAGTTATGATGTAATATTATAGGAAGAAAAAAAAAGTTTTTTTTTTTTTCTTCCAGCAGTTTTTGAGTCTATTCGTTACAAACAAAATATTAAAAATGCAAATGTTCTCTCTTATAATATTGGTATAGATTTACATAGGTATTCATAAAAAAACTTATTGAGTTCTTAAATAACACTTTAGTTATAAAAGGTACGTGGTGGCCGAGTTGGTTAGACCTTGGACTTAAAAACACTAAGGTCCCTGGTTCGAATCCCGGTGTGTACCAATGAGTTTTTAATTTAAAAATTTATGTACATTTGTTTGACAACACCACTATAGTGCCTCGGAGAGCACGTTAAGCTGTCGGTCCCGGTTTCACTATACCAACTTGTGAAACTGTTTATAGATGGGTTATTGAGTCTATTCAAAACATCGCGACGAGCTAGCCACTTGTTCGGTGTAGACTCATACCATCGGCTACGACGAGGTGGGATTAAAACCCCTCCGCTGGGTACCCTGGGGCCGTCTAGACGGTCTCGGGCGCCGTAAGGCACCCGTGAAGATATATATATATATATTATAAAAGGTTTTTGTCTCTTTTACATGTCATTCCGGGTTGACCAAAGAACACGATCAGAATTTCAGCTTTTCGAACACATCAGATCTCAGCCCTGAAAGTGTTTTAGGGGCCCATTTCTTAACCACATGTTTTTTTAAAGGTTTCTCGAAAAGTATTGCATTAGAATAGATGATGAAACTACTTTGGATGCCGTCACATATCGCGTTCCTAAACATTTATTACCATCACATATGATTTGTTTGTTATCTACCTAGATATGATAGAACTCTCTACGTTAGGTGGTCCAGCCAGCCTAAAAGACAACACATTTATTACCTAATTCTATTCACCGAAAAAAAGCTACGTCTCAAATAGTTAGCTTTAAAAATTTCGCTGGACGATGATAAGTAAGTCAGTCAGGGCAAACTCTGTTATATAATTCGTGACCCACTGAATTAATAAATTAGAGCTTAGGTGTACCATGTATTATTGAAAATATTGTCATTCATTTTGCATGATTAGGCAAATAATTAGATAATATAAAATCATTGTGTACTCATCACCCGAACGATTCGATCTCTCATCTTTGGATCTTGTCAAATCTTAGATACCTTCTAACTATTATTGATAATAAATGTTTATTTATGTTACCAACGTGTTTACTTCAGTTTTTTCTAATGTTTAATTAGGTAGGTATTACTCTAATATATTTATTATAATGTAGCCTGCCTTAAATCGCGGAAAACGTCTCAGATATATATATATAAATATATTCACTTATAACAACTTGTGAAACTGTAGATGGTTATTAGATTAGTTGTAATAATATAGAAAAACACCAAACTACAAGGAATATCTAAAATGCTCACAGGGCCGATTTTGATAGAAACTAAAATTGCAAAATTAGATTTTTAAAAAGAAAAAACTCCTAGCCGGGAATCGAGCCGGTTGATTTTGAAAAAATAATGCTGTGTTAATAGTGTCGCTGAAAATGAATAAACGGTGGAAAGTAACTTCAAACGGCAAACTAAAGGAAATTGCTCTTTGTTTAAATTTTTGAAACCCTAACTAATAAATTGTTTAAACTTCCTATCTATTGGCGCTTTAAAATATAGGTGTTATTTTATTAGATTTGGGTCGGTTCGATTCCCGAGTGTGGTTTTTTGATTCCCAATCGATGTTTTTTATTAAATCTTTGTATCTATCATGTTTTTCTTATATCTATTTGAAAATAAATTAATGTTTATTTTCGGTAAAATGCCATCATGAACATTTAGTATCCTAAATGTTCATGATGGCATTCCCTTTAACCTCCAAGTTGTATCGAATCTACATAAGTCCGAAAATATAACACCTATACTTTATCAAAAAATTCAAATAAAAAATTATGTTATTGGTATTATGAGTTTGGAAACATAGCAGGTACGCGACTTGGTAAAAAAATATATAAGTAGGTACAAGTATTAATTAACACTATATAGTCTGAATAACGTTGACAAAATAGGTATGTACCTATATTAGAAGGAACACTGTGTTGATGTTGTTTTGGGTGCAGCCGCAGTGGATTATGGCAATAATAAACGAAATGGTACAATTATAACGTGTTTTATTCTCTAATAAAAATGTATTTCATCAAGTTGTTTTGATCGATTTGACACAATATGATAATTTACTTTTTTCTTCGAAAGATATTGAAGATTACCTTTTTCTAACATGTCTGAGTTTCTTCAACATAAGGATCCATTATTTCACGGCGTCTAAATATTTAATTTTATAACGGTGTATTAGGTTTGCCAAACATCGATACCTCCTTGGTATCTTAGTGTATAACCACGGAAGAAATAATAATACCATAATCATAAAAGGGCTCTATCACAGACGATATAAGCAGTCAATAAACAAATAAAAAACTCTATTTGTATTACACCAAGAAGCAAAGATATCCACACCATTATTCATTTAGATTATTTAAGGAAGTGCTTTACATCTATGTTCTCCCCTAATGACTTCCATCGTGTAATTTTGCCAATGATTTCCAAGACGTTAGCAGCGCCAACTGTGTTAAATAGCGAAACTATTTTTTTATGCAGAGTTTTGATACTAAAAAAATATAATTTTCTTCTCGGACATGTAATCTCTAAAGTTAGACGTTGATACAGCAAAATTTATACATAAATAAGTTCCAAATGTTTTCCGATTATCGCAAAATGCAAATTTTCAAAGCTAGCGACTATAATATTTACGTAATTAATTAAAAACCATGATTTTGCGACACAAGCGCCATCTCTTGCAATTAGTTTCCATACCCGAGCTGAGGAATCACCTTAAAACAAAAAATCTTTGTCTAAACTGTTTTAGCTCAATACATAAATTGAATAACTGCAAGTCAAAGTTCTCTTGTCGTAAGTGTTCGGGAAACCACCATACATTGTTGCACTTTGGTAACAGTGGCGCCACCGTCTCGTGCGCCGCTCCACATAATATACCTAACTCGTTTGCGCCCGCGTCGGTGAACGTGACTCATACCGCACCCGCATCCACTGCCGCTGTGACTAGCACAGAGTCGAGCGCAGTTTCGTTGTGTGCCGTCGATGGACACGCCACCTCGAGCCCCGTCACCCCTTCAGGAAATAGAACCGTGCTATTGGGCACTGCGCTTTGTAACGTCGTAGATTCGCGCGGGAATATTCGAACATTGCGTGTTTTAGTCGATAGTGCCTCACAACGGGACATTATTACCACAGCCTGTTGTGATGCATTACAATTAAATATATCCCCGCCTACTATTACACACGTCGCCGGACTAGGTGACATCGCTAACCCCATAGAGGGCACCACCTGTCTAACCCTTCGCTCTCGTTTAAACGACGCAATTCGCTTCACTATTCGACCGTTCGTAGTAAATCGTATTACGAACAAGCTACCTAGCAGTCGTGTCGATACCTCCCGCCTCGATTACTTGGAAAACATACCACTCGCTGATGCAGAATACCATCAGCCCTCTGACGTCGACATGATCCTAGGTGCTGAGTTATACGCTCGCATACTTCGTGGTAGCATCGTTACTCGCTCACCCGGCGAGCCCATCGCGATTGAAACCCTGCTGGGGTATTTGGTCGTCGGTGAAGCTCCAGTGGTAAAATCCACCACTAAAAATATGGTTCGTGGTTTTTGTACCACCGCAACCGACGATACCGCACCGCAATTATCATCGTTATTTCGTCGTAAATTTAATTGATTGTAATATTTCGATATAGGTACATGGGTATATATAGTACTTAGCTAAGATTAGGTATTTACATGTTCTCTTCCTAGCAAACAAATAGATAAAAATATGACTATATAGGTATTTGTTTAACCGCGTATAATTTTATTTTCGTAATAACTACGAGTATAGGTAGGTAGGCATTAGGTATTGATATCTATCGCGTTTATGGATGAAAGTGTCTGCTTACACTTCGTTTATTTAATAATCCATAACGCCTGAATTTAATTTTGTAATAGGTTTGCTAATTAATATTTTTATAACAATGTTGTGTTGTTATTTATAATGTTTTGGTAAAATCTTCTTGGCTTCTTTACTGCTTCTACTCATCGGACTAGCTTCGACGGCCGAGCCATCGTTAGCGTTCTGATGCGTCAGAAAGCACTTGTAAGGAATTTCCCACTTTAATAACTCTTTAATTTTGCTTTTTATAAATAATAAAATATTTTTTGTCGCCGTTGTCGATATTGTTTTGTAGATTCAGACAAAACCGAGCTCTTAAATCGTAACTACGCCGTAGTTTTTCGATGTAGATTTCGATTGATTCGCGTCAGTCTTCTTTTCCACATAGTCGCGATTTTTTATGCTTTAACAGCACACTGTTAGTTGTTTATATCGTTTCTATTAAATTATTATCATTTCGTTACATTATTATCGTCATAACCGCTTTTATTCGTTGTAACCGCTATTATTCGTCGTAATCGTAAACGCTATTATTCGTCATAACCGCTACTATTCATCGTAACCGCTAATATTTGTTGTAACCGCTATAATATCACTATTGTTGTCTATAAATTTTCTAGTTCGGGTGATATTTCGCTATCACTTTTGTATAATTTGCTATTTCGTGTATAATTTCGCCTTAACTTTCGTGTATATTTGCTATTTCGTATATAATTACGCAATTATTTTTGTATAAGTTATATATTTCGTTATTAATTTTGTTATTGTTTTCATATAAATTTAATATTGTGTATTAATTCGCTTATTATAGTATAAATTTGTCATTTCGTGTATAATTTCACTATTATTATCGTTTAAATTTGGTATTTCGTATATAAAGCCTATTATTTTCGTATAATTTTAAAATTTCGTATACAATTTTGATATTATTTTCTTATACATTTTATATTTGTGTATTATTTCGCCACTATCTTTTGTTAATATTTCGCTTTTGAACTGGGTCAGTTCAAGCGGGGGGGCGCTTTGCGGTAATGCTGGTAAATTAAGTCGTATCCATTTATATACTGATATTTATAATATGTAATTTGCCCGTGTTATACCTTACCCCAGCTATCCTTTTCTTTCTTGATCACTCACCCATATACCTTACCCTTTCCTACACCTATCATTGGTCATTTTTCGCTCGGTACCGATGAGTGGATGGGAGAAAAGAACGAGTCGTTAATGAGTTCGTGACGCAAACAGTAGTGTAGGCCAAAATAATCTCGTTTCGATATATAATCGCCGCTTTCGTTCTGTACTACTGCTCCGAACTCCCACTATACCCGCACGCGAGATAAATCGGAGAACTCGCCAAACCGCGTCCCCAAGAGCAATCGCTCGTGCCTGGACCATGCTGATACCGCCATAACAAGGATTTAAACCCTGGACGTGCCTGGAGTGTTGAATACCGAGGTAGGTCCTTTCTTTCATCTCCTTAACCTTATTATATATTGTTTGTATCAGTGCATCTTTAGGTACGACCTATATATCTACCACAGCACCCGTAACTCGATTTATACAGTCCACTTACGCGCAACCAATATCTATGCTTTAGATTGAAATTTGGATTTCAAAATTTCTTTGCTACTCGGTTAGTAGTGTTGTAGTGGGTGCTTATCGATATAACTTATTTAAAGAAAAGAAGGAACCGTTTCGGCAGTTATACAAAATTATATACTTACATATTTTTTTAAATATTTATTCATATTGTATCACATATAATTTTTTAATAGTGTGGGCTTAGAATAATAAAATGTACGTGTAAACTCTTTATAACGATAAACTCCCTATACGTAGAAGTGAGCACAATTTGGTTGGTTTACCTTAAAACACATACATAAAAAAATCTTAATAGCGCAGCAGCCATTCTCTATTACGAAGAATTGTGTTCATATTTACTGTGTCTAAAACTTTAAAAAACAGTTGTTTGTAAAAAGAAATTGAAAATAATAGTTTATAAAATTAAATAATCAATATTTAGTAGGCTACCATTGTTACAATTACTTACCATTGCCATTACTTACCATTTACCATATTGTTACAATGAGCGGTTTATATATAATTTCATTAAAATCATTGAAAAGTCATCAAAAAAAACTTAACCAACTTTCTAACCTTCATTTAAAATATTTTTAGGTTTCCCAAAGACAAGGCCACAGTCAAAGAGAAATGGATTGATGCTACAGGTAGAATTAATTGCCAACAACGATGCCAACAAAGTCAAGCACCATGTTACCATATTGTGTGAAATATACTAAGAACACAACTCTATTTGTTTTATTGTAAATTGAACCGGCCGCCTAATGCAAAATACTTTTTATAAATAACTTTTTTGCTCTAACACAATGTAGAGCAAAAAAGTTGCACATTGATAAATTTTCATGCATCCTGCCGATAACAATTTTACAAATCAATGGGCTTCCGAAAAGATTTCCTTTCTTGTGAATATACCTAAATTAAAGAAAGAAAAGAAAGAGAAAAGAAAGAAAGAAAAACTTTATTTTCGCTTACAACACAATTAATAGAATATATTCAAATATAATTACAAACATTAAAATATGATTTTTTTTTTACCAGGAGTGTGTTGCGATTAAAAGGTAATCAGCTCAGTATAAGCTACATCGTTCTAGGATGAAGCACTGATTTTCAGCTGACGCCTGTGTTAGAGTTATACAGAATTACTCAATGTTTACTTATAATTACAAATGTATACAATTTTAAGCAATTTTACAGGGGACGACAAAATTTTACATACAGATTCACAACTAACACTATCTAAATATAATATAATAATACAATGAAGAATAAATAATACCATCACGGTAATGACAAAATTGGTTATACACCAAAGTCATACATTATATAGGTACTGTAACATAATATACGTGTAGGCAGGTTTAAATCAGAATAAAACAACATTTAATTATTATATTTTTTAAATAAAAAAAATGGTTTCTGAGATATATATTTAATTAAGACTCGTCACGTAAAATGCACAAACGAAATTGGGGTCTGTACCATTGCGACTAAAAACTCTTTTTTTTTTAAATAACGATAAAAAATATTTTTATAAAATAATGTAATTCCAGGCAAAAATAATTTCTTCATTTTGCCTAATTTCTTTATTTTTATTACAAAAATACTAGTTATATTAAGATTGCGTCCCAAAGTTTTGTTTCGTGCTCACGTCAAGACAACGTAACCCAACTCAACTTAAAAAAATATACTTATCTCAAAAAACAGTTTTTTAAGCCTTTATATTTTCTAAAAGTTTTATAGCTATGTTTTCTGAAAAGTTTTCCCTTCCATCTGCGTTTAAATACAGAGCACATTTATATTTAAAAAAAGCATCGATATCGATACTTTAAATATTTTATTATGTCGCCGCGTTTGAATTATTATATTTTTATGCAAGGAAAGTTCTAGAATAAACTAAAATACTTTTTTTATATTAAAGATAATATGCCTTATGTCGACTGAACAAAACATTTATTCGAATGTTGTAGTAATAACGCCATCTGTGTTGGAATAGCAGAACCTTTTATAGGAGGTTCTTACTACTTTATGATAGATGGCATGATTATTTTTTTATATGAATTTAAATCTAATTATTCGGAGAATAGTGTTTAAAATATATAAGAATATAAATTTCCCTTCGTCTGGGTAGTAGCATTTGTTATCCTCATAAACGCATTTGTGGCATGTTTTTTGACAGAAATGGCCACCATCATCTTAGCTACTTAAAAAGCAGTCGTATTCCCAGACAACTGGTAATAGAAATATTAGGTGCTTGGTGTTTAGAATCAAAAAAATTGAGAAACTAGGAAAAAATTGGTAGAAGTTTTTTATCCTTTATAATTATTTTGTACAATTTATTATTAATATTATTGCCATAAAGTAAATGGTTTTAGATTTATAAGACTCAAAAGGAAGTCTTTTCTCGCACTTTTGCTAGTAATTTCGTAATTTAAGGTTTTTAAAAGTTTAGATCTATCTAAATACTGAAAACGAAAAAATATAACTAATATAGTTTACTAAGAGCACATTTCTAATGTGGTTTTTTAATAACGGAATAAGGATGAAGAATTTATATTTTAAAATATTGTCATAGTATGTTGTAGTAAAATTTTAATAAATTAATAAAAATAATGTAATTAAGAAATATATTTAAATAATATATAACCCATCATTTATCTTAGTTAGTTTCTAAAAATTAAATCATTCATTTCATTAATAATAATTAAGAATATAATTATAAATATAATAATATAATATAATATATAATAGGTAACAAAAATGTATTTAATAATTTTAATACTGTAATATTTTGGGTATATTATATCGGCATGCCCATTTTGGTGTCTACTTTTAAGTAACGCTTCGCGACGCTTCTCTACTTTCTAGATTTTTTTGCAAGCAGACAATTCTTCAATTGCGCTTTATACAGGGTGAATTTGAATGGGTGTACTTTGGGCTAATATGTTCTACTGGTCAATACGAACAACTTTTCCCATGGAACCATGTGTCGCAAATGAAAAAAAAAATGGCTTCCCCATACAAATTGGTCATTTTAACTTTACTAGTTTGTATGGAGAAAGCAATTTTTATTTTTCATTTGCGACACTTGGTTCCATGGGAATAGTTGTTTGTATGGATCAGTAGAAAATCATATCAGCCCAAAGTACACCCATTTAAATTCACCATGTATAAATGCTTATATTTTTATAAACTAGAATAGTACTGCTTTATTAGCATATTTTTTGTTGAGATAAATGATGGATATAAAAAGTTGTACCCGTTATTAAAAGAAAATATTAGTTAAAAAAATCTTGTTACCAAAAGTAATAAGATTTGCTTGACTTAAAAAGAAGCACTTTTTTGTCCTGACTAGAAGTAGGTAGTTTTCTTTGAGGACAGGATACAGGC
Source organism: Monopis laevigella (assembly GCA_947458855.1). Lineage (NCBI taxonomy): Eukaryota > Metazoa > Arthropoda > Insecta > Lepidoptera > Tineidae > Monopis > Monopis laevigella. Next base: position 26,454,817 of record OX381578.1, read on the forward strand.
GGTTTTTTTTTGGAAAACGATAAATAAATATTAGGATACTAGGATCAATTGGGAACTGAATGCTATTGAAAAAAATTTTAGAACGGCAGCTTGGGGAACGGATACATAATATTGGAAATTAGAAACTTTTCAAAAGGATTTAATAAAAACGAAAGTTTTAAAACGTAACAAAGAACATTTATTAACTAACATACATTGGTCAGCCAATTAGTTTCTGTTAAGTTACTGGATGTAGAGCAAAATGAACTTGCCACCGGTGTGGTAGCCGAGAATGCTATTATCCTCAGTTCACCGGCTGCTGAAAATTGCAAAGCATTGCTAAGTCTTAACCCACTTGAAGTGTATCCCGGGGTCTGGACTTCCCCTGTAATAGGATTAAATGACCCACAACGGGACTTGGCGAGTATACACGAAGTTACATTGGTAAAAAATCTCACGTTATCATCGTCCATACTTATATCTACTCCGGTTCTTGCTTCCCTACTACATTGAGTTATCTAAAAATACAAGTAAAATTGAAAAAAATATTAGTAAGGAAATTTATGTGAGTTTAAATCATGAAGGTAAAAACCGTGCCCGTCCACGCGCCGCTAACGCGATTTTTAGCTTCATGGTTTAAATACTATAAAATCACCTACCAAATTCAGTGAATTGGTTCTTCTTAAACAACGAACAAAATCGCAATATCCCATGTAACATCCAGACGGTTGTACGTTTAAAGCAGATGTCGATAGTGCCTGAAATAATAGGTCTCGTTTATATTTAAAAAAACTTTATAGGACTGACTGAACCACTCCACTATATCCCACTCTCTGTAATAGCCATCGAATACAGGTGCGACGGCTATCACACGAGCGGGAATTAAACCCACGACCACCAAATACATTGCCAAAGGCGCAATCACAGGACCACTTTAGGTGGGAGGCAGGTCTCTGTAACTTTATTAGGCCGACCGACTGGTCTCGTTACCAAAAACCGTCAAGTGAAAAAAATAGCAAATAGATTAAATCTCTACACTAATTATGTCGTATTATTGACAGATCTTATGTAGGTAATATATTCTGTGACAATTTAACTAAAGGGCAATTGAATATTAATAAATAAATAACTTTACCATTAGAGCTGAAGCGCAGGCTGCGTAACTTGTATTTGCTAAATATTGCAGAGCACATAGACTCAAAGCACTCAGTTCTTGGGGGCCCTAAAAATAAGTATAAGTATGACATTTTTTTTCTACATAAAAATATGTAGGTACATAAAAATATGTAGGTACATAAAAAATTAACCTTAAAAAGGTAGTAATAAAAATAATATATGCTATCTAAACGGGTCTGTGTGCCTGCATAGCACTGCATGTGCCTACTACTCGTAGAAGACATAATATGAAGCTGTGTGTGGCTGGCCGCAGCTTCGGCTTCATGGAAAGTGCCTATACTATGGTATGGGCACAAGTATAGTAAGAAGATACCATCACCGCTGCCCGAGTTCTACTATTGGTTCCTTACTCTGTGGTTTCATACACTATATGTAAATTTTATAATTTCGCGAAGTTTGGATATTTTTTTGGGACTTACTGAAATTAGACACACTGAATTTGGAAATTATTAACTTCAGTCCTTAAATTTGCACTTACCTGTCTATTAATAATGAAGAGTCCTATGTTTGAAATCAAATAATATGGTGCCTAACTGCTACGAATAATACCTCAGAAACATGAAGGTATAATATAATTTATTATGGCTTTAGGTATATAGGTACATACCTCTGGTAAGGCAGTAACTCTGGAGAAACAAGTAATACACCCATCTCTTGCTGTTACGTTACTAGGCTGTGCTGTACTGCAGACCAGATTTAGTAAATTTTGTAATTGTATTCTAAAAATAATAATTTGTTAGATACATACACTTTTTGTTAGATACATACACTTTTTTTTAAATCACACTAAATTTGGGAATTTTAAGCACCTAACATGAATATATTTTAAAAGGGAAACCAGGTACAAGTATTATTTCTTGTGCCTATACATATATATGTATATAGCTATCGGAGACGGAGAGCGGAACTCGTTATAAGCCAATTGTGTTTCTTACACTGATAATGAAAATAAAAATCATGTCATCATTAGGTACATTATAAAAGCGATAAAAAATACTAACAAAAATTAAAACCGACTTTATAATATTTTCACACATGATCACAGCCTAAGCTCTAGGCTTGTGCTATATGTGTACCAAACTTTGAGCGCCTAGTTAGGTACGATTTCGAATATAAACACAGAAGAAATAATAGTAGGTACATGTAAGTAGTAGTAGTGTATTTTTAATATTTTATTTAGTTTCATACTTATTTTGCAATATAACAAAAACTACTTCAGTTGTCTGCTGTAAACAAAATTATTTAGTTATATTTTAATAGTAAGTAGATAAATACCAATTTTATAATAAAGTGGCTGGTTGAGACATGGCGCGCATAAATATTTTTTACCGCTATCATCATTTTGGGCTGATTTTCAATCGACAGATAAAGTTATTCACAGATAATTTGTATGGCGAATAAATAAATTTTACAGTTCTTCATACAAGTTAACTGTCAAGTATAAATCAGCCCTAAAGGTTTCATTCACGGGCACTCCATTTGGATTCGCTCCACGCCAAAAGAGCAATAACTTGTCGTGAATGTCATAAACCGCTTGGATTGTGTGGCCGCCGTGCTATGCTAATTTGGGGTGTTGATTGGAGTGGAGCGAATCCAAATGAAGAGCCGGTGAATGGGGACCTTAAAAGTTTCGACATGGCTCAATAGAAAAGAAATATATAAAATTTTGACAGCAGAGAAAATCTTTTCCCGGGATGAAAAGTCTTAACTCTGTGTGAAAAGTACTCTATTCATAAGTAATAATTTAACCCAAATGTATAAATAAAAACTTTTAAAAATAAACTTTTGTTATACTAGGTATAGGTAGATATATTATATATAGCCACCAATATATTCTTGGCTAGGCGTTCCGACAAAAAATGTAGAATACAAAAGAACTTAATAATCTTGTTTTATGTACTTTGTTTACAATTGTTTACAAATTATTATTACATAATATAATATATAGGTAAATACAGTAGTACACGCACCCGTTTGATGGACATAAAGCTGCAAGTTTTTGCGACTTCCATTGAATTATTTTATTTTTAACGTCACTAAAATCAAAGAGTCCATTTGTAAATGCTCCTGTAACCTAAAAAAACAATAAAAAAGTAAGAAGTTATAAATACCTACTATTTAAGTAGTAATAAGTACTTACCCTACTTAAGAGACTACTTCTAGATATATTGCAATAAAATATAAAAAGTTTTCTATCTCGTGCTGAAAGTGAGTACCTAGATATGTTGTAAGGTTGAAAGTGAAACATATTAATTACTTATAGGCTGACCTCACTAAAATTCGGTACTTGATCCTTCCATTGCATAATGCTATTCTTCACTTCAGTTAGATCAAAAAAAGTACAATCAACCCCGATCTGTAGAAAAAATATTGACGAAATCGTAAAACATTTGGGACGAGAACTCACTTAACCTCTAGTTCTCTTTTGCATTTAACTTTCAATACAATGCATACTTTAGCCACCAATTGTAAAAAAAATCACATCTTAAAACGAATATATATTTAGCTACCTCCCCCACCCCACTTCCAGAACTAAGTTCTCGATCAATAATCCCGGAAGCCCCGCGAAAATGCAAAGGATGCTGGGTGTCCTCCATTCGTGGCTCAACAAGTGGCGGCTTAACGTGGGAAAAATAGCAGCACTTGTGACGACACGCCGCCGATGCCCACCACCGCTAAAACTTCGGCGACATCAGGTCATATGGGCCGACACTGACAAATACATGGGGTGTGTCATCGACAGGCCCCTACGCATTGGGCGCTATGATCGAGGCCAACCTTAGTCAAATACCAAGCCAAAGCCGCCCGGTCTATGCTCCGGCCGGTACTTAGATCATCTCTACCACTCCGGGTAAAAGTGTTGGTCTATACAAGACCTCACATGTTTCAGGACCATCTACGCAGCCCCAGCATGGCATCATCACTTGTCGGCCACAAACAAGACACGGGTCCGGCGTCAGCAGAATGTCTCTCTCTCCGTATGGCGTCCGGCCGCGGCGCTCCGTGGTTTGTGCGCAATTCCACGATTAGCGGCGACAAAGGGGGGATCTTTCAATGCGTTTATTGAACGGCTCTCTCAACGCATGTCTGAGCCGACAACGGACCCCACCACGACCATTTTCATGGCCTCGGAACATGATCAATATTTTTTGACAACTACTTATTAGGTTTAAGAGCTACGAGTATATCACAACACCTACAGTTTCAGGCGCCTGCAAAGGCGATACATAACACGGATCCTTTGACCTCCCATAAATACGTCACTGCTAAGTAAAGTATGTACCTACCTAAAAATACATATTAAAAATATACATACATACATATCATCACGGGTGCCTTACGGTGCCCGAGACCGCCTAGACGGCCTCAGGGTACCCAGCAAAGGAGTTTTTAATCCCACCTCGTCGTAGCCGATGGTATGAACCTACACCGAACAAGTGGCTAGCTCGTCGCGATATTTTGAATAGACTCAATAACCCATCTATAAACAGTTTCACAAGTTGGTATGGTAAAACCGAGACTGACAGCTTAACGTGCTCTCCGAAGCACTAATAAATTAAAAATATAGATGCGTATTAACACATCTAATTAGTAACACTTACAAAAAAGCTTATAAATAAAACCCCGTAATGTATATTCACCATAATAAAATAATTAAAAATATTGTTGACTAGTTTATGTCTTTATTTAATGGTTTTTGTAAAATGTACCTATGCTAGCCGAAAGCAACTCAAATGAATAAATGGACGCACAAATATTGTACGCAGGCCCGTTACAACTTTCGCTATAATAATACATAGATTTTGTGATAAATTAAACTCAAATATCACAATAAAATAACGCAAACGTAGGTATTAGGCGACAATTATTTATAATTTATAGCTTCCAATCCACACTTTGTATTCATTCATAACCATAAAGCGGAAACATAACACAGTAAAATAGTAATTCTATACCTACATCTATAAACACATAATACTTATGTATAATGTATATATATAAATTATGTATGTAAACCTACCAACCTACATATTATCGAGGACCAAAAAATGAATGAACAATTTGATACGGAATACTAGAATATTATTTTTAGATCTAATTTAGAAATTATGAATTGATATTTTGCGATCACGACCTTTTCTGTTAAACTTTAGCTTTGTATCAAAACCGAAATTATGACCGTTTTAGTTCGAATGGGTATTTGTCAAATAAAACTAAACAACTGCCAAAATTACAGACGAATTAAAGTTACTCTTGTACTAACTTTTACAAGTAAAATTCTTCTTTAACATTAATAGCGAAATTTTCGAAGTTTAATTATTACAATAATAGTAAAACCGTCAAGTGACCCAATCATGTTTCGGTTTTAGTCTGTGGGTTCTACGCTTTTTCAGATACTACTGCATATATTCTCGTCGAGGTAGTAGTATCCTTTCATGGTGCGGTTACGAAACGGGAGATTGATTTGACGATAAAACAGTGACTCGTAATGCAAATAAGTACGTCTTTGTCGCCGCCCATTCCGTATTTGCACAATTTAGCCGGCATAGTGCAAGCGATCAATATTGTTAAACAACAACGTATTGATCGGCTAATAATAATAGGGAATATGCATGTAACGCCAATTATTATTATTTTAATATATACCTAATGTTCCTTTTATGTCTGAACATATTTACAGTAATCTATTTTATTTTGATTGGCTATTTTTTTATAAATACGATTTTAAAAAATCATTTTTTTGTAGAAACGGAACGCATTTCTAAATGCTCCGACATTAGCAAACACTTCATGTGACGTCATTCGTGCACAAACAAATGTCAACGTGTGTTCTGGGGGTTACCAAAGAACACGATCGCCAATCGAATCGAAATACCCATCGCAAACCAAATGTATGAAACTGATGTTTATTTTCGATCGGATTCTACCCACAGACAATATTTATTTGTTTATTAAAAAGAAAACATACAGTTACAATTAGATAAATAAAATACAAAACAATCAATAACTCATATTCCAGTTCGGTTTTCAATGTATATATAATACTAGCGACCCGCCCCGGCTTCGCACGGGTGCAATGCTGATACTAAATACACTACAGAAAAACTGTGAACGTTGTATATAAAAACATAGCGGCCCGCTCCGGCTTCGCACGCTATTTATAGGCACGCTCTTGCCGCACCGGGCGGCCGGCCGGTGCCGCCGCAAACGCTACGTCCCGCAATTTTTAAATCTGTAATATCTTCGAAAATATTCACTTAAATCATACGGTGTAAAGGGCCATATAGATCTATATTAAATGAACAATGTATTCAAGGTATTTAATTGGTTAAGGATTAATGCTGTATTGGTTAAAATCGCTTCGAAAATTAGCCATTATTTGTCGTAAAAAGTAAATGACAAAAAAAAGTTATTGTGGGTTATCCATAAGAGATAGACATATACCATCACGGACTTTTCTGTAGACCTTTTCAATGTGTACAATACTTAGTACATTATTTTGATAAAACTCGTAGGGTTCAGCATGCGTTTGCAATGTAAGCGGAAAAAATGTAATTATTTACGACATCACATTAGAAACCTCAAAAATAACAGTACTTCTCCACTATTTAATGGATGTTATTATACATATAAACCTTCCTCTTGAATCACTCTATCTATTAAAAAAAACCGCATCATAATCCGTTGCGTAGTTTCAAAGATTTAAGCATACAAAGGGACATAGGGACAGAGAAAGCGACTTTGTTTTATACTATGTAGTGATGATTTACGAATAGTTTGTCGATCCGATCGCTACGAGGTTTCTATTAGAAAATAAAGGTGATGGTCGAAAGTGTTTAATTACACATATTATTTTTCTTGCTTATTTAAATGAAAAATATTATACAATAATTTTTGGCCCGCCTCTGATTGCGATAGGTAATATATAAAAGTTTACTGTGTTTGTTTTAGTGGTAAATCGAAATTCATCTAAGTATACTAATATTATAAAGAGGAAAGATTTGTATTTTTGTATGTTTGTAATGAATAAACTCAAAAACTACTGGACCGATTGCATTGCAATAATTTTTTCACCATTAGAAAGCTGCATTATTCAGAAGTAACATAGGCTATATAATATCACGCTAGGTCCTATAGTTGTGGAGCAGTAACCAAAAATGTTTTAAAAACGGGGGAAAAGTATCGTTTCTGAGGCCTTCCGTGGCGTGCGCTGATCTTAAGTCCCCCCGTGCGAAGCCGGGACGGGCCGCTAGTACCTTATATATGTATTGCAATGGGCATCCCGCATACTATACAATAAATTTTGGCGCGCCTGATATCTCTAATTACGATAATATATAAAAGTTTACTGTGTTTGTTTTAGTCACAGAGCACGGAATCGCCGCGCGCTGCCCACTCCTAGAGACGGTTAATAATAATAGTCGTGGCAAAGAAATGCGTTGCGCGCACATATGAGCGCAATCGGCCGCCAGTTGCTCTTCGTACGTTGCGGAATAAACATTAATATTAAATCGTTATAAATGCCTCATTGCGCTGTGATTTGGTGTAAGAATCAAAGTAAAAACATCAACAAACAAAATTCTGACGTATCATATCACAAGTAAGTATATAATGTTAACTTTTACCTTTTTTAAAAATGTGAGTCGATGTATGTTGGAACGCAAAACCTTAGCCGTGCGAAAGCCGCGAGTCATTAGTGAATGCAATAGTGAGGGGACGCACGCGTTGATTGGCGTCATGTCGATAATGCAAGTTAGCGTATCCATAGAGTACCAATATATTTTAATTGTCATTGTGAAGTTGTTATTTTTATAGTATCTTGTGTATTATTACATGTGGCTTCAAAAAAAACATTTAATGACTAGCCACTTCGCATAAGGTGACACTACCTGTTTGTCTGTCCGCAGGAATATCTTAAAACCTACTGATTTTAGATATCTTCAACACTTCATAGTTTAATATTTTCAGATAAATGGAAAAGATTCACCTGTAAAAGAAGCTAATGAAGCTTTTGAAGATAATAAAAAATCTTCTCGTAGTTCTCCGCAAGCCCGACCCGAAGCGACTGATTTACCACATATACTGGACACACCTCGAAGACGTAAATTAAAATTGTTTGTGATAAGGGCTCAGCATACCATTAAAAGGCAAAGTCTTAACGTAAAGCGACTCCAAGAAACCAATAGAAGATTATCAAAAAAAAATGCTAAAATGGAAAGTATTATAAAATATCTACGAGAGCGATCTGCTATAAATATTATCTATATCTATGATCTGGATTAACATACCCTTCTAAATATATTATTACGGTTTGTAAGAAAGTAGAAATAGTAATTAAAAATATCCTCTATAGTGGGTACTTTAACTCGCATATAACCACATATGCTTTGCATTTATGTCTGAAAATTAATTTATTTGAAAATTTATCGATAAATCAATTCGACCAAGAACCCATGAATAATCATCCAATTCATTTAATAAAAGCGAAAAAAAATTAGATATTAGACTCCACTATACCTTACAAAAAAAACGCAACTCAAATATTATATCAATACGAAGCCATTTTAATAATGAAATGAAATATTTATTCGCAACAATTCCGAGTTTACAAGATGGTACAATATAAAAAATGTGTCTACAGAATTAGCCCATCATGCATGCAAAACAGTGTGGTTAATAAATAATCAGTACATAATTTGACATAAATTTACAATTGTTTAATAAATTACTAAATACATAGTTTATTACAAACACCATAAGATAGAAGAATATTAGCATTTGGTAATTCCCTAAAAAAAATGGGTAATTTGTTATATTCATATTCATATTTATTAATTCACCATTCAATACATTTCTGCACACTCGGTTTTGTCAATATATTTACAGTAACTATACACCTAGGTATATAAAATAATAATAATAAACTACATTTGTAACTATTCCATAAGTAATTGAATGAGTCTTGGTTGGACAGCCATAACTATTGGTAATGAAAGCAAAGAGATCCACATCATTTCACATTAAATAATACAAAATACGTAAATGAAAGCAGCTGTAAAGGTATGACACTTGTCACTGTAGGTAATAAATTACACAATAAACACAATATATTATTAATAGAACAAATAAACAATGTCAAGTAAGTATAAATAATACAATGTCAAAATTAATAAAATAAAGTACTGTATGTCATGCAATTAATTATAATTAATACAGTTGTTGAACAGATTTAATATTAAAATAATAGCAATAAATAATGTCAGTAAGAAATAAATAAATAAATGGCTGTAAAAGGGCCAAGTCATTTGATTACTAAAAATACTATAAAATAAAATATATAATTGAATAATATTAATAATTTTATTAATAATTAAGAATAATAATTATTTTATTTATCAGCTGTAAGAGGGCTTTGTCACTTATTACACTAAATAATATAATGTTATATTATAATAGACATACATAGTGAATTTTAACAATACACATTTAAACAACAAACATACATAAATCATCATACTTTAAAATTTCTTCCATAGAATAGTAACATTTTTCTACCAAAAGGTTTTTTATTTTACCTTTGAACTCCATGTATTCAAGGTTTTGCAACTCTTCGGGCAATTTATTATAAAGTTTTATACAGTTACATAAAAAGCTTTTGGAGAATTTGTTAAGTCTGTGCTTGGGTATTGGAATACATGGCTTTCGTCGGGAATTAGGTCTTTCTGGCCTTACCGGGTAATACTGTATATTTTCTTTAATATATAATAAACAAAGCAGTACGTAGTTACTACAGAGTGTCATTATTTTTAAATCTTTAAAAGCATATTAAAAGCAATATAATTTTGTACACATATTAACTTAAGAGTTTTTTTCAAATACTCTACTCTTGAAAATGTATTATTTTTGGGGCAATGATGAATTGCGATGGACTTTGTAAATAATATGTATATTGTATTTACATTAAAGTTTTCATTTCTTCGGCTATGTGACAATAACAATAAAGTGAGTTTTTATATAACATAGCTTGTTTTATTTTGAAGTGGTTATTTTTATTAGAAATCGCCGCTTTCGGAACCAGTTTCGGAATTACATCTTCAGTATCGAAAATCAGTTCCGGGATTGTAAATCATTAGATATTGCATGCCCTAATTAGATTACCCAAAAACGCAATTGAAATATATAAATACAAGTCTATCAAATAAAAATTTATAAATATTTGATCAAAATATTATATAGTCTGGGTCTAACTCACTTATTTTGCCAAATTGAAAAATTATTAGTGTCACTTAACTTCGTCTACTTAAAAATCCGAGTGTTTTAATAATTAATTGGCAGACTTTTTATATATTTCTGCTCATAAAAAATAATGTCGATAAAAAAAATATCGACCCAGCCACAGCACTCCAAGACGTCATCTGTGTAGTAGTGTGCGTATAGGTGTAAGTTAAAGGCAACGCCCACCCCCACGCTTGGTTTGTATGAAATATGTTGAACATGCCGTCTCTAGTAGCGGCGCGCGTGGATTCCGTGCTCTGTGGTTTTAGTGGTAAATCGAAATGCATACCCTAAATATGTATTGGGCTGCCCGCAATGAAAATCGGCAAGAGAAAAGGCGGCAAAATCGTTCTTCGTTCGCGCCGACAATTTATGCGAAGAAGAGTTTATTCGCCAAAACAGATTGAACAAGATGTCTTTTGTAAATTTATGTAATGATTTGCAGTTACTAGGAAACTTAAAAGTTTAAAAGGCACTTCCGAATTACCCATTCACTTATAGATGCAAAGGGCATAAGCTTAAGTTAAATTTACATAATTATTGATAACTATATGAGAATGTAAATTCTAATTAATATTTTTATTTTATATTATTGCAGGTCATTTGTGCCCTTTCATTTTTTACATCTGGGTCACATCAAAGGGCTGAATTGCTACCTCTCACAACAAACCACAAGCTTCTGTATTTATTTATTTATTTATTTCCAGAAAACTGTCAGCTATTTAATACAAATACATATTGTCTTATAGAGTAACTTAAAAGCTATTGATAAGTTTTCACTGTTAAGTAACTGTGAACTCTTAAATTTGATATTAAACACACTTATTACAAAGAACACACACAAATGAAGACAATACAAGCTTATACATATGCGTACACTGTTACATGTAAGTATTTAACCCTATACTGTGTCACCCGATGGTATGGCAGGTAGCGCTGTCATCAGTCTACGCAATGCCACAACGCTAATAGAGAACACGTCCATCTTATGAGTGTTCACAAATGAATTAAGATATCTACAGATACGTACAAGATAAGAGTTTTGTCTGTAATTAGAGTTAATAATAGGTATATGGAAAATGCTCGGATTACGAGCACCAATTCTTGGAGCTTGAAACCCTATTTTTTCTAATAGTTCAGGGCAATCAATAACGCCTTTCATGACTTTCAGAAAATAGATACAATCAGTAATGGTTCTACGAGTTTCAAGCGGTAAAAGATGTTGGTTAGAGCATCTATCAATATATTTGCTATGAGGTATTTTAAATTTAAATTCTAAATATCGAGTGAATTTCCTTTGTACACCTTCGATTCGATTTATATAAATTTTATATGACGGGTTCCATATCTGAGACGCGTATTCTAAATGACTGCGAACGTATGCACAGTATAATATTTTTATGGTTTTCATGCTACTGAATGGTTTACATGTTCTTAAAATAAAACCGAGGGATTTGTTCGCTTTCTTGACAATGCTATCCACGTGTAGGTCGAATATCAATTTCTCGTCATGGATTACACCCAGATCGTTCATATTATTGATTTTGCAGAGATGTAAATTATGAATAAAATAATTACCTTTAATTAATTTAGTTTTGCGTGTGAAGGACATGACATAACATTTAGATATATTAAGATCTAATTTATTCAGCAGACAATAATCTTCCAGCCGGCTCAAATCATCCTGAATGAGGTAAGTATCTTGGAGATTATTAACCGATTTATATATCTTCATATCATCAGCGAATAAAATGTATTTACAATTATGGAAACATTGATTAATATCTGATATGAAGATTATAAACAGCAAGGGCCCCAAGATGGACCCCTGTGGCACCCCTGATGGGACACCCATCCAGGAAGACGTGAACCCACTCAAAACCACCGCCTGACAACGATCCCTGATGTATGAGGAAAACCATCGGTAAAGATTTCCCCTACCAGCAGCACATAATTTTTCAAGCAATAAGTCATGATCAATGCGGTCAAAGGCTTTGCTATAATCAGTATAGACTGTGTCAATTTGATATCCTTGATCCATGTTAGCTGTTAGGTACTCGTTAAATAGAAGCAGATTCGACACGGTAGATCTACCTTTTAAGAAGCCATGCTGCTGAGAATCAAAGGCAATCCTCAATGTGTTGTATAACTGTATATAAACAATACGCTCGAATACCTTCGCAATAATACAGAGCTTCGAGATTGGTCGGTAATTAGTTACACAAGTCTTATTTCCTTTTTTGTAGATAGGAGTAATGAAGGCCGACTTCCATATAGCCGGCATAACACCCTCAAGGAGACTCCTTTTAAATAAAATAGAAATGGGAAATGACAGCTGATCTGCACACTCAATCAGAAATGTGGATGGCAAAGTATCAGGCCCTGCAGATTTATTGACATCCAATTTTAATATGCAACATCGGACTAGTTCCTGATTAATTTCTATGTCACCTATATCTGACACTGTACTCGATGAACTTGGAAGATAAGGTGACGAAGACGTCCGGGAATTATTTGTATTCAAAAAGGTGGAATGGAAATAGTCGGAAAAAAGCTCACTGATACCTTCACCGGAACTACTTGTAGCACCATTATACGACATAGCAGTGGGGATATTATTGGAGGAACGCAGGATTTTCATGTATGACCAAATAGCTTTGGGGTTACAAGATATTGAGTCTTCAATTTTACCAATGTAATTAATATAGTTTTGCTTTTCGATATATTTGGCTCGGTTGCTCGGTAAAATGAATGTTTGTTTATCCGAAATATTGCCATACGTTTTGAACTTTCGCCAAAATTTATATTTTTCCTTAAGTATTTTCTTTAAAGGCGGGCTATACCATGGAGGAAACTTTGAATTACTTATAAAGTGTTTTGTCGGTATATGTGCACTACGTAACTTATAAACCTTATCATAAAAGAATTGCACCGCTTCCTCAATAGTGCCTCTACTAAGATTTTCTACCCAATCAATCTCCGTAAGTTCTAATCGGAGCGATGTGTAATCCCCTTTACTGTACAAAAATACTTCACGAGGTAGGGTCACCAAACAGTCGGAATTTGAGTAAGATGCACTGACACAAATTGCTCTATGATATGGATCTTCGGGTACTAACGGATCTAAGCACTCCTCCACAGTAAGAACACTGTTGGAGAGTGCAAGGTCCAGTATTTTCCCATAAGTATTAGTAACATTATTAAACTGCTGGAGATTGCATATATTAAGGGTATCAATCAGGTCTATTGAAGTTGCACTGTTGAAGCTAGTTGGATGTAGTATTTCACCATCCAGATGCCAAGCAATTTCACTAAGATTAAAATCACCCAGTATTATAAATATGTCGTGTGGGTTGTCATTTACCAGATCAGTCAGACGCATGAAGTAGTCGGTAGCTTGCTCATGAAAGGATCGCATGTTACTCTGAGCACAAAGGTAAACTGAGCAAACGTGTATTTTAGAAATACTTTTATTGTGTTTTAGAGACAACGTAACCCAAATATCCTCCGCGCCCGACTGCCATGTTGTATTGATTTCTGATAACAGAGTTTTCCGTACGGCGATTAAAACACCACCACCACGCGACTGACCGGTCACGGCGTAGTCCCTGTCACGCCTCCACACGCAATAGCGATTATCAAACAATTCATCGTCATGTATGCTGTCCAGAAGCCATGTCTCAGTCAAGGTGATCACATCGTAGTCATTAAGTTGTAGGTTTCTGAAAAACACATTGGTCTTTGTCCTTAAACCACGCACATTCTGATAATAGATATTAATTGCATTATCCATAAGAGATATAGAGAGGTAGTATATAGATGCCCTAAATAGTGACCTAGTTGCGGATAAATGGATAAAGTTTCCTAGTACTCGACAAAGAGAGAGCTTATTAAACAGGGGTAATCGTATTGTATTAAGTATTTGGAGTTATTATGGACTTTGCTTGTAAATTCTTTAACTTGTAAAATGTTCATGCCCCTTAGAGTTGTAAGTTGAAATAGCTACATTAACAGTCCCTTATTTTTTTTCAGATTTCAAAGGAAATTTAAAATTCTAGGGGTTATAGGGTGTATTGATTAGGGCTTTCGAATACCGGAATCCCGGGATACCCGTATTGAAAAAAATAAAGATTTTCTTTTTCAGATTTGTCTTCCTCTTAGGAAGTAGGTTTTCTGTAGAAGGAATATTATCGACTAAATGGAACAAACAAGTTTTTCATTTAAAATCATAATTTATTTATATTAAAACAAATGAATTTGTTTATACGTTCTTAAACAACTGTATCTTACTTAAATGTTAATAAATAAAAAAATAAAAATAATTTTACATGTCTGTCAAGTCAGTATTTTTTTACGATAATTCATTATACAAATAGGGAATATGCATGTAACGCCAATTATTATTATTTTAATTAGGAATAGATTTAATATATACTTCGTTAGAGACTTCATACCTTGATGAGGCTAAATCTGCCTGGGATTTAAAATGCCTAAACTCTTCTCCGCCACAAGACCCATCGTCTCAACATGCCTGGGATAATATTATTGTTAAAACCGTTTTTACTGATCTTTTGCACACATCATCAGGCACTGATCTGGCAAGGTTACGCGCAGTTTTTCAGCCAGAAGCAGGTCTTTGGCTTCACGCAATCCCATCTCCCTCTTTTGGTTCTTATTTAGATAATAACCCTCTTCGAATTGCCATAGGCCTCAGACTAGGTGCTTCAATTAGTCACCCCCATTCCTGTAACTGTGGCAGTGCAGTGCAATCTAATAGCCACCACGGTTTAAGTTGCAGTAGATCTGCAGGAAGAGTATCCAGAAATGCAGCTCTAAACTCTATTATAAAATCAGCTTTATTATCAGCAAAAATTCCGAGCAGCCTCTAGCCTTCCGGCTTGTTCAAGAATGATGGAAAACGCGTCGATTTAATTTCTCTCATTCCTTGGCAAGACGGAAAGTGTTTATTATGGGACGCTGCATGTGTGGACACTCTGGCACCCTCGTATACCTCAGGGTCTTCCAAAGCGGCCGGATTTGCTGCTGAAGCCTATGCCATAAAATAAATTAACAAATACACACAAATTTCAAATTCCTATTTATTTGTCCCATTCATTGTTGAGACAATGGGTATGTCCGCAAAATCCTTTATATTGTCTTTAGGTAAAAACCTTAAACAGGTAACAGGGGATCCGCGTTCAGGTTTTTTTAGGCCAAAAAATATCAATGCCAATACAACGCGGAAATGCAGTTAGTGCTATGGGCACATTTTCTGATCTCTCATTACCTTTTTAATAAAGTAATATTAATAAATGTATAAATTTTATTTGAATTATTTTAATATATAATGTTCCTTTTATGTCTTTGTACATATTTACAGTAATCTATTTTATTTTGATTAGCAAATTTTTTTATAAATACGATTTTAAAATCCATTTTTTGTAGAAACGGAACGCATTTCTAAACGCTCCGACGTTTGCAAACACTACATGTGACGTCATTCGTGCACAAACAAATGTCAACGTGTGTTCTCTAGTCTACAGTTTCTTGTTTTCTCGGGTATTTATTGTCCTTTATTGCGATAATTTGTGAAAACAAACCTTTTGACTAACTTTTGAGCTGCAATAACATTAAACTAAAGTGCTTTTTGAGCACGAATGACGTCACAGAATGGCGGCTAGTGATGTACCGTTTTTTACTGCGGTAGTGGCAGATAAAGTTTATTAAACCCTTTTATTTTTGTGTTATTAGTTACCCTTTAAAAATGTTTAATATTTGTTTTTAAGTACTATGTAACTCTATCAAATAATGATATAAAAAAAAACATGCATTTTCCCTATTATGACCAAAATTTTATTGGAACCAACAAGGTGCACAGTTCGCCTATAGAGTTGACTCGTTGATCCACCATGAGTTTTAATGATCTTTTGATAAAGTTTGCATTATGCCGTCTGTCTATCTTCAGAAGTTATCCCAAACAGCATTGTTAGGTCGTTTTAAAAAAAAACACGTTCGGATTAATAGTCATGGCTAAGCACTGGCTCAAGTCGTGCTCACGAAGTAATACTCAAACGATGCTTAGCCGAGCAACTACTTCGCACTATAATAGTCGAGTAAATATTATTTATTTCAGCTAAGCCAAGCAACGCCTCAAGCGAATGCTCACTGAAATATGTATATTACTTGGAATCCTGGTGCAAAAAACCTCAAAGTATTGAGAAGTTACATTTCCATGGAGATAGGTAACCCTCTATTGTTGAAGTTTTATAATATAAAATGTTTAATTTGGACTGAAAACAGGAGAAATCATAGATTTTGTATGAATAAATTATGAAATACACACAAGAAATAAAATAAAACTAGAAGAATAGGGAACAATATTTTTAAAACGACAAAAAAAAAACATAATTACATAATCAACAGAAACTTAAGAAATAACAGTCTAACATGAAGAACCTAACGCTGAGCATGACTTAAGTAAAGGAATATCGAGACTAATGCTTAGCCGAGCAACGGCTCAACTGTCACTTTGATAGCTCTAAGCAATGGCTCGTACTAAGCACTGGCTTAGCAACGACTATTAATCCGGAATCCAGTCTTCTCGGATGTTAACCTGTAATAAGAAAAATAAAAACAGATGACTCAAATTATTTATAAGTCTTCGTTCAACATACATAATATTTTTTTTATTTATTTATTTATTTATTAAACTTTATTGCATAATACAAAGGCGGACTTAATGCCGTTGGGCATTATCTGACAGTCAAACCTTCGGGACATTAGAACATTAAGTTTAGGTAGTGTGCAATACAATTTATTTATTTATTTATATTCATAATTAAATACATATATACCTATATGCTTTACATATACAAGTATTATACACATATAATATACTACATATCATACAATATACATATTAATATATAAACAGTATAATGACTAATTCGACAGTTGTTGGGATTTATTTACAAAGTGCTTATAAACCATTTTCTTAAAAATAAATCTATTTAAATATTTATATTTATATATTTAATATTATCTTAGAAAAAAACTTCCTTCGCATTTTATTCAGGAGCTAAAAAATTTTACAAAACTATTGTGTTGCGTATTTATCAATGAGTAGTTAAATTTAAGTAAATTAAAAAAATACATCACGTAACACTTAATTAGTATTACGTGATGCAGTGACGGATCCAGGAGGGGGGGATTTTCCCTATTGGCGTTACATGCATATTCCCTATTACAGTTGTCAATGTCAGAGCAATATGTCAAAATCCTAATTAGGGGCTCCTTTAGAGTTAGGGATCGTTCGTTAAATCGGGCATAAGTCGGGTATTATACTTACAAAAAAATTAATCAAAACATAAATTAAAAAAAAAAAAATAAGTTTTTTTCTTAGCAAACTTTATATATTCAATATATTATACACCTAATTAAAACAATACAAAAATAACCGAAAAAACAGTTTTGTGATAATAAAAAAAACTGGTTTTAAATCAGTCAGTTAAGAAGCCAGTAAAAGGTTACGCGATCTCGAACGTCTAAAAACGTGTAAATGTTGTTTTCAGTGATATCAAAGTTTATTTCTACAGAAAAAGAACGTAGAGGTATAAATATTACTTACTCGATCCTAATTAGATAGTATTTTTTATAACAAATATATTAACTTTTGAAAAGACACCCAAAGTTTGATTTATGATTCTAAAAATATTACTTTAGTTATCATTTCAAAACTTAACATATCTATACTTCTATACTAATATTATAAAGAGGAAAGATTTGTATTTTTATATTTTTGTATGTTTGTAATGAATAAACTCAAAAACTACTGGACCGATTGCAATAATTTTTTCACCATTAGAAAGCTGCATTATTCAGAAGTAACATAGGCTATATAATATCACGCTAGGTCCTATAGTTGTGGAGCAGTAACCAAAAATGTTTTAAAAACGGGGGAAAAGTATCGTTTCTGAGGCTTCCGTGGCGTGCGCTGAGCATATAGTTAAAGTTATACAAAAATGCTCTATGGATGAATTGTTCATCTTTAAATATAAATAAAACGTAAAACTATGTAAAAAATCTTAAGTCCCCCCGTGCGAAGCGGGACGGGCCGCTAGTTTTTTATAAACAAATTATGTAATTAGGATCGAGTAAATAAAATCTACACCTCCATGTTCTTTTTTTCCAAAAAAAAACTTTATTATAACTGAAAACAACATTTAGATGTTTGTTGACGCTCGAGTTCGCGTATCCTTTTCCTGCCCACTTAACCGGTTTTATTGGTTAACCGTTTAACCGGGTTGCATGTCCTATTCCCGAGAGAACGCACATGTAATTATTTTGGAATATATTCTAAGTGAGACTTTATTTAAGGGGGCGATTTATGATACAACAAATCATAAATCAAGATTATGTGAATATCTCAAACCTAACAAATACATAAAAAAAAGTGGTACAAGATATTTAGTAGTAGGTAATTAGCTCTTTGAAAAACGTACTGCGTTTCGGAAAAAAATGTATTCTTACCGGTGTAAACTTAGCAGCTAAAATATAGCAGCTATTATAACTCGACTAATTTAAAAAGTTAATATTTCTAAGCTTATTAATTGCAATACAAACAATGGAAATCTTTCAGGAAAAATAAAAATTAAACAGGTTGCAATATTATATCTGATGAAAAATAACATTTATCAAATATTTTTTCTGATATAACTTTACAGGTGGCCCAATTCAACGAAATATACGAAAATGATTTCCTACCCCCTTTACAGTGGAACCTTGATTATGAAAATTGAGTGAAAACAATCTCGTAGTAAAAAATATCATGTCATAATAAAGCATCTTGGAAATCTTTCTTCACCTTACAGCTTATACAGTAAATAAAGCTTTGCCTTATCTATCGAAAAATATGTTCCAAAATTCCTTACAGTGGGGCCTTGACTGAAAAAAAATTAGTGAAACTACAATTCCGTAGTAAAAAATTTTATGTCATAATCAAGTATCTTAGAAATGATCCTTCACCTTAAAACTTATATATTAAATAAAGCTTTGCCTTATCTATCGAAAAATCTGTTTCTAAATTCCTTACAGTGGGGCCTTGACTGAAAAAATTAAGTGAAACTACAATTTCGTAGTAAAAAATATCATGTCATAATAAAGCATCTTGGAAATCTTTCTTCACCTTACAACTTTTACAGTTAATAAAGCTTTGCCTTATCTATCGAAAAATATGTTCCAAAATTCCTTACAGTGGGGCCTTGACTGAAAAAATTAAGTGCAACTACAATTTCGTAGTAAAAAAAATAATGTCTTCATAATTAAGCATCTTAAAAATCTCTCTTCACCTTACAAATTATACAGTAAATAAAGCTTTGCCTTATCTATCGAAAAATATGTTACAAAATTCCTTACAGTGGGGCCTTGACTGACAAAATTAAGTGAAACTACAATTTCGTAGTAAAAAAATTCATGTCATAATTAAGCTTCTTAGAAATCTTTTTTCAGCCTACAACTTATACAGTAAATAAAGCTTTGCCTTATCTATCGAAAAATAAGTTCCAAAATTCCGTACAGTGGGGCCTTGACTGAAAAAATTGAGTGAAACTTTAACTTCGTAGTAAAAAATATCATGTCATAATCAAATATCTTAGAAATGATCCTTCACCTTAAAACTTTTATAGTGAATATAGCTTTGCCGTGTCTTTTGAAAAGTATTTTCTAAATTTTTTTACAGTGGGGCCTTGACTGAAAAAATGAAGGAAACTACAATTTCGTAGTAAAAAAATTCATTTCATATTTAAGCATTTTAAAAATCTTTCTTCACCTTAAAACTTATACAGTAAATAAAGCTTTGCCTTATCTTTTGAAAAATATGTTGCAAAATTCCTTACAGTGGGGCCTTGACTGAAAAAATTGAGTGAAACTACAATTTCGCAGTAAAAAAAATCATGTCATAATTAAGCATCTTAGAAATCTTTCTTCACCTTACAACTTATACAGTAAATAAAACTTTGCCTTATCTGTCAAAAAATATGTTACAAAATTCCTTACAGTGGGGCCTTGACTGCAAAATTCAGTGAAACTACAATTTCGTAGTAAAAAAATTCATGTCATAATTAAGCATCTTAGAAATCTTTTTTCACCTTACAAACTTATACAGTAAATAAAGCTTTGCCTTATCTATCGAAAAATATGTTACAAAATTCCTTACAGTGGGGCCTTGAATGAAAAAAAATATTGAAACTACAATTTCGTAGTAAAAATTTCATGTCATAATCAAGTATCTTAGAAATGATCCTAAAATATGTTCCAAAATTCCTTACAGTCCCCACTGTAAGGAATTTTGGAACATATTTTTCAATAGATAAGGCAAAGCTTTATTAACTGTATAAGTTGTAAGGTGAAGAAAGATTTCCAAGATGCTTTATTATGACATGAATTTTTTTACTACGAAATTGTAGTTTCACTCAACTTTTTCAGTCAAGGCCCCACTGTAAGGAATTTTGAAACAGATTTTTCGATAGATAAGGCAAAGCTTCATTTACTATATAAGTTTTAAGGTGAAGGATTATTTCTAAGATACTTGATTATGACATGAAATTTTTTACTACGAAAAAAATAGTAAAACTACAATTTAATCACCTTACAACTTTTATAGTTAATAAAGCTTTGCCTTATCTATCGAAAAATATGTTCCAAAATTCCTTACAGTGGGGCCTTGACTGAAAAAATTGAGTGAAACTATAACTTCGTAGTAAAAAATATCATGTCATAATCAAATATCTTAGAAATGATCCTT
Organism: Monopis laevigella; assembly: GCA_947458855.1. Classification (NCBI taxonomy): domain Eukaryota; kingdom Metazoa; phylum Arthropoda; class Insecta; order Lepidoptera; family Tineidae; genus Monopis; species Monopis laevigella. The sequence continues at coordinate 26,476,049 of OX381578.1, forward strand.
CACCTTAAATCTTTTATAGTGAATAAAGCTTTGCCGTGTCTTTTGAAAAGTATTTTCTAAATTTTCTTACAGTGGGGCCTTGACTGAAAAAAATGAAGGAAACTACAATTTCGTAGTAAAAAAATTCATGTCATAATTAATCATCTTAGAAATCTTTCTTCAACTTACAACTTATACAGTAAATAAAGCTTTGCCTAATCTATCGAAAAATATATTCCAAAATTTCTTAGATAAGGACAACAAGATAGGGTAAAGCTTTATTTACTGTATAACTTGTAGGGTAAAGAAAGATTTCTAAGTTAATTAATTATGATATGAAATTTTTTACTACGAAATTGTCAAGGCCCCACTGTAAGAAAATTTGGAACATATTTTTCGATAGATAAGGCAAAGCTTTATTTACTGTATAAGTTGTAAGGTGAAGAAAGATTTCTAAGATACTAAATTATAATATGATTTTTTTACTACGAAATTGTAGTTTCACTCAATTTTTTCAGTCAAGGCCCCACTGTAAGGAATTTTGGAACATATTTTTCGATAGATAAGGCAAAGCTTTATTTACTGTATAAGTTGTAAGGTGAAGAAAGATTTCTAAGATACTAAATTATAATATGATTTTTTTACTACGAAATTGTAGTTTCACTCAATTTTTTCAGTCAAGGCCCCACTGTAAGGAATTTTGGAACATATTTTTCGATAGATAAGGCAAAGCTTTATTTACTGTATAAGTTTTAAGGTGAAGAAAGATTTCTAAGATGCTTAAATATGACATGATTTTTTTTACTACGAAATTGTAGTTTCCTTTATTTTTTTAGTCAAGACCCCACTGTAAGAAATTTTAGAACATACTTTTCAAAAGATAAGGCAAAGCTTTATTCACTATAAAAGTTTTAAGGTGAAGGATCATTTCTAAGATACTTGATTATGACATGATATTTTTTACTAGGAAATTGTAGTTACACTCAATTTTTTCAGTCAAGGCCCCACTGTAATGAATTTTGGAACATATTTTTCAAAAGATAAGGCAAAGCTTTATTCACTATATAAGTTTTAAGGTGAAGGATCATTTCTAAGATACTTGATTATGACATGATATTTTTTACTACGAAATTGTAGTTTCACTCAATTTTTTCAGTCAAGGCCCCACTGTAAGGAATTTTGAAACAGATTTTTCGATAGATAAGACAAAGCTTTATTTAATATATAAGTTTTAAGGTGAAGGATCATTTCTAAGATACTTGATTATGACATTAAATTTTTTACTACGAAATTGTAGTTTCACAATTTTTTTTCACTCAAGGCCCCACTGCAAGGAGTTTTGTAACATGTTTTTCGATAGATAAGGCAAAGCTTTATTTACTGTATAAGTTGTAAGGTGAAGAAAGATTTCCAAGATGCTTAATTATGACATGAATTTTTTTACTACGAAATTGTAGTTTCACTCAATATTTTCAGTCAAGGCCCCACTGTAAGGAATTTTGGAACATATTTTTCGATAGATAAGGCAAAGCTTTATTTACTGTATAAGTTGTAAGGTGAAGAAAGATTTCTAAGATGCTTAATTATGACATGAATTTTTTTACTACGAAATTGTAGTTTCCTTCATTTTTTTCAGTCAAGGCCCCACTGTAAGAAAATTTAGAAAATACTTTTTAAAAGACACGGCAAAGCTTTATTCACTATAAAAGTTTTAAGGTGAAGGATCATTTCTAAGATATTTGATTATGACATTATATTTTTTACTACGAAGTTATAGTTTCACTCAATTTTTTCAGTCAAGGCCCCACTGTAAGGAATTTTGGAACATATTTTTCGATAGATAAGGCAAAGCTTTATTAACTATAAAAGTTGTAAGGTGAAGAAAGATTTCCAAGATGCTTTATTATGACATGATATTTTTTACTACGAAATTGTAGTTTCACTCAATTTTTTCAGTCAAGGCCCCACTGTAAGGAATTTTGAAACAGATTTTTCGATAGATAAGGCAAAGCTATATTTAATATATAAGTTTTAAGGTGAAGGATCATTTCTAAGATACTTGATTATGACATTAAATTTTTTACTACGAAATTGTAGTTTCACAAATTTTTTTCAGTCAAGGCCCCACTGTAAGGAGTTTTGTAATATGTTTTTCGATAGATAAGGCAAAGATTTATTTACTGTATAAGTTGTAAGGTGAAGAAAGATTTTTAAGATGCTTAATTATGACATGATTTTTTTTACTACGAAATTGTAGTTTCACTCAATATTTTCAGTCAAGGCCCCACTGTAAGAAATTTTAGAACATACTTTTCAAAAGACAAGGCAAAGCTTTATTCACTATAAAAGTTTTAAGGTGAAGGATCATTTCTAAGATACGTGATTATGACATGATATTTTTTACTAGGAAATTGTAGTTTCACTCAATTTTTTCAGTCAAGGCCCCACTGTAAGGAATTTTGGAACATATTTTTCAAAAGATAAGGCAAAGCTTTATTCACTATATAAGTTTTAAGGTGAAGGATCATTTCTAAGATACTTGATTATAACATAAAAATTTTTACTACGAAATTGTAGTTTCACTATTTTTTTTCAGTCAAGGCCCCACTGTAAGGAATTTTGGAACAGATTTTTCGATAAATAAGGCAAAGCTTTATTTAATATATAAGTTTTAAGGTGAAGGATCATTTCTAAGATGCTTGATTATGACATGAAATTTTTTACTACGAAATTGTAGTTTCACTAATTTTTTTCAGTCAAGGCCCCACTGTAAGGAGTTTTGTAACATGTTTTTCGATAGATAAGGCAAAACTTTATTTACTGTATAAGTTGTAAGGTGAAGAAAGATTTCTAAGATGCTTAATTATGACATGAATTTTTTTACTACGAAATTGTAGTCGCACCTAATTTTTTCAGTCAAGGCCCCACTGTAAGGAATTTTGAAATACATTTTTCGATAGATAAGGCAAAGCTTTATTTACTGTATAAGTTGTAAGGTAAAGTAAATTTCTAAGATGCTTAATTATGACATGAAATTTTTTACTACGAAATTGTAGTCGCACCTAATTTTTTTAGTCAAGGCCCCACTGTAAGGAATTTTGAAATACATTTTTCGATAGATAAGGCAAAGCTTTATTTACTGTATAAGTTGTAAGGTGAAGAAAGATTTCTAAGATGCTTAATTATGAAATGAATTGTTTTACTACGAAATTGTAGTTTCACTCAATTTTTTTCAGTCAAGGCCCCACTGTAAGAAATTTTGGAACATATTTTTCGATAGATTAGGCAAAGCTTTATTTACTATAAAAGTTTTAAGGTGAAGGATCATTTCTAAGATACTTGATTATGACATTAAATTTTTTACTACGAAATTGTAGTCTTACTAATTTTTTTCAGTCAAGGCCCCACTGTAAGAAATTTTGGAACATATTTTTCGATAGATTAGGCAAAGCTTTATTTACTGTATAAGTAATAAGGTGAAAAAAGATTTCTAAGATGCTTTATGACATGAAATTTTTTACTACGAAATTGTAGTCGCACCTAATTTTTTCAGTCAAGGCCCCACTGTAAGGAATTTTGAAATACATTTTTCGATAGATAAGGCAAAGCTTTATTTACTGTATAAGTAATAAGGTGAAAAAAGATTTCTAAGATGCTTTATGACATGAAATTTTTTACTACGAAATTGTAGTCGCACCTAATTTTTTCAGTCAAGGCCCCACTGTAAGGAATTTTGAAATACATTTTTCGATAGATAAGGCAAAGCTTTATTTACTGTATAAGTTGTAAGGTGAAGAAAGATTTCTAATATGCTTAATTATGACATGAAATTTTTTACTACGAAATTGTAGTTTCACTCAATTTTTTTCAGTCAAGGCCCCACTGTAAGAAAAATTGGAACAAATTTTTAAAAGATAAGGCAAAGCTTTATTCACTATAAAAGTTTTAAGGTGAAGGATCATTTCTAAGATACTTGATTATGACATGAAATTTTTTACTACGAAATTGTAGTCTTACTATTTTTTTTCAGTCAAGGCCCCACTCAAAGAAATTTTGGAACATATTTTTCGATAGATTAGGCAAAGCTTTATTTACTGTATAAGTAATAAGGTGAAAAAAGATTTCTAAGATGCTTTATGACATGAAATTTTTTACTACGAAATTGTAGTCGCACCTAATTTTTTCAGTCAAGGCCCCACTGTAAGGAATTTTGAAATACATTTTTCGATAGATAAGGCAAAGCTTTATTTACTGTATAAGTTGTAAGGTGAAGAAAGATTTCTAATATGCTTAATTATGACATGAAATTTTTTACTACGAAATTGTAGTTTCACTCAATTTTTTTCAGTCAAGGCCCCACTGTAAGGAATTTTGAAATACATTTTTCGATAGATAAGGCAAAGCTTTATTTACTGTATAAGTTGTAAGGTAAAGAAAGATTTCTAAGATGCTTAATTATGACATGAAATTTTTTACTACGAAATTATAGTCGCACCTATTTTTTTCAGTCAAGGCCCCACTGTAAGGAATTTTGAAATACATTTTTCGATAGATAAGGCAAAGCTTTATTTACTGTATAAGTTGTAAGGTGAAGAAAGATTTCTAATATGCTTAATTATGACATGAAATTTTTTACTACGAAATTGTAGTTTCACTCAATTTTTTTCAGTCAAGGCCCCACTGTAAGAAAATTTGGACCATATTTTTTAAAAGATAAGGCAAAGCTTTATTCACTATAAAAGTTTTAAGGAGAAGGATCATTTCTAAGATACTTGATTATGACATGAAATTTTTTACTACGAAATTGTAGTCTCACTAATTTTTTTCAGTCAAGGCCCCACTGTAAGAAATTTTGGAACATATTTTTCGATAGATTAGGCAAAGCTTTATTTACTGTATAAGTAATAAGGTGAAAAAAGATTTCTAAGATGCTTTATGACATGAAATTTTTTACTACGAAATTGTAGTCGCACCTAATTTTTTCAGTCAAGGCCCCACTGTAAGGAATTTTGAAATACATTTTTCGATAGATAAGGCAAAGCTTTATTTACTGTATAAGTTGTAAGGTGAAGAAAGATTTCTAATATGCTTAATTATGACATGAAATTTTTTACTACGAAATTGTAGTTTCACTCAATTTTTTTCAGTCAAGGCCCCACTGTAAGGAATTTTGAAATACATTTTTCGATAGATAAGGCAAAGCTTTATTTACTGTATAAGTTGTAAGGTAAAGAAAGATTTCTAAGATGCTTAATTATGACATGAAATTTTTTACTACGAAATTATAGTCGCACCTATTTTTTTCAGTCAAGGCCCCACTGTAAGGAATTTTGAAATACATTTTTCGATAGATAAGGCAAAGCTTTATTTACTGTATAAGTTGTAAGGTGAAGAAAGATTTCTAATATGCTTAATTATGACATGAAATTTTTTACTACGAAATTGTAGTTTCACTCAATTTTTTTCAGTCAAGGCCCCACTGTAAGAAAATTTGGAACATATTTTTTAAAAGATAAGGCAAAGCTTTATTCACTATAAAAGTTTTAAGGAGAAGGATCATTTCTAAGATACTTGATTATGACATGAAATTTTTTACTACGAAATTGTAGTCTCACTAATTTTTTTCAGTCAAGGCCCCACTGTAAGAAATTTTAGAACATATTTTTCGATAGATTTAGGCAAAGCTTTATTTACTGTATAAGTAATAAGGTGAAAAAAGATTTCTAAGATGCTTTATGACATGAAATTTTTTACTACGAAATTGTAGTCGCACCTAATTTTTTCAGTCAAGGCCCCACTGTAAGGAATTTTGAAATACATTTATCGATAGATAAGGCAAAGCTTTATTTACTGTATAAGTTGTAAGGTGAAGAAAGATTTCTAATATGCTTAATTATGACATGAAATTTTTTACTACGAAATTGTAGTTTCACTCAATTTTTTTCAGTCAAGGCCCCACTGTAAGAAAAATTGGAACATATTTTTCAAAAGATAAGGCAAAGCTTTATTCACTATAAAAGTTTTAAGGTGAAGGATCATTTCTAAGATACTTGATTATGACATGAAATTTTTTACTACGAAATTGTAGTCTTACTAATTTTTTTCAGTCAAGGCCCCACTGTAAGAAATTTTAGAACATATTTTTCGATAGATTTAGGCAATAAGCTTTATCTACTATATTAGTTTTAAGGTGAAGATACATTTCTTTGATGCTTAATTATTACATAAAGCAACAGTTTATTTTGTCGTAGCAAGAAAATCAATATTTTTCATACAATTTCAGTTGCTTTTCATTGCCTAAATTATCTTTTGCCTAACAAGTTATAATGATGTTCAAAAACAATAAACTTTATGTTAAGTTAAAATGTCAAAATTATTTTTCTACGAGATTGTTTTCACTCAATATTCATAATCAAGGTTCCACTGGAAGGGGGGTGGGAAATCATTTTCGTACATTTCGTTGAATTGGGCCACCTGTAAAGTTATATCAGACAAAATATTTGATAAATGTTATTTTTCATCAGATATAATATTGTAACCTGTTTAATTTTTATGTTTCCTGAAAGATTTTTCATAATTCATAGGATTTCCATTGTTTATATTGCAATTAATAAGCTTAGAAATATTGACTTTTTAAATTAGTCGAGTTATATTAGCTGCTATATTTTGGCTGCTAAGTTCACACCGGTGTATTCTTCCAGTTTTGTGTGTTCACTTCGTTACGTTTGTACTAGTTTTGTAAAGGTATCTATCATTTACGTTAATGAGCAAAAAAAAAAAACCCTCATAAAACACTTCTACTAGTTTTATAAAAGCTCTTATAATTTACATGCGTTGATAAGCTAACTATCAAAGCAACAACGCCATTGTCTAACGTTTCCACCAGTTTTATAACAGCTCCTATCATTTACGTCGATGAGCAAAACGTACATATTTTGTTAGCATTTCCGTTGAATGAATATTTATTCACGGAATAAGATAAATGTTGGTGTTTCATTTTTTTTGACCGTCTATTCCACCAATGAGGAGTTTTCTTTTTGCCGGTTCCAAAATATTCCACTAGATGGCAGCAGGAGAGATATCCACAAAAACTGAAAAAGGCTGTTTCTATACAGGGGCCTTATTCCGAGTTTGCAATCGCTAATCACGACAAGACGTTGCGCAAACTATAAATATGGAAATATAAGCTCTATTCCAATGGATATATAGTATGTATTAGGTTGGCTATTATAATGCAGCCACATCTTGAAATACACGAATTCTTCGCAAGTTTGAACATGTGTGGAGCATTGGAATTTCAACTTTATAATTAACTGAATAGAACTTACATTTCAATACCCGTACTTTACGCAAAATGCGCGACGGTGAACGTGTCAAAACTCGGAATAAAGCCCCTGCGACCACATTCTGTTTCTTATAACGTGATCGTTAGATTGTCAAAATAACGATTTCCGTTATTAGCGCGCTCTCCTCCAATCACAGTAGTTTTTTAACAATCGCTGATTGGAGGAGAGCGAGCTAATAGCGGAATTCGTTATTTTGACAATCTAACGATCACGTTATAAGAAACAGAATGTGGTCGCTGGAGTTATCTATATTTCTATATAGACTACTCAAATATAGACTCTAAATTCTCTATTAATTAAAACTAAATTTTGGTATTGCAAGATGTGTTATATGTTTACCATATTTTGTCACTTTTATATGTATCTACTTACTCGTTATTCTTGCTCTCTATAATCTTTAGTACCCTGTTAAGAAAATCTTCGTAAAAAAGACTATGGTATCTTAGAAATTCAAATTTAAATACTAATAGCAATATTTTTTATTAAATAAAAAATATTGCTTAAGTTGGTGCCGTAAGGCAAAGTGCTCAGGATATTAGAGTATATGTTAAAGTTAAGTAAATTTTATAAATTATTCGTATAAAGGTATTTGTTTTCCTATTTACCTTAAATTTTGGGTGTATTTTATATATTACCCACAGAGCACGGAATCGCCGCGCGCTGCCTACTCCTAGAGACGGTAGTAATAATAATAGTCGTGGCAAAGAAATGCGCTGCGCGCACATATGAGCGCAATCGGCCGCCAGTTGCTCTTCGTACGTTGCGGAATAAACATTAATATTAAATCGATAAAAATGCCTCATTGCGCTGTGATTTGGTGTAAGAACCAAAGTAAAAACATTAACAAACAAAATTCTGGAGTATCATATCACAAGTAAGTAAATAATGTTATTTTTTAGCTTTTTTAAAAATGTGCGTCGATGCAGCCGTGCGAAAGCCGCGAGTCATTAGTGAATGCAATAGTGAGGGGACGCACGCGTTGATTGGCATCATGTCGATAATGCAAGTTAGTTAGTACCCATAGAGTACCAATATATTTTAATTGCCATTGTAAAGTTGTTATTTCTATAGTATCTTGTGTATTATTACAAACTTCGAAAAAAAAACATTTAATGACTGGCCGCTTCACATAAGGTGACACTTAGATACCTTGTCTGTCCGCAGGAATATCTTAAAACCTATTGATCCGATTTGAAATGGTTACAGATTTTATTTAACTACATGTATGCCAACCAGTATAATTTTCAATTGGGTTCAGGTTAAACATGGTCTAAGTAAACAATATACAAATAAATAAAAAGGTTGAGGCAAATAAGTCACATCGAAAGAAAGCTATATTGCTTGTTAAATGTTTTTAGTAATAAGATTTTTTTTTTCAAAAAAGAAAGGAAGTGGAATCACCCTTATAGTGAAGTGAGCTTTTGGTGTCTGTCTGTCTGTCCGTATAAATTATCTTACACACTGATACATCTACTGATCAAAGTTACTTGAAATTCGGAATGGTAATAGATATTGTTGACCCACATATATACAAAAGAGTATAAGTAATTTTTTATAGGCTCGGGTAAAAAGGGTTTAAGACAAAATTAAAATAACAGACCGAATTCACAATGACGTAATTCGAGAAAGAGTGACATTGAAAGAAAGTATATCTGTAAAAATTAGAAAGGGCATGCTGCGCTGGTTTGGATGTAGAAAGAATGAGTGATGAAAGAATGACGAACCCAATATATAAAAATGAGGTGAAGGGTAAACATGGGCGAGGGACACTCAGGTATACATACTATGACCAAATTAAAAGAAGGTGCAGCAAAAGTCTCCGAAATTGGCGTGCATGTATGAGAAAATTTCTTAGTTCCAGTAGTTGTGCCTGTGTGTTCACGCATCAAATATCTCAAAAACTATCAAACGCTGTAAACTAGTAACTAATATTTGTTCTACACAAAATATCTTTTTAGGTTTCCCAAAGATCCTTATATAAAAGGCAAATGGATACAAGCGACAGGAAAGTATAACTGGTTTCCTCAAAAACGTGACTCAATTTGCTCTATTCATTTCGAGGCTGTAAGTTTTACAAAAAGAAGTGTTAAAACATATTTATCTTCTGATGCTATTCCAACATTGAAACTCCATCCTATTTTTAACGAGGTAAATTGGCTTTATATATTTGTTGAGGATAGAGAGTAAGTTTAATTTGGCTCTGTGGTAAAAAATATGTACTTTTCAGATTAATTCATCCACAAGTATTAACGAAATTCGCCACACTACTGATATAGCACCAGCAAAACGTAGAAAGGTAATTAAACAGTGTTACTGATTATTCGACGCATATCCGATAGAAGCTGAGCACATTGCAACCAAAATTAACCCCCCTTATGTATGGCCAAAATGATTTCATTGTTTGGCGTGACAGTTATATTTAATTCTATTGTTTCTTTTCTCTTCTAAACAATTCACATGTATTATTTAACTTCAATTTTATTTTTATTTATTAACTTTATTAATATATGCTACAGGCAATTTATTCTAAGTTATTTGAATATTATAAATATATTTTGATTTAGTCAAATATATAACTTATACTTAATTTTAGATATCTTCAACACTATATAGTCTAATATTTTCAGATAAATGGAAAAGATTCATATGTAAAAGAAGCTAATGAAGCTTTTGAAGATAACAAACAATCTTCTCGTAGTTCTCCGCAAGTCCGACCCGAAGCGACTGATTTACCAAATATACTGGACACACCTCGAAGACGTAAATTAAAATTATCTATGATCCTTAAGGGCTCAGCAGACCATTAAAAGGCAAAGTCTTAACGTAAAGCGACTCCAAGAAACCAATAGAAGATTATCAAAAAAAACATTAACTCGAAACATACAAAACAATATATAACCACACCTGCTTTGCATTTATGTCTGGAAATTAATTTATTTGAAAATTTATCGATACACCAATTCGACCAAAAACCCATAAATAATCATTCAATTCAATTAATAAATGCAATAATGGAAAAATATGTAGATATTAGACTCCACTACCTTACAAAAAACGCAACTTAAATATTATATCAATACGAAGCCATTTTAATAAAAATGTATTATTTTTGGGTCAATGATGAATTGCGATGGACTTTGTAAATATTGTATTTACATTAAAGTATTCATGTCTTCGGCTATGTGACAATAAAAAGAGTTTTTATATAACATAGCTTGTTTTATTTTGAAGTGGTTATTTTTATTAGAAATCGCCGCCTTCCAGTTCCGGAATTACATCTTCAGTATCGAAAATTAGTTCCGGGATTGTAAATCATTCGATATTGCATGCCCTAATTAGATTACCAAAAAACGCAATTCAAATATATAAATACAAGTCTATCAAATAAAAATGTATTATTATTTGATCAAAATATTATGTCTGGGTCTAACTAACTAGGTCACTGTTATATCAAATTGTATTTAAGATTATGTACAAGATTTACTATAAACCAGTTTCAATCACTAATTTTGCCAAATTGAAAAATTATTAGTGTCACTTAACTTCGTCTACCTAAAAATCCGTGTGTTTTAATTATGACTTATTGTATATGACTTAATATATATTTCTGCCCATAAAAAATAATGTCGATAAAAAAAATATCGACCCAGCCACAGCACTCCAAGACGTCAGCGGAGTGAGTTAAAGGTAACGCCCACCCCCACGCTTGGTTTGTATGAAATATGTTGAACATGCCGTCTCTAGTAGCGGCGGCCGGCGCGCGTGGATTCCGTGCTCTGTGATATTACCGCTATCTATTTTGACAGTTTTTGTAGATAGCGACTAAACGCCATCTGTTGCGTTAAATAATAACTACTGGAAAACTCCTCATTACGGTAAGTATGTGAATTTACAAAATAATATACATATCTTCACGGGTGCATTACGGCGCCCGAGACCGCCTAGACGGCCCCAGGGTACCCAGCGGAGGGGTTTTAATCCCACCTAGTCGTAGCCGATGGTATAAATCTACACCGAACAAGTGGCTAGCTCGTCGCTATGTTTTCATAAGTCGGTATAGTGATACCGGGACCGACAGCTTAACGTGCTCTCCGAGGCACTATAATGGTGTAAATATTTATTTACAAAATAAATATTTTAAAAACCCGTTGTAAATATAATTAACCACATAAATAAACTATAATTCGATAATAACAATCTAAATATTATGTCAAGAAATTATGCACATATTACATAAACTTTTGTAACCAATTCTTCATCACTTTTCATACATTTCGTTACTTTCAGGGATCCGCCACTGAGCTAGAGTAATTCAAATAGTTTTTTATACGGCAACTCAATTATTTTTTCCTATAAACACTAAACAATAGAGCATAGAGTATGAGCGCGAGTCCATTTCTATTTTTTAATCTACATATAGTTTATGATCTGTGTCTGCATACGATTTAGTTGTTATTTTTGCCCAAAACGACACTGATTATCGTACATTGAATGTTTTTAATTAGGACATAATTTTGCTAATGTATTAAAACAAGCAATGTATTACGTTTGAGGGCGTGTTGTTGAAAATAACACCGCAATCGACCACAGAATAGTGTAACGAAATCAATCAAACTTCGTACATTTTTCTTATCATCTTCATCATTTTTTTATATCAGAAAGTGAGTCTATTCCATAATTTATTCTTTACATTTCTCAACTGCAGTGAATATATATAATATAATGATTGAAGGCCGCGCTAATGTTAGTACCTACAAACAATAAATTACCTACTTGTATTTTGTGGTAAGATTTAGGTTTCATAATTATATTTTATTTTACAGGAGCTACCCGATTTCCAGATATTTAAAACAGTTATTAAGTACTGTTTAATTATTATAGTGTTGCCTATAGTTGCATTTTTCGTGACAAAAAGTATTATTTTTGACGGAATATTAGGAGTTCAAAGCATTACCAGCAATGTGTATTCGGCGGTGGTTTCTGTAATAGTGCTTCATGTAACACTCGGCCTATACATCTACAGAGCCTACAACGAGGCTGAAAAGACGCCTAAACCTATAAAGCTAGATTAAATAATAATTTATAACCTATTTATAAGAGAAACAATGGATAATTTATATTCTAAGGGGCAGCTGTTACAACTTACTACAAAAAATGATGAAGTAGTAGAAGGTCACTTTTACAGCATTAGTGAAGATAAGTTTAGAATTTCTTTATATGGTGTAAAAGAATTTCCTAATGGGACACCAAATAAAGGAATTTGTCACTATTATGATCCAGAAGTGAGGAACATTACCAAACTGCAAGAAACAGAAGAACTCTCAGGCAATTTTACAAAACATCTCAAAATCAGTGAGAACACTTGTGAGGAAATCTTACAGATATCAAAGAAATATCAGTATATTAACCAAGTAGACAATAGTTTCCATAAAGCAATCAAAGATCTAAATGAATATAGTTATATTGCTGTAAGCACTGATGGAGCTTCTATGGGTCGCAACAATGGCATGCCATTTATAGTAATGTCTGTTCCTAACCAGATTTATATATTTGATATTCAATCAATGCAGTTTCATGCCTTTGATGCTGGTTTGAAAACATTGCTAGAAAGTGAATATCCAAAGAAAATTATTCATGACTGTAGAAAGATATCTGACTGCTTGTTCCACAAACATAATATACTTCTTAAAAGTGTATTTGATACTCAGGTCAGTATTTTTTTTTTAACCACATTCATAATGATGTGTTTCCATAAAGGTTGTATGTCCACCAATCACTTCAAAATATAAATAAAATAATATGTGATCAAGATTCTTTGAGAGTAGCCCGAAAACTGTAGACTAGTGTTTTTGTTACATTTTTCATATTTAATTTTATTGTGCAAAAGTGTCCTAATTATGTAGAATAAGGATTTCTTATCTTATATCTGTTAAGTATGAGAAGTGTATCATTTACGCAGTGATGATCTTGGTGTTTGTGTTATCTCAAATAATCCCTTAGCCTTCGATAAAATTGTGGTACCCATTTTATTGAAGGAGGCACAATGTTAGGCTAAACTTCAACCATTTCTCTGTGTTAGTTTTAGATGTCTGTCAATTTTCACTGTCACCAAGTTTGCATTATGTTAGGATTCTATCATATCAATTAAAGTTTAGCTTAGCTTTGTGTGCATAATCCAAAAGATATACATTACCAGCACCCCGCTGGTCACAAATTATGATTGCATCTTATACTATATGTACCAGAAAATAATATACTAATAAATATTATATTTTATATACACCCAGCCCAAGGCAATCTATATATAATAAACATACTAATAATGTATCTGCCTTTATTGGGAATGATACTGGATTCCGCTCCAATAATATAATAATATATATTATTACCTTTTCTAGGTTGGCGATCTCATTGTCACAAAAAATAAAAACACTATTTTGCCTGCCAAAGTAAATAATTTGGCAGAATGCCTTAGCTTATATTTGGGACTACCTTTAAATGTCATTGAGGAAAAGGTAAGTTTTTTATATATTTATACTATAGAAATCTTTAAAAATGCTAACTTGTACTTAATCACTTAGTGCTATTTTCCTTATTAAAGTTTCAAGTCAAGTCATCAATTTATAAGGTATCATTCTGCTTTATTTTTTAACTCACTATTGAGGTGGTAGTCTTCTGTGTGCGGTAACGAAATAGTTATTATGTTGAGCTATCATGTCTATCAGTGTGTCCGCATCAAATAAACAAAATCAGCAAGTTTTCACAATTGTCAAGTTTTTTGCCAATGCTCACATAGCTGTGTTTCATGTTGTTTTCATATAAAATATGTTATAGATCTTGTAGACTGCCATAAATGTAAAAGGTTATAGTAAAAAATAGTGAACAGACAATAGCTTACAACCAGTTGTGTGGAATGGCATGACTTTACTTATCTCAAAACTGATTTTTTTATTGTTTGGTTTGAGTTATTAATATCAAATATGCCCTTTATTTTCAATGTTAAATCTAAGGATTAGTGATAATTACCCTAAATATATATATATACCTAGTCTTGTCATAAATATTGTAACAAAGAAAAACATTTTTTTTCTATTGCAAATAACATTTATTACTTTTACAGTGTTAGTTTAATACATAAATATACAACAATTTAAAATATAAAAAGCTTATTTGAAGTGGTCTCCGTTGGCTGCAATACAGTCCTTTAAATGTTGAGGCCAGTTATCAATAGAAGAATGCACTCTTTCCATAGGAAAATTCTTCTTCTCCAAACGTATAGATTGTTTTAGGGACTCTAAATTATCATGGGGTTTAGAGCAAGCTGTACTCTCTAAAACTGACCATAAATCATAATCCAGCAGATTAAGATCGGGACAATAGCAGTAAGGGAATTCTTTCCCTTACTGCTTTTGTCCCGATCTTAATTTGCTTTGACCACCTTTTTCGTACGAACACTAGGTACGTGGACGGCCAGATATTTTTCTGTCACAAACAGAGAAGGTCTCATTGTACCTATAAATAGCCCGGTACACAAAGATTTGACTAATACCAAGTGTATGGAGTTTTAAAAATTGCATTTGGCTAATCACAGCGATTCAGTTCTCTTTATCACCCCACTCCATTTTTGCAAAATATTGTACAATGTATTGGCGCCAAAATGAGAAAACCCATGAACAATCTTATAAAAATGACAGATTCCAAATACAAATGTAATATAAATGTTTGTTTTAATTGTAACAGTATTTATGGCCTGATTCCTTAATTTATTTTATTAGAGCACGGCATGTGACTTTATATCTACCTGGAGGTGAGCAGACCTACAAAGTCCATAAATGGGGTCAATCAATAATCGTTCTTAAAAAATATTGATCTCTACCATTATGCCGACTAAATGATGCGATTACGAAATGGGCGGCGACAAAGATGAATTGAATTACGAGTAAGTATATTTTAATATACTTGCTGCTTTATCGTCAGTTCAACCATCAATCGCATCCTGAAAGGAGACTACCACCTCAACAAAAAATCAATGCAGTAGTCTCCTGAAAACCAGTGAACCCACAGCCTAAAACGGAAACCGCAATAATTTAACAAATTTTTGTGTTTGGTGTTTTAAGTGGTCTAATATTTTATTTAGTGTTAATTTGACGTTTATTAGAGATTGGTACTAATCTTATAGATAGTCTCTGCATCGCCTATTGAAGGCCTTCCGAGATCAGCCATTGGAACTTTTATGTAGCGTGTTTCCAAGATGGGGCTGACAGGATCATATAGTATTTGGTTGAGTAGAGAGGGTAGTAAAAACAGTGCAGGTGAGAGTTCAAAAGGCTTTTAAACCTACTTTGCGGTCTCAAGTCCGGGAACGCTGTAGTTCATGCCCCTGCATTCCAACTATGTGATGGACCTGCAACCGCACAGTTAATCCATGGATAGCTAAGAACATTGTCTCTCTACTTTGGCTTTACCATTAAACATTGTTGTTTTTATTTCCAGTTTGATATAGTAAAATGTTCAGAACGACCTTTATCTTCTGACATTAAGGATGCTTTAGCAAAGAACATTGCCTTCATCCATCAGTTATCTGAAAAAATAGACTTTGAACTAAAAGTCCCATTTGTAAGGGGTGTGGAATGTTACTTGGAAAACCTTCGATCTTGTGATGGCTTTAAGGCATGGGACCTCATTGGGAAACAAAATCAACCACCAAAGGAATTTAAAAATTGTATTGAGTATTAATTGTATTTTTTATTTTAGTTCTATCTAAATAGATTGTTATTTTTGCCAGATAATGTGTTTTATAGCATTTTAGTCAAAAGCAACAGCCTAATGAAATGCAGTCATAGATGACCTCATTTTGTAATATTTAACTGATATACATCTAAAATACCTTCTTATTTTAAATATTTATTGACAACCCTGCTATTTTCAGAACTATTTTTCTGAGCCCTAACATTCCATTGTTTTAAATTTAATAATAAAATAGCTTTTAGCAATATAATTTATGTATTTTTATTAATTAATATTAATTGAGAAACACGGATAGTTAAAGCATTGGCACATTAAATGTATGTCGGAGAGGCAACCAGATGGCGAGTGGTAATCTGGGCCTTGTAGTGGTACAGACCCCCCTCATATCGGCCGAATTCACCTTAAGTGGACTGGGGTGATGATACGGGTGGATATTTTTTCTTACAATGAAACTGGATAAAAATGCGTTTGCATGAAAGGTTAAATATTTTGGCTGGCATTTTTTTTATATTATATAATTAAAGTATATAATATTTAAAATTTGCCAGCCGAAACACGCGGACAAACGGTGAAAAAAGAAGTGGTACAGACCCTCCTCGTATCGGCCGAATTCACCTCAAGTGGACTGGGGTGGTGATACGGGTGGTATTTTTTTTTTACGATGAAACTGGATAAAAACGCCTTTGCATGAAAGGTAAAATATTTTGGCTGGCATTTTTTTATTATTATATAATTAAAGTATATAATATTTAAAAAATGCCAGCCGAAACACGCGGGCAAAAGGTGAAAAAAGAAAGTTGTGTTGTTAAAATCGGATGGCATTGATACACACTATTATTAATTGTACTTATAAAACTTTAAATTTCGAATGTCATCCGATTTAAACAATATTTACGTTTGATTATAGGCGATGAGGAACCTGATTACACCTCAGTAGTATAAAGACAATCCTACCAGTTATTAATGAAATTCACTTACTTGGTCTTATATTGGATTATCTTCCACGTAGCTTTGCATCACTCTAGACTTCCTCAATGTCTTCAGGTTCGGCGATGATGCGGTGGTAAGCGGTGATGTGGCGGAGCGGTTTTGGCATAAGCGAAAGCGGAGCGAGTCACAAATGACTGTCTTGACAGACAGACAGACAGCAGCACTGATTAAAGCGAATATATCACTATACAGCGGAGCGGACATTAAATTAACAGCGGAGCGAATCTTGACTTTCTTAGTCCATTGCTTGTGTGTGAATGATTTAGCGGTGGCGTACTGCGCCATCTGTCGCGAAATCTGTGTTAGCTCGTAAGAGATAAATCAATATTAAGCTAA
Organism: Monopis laevigella; assembly: GCA_947458855.1. Lineage (NCBI taxonomy): Eukaryota > Metazoa > Arthropoda > Insecta > Lepidoptera > Tineidae > Monopis > Monopis laevigella. The sequence continues at coordinate 26,493,448 of OX381578.1, forward strand.
CAAAGTAAATCTCATTAAATTCACTAGATGGCGTTGTCGTTACAGTACTGCGGAGCAAACATCACCTACACAACAAGTAACAATGAAAAAAAAAATCAAAATACAGTTTATTTTATACTAACATAATTTATATGTTATAAAAGTTCTTCCCTATTTACATTGAAATAATAATAAAAGCGTTTTACATTTATGATTAAAAAAGCAAAATGCTTGTGGTTCCATACTACTTTTGTCGGTCGACCCCGGCTGTTCGGTGGGGCCGAGTTCCGGCTAGGGTTTTATTAAAAGAGTTATTTAGGCAAGTTATAGGTAAATTTAATCTTTTACAACAATCAAGCGTGATAATATTGTTTTGAGACGCATTGTCAATCAAACATCTAATTAACTTCCGATCGTTATACTTAGAAAATGCAAATATTTGGGCGGTAGCAAGTAATACATTAGAATGCGGCGCTTTAGCTATTGTTTTAGGCATTGACGTAAATAGTAAGGACAGGCCTTAAAACCGGTTTCTTAAGTACTAAAACATTGGTGCTAAAAAATCAATTTAGCACCAACGATACGTCAGTCTGTGTCAAGCAGCGGCAGCGAAAAGTACTCTAAATAACTTGCCAAGATCCCGTATTGTATGGTAAAAGGTTGCACAATTTTCTCGACAAAGTTCAACAAAAAGAAGACAATATTTCTTGTCATCGGATAGTCTAAAATTTCATGTTTAAATTAAAAAAATATATATTTAGGTTATTTTCAATTCGTTCAATTTCAATGTATGGAGAGATTACTATCAACGACTTAACCTTGTAATGACGTTACATATTTTGACGCCTAGAATACTTATAGTGAATACAATAAGAGATGTCTGAAATAGTTACTATGTATCCTATGAATTTAATAAATAATTGAATTGAATTGAATAAAATTCGAATAAAGAAGTGTGAAACTCTAATAAAAGTTATGATTATCTATACTATTATTAGGCTGAAGATTTTGTTTGTCTGGATGTTTGAACGCGCTAATCTTAAGAACTACTAGTCCGATTTAAAAAAATGTTTTTGTGTTATAAATCCTGTTTAAACTGTTATCTTAGCCCCCTGTATAAAAATAAATACTTTAATAGAGGCTATTTAAAGCTTTCCTCGCTATGTATAGGCTGTTAAAATATTTATTTTTATACATAGGGCATAACTATACGGGATATTCGGATTTTAAGAAACTCTTAGATTTTTTTTTGAGATATAACATATAGGTGAAAATGTACTATAAAGCAAAGATGGGGCATAATAAAACATAAACTGCATTAAAATATTTACGATTTTTATTGGGGATTTAAAGTGCAGTTCTAAAACTATCGTTTTTTTTTTTTTTTTTTTTTTTTTTTTTTTTTTAATTTCTTAATGATATACGAATAGAGAAGTATGGACTCGTATTATGGAGAAAGATTGATCCGAAACTGTCAGCTTTGTAAATAAAAAAAATATAGACACAAACATAGATTTTAAATATTCATTTCTTGAAAACAAGCTTTAAAATTTTTTTTTTAATTAAGACAGTTTTTTTATTTCTTCGGAAGCTCATTCTGTGTTTTAGAAATGATGTTTTTGGAGTTACCTTAAATTCCTTTTAATATACGAACATTATACAATTTTTAATATAAGTTAATATATTGCTATATAATATTGCAAAGTAAATAATATTCATCAAAGATGGTTATTTTTCCGTTTTTGTTCGGTACTGTTGGCTCACGGTATCCATTATCGCTCTTTGTGTTAGAGTAAACTCCTCCTTCTTACACAAATAATTTTCATTTTAGACTGTACCTAATTTAACTAATAAATATATTAATGTTTTTTATAAATATATTAATGTTTTATAAATAAATACCTTTTAGTTGATACATACCCCATATGACCTAATTTTTCCCAAATTTATTTATTTTTCTATTTAGACCCTTTTTCTCTCGAGCCTATAAGTAACTATGAGTTATACCATTTTGGATAAATGTGGGTTAACAATATTTATAACTATTCCAAATTTCAAGTCAGTCAGACGATTAGTTCTTGAGATTTTTGACGCTAAGATGTAGATTGATAGACAGACAGGCTAATTGTGGCGCTAGTTGTCACTTTATTGACAAAAGTATCGTTGTGAACTTGTATGGAGGGGCCTCTCTTGGTTTTAGGTATATTATTTATAGCGAACCGGTTTTCTAAAGCAAGTGGCGCTGTAAACTTGGAAGCGGCTGCGTCGCGTGGAGGGGATGAACAGGGAGAGTAGACAACCAAAGAAGTCGAAGCCTGTGCGCGCGCGCAGACTTCGGCGGGAGTTACATTTTCAGGACGCGTCAGAGATACATGCATCAATTGGATTTCATTGTTCACATCAGCTGATTGCACATTAAAATGTAACAATGAGTGGTGCTTTTGGTGACAATGATTGCATGTACTCTTTGACTTGCATCGATAACTAGGATGGGTGAAACTTAAACAGTTAATGCACCCATTATGCGATTTAATTAAATTAAAACGTTCATTAGGCGTCATAGTTTTAAATTGTGAACAATAGTGTTGCGAACAGCTAATAAATATTATTATTGTTATTAAATAAGAGACTTGTGGGCCCTTCTTCGTAGCGTACACACCTCTGGTGGATAATGTGGCGTGGCCAAAATACTTACCGTCAGGCAGACCTAAGGTTGCGCGTCTTTACGTCCCACATAAACGGGCGATAAAATGTACAAATTGTCCGCTCCGCGGTACCAGAAACCGAAACCCCGATAATGTTCTCCCCCAAAATGGTGGCGCGCGCCTTCAGCCGCCTCAAGCCGAAGAAAGCCCCCGGCGCCGATTGCATCGGAAACATGGCATTACGGTGTATGCCGCCGCGTACACCCGCCTTTTCAATGGCATAGTGCGTACGGCACATTTCCCGACTTCCTGGAAGGAAGGTCGGATTATTATGCTACCCAAACCGGGGAAAAATATTAAGCTTCCCGAGAGCTACCGCCCCATCACACTTTGAAAAGCTACTTTTGCGACATATCGTACCTAACTTCACTCCACGCGACGAACAATTCGGGTTCCGAAGCGAGCATAGCACTACTCTCCAATTGACAAGAATGCTGCACAGACTGTCTGTGGCCCTTAACAGGCGTCACTTCACCTGTGCGGTATTCCTCGACATGGAGTAGGCGTTTGACAAAGTCTGGCACGGCGGGCTTCTGTTCAAACTCTTAAATACTAGCATACCTCGTAGGATAGTGCGGGTTGTGGCCTCCTTTTTGGAGGGCCGTAGCTTTCACGTCACTGTGAAAGGTCTTTGCTCCAACACGCATCCCATCGCGGCGGGCGTCCCGCAAGGCAGCTGCCTTTCGCCTGTCCTCTACTGCTACTACACCGACGACATCCCACTGGCCGAGACGAATGTCGAGCTGGCTCTATATGCTGACGACGCCGCATACTTTGGTTTCTCTCGAGACCTGAGTATGTCGGGGAAGTACATGCAGAGACAGCTCGATCTTCTTCCCGCCTGGCTGTCGGCTTGGCGACTTAAGGTCAATGTCAAAAAGACCCAAGCGGTGATTATCAGAGGAGTGGGCATGCGAAAGGGCGGCCGACCTCTGCTCCCGCTCACGCTCTGTGGTCAATCTGTGGACTGGTCTACTACTGCGACATACCTCGGTGTGAAAATCGACTCAACACTCACCATGGGGCCGTACGTGAAAAACACGCGCGCTAAGGCTCTGGTCGCGCACCATAGACTGCGCCCAGTGTTATCATCCGGACTACCCATCCAAACAAGACTGGCCATCTACAAATCTTCCATCCGGCCCATCCTCACATACGCAGCACCAGCTTGGTGGGCGTTATGTGCGGATGCAAAAATTAGACAATTAGAGGCCTAACAAAATAAGTGCCTGCGCACCATAACCGGTGCGCACTATTTCATCCGCAATGACTCGCTGCGTCGAGACCTCCGGATGGTAACACTGGGCGACTTTGTTGTCCGTTTGGCTACCCGGATGTACTCGCGTGCAGATGCTTCAGACCACCCACATATACGGGACCTGGCCCCTCTGCACTCGAGACCACCGGACGCCATACGACGACTACCGCGCGACCTGCCCCCCTAGCCAAGAGCATCGGCGCTTTTTGCGCCGAAGCGTCGCAGAACGGACAGTGATCGACAGAAATCGGTAGCCATGAACAATTTTTGACGTTAACTTTCATTCTGTTGAACGCGGGGCCGTGTTCGGAAACTAACACTAACACTGGGTAATGTCACTACACTATATGCATCTCTTCTTCTCTAAGCATTTTTCAATATTTTTGTCGCACTCTGTTACACTACCCAGTGTTAAAGTGTTACGTTTCCGAACACGGCTCAGGAGGGCGACCGCTCGGCCCGATTATTGACGTTCCGATATTATATTCAAAACCCGCGAGTAATTTTTAATATGATGTTTTATACCACATAATAATTATATTACGAATGAATTGAGAATATAAATTAAAAGCAATATACATTTTTTATCATATTAATGGTGTAAAATTTATTGTACAGTTTTTACACCTTTGTATATTAATGCTTACCTTTAGGCATGTAATTTTAACTTACATGCCTAATCGGAACGATATTCGTTATTTTAGTGTTAAAGAGAGAGAGATAATAAAAAATAAATCCTATTGGTGTATCTATGTGATATCTCGTTTTATTTTACGGGCCAATGCTCTTTACATTTGATTACAAACAAACCTAATAGAAACATTGCAGGCAAACTCTTTGGCATTATTAAATGGCACACTTTTAAGTTGTAAATATAAACTGAAGAATTCTATATATAAATTTGAGGCATCCGGGGCGGCCCACGACCAATTTATTTTTTTAAACTGTGATCAAGGAAGAAATGTTGCAGTTATATCATTCTCGGATTGGAAATTACTTTTTGAATAGGTAAGAATCAAAATAAATAAGTGCTTCTAAGGTTGTATATTTAATAATAATTGATTAGACACGTTGTTAAAACATTTGTATGCCGAATCAAAACGGTTAATTTGGTTTGTTTGAATTAATGTTGTAACACTTCTATCCAATATTATCAATCAAAATCAGATATTAGTTCAGGTTGTCCTTGGACATAGGTCTCCTCCAGCAAATACCATCGGCAGCGGTCTCCAACTACTCGGCATTGGGATGTCTTGATTTTTTTATACTTCTTTCAGAGACCTGAGAACATACATACTATTCTATGTATTTCTTTCTCCATTTAAAGTTTTGGAGCAATTGTTTGACCTAAATAAAAGTACCTATTCAATTTCTTGATAATTTACTTTCAGGGTTTGTTTATGTCTGTTTGTCATAGCTTTAGTTTTCACACATGGTTCTTTTAAGCCCTGCTTTTCCACTTCTCTTGCTAGTTGTTTGCATAATAACTGGAACTAGGTCATCAGCAAATCTCAGTTGAGATATTTTACTTTCATTTATGTTAAGCTCATAGCTATTCCAAATAATTCCAATCAATGTAATTGACGAAAAATTTCCTCCAATACAGCCGAGCAGAGTTTGAGGGATAATAGGTTTCCTTGTCGGACTCCTTTTATTCGTAATTCTTCTCCAATTTTTTCTAGTCGTACTTTTGTAGGTATTGTTTTAAAAATTTTATATTACTCCTTAGTCCTTATGATTCTTGAATATTTAGTTTGATCACACTCTGTGTTTTGAGATGCTTTGTAAGTATGAAATAGAGAGAACTTTTCGGCGTCTTCATCGACGCCAAATATAGATTAGAGCAATCTATATTTGGCGTCGATGAAGACGCCACTTGTTATTTGCACTTACTAATAAATTTTATTTATGCATTTTAATTTACACAACGCAATAAAAAACTTCTAAAACAAAAAAAAACAATACTTTATGTTAATTTAAATGAAAACAATGGCGTCGTTTTGATAGAATATAGCTCGAAAGGGAGACCCTGACCACCCGCCCGTAAACAGTCGAATTTAGCGTCTAGCATTCGCAAAAAACGAACAAAACTGTGTTCTTGGCTGGCAATTCCCTCCGAGTATGCTTGCGTTCGTTTTGGGACATAAACATGTTCACTTCACAACGATCACGATGTATATTTATGCGTTTTTTTTGAGATTTCGGCGGCAAAAGTGGCGATGTGATCTGCCACAATGGCCGTTTTTTTTGGCACAGAATGCTACCGTGAACAGCCCCCCTAGCCAAGAGCATCGGCGCTTTATGCGCCCAAGCGTCGCAGAACGGACAGTGATCGAAAGAAATCGGTAGCCATGAACAATTTTTGACGTTAACTTTCATTCTGTCGAACGAGGGAGGGCGACCGCTCGGCTTGATTATTTACGTTCCGATATTATATTCAAAACCCGCGAGTAATTTTGAGTATGATGTTTTATAACACATAATAATTATATTACGAATGAATTGAGAATATAAATTAAAAGCAATATACATTTTTTATCATATTAATGGTGTAAAAATTATTGTACAGTTTTTACAGATTTGTATATTAATGTTATAATTAACTTACATGCCTAATCGGAACGATATTCGTTATTTTAGTGATAAAGAGAGAGAGAGATAATAATAAATAAATCCTATTGGTGTAACTATGTGATAGGATTCTTTGAGGGTAGCCCGAACACTGTAGACGCGTGTTTATATTATATTTTTCAAATTTAATTTTATTGAATATTATTGTGCAAAAGTGTACTAATTTTGTAGAATAAGCATTCGTATAGTAATATTAACTGTGAGAAGTGTAGCATTTACGCAGTGATCTCGGTGTTTGTGTTATCTCAAACAATCCCACAATCTTCAGTAAAATGGCGGTACCCATTTTACTGTAGATTTTTTCCTCTTCACTCGACATTGGCAGGACTATACCGTATGTTTGCATACGGTCATGTCGCCATTCCTTTCTCTACCCTAGTCCTTTCCTTTTTCCTGTCCATCCCATTATCCCACTTTTACTATAATCTACCACACTAGACACTGGCAAAATTACTCGTAAGGAGTAGAGGCCATTAATTAAAAGAAGAAGAAGAAGAACTATGTGATATCTCGTTTTATTTTACGGGCCAATGCTCTTTACATTTGATTACAAACAAAACCAAGGAACTTAATACTCTCTACGAACAAACCTATAAACCTAATAGAAAATAGAAACATTGCAGAAAAACTCTTCGGCATTATTAATATGGCACTTTTAAGTTGTAAATATAAACTGAAGAATTCTAAATATAAATTCGAGGCATCCGGGGCGGCCCACGACCAATTTATTTTTAACAATTCTCTGATCAAGGAAGAAATATTGCAGTTATATCGTTCTCGGATTGGAAACTTACTTTTTGAATAGGTAAGAATCAAAATAAATAAGTGCTTCTAAGGTTATATATTTAATAATTGATTAGACACGTTGTTAAAACATTTGTATGCCGAATAGGCAAAACAAAACGTACCTTTGTGCTTACAACACCCATCTATTTACCTTTGTTTCTCATACAAATAAATGTTATTTCAGGTGATTTCGGATATGCCTTGGAACCATGATTGATTACCCCTGTCATGGATTCCGTACGTATATATTAATACCTCAGCGGACCAATACACTGCCAAGTCAGGATAAGTGTGAAGCAGGCAAATGGTTATCTCAGGGGGTCATTAAAATACCTTGGAATAGACAGAGTTCTGCACTATGAATCTGAAGAGTCTTCCCAAATTGTAATGGCTTGTGCAGCGTAATAACCAATATGATGTTACACTATAGGTGAGTTAAGAAAAATAAATTACAAATTGTCCACTTACTTTTTAAAAAATTAAATTAATAGTATTTGGTTGAGTAGAGAGGGTAGTGAACACAGTGCAGGTGAGAGTTTAAAAGGCCTTTAAACCTACCTCACGGTCTCAAGTCCGGGAATGCTGCAGTTCATTCCCCTGCCTTTCAACCACGAGATGGACCCGGCACCCGCACGGTGAATCCATGGTTTGCTAAGAACATTGTCTCAAATTCACTCTCCTACTATATTTAGAAGCGTGGAGTCAACTGACACAGATAGTAAAACCTGTCTCCAACCCAGTTATGTTGCATTTGTTATTTAAAAAAAATTGGTCTTTTTATTTTTTTATTAAACTAAGTACAATTTTGTATTTTTTTTATTTCAGGTATTTATACTTTGCAGAGTTTCAAGGACAGCTACCCCCTTCCCCATCAAGAGAGGTCACAAACTATGGTGCTCAAAGTTTTAGAGTGGCCCAAGCCAAACAAAATTATTAAATAAATATTTACTTTTAATTTGTTTATGTTTTATTGTGAATATTATCCAATTTAAACATAGAGTATTGAATAAGAAATGCTGGTATCATTATTAACATTTCTTATTGATACTTGTATCATTTAAATGGGTCAGATTAATGAAGATTAATAATTTTTATTATGAATTTTAATTAATAACGGTCTTAATGATAAAAATTTAATAAAGTCCTTGAAGAACACTTTAGTTAAAATAAGTTTTGTTTCTTTTATACTTATTTATTTTTGTTTGGTAAAAAAAGAGACAACCTACTATATACAAGTGTTCTTCAAGGACTCAAAAAGCTTTTTTTTATGAATACCAGTGTGTTTAATATTAAGATTTGTAAATATGCTTACCATTATGGTAAGTATATCTACAAATGATAAGCTTATCATTATGGTAAGTATATCTACAAATGCCCACATTAGATACATGTAATTCCCTAATAGTATTCATATAAAATAATGAAACGTTACTCTAGGTACTATCCTAACTATTTATAGTGCTTGCATGGGAATTAAAATTCCTATAAATAAAAGAGCTTGTATAAACAATGTAGGTCTAATAGTACATACTACACATACCCTACTTTATATAATAGTACTAAGTAGTTTTTACTTAACAATATTATACATATATATTACAGCGTTAAGTGAATATTTGTGTGGATGTGTGTGCAAGTATGGGTAATATAGTGTATATAATAAAATACCTAATATTGTAAATATCTAATGTGGCTGAGTATAAATTGTATTATTATTACTAAGGCTAGGATTTTTTTTTTTTAAATAATAATATACCAGTATAAAAGGATTCTTTTAAATCTAAAACTCAAGGTGAAAAGTCACTCTGTACAACCACAAAGACCATCATCAGTCCCTGAAATACCAAAAGTTGTAACTTTATTAGTAATGGTCAAGGAAAATCATATTCTTATATACAATTATATTATTAAAGAAGAATATAGCAATATATATTAAACCATAAGTTTTTGCGGCTTGTGAAACATTCTAGGTCTTCACAAAGGCTCTGAAAAATCCTTTGTTAAGCCTAAAATGTTACCTAAACTCTCCCCGGTATCCCCTATTTCTTTGAAAATGTGAACTTTTCATTAAAAATAAAGAAATAAATAAAAATAAACTTTATTTGTTGATATTTTACAAGAATTTATACATGTTTTCTTAACTTTTTGCCTAATATTGGTTTGTTTGATTTAATGTTGTAACACTTCTATCCAATATTATCAATCAAGATCAGATATTTGTTCAGGTTATCCTCGGACATAGGCCTCCTTCAGCAAATACCATTGGCAGCGGTCTCCAACTACTCGGCATTGGGATGTCTTGATTTTTTTATACTTCTTTCAGAGACCTGAGAACATACATACTATTCTATGTATTTCTTTCTCCATTTAAAGTTTTGCAGCAATTGTTTGACCTAAATAAAAGTACCTATTCAATTTCTTGATAATTTACTTTCAGGGTTTGTTTATGTCTGTTTGTCATAGCTTTGGTTTTCACACATGGTTCTTTTAAGCCCCGCTTTTCCACTTCTCTTGCTAGTTGTTTGCATAATAACTGGAACTAGGTCATCAGCAAATGTCAGTTGAGATATTTTACTTCCATTTATGTTAAGCTCATAGCTATTCCAAATAATTCCAATCAATGTAATTGACGAAAAATTTCCTCCAATACAGCCGAGCAGAGTTTGAGGGATAATAGGTTTCCTTGTCGGACTCCTTTTATTCGTAATTCTTCTCCAATTTTTCCTAGTCGTACTTTTGCTGTAGGTATAGTTTTAAAATTGTTATATTACTCCTTAGTCCTTATGATTCTTGAATATTTAGTTTGATCACACTCTGTGTTTTGAGATGTTTTGTAAGTATGAAATAGAGAGAACTTTTAGTTGCTCTAATCTATATTTGGCGTCGATGAAGACGCCACTCGTTATTTGCAGTTACTAATAAATTTTATTTATGCATTTTAATTTACACAACGCAATAAAAAACTTCTAAAACAACAAAAAACAATACTTTAAGTTATTTTAAATCAAAACAATGGCGTCGTTTTGATAGAATATAGCTCGAAAGGGAGACCCCGACCACCCGCCCGTATCATAGATTAATAATATATATACTATAGATTGGACACTCTGTACTAATTCTGTGGTCGTTACTGTGAATAGAGTTGGGTGTTGCCGAATATGCAACAAGAAAATTGTAGGTGGCGCTTTTGTGTTAAAAAAAAAAAAAGCTTGGGTAATTACTTTAAATGCCAATTCGCTGGGGATTTTTAATGGCTCAAGGCGGTTGAAGCTTTGCCTTACCATATACGATTTAAAAAAAAATGCATTTAGTGATGTACTATCGACTAGTGTTGTGCCACGATATTTTTATCGAGGTTTTTTTTTATTTTAATATTATTTTAATAACGCTTTCATAACCAAGGGTGCAAATTTGCCAAATATCCAAATTATATATTTTTGGTTAACCCGCACACTTGCTTAGACAGCTAAATTAGGTAAATGATAATGAAATTAAAAAAAAAACAACTAATAACAATAATATTTTTTGTATTTACAAAAATACATGAAACAATCAAGCTTAAAAAATCACAATAGGTACATACAATAGAAATGATCCGTAAGTTTCTTAAGAGTTGTTCCTTAGTCTAACGGGATTGGCGTCATAAGAATGGCGGTATTAAAATCGATGGTCACGTAACACGCCTTGCGGATTTCCTTTATTACGCTTTGTTAATACTCTTAAGCGTTAACAAAGCTTAAAACGTCGGTAAAGCATAAATCGGTCGTCAGACGCCAAATTTTGATCTGTAAATAATACGTTGGTATAAATTACAGATCAAATTCTGTTGTATATAAACGGTCAAGGAATAATGTTCATGGCAGACCCAGACTAAAAAGATCCCTTTTTAAGGTATAATGCTTGAAAAGGAATCTTTTTCCGTAAGGTCCCTTTTTAAGCATTAGCTTGAAAATGGATCTTTTTCGTCTGCTCTATAATAGTGGCCAATTCTGTATACAACAGTAAACTATTATTAACAATTTACTGGACAAGGGGCTTTTTAACTAACAATAGTAATAAGTAATTTCTTATAGGTAAATAAATATTCAAACGAGTGACTTTCAAAACAACGTTTTGTACATATTATAACTGTATTTTTTTTTTGTAATCATGCTACCCTAGTTCCTCCTAGCATAAAAGTTAAGTTTGTGTAGCATTTCTATAGAGGGTCTAACTGGGCCCGGGTAGCTGGTAAATAAACTAAAAATTACAAATTCTAGGCCTGTTTGTGTGCTGTGTGTATTCTTAATTTATTGTGAGAATCACAATATACGGACTGTGGTTTCGGAGTCGACAATGCCTCCTACCACAACTGGAAAAACACTACAAAAACTGGAACAAAAATAAAAACTGCTCGGACTGAATTAAAAACATCTTTGTGTGCTGAGGCCGAGTTAAACGAGTGACTTTCAAAACAATGTTTTGTACATAGGTATTATAATTGTTTTTTTTTTATAATCATGCTACCCTAGTTCCTCCTAGCTTAAAAGTTAAGTTTGTGTAGCATTTCTATACAGGATCTGACTGATATAGCTGATCCGGGTAGCTGCGGGTACAAATTCTAGGCCTGTTTGTACTCTGCTATATATATTATTTATTTATTGTGAGAATTACAATATATGGACTGTGGTTTCGGAGTCGACAATGCCTCCTACCACAAGAGCTACTGCGGTTAAATTGGAACAAAAATAAAAAACTGCTCAGACTGAATTAAAAAAATCTTTCGTGTTGAGTAAGGATGTATGTAGTGAACGGGATCAGGTACAGGAGCAGCTCTCTGCTGTTGACCTGTATAGTGATTATGTGCAGGCATTGGATCGGATTAGCCATCTCGAGCTGCAGCCATGCCAGTTTGAAGAGGAAAAGAAGATGTGCCAAAGCGAACAAACCTTATGTTTGTATGTTGAGTTAATCGACAAGGACTTAAAAGTAAATAATAGTGTAACTACAGCTAATAGTGAATATTGTAGTAATATAAAATACATCCAAGTTTTAATGTTCATTAAAAAATATAAGAATAAGTTAAATAATAATTATATTAGATCAAGGAATATTTCATTAAAAGCGGACTGCCGGAGGCTCCTTTTGGAAGCTAAACAAAATAGTGAATATATTGTAAATATTTACAACAGTATGATAGTGAAAAATAACTTACATTTATGTCTCTCTTAACAGACAAATATCAGTTGTCACAGAATGTCCTTAACAAACAAATTAAAAAAATGGATGAAATTCCCCAATTAAGCAGATGCAAAAGAAGTATGACAGCCTCCGTAGACTAGTGGTTGCGCCTTTGGCGTTGTATCCGGAGGTCGTGGGTTCGATTCCCACCCATGGCAAAAAATATTAGTACAGTTTTTCTGTACAGTTTGTCATGGTCTGGGTTTTTATAAAATATAATATGTATTATATTGTTGCTTCTGGTACACATAGTACAAGCCTAGAGCTTAGTTTGTGACCAAAGCAATTAGTAATTTGTTCTTCATATTTATTATAATGCAGATATTTAAGTCATTTATTAATAAAAAGTTGCCCTGCGAAATAGATAAAATTGAACAAAGGATATAACTTACAACAACTTACTGCTCACAGACTTTATTGGTACAGTGTATGTTATGTTAAAATAATTTACACTAGGGCTGTGTGAGTTATTTTAACATTGTCTTTCGCGTTAACTTTACTACTGCGTTAACATTTTGACCTATCAGACGCTCGCATTTTTAGTTCTTTTTTCCGTTTGGAGTCCTATGAGTTATCCAGTCGTGAATACTAGAAATTTCAGTTGTCAAAAATGTATTATTGCAATTTTTACATTTAAATGATTGTATGAGTCTAGTTACATAACCAGCAGTAAAAGCAGAGGCTTGTACATTAATATTTTCCTGTCGAGCCTGGGAAGCTAATGAAGAAAAAGAATTAGTGCCTAAAGACAAAAACGGATTAGTGCTGCTGCTGGAAGGCTGGGGATCTGCAGTAGTTGTGGTATCTGAAATTTGAGAATTTTGATCCAAATCATCATCATTATTCAAAAAGCAATGTAGTTTTAAGAACTAGCTCACCATTATCATCTTCGCAGTTTGATGACCAAGACGTGAGGACCAAGAATACTAATTATAACTAAAGATTTAAATGAACATTGAAATGTGTAGGTATCAGGATATATATTTCTATGATTTAGTGCCCTAATGCGACCAAAAAAGTTTTCTAACGGATCCTGATTTAAATTATGGGTATAAAAAAACTCAACACCTTTTGACTGTAAATCAGCCCAGATATGAAACTTTCTAATGTGGATGTTTTTTTTTAAACTTGGGGCTTGTTTATGTTTACTATGACCTGATACTACAGCCTGTCTACTGCTGGTATCTATAAAATAAATATTCTTTAAAATATTAATAGCTTTTCGCCAAAAAACAATATGACTTGATACTCCCTTCTGAGACCTCACCGGGCCCCTCATCTTCCCTGCAGGTGCCCCGGGTGATCCGTTCACGCTGTCAAATAGCCGGTCGAAAAATAAAACGGCATCAGAAGTATTTTTCATTGTAAGAAGTTCCGGTACTAAAATGTATTAAAAAATATATGTATGTATGTCATCACGGGTACCTTACGGCGCCCGAGACCGCCTAGACGGCCCCAGGGTTCCCAGCGGAGGGGTTTGAATCCAACCTCGTCGGTATGAGTCTACACCGAACAAGTGGCTAGCTCGTCACGATGTTTTGAATAGACTCAATAATCCATCTAAAAACAGTTTCACAAGTTGGTATAGTGAAACCGGTGTTGTCAAACAAATGTACATAATTTTTTTAATTAAAAACTCATTGGTACACACCGGGATTCGAACCAGGGACCTAAGTGTTTTTAAGTCCAAGGTCTAACCAACTAGGCCACCACTACATAAAAAATATACAATATGACAAAAAAAAAAAATTTTTTAATAGTCAACAGGATGACACAGATATATAGGGTAAATGATAAATTAATCTTAAGTCTCAGGTAAATAAAAAGCAAAATAGGTCATGTAGGTATATTTATATAAAATATATTTACGCCAGCTGCCAAATTCTGTTTCTTATAACAGAAACTTTAGCATGTCAAATTAACAAAATCCTTTAAATATCGCATTGTACAATCAGCAACAAACAATAACTAAAAAAGGCATGTACATTATTCCATTGTGGTACATGTGTATTTGCTTATAGTGTTTGGCATTCTGCGTGTTGACAAATGTACTTAAGGCTGTATTCTGAAAATCTAGAACTACAAAACTAAAAATGTTTGTTAAAGAAATTTACTCGATACTCACAGACAACTATTATTATGCAAATAGTAACTCTTTAACTTGAAATGTATGAAGAGATTAATATAGTCTCCCATATATTATTTCAATAAAAAATGTATTTATATTTTCCAAATCATGAAAATTTTGTACTTTTTAACATCGCTGCAAGCGACAAAACTACAACAATTTATAGTGGTAAAAAAATAGATATCAATAGCTTATTATGTATTCTAAAAATGTATGGAGAGATTTTTGCAAGTTTAATAGAAAATTATTAATTAAATAATTACAAAAACTTGCCAGACAGAAATCTTCATACAAAATCCATGACAGGCCGTCATTGTGCGGGCGATCCCGCCTGTGAAAGGTGGCTCCGCGTCGCTTTTTTCTATTTCACTATCGGAACACTAAATATTCACTGTTGGGAATTTTATAAGACAAGTACATATTTATTTTGATTATATTCTATGTTTTTAGACATTTTAACACGATTCACTCTAACACTACAGATTCAGCTAAAATAAATATGCAATTTTCACCAACTGTCACTGTCAGTATAACCTTACAAAAAAAAAGACAGACGGTCCTATGTAACTAAAACTACGCAACAGCTATTTAATTTGGTCGCTTTTATATTTTTAATAAAATGTATCGTCGGGCGCACATTATTTTACAATTTTTAAACATATTTTACCTATTTATTTTAATTGTTATTTTTTTTAATATTTTTTTTTATATATGTCCAAAGCAAAGCTCAATAGGGTTCCATCCATTATCCAAAACTTTATTTTTATAAATGGCAGAGTAGCTCAACAATTTTATTATCTACACAACATTTAAATACTAACATAATAATGTATTGTCTTATTTTATCACCATTAATATTATTACAAAATCAAAGTTTTTTTTATTATAGCATGTGTGACTGTATGAGTTAGATCATGACAAACATACAATATTTATGAATAGGGACCAATACGATGTAATTTCTATAGAATTAGACCGATTTACTATGGCCTATGGATTCATTTGGCCAATGATGCTGTTACCAAATGGGCGGCCAATAAAAATAATAATACGAAATAATAATAAATAATTTCTAGCATAGAATAATTCGAACTGTGTTTTGGAAACTGGCGGTGGGCAATTTCTAGAACATTGTTTGATTTATTTTACGCTAAGTATAAAACTAAAATACATATTGAAAATATTACGCTAAAAAATAATTATTATCATTCCACATGATTGGTGGAATGCCAGGTCTCTGAGTTTTCAACAAATTAACTGCTACTGCGTTTTATACTACCCACACCATGAAAGGAGACTACTGTCTCGATAATCGAAAAATTCCACGCCTGATCCAAATCATAACTAGCGACCGTTCTCTATAATCAATATATTTTTTTTGACGGATAATAAACAGATAGTTTATATGATATTTGTTTGTAAATGTAAATAATCATTTTTCATGTATTTATTGGTGGGTATTGTCATACTTAGTAGGTGGTCTCACACCTACTAAGTATGACAATACTTCTGTTAGCCAGAGAGCTCGTGTCCAATACAACTATATAAAATAAATATTGGTTACTATATATAATAGTAACCAATATTTATTTTTTAAATAGTGACAGCTGCTTTTATAAAATAATATTGCATTTTTACAATATTTAAATAAAAAACATTTTCCAACGTTGAAAAGATTTTTTTATTGATTTTTTACAATTTTATACATATACCTACCAGCGGCCACATTCTGTTTCTTATAACGCGAACGTCAGTTTGTCAAAATAACAAATTCCGCTATTAGCGCGTTCTCCTCCAATCAGAGTAGTTGTTAACCTTTTCTGATTGAAGGAGATCGCGCTAATAACAAAAATCTTTATTTTGACAATCTAATGCTCACGTTATAAGAAACAGAATATGGCCGCTGGTAGGTAAGTAATTAAAGTTTATAAGAATTATTGATAAAAGTGAATGTGTATGGGTGTAATATGTGTAGTGCACGTCTATGTGTATTGTATGTATGGTGCGTGTGTGTAATGTATAAAGAGTATATTTTTGTAGGCTATGGTGTAACAGTAAGGTCAATTTTATGATAATATATTATGTTATGTCAAAAAACGATAGACTAATTATTGAGAATGGACATAGGTATAATATCTAGGAGATCAAAACCGGTAAATCCAAGATATTTTGTAAAATGAAAGAACGTGATACTTAACTTGCATAATTTAGTACGTGCAGATTTTAAATGTCAATTTTTGTTTCATATTTTCCTACGTATCTTTTTATATTTAAGCTTTATGTGTGTTAATTAGAGACAAGTTCAAAACAAACGGACAGATAATTGATATATAGAATGTAGAGATTATGATTGCTTTGAATACCCTGAGTCTAGGTACCCTGAGGCCGTGTAGAAGTTATGTATATAAATTTAAATGTATGTGTATTTATAGATATAAATTTAAATGTATATAGTTATTTTACTATAAAAAAACTAATTTATTTAAAATAAAATATTTTACATAAAATTATTCCAATTAGGTAACTCCGGAATATTTTTAATGTAGATAGATGGGTGTAGATTAAAGTGACGCAGACCCCAATCCTTAGTAATGTCAATTCATATGACAGCATTTTTTTAAATAAATACTTAGACTGGCTGAATTAGTCCAAAATAAAAAAAAATTTTGTTTAAAATAAATTAGTTAATTACGGAGCGGAGTCTAGTAATAGTCACTCTTACCAATGCCTTATAATAAATTTAAACTGTTAAAATTAATATATATTAATAAAATGTACCGGTAATATCACACTTTGTTCGCATGTCTGGAAATTATAGTAATACATCAATTTTATTGAAACATTAAATCCTCGCATATAAAATTACATTTCTTGACTATTTCGACAATACATTACTTAAAATAAAATAGTAAGATTTCTAAAAGTAGATGTCTAAAATAATAAACTGTAACACTCCATACAATGAAATTTCAACAGAGTGACTTTCGGGCTCAACTGTCCATAGTTAGAATAAATTGAAGAAATAATCTCAAACATTTTTGAGTGTAATCTGACAGAAGGTGATGACGTCACATATACGAATTCCCCCTTAAAGGATTTCGTTATTTTGACAATCTAACATTACCTTTAAAAGAAACCGAACATGACCGCTGGAACAGAATATCTTCTCTTCTATATTTCATACACTATGCATCTGTAAGATAGTTGTCGGGGCTGATTGTACTAAATTAAATGTATAAACTGGATATCAAAGGCTAATTTTATTATTTTTACCATACAAAATGTGTCTTTCCTGAGGACTTCAGCAGATTCATGGATTTTGTTTAAAGTATACAATATGAAAATAATATAAAACTTTCAATTAAATAGTAACTTACTTCTTATAGAACAAAATAACAGCATTGCTGCAGTTCATTCACTTAAAGTTTGAGTTGCCAATTTCACTTTCATTTTCTTAACTTTATGTGGAATAACATGTTCATCTGTCAGCTTTTTTAAAAGTCTTATGTCGTCTACTTGGCTATCAGTTTTATAAACTTGTATAATATCTGACCACTTAGCGACTGCCACAAAATAACATGTCTTTTGTTAAAAAATTGTTTCGAATTAATTATAGTATTCGAATAAGATGTGGTGGATCAAAGATAGTATAGAGCTTGTGGCCATTTATATTAATTTTGTTATCTGAAATAAAAAAAAACATTAGTTGTCTTAACTTGAAATAAAAATAGTAACAAATCTGAAAAAAAAAATACACGGGGAAACACCTTGCAGTAGATTCTCTCGGTATGCATCAGCTTTAAAACTATCTATGCAGGATTGAAAAGTAGATCCTTGGTCACAGATCAAAACCATAGGCTATAAACCCGTCCAAATTACAGCATCAACAACATCCTGAAATAAAATATAGTTATTATCTATAAATAATATATGTTTTAGGTGCTTAATAAAATAGAAATCCATTTCTTATGACAGCCTCCGTAGACTAGTGGTTGCAGCTTTGGCGATGTATCCGGGGGTCGTGGGTTCGATTCCCACCCATGGCACAAAATTATTAGTACATTTTTCTGTATAGTTTGTCATGGTCTGGGTGTTTATAAAATATAATATGTATTATATTGTTGCTTCTGGTACATATAGTACAAGCCTAGAGCTTTGTTTGCGACCAGAGCAATATGTGTAAATTGTCCTACATATTATTATTATTATTATACAAAACATAATGACCTATGATTATAACAATAGGTCTAAGTTGTTCCAATTTAGAATCTAAATACTTATACAACACACGTCTTCAAATTGTTGTACATCACTTGTTTTGTATTACCATATTTCTTATCGAAATTAAAAACACAATGTAACGGAAAGTTGTGTGATTGTATGAAAAAATGCTACCCAATTGAATGCACGCTAGGTACATAACCTATGTAAGACTATATATATATCATCACGGGTGCCTTACAGCGCCCGAGACAGCCTAGACGGCCCCAGGGTACCCAGCGGAGGGGTTTTTTAAATGGTATGAATCTACACCGAACAAGTGGCTAGTATAAAGTGATTTCTTTATTTTTCAATTACTCACAAAGTGGAATTGATGGAATTCCAGTTAAAATTTCTTGTTCCGTTAATAAAGTTTTGTTCTCAAACTTTTGTAAAACTTTGGTTCAAAATGCAGCTGACAACCCTGTATAAATATACAATATGAATTAAGTACATTATGAAATATTATTTACTAATCAATGACAGATATATTTTATTTTAACAAACTTAAAATTACCTTTCTCTGTATTAAAAAACAATTACTAAGAAGTCCAAGTTGCGGATTATGTGGTAGAAGGTACTGCATCCAAATATGTCGCCAAGAATTAGTATGTGAAATGGCAGTAAGTTTATGAGTATCAGAAGTTGAAGTACAAACAATAACACAACAATGTGTAACAGTCATACCTGTAAAAAATATTAACATAAATTAGTGTTGAGGGCATACCCGACTGACCCGTCAGTGTATATTGTTAATTCAAACAACGTTAAACTATAAAAGACTGCCCTTAGTGTCATCGGTCGAAACTTATAAGAAAAATAATAATAAATACTAGGATATGTCTAGTTTTCTAGATATTACTGCTTGAAGTTATGCTTTGAGTATTAAAGTTTCTGTGTCATCATTAAAAAAAACAGAAGTCGGCGCAGGAAGCTTCTAAGAAAAATTAAAAGAAACAGTGTATACTTTTTAATTCTATTATTTTCGCAATCCTAAGTTGAGAAAAATATTATAAGTCTATAAAAACCTTTCGAAAAAAACTAAATGATCATAAAAACCGCATATTGAAGCTATATGTATATAATAATCTTAATACCTATAATATATTGATACTATGCATAAACTTTCACTCTCTCAAAGGTTAGGTGGTAGAATATGCGTAAGGCATTAAGTTAGACTATTTACAATTTAATTTTGTAATTCTGTGCAATAAAGTATTTTAAATAAAAAATAAAAAAATAAACGATGACAAACACACACGAAAGAAATAATAACAATTTTAAGTAAATTATGTTAAAATGCTAGTCTAGTTAACCGATATAAAAGAAAAATATTAATAATTTTGTGACTGTGGTTGATGATACCTTTAGAAGTTAGTTGCACTAAGGTTAAATTTATCTAAATAAAGTAGACATAAGAAAATCACTACATATTTCTACACAATTATTATAAAAAAATATTACTTACCTCTATGTACTAAAACTCCTGTTATAACATAACAACAATAATCCAACTCAATGGCGCCCGTAACACAGCGGGGCACTGTTGGTCGGTATGCAAACTAAATTGCCGCTTCCTGCCTAGAAAATCACACCGAACACCAGAAAAAATAAAAGCCTAAGAATAATTTGTTATTTATATTAAAAGTAAAATACAAATTTAAGAGATTTAAATTAAAATCGATATTCGCTAAGATTTCTACAACCGAAGCATGCGCCATATCGGCCATATCACTAAAAACAAATAAGTAGAGTGAATGTATAATGGGGATGAATGAATAGGTGAGCGAATGAGAGATTGAGAATGGTAAAAATAGCTCATTCGTATGCCAGTTACACTTGAATATTGTTTAAAAACAAACACAAAAGAAGTAATGTTCCAAAATAATGTTCACACTGTCAACCCCGTGGCCCGTATACAGTCGAATTTAGCGTCTAGCATTCGCAAAAAACGAACAAAAATGTGTTCTTGGCTGGCAATTCCCTCCGAGTATGTAGCGGTTTCTGTCAAAATGTATGGGGAAATTGGCCTCTCGCGAGCGCTTTAACGAAAACGAATGCCCACGCTCACCGTCCGTGTACTTGGCTGGCAAATTGTTCTGTCAACGCATTTAACGAACGTGACGTCATCACCAAATGTCATCTTCATACAAAACTTTCGTGCGCGCTTTTAGCGCTCATGTTCTTGGCTAGGGGGGCTGATCACAATGACCCCAGTCGATAGGTGAGGCGTTGTGAACATATTTTGACATTTGTGTTTGTGACAGTTTTAAACGTCACAGCCGTCTTATATTTTTAAGATCAAATTTATTGTATTTTAAATCGAAATGATTTTAGAAAGATTTGGCATATAAAATTAGTGGATTGTACGATTTATCCTATATTTTACTTGACAAGTGACAGTTGACAGATTCGTGATAACAATGCGTTCGATTTGGATAGTGGTAATTGTGGCATTGTGATTGAAATTAACCAAAAAAAACGCAAGTTCGCATAATGTTATTATGATCATTGTGAACATATTTCGTTCCCAAAACGAACGGGCCCAAAGTAGCGGTTTCTGTCAAAATGTATGGGGAAAATGGCCTCTCGCGAGCGCTTTAACGAAAACGAATGCCCAACGCTCACCGTCCGTGTTCTTGGCTGGCAATTTGTTCTGTCAACGCATTTAACGAACGTGACGTCATCACCAAATGTCATCTTCATACAAAACTTTCGTGCGCGCTTTTAGCGCTCATGTTCTTGGCTAGGGGGGTAGGTATCGATCGCGAGCGGTGAGAGCGGTAGCAGTTGGGGAAGCGAAAGCGACTCGAAGGGCTAAGTGATCGCTGCGAGTGGTCGATTAGTACACAAATTTACCACCAAGTCCTCATCATCACACCTTCGACCAACAATAAGGTCACCAAAGACCTATCCGTAGTAACGGTTGGCGAACAGCTACTACTGTAAGGAGACCACAATCTCGATACAGATGCCCATCTCCCGTTGGGGGGACAGAGAAGACTAGACTGCCTGCGACAAATTGTAGTTGTTAACTGAAAGTCAAGAAGCCTCAAGTCAGAACCATTTTGAACCAATAAACCATTGCTAAACCAAAAATAATTTTAATACAGTCCACTGCAAACCCACCAAGCTAACCTCAACATTTTTGGACCTTCGAGCTGGATCTCAACATTTTTGGACCTTCGTGACGGATCTGGAACATTTGGACCTGTAGAAACCGGAAGAAGCAGAACCGTGGTAAATCCATTTCGTTAAAATGGAAACCCGAAGCAGAAGCCGACAGCAGCCCTCCGAATCGGGGATCGAAACAGCATCGGCACCGCGCCACTTTTTGCATCCTCCGATATCGCCATCAATGGCCGCGTCGCGAACCGACGCACTATCCCGTTTGGACGTTTCGGCTCAACCGGGTACGCCGCCGCGACCGGGCGCACAATCGACACCGGACCAGCCCCCCTAGCCAAGAGCATGAGCGCTAAAAGCGCGCACGAAAGTTTTGTATGAAGATGTCATTTGGTGATGACGTCACTTTCGTTTTTATCGTTGCAGAAATAACCAAAACGAGACAACAATATAGATACACCAATAGGATAATAAATTTGTAAGCTCCCTCTCTTTCACGCTTCTACAACGTTCGAGCGTAAAAAGCGACCATGCTCTTGGCTAGGGGGGCAGAGCACCCTCCGATCGAGGATTGCTACGCGCATACGGGAACCGATGCGTGCGCCACCAATTGCAAGAAACGCGTCTCCAGCAGGCAGTACAGCGCGGTTGACCGCGCTGTACTCCACTAGCGTAGCGACGATCGCCAAGACGAAGGTTGGAGTATGAAGGACAGCTCCAATTGGCAGATATTAAGCGACAAGAGCTTGCTATCCAAGCATCAGGGGCCTTACCAAAGAGCCAATCGATAATCGAATCGAAATACCCATCGAAAGCCAAATGTATGGGATTGACGTTTCTCATCGATCAAGCTCTACACATAGAGTAAAATTCCTATACATTTTTATCAATCGATACGGCGATCGTGTTCTTTGGTCAGGCCCCCGTGGTAAAGAAGAAAATGAGAATGCATATAGCTGACGTTGAAGCGGAAGAAGCTGCACAAGCTGATCAAGAATCCATGGACGAGGCCGCCCATGAAGAACGGTTCACCTCATGATGACAATATTTACATAACGATGTTACACATGCAATTGCAGCATTTCGCTCAAGACCCTGCAACAGAAGAGGGGCCGCTAAGACACGACACAACTCTACCGCCAAGGCGTCGCTACGAGCATCGTAAGCTCTCTACGCCAAGGCGACGCGACGAACATCGCGAACTTTTTCCGCCAAGGCGTCGCGAGCTTTCTCCGCCAAGGCGTCGCGACGAACATCGCGAGCTTACGCCGCCGAGGCGTTGCGACGAACATCGCGAACTTTCTCTGCCAAGGCGTTGCGAGCTTTCTCCGCCAAGGCATCGCGACGAACATTTCGAATTTTCACCGCCAAGGAATCGCGGCGAGCATCGTGAGCTCTCACCGCCAAGGTAACGCCACGAACATCGCGAGCTTTTACCACCGAGACAACGCGACAATCGTCGCAACATATCCCCGCCTAGAAGGCGACTTTCTACTCCAAGACAACTGGACGAGTTTCCGCACCATCCTGAGCCTAGGAGCGATATTGAGAAGCTAGCGCACGCCATACAGAGCATGTCTGTATCGCGACCACTACCGCGCTATGGGATGGAATTACCGACATTTTTGGGCAGCGTCACAGAATGGCTACCCTTCAACGCAGCCCTTCGAGATAGTCAGTTTTTACACCGTTTCTCGGACACAGAGAACATGGCACGGCTACGTGCAAGTCTTCGAGGAGAAGCTAGGGAGACAGTCTCGGCTCTTTTATATACAGATACCAGACCGGATCGTGTAATAGAAACTTTACAACAACGCTTCGGGCAACCCGAAATCATCATCGAAGAAGTTATGAACGGGATAAAACACCTAAAGCCTGGACACTCACCACAAGAATTGAATAAGTTTGCGATCAAAGTGGAAAACATTATTAACATCCTGCGAAGTATAAATTAAGAAAACTACAAACGAAATCCTGCGCTGGTTAAGGAAATCCTTAACAAAATCCCGCAGAACACCCAAGATAAGTGGATTGACTACGCGAGGGATCGTCACCATGAAACAGACCTTCTCATAATAAAGTTATAATCAAGATTCCTGATGCAGGAAGCAAAGGCAGCAATGACGTACTCTAACTTCGCAGCAATGTCTACGGGCCCGGCACCGACCCGAATGCGGCACTCATACCGATGCCTACTAAATCAAGGAATATAATACCTGCGCGTGCCTGGACTCCCAGCACCTAGTAAGGAGTACTGCAAAGCAAAGCCCTGTGGGATAAATGGTTGCCGAAGACCACATCACGCTTTGCTACATGAAAAGGAAAGAAATACAGAGACTGCAGCTATGACTTCAGGTGCCGCAGCGATACTGATTGACCATAATGTTGCTTCGACATCAGTCGTGAAAACTCCGGCTGTAATAATGGAAGAAGTCAACGCAGTTAGCGTTCTGGTAACACGATATACCGTATTATTAAAGGTGTGCCCTATTACCGTGACAGGACCCCGGGGCCATGTGGAAACCTACGCCCTATTAGATGAGGGATCGACGATAACCATCATCGATGAAGAGGTGGCGGAGGAAGTCGGCGCGATAGGACCGACAGAGCCACTCCACATGCGCGGGATCAATGGGACTCACGAAGAGAACGATAGCCAGAATTTCAATCTTCGCATCACGGGTATGGCTGCCGCCACTCCCAAGATGTCGCCTGAGAACAAACGCGCCATAGAGATGTTCGTAAACACCGTTCGCCGAGTCGACTGTCACTTTGAGGTGGGGCTGCCTTGGCGGACTGACCACACAGAGCTCCCCAAGAACATAAGACTACGCAACACAAAGACTAAGGAGCATTGAGAAAAAGATGGACCGGGACCCAGCCTTCGCCATGCAATACACAGCTCAAATTAATAATTTGTTGGCGAAAGGTTATGCAGAGATGGGCAGCCAACCTGACTCGGCTGATCGCCAACGGTTTCTGCCACACTTCGCAGTAAAGAACCTGAATAAGCCCGGCATGTTGCGAATTGTGTTCGACGCAGCAGCTAAGACAGCGGGAGTCAGCTTGAACGACCACCTGCTGGAGGGATCTGACCTGCTTGCGTTGCTTCCTGAAATACTGTTCCGATTTCGGGAAAGACCTATCGCCATATGCGCCGACATCGCTGAAATGTTCCTACAGATCAAAATTAGAAAACAAGACCAATGGACCCAGATGTTCCTTTGGAGAGGAGCCGACCGTAACGATCCTCCAAAGAAGTTCAAGATGACTTCCATGATATTCGGGGCATCGAGCTCACCTTTCTTGGCACAAAGCGTGCGAAACAAAAACGCCGAAGATTTCGAAAAAGACTACCCTGAAGCGGTGAAGGCCATCAGAACGACCCACTATATGGATGACTATGTGGACAGTTTCAACACGACGGAAGAAGCTATTTATATCACAAATAGCGTGATAAAGATCCATGCACACGCTGGCTTCAAGTTACGTGGATGGAACTCTTAACTCCAAACAAGTTTTAGAGCATTTACACTACAAGTTAAGAGAGCAAAAAGACAGCGTACTGCTGGGACCACGGAATCAAGAGAAAACCTTAGGAATGCTGTGGGATTCACGGAAAGACCAGCTGGGCTTTAATACTACCATGCAAGGCTGGATGAACATGTACGACAAGGACAGCGAGCACCGACGAAGAGGGAAATGCTTAGCGCGGTCATGGCTATCTACGACCCGCTAGGCCTCCTATGCTGCTTCACTATTAGGGCGAAGATTCTGCTATAAGACCTCTGGCGGTGCAAGACTAGCTGGGATGGGGAGCTCCCGGATGAAATAAAAGAAAAATTCCGGGTTTGGTTGCAACAGCTCACTGACATGACTGAACTCCGCGTTCCAAGAAGCTATATCGGTAACGGGGGGAGCGCGGTTGAACTACACATATTTGTAGACTCCAGCGAGCAAGCCTATGCAGCCGTGGGGTACTGGCGGACACAACAGAGTGAGGGCACAGAAATCGCACTGGTCGCAGCTAAGGCGAAAGTAGCACCGTAGAAAAAACTATCAATTCCACGGCTGGAGCTGCAAGCGGCGCTCATTGGGGCACGATTAGCCCAACACATAATAAAAGAACACAACAGGAAACTGTTTTAATGTGAGTAAAATAATACCAACAGGATATGTACAACTAACCGTAATCTATGGGGTTATTGAGAAATGTTTTTATTATTTCGTGTGAATATCCTCAGGCGCCGTTGTTAGTTCGCGACTTTATTGGCGGTTATCAATTTACAGTTATGTCGCGTAAACTATTGTAATTACGCTTAAGAAATAGATGAGTAAATATATTATATATATATTTATTTATATATATATTTATTTATATATATATTTATTTATATATATATTTTTTAAGCCTAGACCAGTACCCCTTGCTCTGAAACCCAAAGTAGAACATGAACTAGATATGCTACTAGAGTTAGGTATTTTAGAGCCCGTGAAGTTTTCACAATATGCTACACCGATAGTCTACGTATTGCGGCCGGATTGTAATGTAAGGATATACGGCAATTATTCAGTTACCCTAAATAAAGTGTTATTTTTAGATAACTATCCGCTACCAAAAATAGAGGATTTGTTTTCAAAATAACATGGCGGTCAAGAGTTCTCTAAACTAGCGGTCTTATTCATAAAAACTTACGGAGCCTATATTGATGCTTTATAATAGCTCAATAGCAAAACACCTTAAAACGTTATTCATAAACGCAAAATAAACCTCTAATAGTGATAAACGTCAAATAACAGCTCCATAACTTTATTGATGGCAGGAGCCCACTATTTACAGGAGAACCTATTTTAACCTCACTTTTTATACATATTTTATTTTTTGTTTAAAATTTTATTAAATGATTTCTATTACTATATTAAATTATATTACAAATAAAAATAATAATGCCCAGTCAGCTTTCGATCATAAATTCTCAAAATTTTACAATTCGAATGGACTTGAACCAAATTAGGTTGGGCGCACACTGACAGATATTTCTAACAAAAAAATACTAATATAAGTTTCTTTTTGTAAAACTATTTATTTGAAACTTACATAATGTCCTTAAAAACTATAATACACAATATAATATAACTTATAAATCTAAGACAAAGCACGATATTTTACGACAGCGGCGGCGCTGATTACGCGATCGGTAAGCTAACAGCGCGTGCGTCGCATCTTGCGTAACTTTCTCTACTACTCTCGTAGAGAGTATTAAGTTCCTTGCTCTACTAACTCGAGTCCTTGGAAACGCGGTCACCGCGTCGCGGTGTGCGGGCGGAGGAATCGCTTGACAACGCCCACCCCCTACTTCTCACCTCTACCGACGTGGTAGACAACAACGCGACTATGAGTTTTTTTTATAACGGTTACACTAACATTTAATCTTGTTTCACCGCGGTAATTTGTCCAAAAAGACAAAGTTGTGCTGCTTCAAACTACGAAAATTATATGTCGGTGCGGCCACATCTCTTTTTTATTTATTTATTGGAGCACGGCATGTAATTTTGTATCTAACTGATGGTAAGCAGGCCTACAAAGTCCATGAATGGATTAATAAATACATTGTCGTTTAACAATATTGATCGCTCCCACTATGCCGGCTAAATAATGCGGTTACAAAATGTCAAAGAATCAAAAAGAAAGAAAAAAATCTAAGAAGTTTACATTACGAGTCTATTTTAATATCCTCGCTGCTTTATCGTAAATCCTGCCGTAAAGCGCGCACGAAAGTTTTGTAAGAAGATGACATTTGGTGATGACGTCACGTTTGTTAAATGCGTTGACAGAACAAATTACCAGCCAAGAACACGGACGGTGAGCGTTGGGCTTTCGTTTTCGTTAAAGCGCTCGCGAGAGGCCAATTTCCCCATACATTTTGACAGACTCGGAGGGAATTGCCAGCCAAGAACACATTTTTGTTCGTTTTTTGCGATACTAGATGCTAAATTCGACTGTATACGGGGTCTTCCTTTCGAGCTATATTCTATCAAAACGACGCCATTGTTTTGATTTCAATTAACTAAAAGTATTGTTTATTTTTGTTTTAGAAGTTTTTTATTGCGTTGTGTAAATTAAAATGCATAAATAAAATTTATTGGTAAGTGCAAACAACGAGTGGCGTCTTCATCGACGCCAAATATAGATTAGAGCAACGAAAGATCTCTCTATTTCATACTTACAAAGCATCTCAAAACACAGAGTGTGATCAAACTAAATATTCAAAAATCTTACGGACTAAGGAGTAATATAACAATTTTAAATCTATCTATATCCTACAGCAAAAGTACGACTAGGAAAAATTGGAGAATAATTACGAATAAAAGGATTCTCGGCTGTATTGGAGGAATTTTTTTGTCATTTAAATTGATTGGAATTATTTGGAATAGCTATGAGCTTAACATAATATAAGTTACAACATTAAATTAAACAGAACAATATTAGGCAAAAGGCTAAGAAAAATGTATAAATTCTTGTAAAATATCAACGAATGATTTTTCACCCCCTTGACTTTCAAATTTAAAAGAATCCTTTTATAGCGTGATATTATAATTAAAAAAAAAATCCTAGCCTTAGTAATAATAATAATACAATTTTTATTCAGCCACTATAGATATTTACAATATTAGAAATTTTATTATATACACTATATGACCCATACATGCACACACATCCACACAAATATTCACTTAATCCTATAATATATATATTATTTATAATATTGTTTAGTACAATTATTATTATATAACTAGTACTAAGTAGGGTATGTGTAGTATGTACTATTATACCTATATTGTTTATACAAGCTCTTTTATTTATAGGAATTTTAATTCCCATGCAAGCATAGATAGCACTATAAATAGTTAGGATGGTACCTCGAGTAACGTTTTATTAAGTAATATTAATACTATTAGGGAATTACATGTATGTATCTAATGTATGATAACCAAATCTACAAAGCTTAATATAAAATACAATGATATACATAAAATAACTTTTTGAGTCCTTGAAGAACATTTGTATATAGTAGGTTATCTATCTTTAGTTAGCAAACAAAAATAAATAAGTAAAAAAGAAACAAAACTTATTTTAACTAAAGTGTTCTTCAGGGACTTTTTTAAGTTTTTATGATTATTAATAATATAAACATAGAGTATTGAATATAAATGCTAGTATCCTTATTAACATTTGTTATACTTGTATCATTTAAATGGGTCAGATTAATGTTAATTAAAATTCAATATAAAATTGATTAATCTTCATTAATCTGACCCAATTAAATAATACAAGTATCAATAAGAAATGTTAATAATGATACTAGCATTTCTTATTCAATACTCTGTTTAAATGGGTCCATCTCATTATTATTAACATTCAATATAAAATTTATTAATTTTCATTAATCTGACCCATTTAAATAATAATAATATGTAGGACAATTTACACAAATTGCTCTGGTCACAAACTAAGCTCTAGGCTTGTACTATGTGTATCAGAAGCAACAATATAATACATATTATATTTTATAAACATCCAGACCATGACAAATTGTACAAGTATCAATAAGAAATGATAATAATGATACTAGTATTTCTTATTCAATACTCTATGTTTAAATGGGTCCATCCGACAGACCTAGACACCTTTAAACTTATATTATCCACCTATATGTCTATTGATTCTGTTAATGTATATTTATATATGTTATATTTCCCAGAATATAGATTCCTTAAAATTTGGATATATCAATAAAACAAACAAATTACGAGTAAATATTTATTTAATAATTTTCTTTGGCTTGGGCCACTCTAAAACTTTGAGCACCATAGTTAAAATGAAAATGAAATGAATGAAATTGAAATAAAATGAAAAATTAAAATAACAAAAATCACAATTCTGCCTTGTCATGCCAATCTCAGTTATCTTAAGTTACATGAGTTACGCGCTACCAGTGTAATTCGCATTCTTTTGGTCATATATACCCTCTTATGAAGTCACTTTTTTTTATATTTCGTTATTAAGCTTGATATTAATTATATAAAACCCATGTAACTTGATTTTTTTAGTATATGTCTATGCCTAACTACGCCAACTAATGTTACACGAGTTAAACAAATCTCCGTTGCTCAATAGTTCCAACAGGACATGTCCGGTAGCTCAAGTTAACTGAGATGCGCGCTACTGCCAGTTACGAGACCGCGAGGGAATTTCTATTGGCAGTTAGACCCCCGCGCACTTCATCCCATGCTTTGTTTGTTTTTGTGACATTATTATTGTGTGCGTTATTTAAGTAATACGTAATTAAAGTTAGTGATTGACTGACATAATATTTATAATAATTATCATATCATTAAACATAAAATTATCATAATGAGTTCCATTAGAAGTAAAGCACTATTACAGATGTGTAAAGAAAATATAGTCCCAGAAAAATTTGGTTGTACTACAGCAGTGAACTACTCTTCTATATTAAAAACTGTCGTGGAAGCTGAAATTCACCACACGCGCGACCAAAATGATGAGGTACATTTTCCCTTATTAATGAATAACCAAGACACAGATTTTATCAGCTTATCACCCAAACAATATCATGACCTTCAGCCCGTCGATTTAAGTGCTTCATCAATTCCAGTACTTCAAAAGGACGATTTAATAGGCTTGAATGACGGTATAGGGCATTCATCTTGCACCCTCTTGAATGATTTTGATACAAATTCTATTTCTGAAGATATTTTATTTTTTACCGAAAAAGATATAGCCAAAACATCAACACCAAAACTAAAGCCATGTTCCACCTGTAATGCACCAAATATAATAAGTCCAGAAAAATCCTTTGAAGAGACTTGTGATGAGTTAATTCAACAACTTAGTAGTGAAAAAAGTACAAACCATGATGATTCCAGTATATCTAACAAAAAGAAAACATTAAATAACAAACTAGAAAAAGATGTGAGTATTAGATCTAGTGCTGAGTTAAATGAGTCAAGAAAACGCGTAGCAAACTCGTCCAATGAATCTATAATACCAAAGAAAAAGAGATTAAGAAATCCAATTGATATTTTGAAAGCAGAGAAACTAAAATATATTATGAGACCTGCATGTGGCGGAGGCTGCAGAAAAAAATGTTGCCATAAATTTACAGAAGAAGATAGACATGAAATTTGGGAAAATTTTAGAGACTTAAATAAACAAAACCAAAGAAATTTTATAAGCAGAAACGTCAAAAAAAACAAAAAGAAACATACTACAGTAGAAAAATCGCAGCGGCACAACACTGTGACATGGACGTTGCGAAATATTATAGTATGTAAACGTTTTTTTTTAAGCACACTGGGTTTTACTAACGACCAAACCGTTGTTACTGTTTTAAAAGCCAATCATAAATATGGAATAAAAAATGTAGATATACAAAATGCAGCTCCAGAACAACGCGGTCTAAAAAAACCTTGGAACTGTTTACCAGAAAATTATAAAAATGATGTTAAAGCATTTATTGAGTCAACAAAACCAACTGTATCACATTACAATATAAAGCATGCACCGTATCGACGTTATCTGCCTTCAGGGGTGTCATTCCGTGATTTGTATAGTTTGTTTAAATCCTATTGTGAAGAAAATGGAATTAAATTGTGTAGTTGGCCCTATTTCTTTAATATTTTAAAAGAAATGAATTTGTCTACATCTAACCCCATACAAGATCTCTGTACTTTGTGTCAACAACACAAAGAAAAGCATGGTCCAGAAGAAGAGCATAACTGTATTGAATGTATTTGTCAGTTATGTAAGAAATATCCAACTCATATTTCAAACCGAAACATATCACGACAATGCCACGATGAAGACTTACGAAAAGAAAGTCCTATTTACAAAATATTTACTGTCGATATGCAAAAAGCAATATGTATGCCAAAAATGACAGTAAAGGATTACTATTTCTCTAGAAAACTTGTACTGTTTAATGAGACATTTGTATCCCCTGGCAAGAATAAACCAGCACACTGCATTATTTGGCATGAAGGAGAAAGTGGCCGAAAGGCATATAACATTGCATCGGCCTATGTATATTTTGTTGTTAACAACGCTAGAGATATTGATGAAATTGTTTTCTATTGTGACAATTGCACTGCCCAAAACAAAAATAGAATCCTTTTCACAGCTATGATACAATTGATAAATTCTATTAGTTTAATATCTGCACAAAAAATTCGCTTTGTTTATTTTGAGCCGGGTCATACATATATGGCAGCTGATACAGTGCATGCTTGCATCACCAATAAATTTACGAGAGAAAAAAATATGTATGATCTTAAAGAC
Organism: Monopis laevigella; assembly: GCA_947458855.1. NCBI lineage: Eukaryota > Metazoa > Arthropoda > Insecta > Lepidoptera > Tineidae > Monopis > Monopis laevigella. The sequence continues at coordinate 26,525,901 of OX381578.1, forward strand.
TTTACTGATAAAATGAACAAATCTCGAAAGCAAATGAATGTTCAAACGGTAACTCATAAGGATATGATAATATTTACAGATAAGCTAAAAAAGACATTTCCTAAAAACTTTAATGTACAAGCTTTAAAAGTTGTAGAATTTCGAAGAGGATCGCAAAGTATTTTTGCAAAAAACGATTACTTGGGAAACTTCAAGGAAATGAAAGTATTCATTAATTTTGATTGTGATTCTGAAAATCACATTGAAAAGCTGCCCAGAGAAACAGCACCAAGAGGAATAAGTGTGGTAAAAAAACAGGAGCTTCTGTCATTGTGTGAATCGATGCCAATACAAAGAAGAAAGTTTTTTAAAGACCTTCATGTCGGAGACGTTTGTGATCTCGACATTGTCCCTGAAAGTACCTAAATCTTAATAATGTTTTTATTTATAATTATAGTTTATTTGTAATGATAATTCTGCAGTTCTCTTGGATGTATTGTTAATTTTTAATTTTGTTTAGAATTTTTATTAAGTTTCTTTAAAGATCTTCATTTTAGAAACGCACCTATGTTTCAACATTTTCCTTAACAATTTCTAAAACTGTTTTGATGTATTGTTTGTATATTTTCATAATTATTGATTATTTGTGATTCAATGAAGAAGCAGATTTCAATTATGATTAAGCATTGTTTATTTTATTTTGTTAACAGTCTAAATAAAAGACTAATTTTTGTTTTTAATTTTAAAATACACTTTTTTTTTTATTTATGTATATAAATAAAGACCCTTACATACAATTAACAAAACAAATTTTTTTATCATCCCTGTGCAAGTATAATGTTGTTTTTTTTTAAATTACAGTAGGTATGCATATAATATGTAGTAATTTAATATTTATTGGAATAGTTTTTTTACTTAAAATATTTTCATTTAAATTTTTGCTATTTTCTATACATTGCTGGTAAAGCCAATTTTATGCAACTTAAGTTACATTAGATTTGATTACCACATTTGTATGAAGAACCTGGTAACGCCTAACTCCTTTAACTCGAATAAAACGATTATAATAATAATAAAAAAAATTAAAAAATATAAAACGAAGAAAGCTTTAACATTTAAAGAAATTTATGTTGGTCTCTAATTGTTATGAACTACAAGGTTAAAATAAAATAGAAAACTGTGTTAAAAACTTTAAACGCGTTTTTCTCAAAATCTATGTTTTCAAGATACATGAGTTTGGCATGACACGGCAGAATTGCAACATGGGTTGGAGTCACCTTTTACCATATGTGTCAGATGACTCCGCACTTTCAAATATACAAAAAAAAATATATTCTAACTCACCTATAGTGTAACATCATATTGGTTAGTATGTTTCACAAGCCATTATAATTTGGGAAGATCGTTCAGAATCATAATACATAACTCTGTCTATTCCAAGGTATTTTAATGACCCCTTGAGATAACATTTGCCTGCTCCAGACATATCCCGACTTGGCAGTGTATTGGTCCGCTGAGGTATTAATTAGGTACGGCATCCATGGCAGGGGTCATCAATCATGGTTCCAAGGCATATCCGAAATCACCTGAAATAACATTTATTTATATGAGAAACAAAGGTAAATAGATATGTGTTGTAAACACAAAGGTTTGCTTTGTTTCGCCTTTTCGGCATACAAATGTTTTAACGTGTCTAAGAAATTATTAAAGATATAACCTTAAAAGTACTTACTTGTTTTGATTCTTACCTATTCAAAAAGAAATTTCCAATCCGAGAACGATATTACTGCAATACACACCGGGCCGAGCGGCGACCCTCCTGCGTTCAAGAGAATGTAAGTTATCGTCAAAAATTGTTCGTGGCTACCGATTTCGGTCGATCACTGTCCGTTCTGCGACGCACTAGCGCAAAAAGCGCAGGTGCTCTTGGCTAGGTTACTACCACCTCGACAATAAATCTATGCAGTAGCCTCAGTACCAACCAACCGGTGAACCCACATACTAAAACCGAAACGTGACTAGGTCACTTGACGGTTTTTGCTGTATGTGAAACAAGTATTGCGACTTGCCAGTTACATAATTATCATACAGAGATGCAATCATAACAAATCACATAGGTACAGAAGATATAGAGAGATGCATCATACGCGATACACACAAAAAATACTGAATCGATTTTTTAAATTCTACTATTAGAAATCTAATAGTAGAATTTAAAAAATCGAAAATTTTCAGCGAGTAACTCGGGCTGTATTCTATTTTCGATACAAATTATTTTTAATTAAATGACGGCTGAAACCGCGGGGCACAGTTAGTGTGACTGGATTTTCTATCAGTGTGCGCCCAACCTTATTATAATTATTTCATTAACCAATGGACCTATCTATATGGATATCACTGTTAAAACGCTTGTAACGAGGTGGTTATTGTTATCTCAAATAATTGTTATATTTAGTGATTTTTGTTATAGTAGTTTTTTCGTGATTGTTTCCATATTCGTTCTAAGGTCGTTGTGTTTTTTTTTTTAATTTTGTTGTTATCCTCTTTTTACTTTCTTTTTTTGTATCGGGTTTTAAAATGATGTCGTTGCTCTCCGACAAGGTGATTATTGATGTTCACTTTATTGCGGTGATTGGTTGCGCTTCGTTCCGCGACGGTTTCATAGCGCGTGTTTCTTCTAGGGTTTCCGTAGTTGTATTTTAAATTAAAAAAAAAAATGGTATTTCGATTTAGTTTTTTTAAAGTTTTTTAAAATAAAAGAATGGTCTATATTTTGTTTTTGGTCCATAGTTATGGTATTGATGTAATCTTGCGAAATGTTATGTAAAAACGTTCTTTTACTATAACTTAATAGCCCCCGGCCCTAGACCCAAAGTGTTTGTAGTTAAACGCTAGGTATCGATGATATCTAGCCAATAAAAGTAATTTTAGCTTTATTAAAGGATTTTCAAACTTATTAACAATTTTATTTTTTTGGTAGAATTCGGTGGTATGCCATGTAAATTCATGTAATAAGTCTAATGACATTAAAAAAATAGGTACTCGATAAATGTCATTAAGGTCGAAAATGTTTTTTTACAATAAATCTTGTCAACCGTCGTCGGTCGTAAACCTATCGTGTTTGTACTCTAATAAAAGGATAATGATGATATGTAATAATGAGATCTAACCATTTTAATACTCAAAAATAAATATTATGCTTAATTACGTTTTTTAATTAAATAGTAATTACAAATATAATTACCGTTATTAGTTATTTAAGAAATAACGACTTTATTATAACTATCTTCGTTTCGTAACGCTCACCTCTAGCTAGCAGTCATCCATCTGCACTCCACCACGAATCAATCTAACCTACAATTATTTTGTAGAATTGTCGTGTATTTCGTGCAATGCAATTTTATATAGAATTATTAGTACTACATTTATTGTGAATTTTATATTTTAATTTGTGACAAATTCCTTAATTATTTGGATATGGCGGACCCCAAAGATATTTTACAACAGAAGATAAAAGAGCAAGGAGATTTAGTAAGAAAGTTAAAATCAGAAAAGGAATCTAAAGATAAGGTAATTCTTTTAAATACATGCTTTTGCCTATTTCATTTTCATTACATAATTATAATATATTTAATGAATTATTTGCAATTTATAGGGAAATAAAGTGAAACGATATAAAAACCTTAATTTAAGCCTATTAGATGAACATTTTTCCAAATACAGTTATATTTGTGGTTTTGAGCCAAGTAATATGGATATAAAACTGTATAAAGAAATTAAATTAAAAGAATTGAATAAATTTTGTTACATGAAGAGGTGGTGGTACCATATGCGGAGTTTTAATGACTCTGAAATATCATTATTTCCTATAACCTGTCTTCCAGATATTATGCTCAGAGCACAACAAAATATATTAAATAGCCTGGACAACCAGGTGGGTCCAACCTATAAGCAATAAAATAATTATCTTATGTTTTTTTTATTAATCTTTTGTTATTCTTAAATAAAGAACTGTTAATATTTTTGATACATATTTATTGTATCTGTGGTATAACCTTAAAACTTGTACCTTATTTAAACCAAAGTAATTTTATTACTATAATTGACAAGAAATATATATTATCAGTTGTTTGTTGAAGCAAATTGTACTTTTGTAAGCATTAATTACCACCTACCAAAGAACTTTGTTATAAACTTTGTCTGCTTTTGACATACTTTTATTACAGGGTACTATGGTAGATTGTTTGTTGTTATAAATACTTCCAACAGTAGCTTGAAAGGCATGGACATATTTAAGGTCTTGTTTCAAAACACATTTTTTTATACACCATCATTAATTAAACATAATATGATCTTAAATATTAAAACTCACCCCTTTGCAAGTTTAATTTTTAAACACAACCTCAAATGATAAATAAGAGTTCTTAGAAAATAAAACTTCCCATATGGTTCTGTCTCATTAAACACATAAAACATTTCAAATTAGTTACTTTGAATATTTTATGTAAAATAAATTTGTTTAACTGTATTTTTTCTATTTTTTCCGGTAACAAAGAAAATGATCACAGAGAACTAATTATATTGGAAGTTTTTTTTTACAACTAAAAAGAGAACAGCATGGCTGGTGTAGCGTTAAGATTGCACAAAATTTTGAATAGCAGACTATTGCATAAATTGTCTGGTGTCAATAGAATTTTTACTAGATTTGCAATCACATCTCAGAATCAGGTATTGTATTTTATGTTTGTAATTTTTTAATATTAAAATATAATATTAATTTCTTTACACATTGTGTACATAATGATATTGTGTACATTATGAGCCATGTATTCAATGTACATTCCTGAATCAATATTTTTACTTACCTACTTGCTATAAACTTATTTTAATTCTATTGAACACATTATTAATAAAAAGTCAGGGCAGCTGGTACTGCTCATTGTTTTAGCGTTATTTTCAAATTTGTAGCTAGGGCTAAACATGTTTTTAGGTATATTTTATAAAAAATAATTTGTACTTAAAAAGTTAATAATGTATTTTATGTAAAAATTATTATGTAGGTATTTAACTAATAAATAAATTGTTATATTTTGTATTGATAATGGCAATATTTTAATATATAACTGATCTTAAAGCTAATACCTAAATATAAAATATTTAAAATAATCTAACTCATTAAACTACTATCAACTGTGATGTATTCCATTGTTGGACTAATTTAAATTAAAAATTTAGTTGTATATGGATCAAATCAATAAATTAAAATGTTAGATGCAAAAAAGAATGGAGGGGGGATCATGGATTCCTATACATTCTACTGTAATGTTTCATAATTGTCATATAATGTAATGGTTCATAACTGTCATATAATTCTTGTAGAAAAGATTAATTTCAAGAAACACATACCACTCATACATATGAGTTTCGATTTCTATCGATCAACGCATCAATGGCTGTGTCGATGGGCTTCCCGGTAAAACACCTGGGCAGATATTTTAAGAAGAAAAAAATTATACAATTGAAATAAATTTTCAGAACTTATATTATATTATAATCTATTCCTCCCAATATTATAAAGAGAGAAGATTTGTATTTTTGTTAGTAATGCCTATTCATAACTAACAAAACTAATGAACAGATTAAAAAAAAAATCTAATAGAATGCTACATTATCATTAAGTAACAAACGCTATTTTTGATTTTTTTAAATATCAGGGATCCTTAAGAAAACTGAAAATCTAACCCAATGTATTAAAAAAATATTTTTAAATTTCTTTTTGTTTATAATAGAATAAAATAATGTACTACAGATTTAGAGAACAAATTAATATAAATTTTGCGGTACCATATGTCCAATTATTATAGTTCACTATAACAACTTCTTTATGTATGAAATATAAATGCCAGTAGAAAATAGACCACGTTATTAGTACCTAAGTTAGTGGTATTAATCCTTATCCAAACAAATCACTTCAAATTCGAGGTTGTTTCAGCGCCTGTGGATTACTTAAATCGAATGAATTATTTAAATCGGATATTCCATTGAAAAGATATCATGAATTTAAAAAAATGACTAGTGCAAAAACTCGCGAAGAGTTTCGGTTGTTTTTTTTTCTCAGACTTATTACGTTTTACTTATATTAATTTACTTTCAATGTTTGAGTGAATGCCTACAAACATTTTTTTTTTCAATAAAATCGGTTCAATAATTTCTGAGAAATAAGTATAATACCCTATTAGATAGGGTCAACGAGGAAAACTTAAGGCCATCATAAATTAGACCAGTAGTTTTCAAAATATTTGTTGTGGACCGACAGATTTACAGACACCGGAGTTTCATAATAAGGGTTCCTTGGAAGGTACAGATATTAAACATAATGTTTAGGTTTAGGGACTTTAAGAAAAACTAGGATCACGATAATTCACGATACGGGCGACGCAACGGGATATAGATACTTATTAGATAAAGTCAAGTTCTTAAAATCTTTTTGACTTGAAATTTCACTACACCAATATAAGTCCTAGGACTTTGGTAGTGAAATTTAAGAACGTCAATGCGTTCAAGCTGTTGAAATGATGCGCTCAAACCATGACAAAATTATATATATTTTTTCAATATCGAAATTCCGGTTTCGATTCACTAATTCCGGTATTACAAACAATAATGCGCAGTATTACATATTTTGGTACAATTTTATGTTTAATTATATATTTTCTCTATTATATTTATTCAATTTTACTGAGCCTTATAAACACCGTGACGACCTCACCACTGGTGTCGTGTAAATTTAGAATACCATAGACGATGGCGAGACGAAACCCCTTTAGGTTCTTGAGGAAATCTATTTTGTCTCTGGCGCGTATAATAATATGATAATAAATATAATAAATTTACAGTTCATTGACTACTTAACATGATTATTAAAGTAGGTCAAGTAGATTTAAGCTATGTCACTTAACAAGAAAATGTGAAGTTCATGGTTCTTTGATAAGCATGCGTTTAGAAAGCAAGCAGACTTGTTTACCTTGAAATAGTAAATCATGATTTATACTGCGAACTTTTACTACGCTGGATGATGAAATATTTGCATAGGATTCGATAATGTATTCTGTATCATTATTTACGTAATATGTCGTCACGCTGATTCATGTAATCATTAGTTTAAACGGGGTTCCAAAAAAAAAACCGACATCGCGAAATCACGTTCATTTTATTCTAATCGATTTAACCCTTTTTAGGCTGGCCGCAAATGTTCGGTTTCCTTAATAGGTTTCCTGATCAGGAATTCAGATTCGTAATTCCGTGAGACTAGCTCAAACATCCGGTTTTTTGTATTAGGTATTATATGCGACCAGAGGCTCTACCATGGGTTTGCGCATTGCAGAAACGTCAGGTTTTTTTTCCGGTCGGAAAAAATAAGAGAATGTGCGCTTTGTTGAACATTTTGTATGCAAGCAGATTATTCAGGTTTCCGAATCTGAATTCCTGATCAGGAAACCTAATAAGAATTTAGAATACCGAACGTTTGCGGCCAGCCTTAAAGTTGTCTTATTTATTTTCTTAGAGACCTTCAACTTTTAGTTACTATATTAATTTTCGTTTTATAATTGAGCAATTCTAAAGTTAGGTACTAACCTGCCTACATTTTACCATAAGGGGGTTCCTTTCTGATTTTTGTTTTATACTGGTCCGATTTACACATTAAAAACTAGGTACCTATTTCTGTTTTAGTGAATAACTTCTTGTAGTCGTACCTAAATGAAATTATTACTTTGCTTTAACAAATCTCTAATAAAATGCACGTGAATCCGTAGGCAACAGCTAGTTATTTATATGCATATACAAGTTTATATTTACTTAATATTAATTACAAAATTGGTCTTAAAATATTTTTATTTTATTTAACTTTTAATAAAATTTAATTTGAAACACTACTTCCTATTAGAGATTATATAAAAAACGTAAATAGCTAAGTACCCTGAAAACTTAAAAAAAATCATGACGTAATACTAAGCAATAAGTATGTAGGTAGTTGCATAATCTTGCATAATCAATCACTCGCTTTTTTTTGCACATTTTGGTATTTGTTTGGTGACAGCTAAGTAGAGTAAATTAGATGAAGTAGTAATACGATTATTTACTAATTATTGTTTGTTTAATTTATTAACATTTATTTATTTTCCTTTTAGATTGGAGAAGAAGTAGCTAAACTTTTGGAGCTAAAAGCCAAGCTAACAAATGAGGAGCAAGGCGATACTGGTCCGCACAAGTTTGTGCTGAAAACGCCCAAGGGAACTAGGGACTACAGCCCCCAGCAGATGGCTATTCGTAATGGTGTTCTGCAGAAAATCATCCAAGTGTTCAAAAGACACGGTGCTCAATGTATAGACACTCCAGTATTTGAATTAAAGGTAATATAGCTATATATATATATATATATTGTAAACGTTATTATTGTCTTTGCTTTGAGGTTCATGTACGTTGACCTAATAATGTATTTGCTATCCACTGTCCACTTGGCGCAGTAAGTACCTATTGCAACTTTCAAAAGTAAAGCCATTGGACCATAATGAGTATTCTTACAATTATTTTGTTACATAAACCTAACAATATATATAACCCATATATCTTAGAATAAATCAACAGTAAAAAGTTAAAATAAGCAAGAATTTGTTGTAAGACCTTGGGATGTGTTCAACCCGTGTTCACCGCGGCGATTGTGTGACAATGCTAAAGTGTATTTTATGTGGCATTTTGATGTATCTAAGATATATCAAAATGAGTTTAGGTTTTAATTTGGACTAGGTAACCTACTAAGCGTTAGCAATAATAAAATAAAAATAAATAAATACCATCACGGGTGCCAATTTGGCTCCCGAGAACCGTTTAAACGGCCTCAGGGTCCCAGCGGAGGGATTAACCCATCCTCATTTCGCCGATGGTATTCGGAGGCAACACCTAACAAGTGGCGAGCTTGTTGCGGTGTTTATGATGAAATAACCTCGTTGTATAAAGCGGTTGCAATAATAACTCCCAAAATAAAATTTTAATCATTGAGTTTTCTATATTTTTCTATTGTATTATATATTTAACACATTTCGAAGAGAGAGTCTTTTAAAGATAGTAAAAATCGCATCAAAATCCGTTGCGTAGTTTAGAAGACCTAATCGTACGGACAGACTACTTGTTTTATACTATACAGTAAAGACGATTACGTTTATTTTGACCATACTTAACGATTACATCCTGAAATCAAAATTTAATTATTTCATGTAAATCTTTACAGATATTTATAAATAGTAAAAAAAAGATAAAAGTTTTTATTATCATACAAACGTGCGACTCGGCCGGTGCGCGGCAGCCCACCACTGCGGCAGCCCTCAAAAATAAAACCCATCCGTGGGTACGGCCGGGTACTTGTAGCGTCATACCTAAAGCGCGGAGTGGAACACCCCTGACGCTACATAACCAACTAGTGTAATATTAGGTGGTTAGCTGATTCCATTGACCGTCCGATTATCATCTGCCATACAAGGGTGCCACCGAGGCACCTCACCAACCGTATCCACGTCTTAAATATTAATTCTTATATTATATATTTTATCGTTACATTGGCTCTAGATATCCTGTATATGGCACTGACCCTTACGTCACACCTTTGCACTGCACTGAGCTATACTTCAAAGTATAAGTACAAAACATCTGCTATTATGACGTAGTATCGCGCTATTTGACTGTCAAAGTTAATTGATGATATTTACACGACATTTAATTTGAGAATTATCACCAAAACTAAACGTCTCGTCTGATTTAATAAATGTATTTTTAATTCAGAATATTTTTACTAAAAATATTAGGTAATGTTTATTTATATATTCTGCTGGAATACTGACCCACTTAGATTTCGATGTAATCATATGTTAAAGGTTACAAGTATAGCTGTTCATGTAATTAGTCACTTATGATTTTTTATTACTCATCCATGTTGATTCGTTTATTTTTATAGGTATTCGTTTTTTATTTCTATAGGTATTCGTTAAATATAATTTATACTTTTTCCCATAGCTATGTGTACCTATTGGTTTTGTTACTTTATAAATATCGGATAGGTAGGTACTTCAGATATGATCACAAACTAAGCCCTTCTTATATTTTATAAAGGCCATGGCAAAGTGTACAAAAAACGTACTAATATTATTTTAGATGAATATAAACAACTAAAACTTAGTTTAGTTTTAAAATGTTTCATCTATCTTTTTACTTGCTTGTAACATACATAACGCTTACGTAAATAACACAAGAGATGAAGAGAGTAAATTGAACCATAAGTTACTATTTCCTAAGTTACTATATCCATAAGTTACTATGTCCATAAGTTACTATGTCCATAAGTTGCTATGTCCATAAGTTACTATGTCCATAAGTTGCTATGTCCATAAGTTACTATGTCCATAAGTTACTATGTCCATAAGTTACTATGTCCATAAGTTACTATGTCCATAAGTTACTATGTCCATAAGTTACTATGTCCATAAGTTACCATGTCCATAAGGTTAGGTGCTATTATAATACAATATAATATTATTGACCCAATGGTCAATGTTCCATACATTTATATTTATTGTTACTTAGCGCTGAGGCCTCTTGCGTAGAGAATGTAAATTTATGAGTGTACAGTACAGTTTATGAAGTATAATATGTATTGGTGACGTTGTTCCTGGTACACATAGTACCACCCTGGAGCTTGAGTTTGTGACCGGCCATATTCTGTTTCTTTTAAAGGTAACGTTAAATTGTCAAGGTAACGCAATTATTTATGCTGTACACCATAATGATTCTTAAAAATGTTTCAGCCAAAAACACTTGTAATACAAATAGTAAAAAGGGAATATAATGCATGACTTTTATAGTACTCGTTGTGATGACTAATTGTTCAATGTATTTTTTTAAAGATTTCGACATTTTGACAAGCTAACGTTTCCGTTTTAAGAAACAGAATGTGGCCACAGGGCAATATATGTGACACATATTATTATAAATAATATGGACTACTGCAGGCTTATATCTGTTTGTAATATTTGTATTTTTAATTATTTCATGTGATAATTGTAGGATGTGTTGACGGGGAAGTATGGAGAAGATTCAAAGTTGATTTATGATTTAAAAGACCAGGGAGGGGAAATATTGTCTCTGAGGTACGATCTGACGGTGCCACTGGCCAGATATTTGGCCATGAACAAGATTAATAACTTGAAGAGGTACCACATAGCCAAGGTATATAGAAGAGACAATCCTGCTATGACACGTGGTCGTTACAGAGAATTTTATCAGTGCGTAAGTATTTTGCTATTATTTATATAATATTAAGTATGGCAAAACGAGGAGTATTGAACGTAACTATTTAAATGTGAGGAAAATAAATTCTGTGTAAAAAAAACAGGGTTCATTTATATTTAAATTCTTAGGATATTATTGTGCAAAAATGTACTAATTTTGTAGAATAAGCATTCGTAGTGATCTTAAGTGTGAGAAATTTGGCAATAATGCAGTGAACTCGGTGTTTGTGTTATTCCAATGAATCCCTTAGCCTTTGATAAAATAGCGGTACCCATTTTATCGTTGCTTGAATATTCTTCCCGTATGTTTACATACAGGCATGTCCCCATTCCTCATTCCCACCTTCTTTCCCAATTCCTTATCATCCTATTCTTCTTCTTACATTAATAATAAATATTACACTTAAAACTACCCTACATTTGACATTGGCATAATTACGCGTAACGCGTAGAAGTTATTACAAAAAATATAATAATAATTATTAAAAAATATATATTACGCAGTCATAGCTTAGTGGGTGTGTCTAAATCCCGCTCGCCTTTAAAAATAATATTTTAATATAACATTATTTACTCGAGCTTGTTTTTTTTTTAAAACAAATGGTATTAATGTTTACATACGCTTTGTCTACGTCATATGTTTATTTGCAAGATTCGGGAGTAGTAGGTACTTACGTAATCTACACCTGCACAATTAAAGCGGAAAAATATTAATCGGTTAGCAACTGTGTAAGCTTTAAGTATTGTTATATATTAAAAATACTGAGTTAATTTATGTGCGTGACAATAGTTTTTTTTTTCTATATAGTTTGCTGACCTGTCATGAACCGATCTGCCAAAGACTAAACGACCAAAACGTATCTCGACCAAATTAAAAGTTTTTTTTCGAAATCGGTGTGAATGTAATATACGAGATGACTGTGGACGAGGCAAAATGAGTATGTATGTACAGATAAGTGACAAATGGTTTCCAAAGAGTATCCGAAATCGGCGTCCATGTAAGATAAAAGATGTCTGTGGACGAGGCAAAGAGGCAAAAGTAATATGTACAGATAAGAGGCTTTCAATAAAAAGTCTATAAATATATAAGATTGGCAGGGGGCATTAGTATTGATTTTCCCGATGAGATTTATAAATAAATATAATAAATAAAATTGTCACTCTCTTTTCCCACGGGGATAGGCAGAAACAAGGGAGCGCCACCTACAACGATTCTGGCATAACTTTCTCGCTTCTTTCACATTACCACTCTCTTCATACAAGCTCTACGGTTGTGGGCACTACGGATCCCAGCTTTTTTGAGAATGTCCCCGATTTGGTCAAGGAACATTCTTCTGGGTCGACCCCGCCTTATTCTTTCATTCACCTCTGATTCATAAATCTCTTTTGTCAGTCTCTTTTCATTCATCCTCTCAATGTGCCCAAACCGCCGTAACATTCCTTTCTCAATCCTTGTCACTACATCTTCTTTCAAATCACACATTTCACGCACAACTGTATTCTTCACTCTATCCGCAATTGTTACTCCACAAGCACTCCTTAATGACCGCATTTCTACGGCATTAATCCTACTTTCATGCTTCTTCTGCCATACCCAGCATTCACTTCCATACATTAATGTAGGAACAAGCACCGCTTTGTGAACAGATTTCCCCATGTATTTTGAATCTCATCGCTTGACTAAAATATACGAGTGCCTCCTACGGCTTACCACTCGACAGTCAAAGTCACCGATGACAGATAATAATCATCACAGATAATGTATGTTAAATGCCGTTCCACTATTGAGTTTTTATGTTTTAGTATAGACATGTTAATTATTATGAGAAACGAGAAGGACATATTGAACTACAAACAATATTTTCTTCGTGTAACGAAACGCAGGTAGCTCTTGTGAATGATAAATTACGACTTTTTATAAACCGTGATATCCTATTATAGTCATCGGTGATTTTTCTCTCACTCTCTGACAATCAAAAATCGCATCCCTGACTTGAACATAAATAAATATTACCATTCCTGATTTGATACAATTGCTATGCTCGAAATCAAAATAGTTTATTTACTTGACCGCGGTTTGTAGACAACACAGAATAAAGTTACTTCGCTTTAAGAAAAGTGAAAGTAACAAGTGAACCAACAATTTGTTCTCGGTTCTTACCCACGACCCACTTACATCATTCGTCATTAGTCGAGGCTAGATTGTGCTTTGAAAAAAAAGGTATAGTTATATAGTTAGCTATATCTATCTATAATAAATTATAGATTTCTCTAGGCTTGTATTTAAACATGATTAACCAAATTTGAAATAATGAAAAACACAGACGGAAGAAAATCGGATAGAGTTATGATTGTGGAAGAGGTTACAGTAGTATATTTGTAGATATGAGTAAGAATCTTATACCAAAAATACTTAATATTAGTTCAATATTTAAAAAAAGCCTAGTTAAGCTTGTTTATTCTATATTTTGTAGTAATACTCGTATTATTATTATTATTATACGAGTGAAAATTATAAAAAGGGTTTAAGTTATTTTCCGAAATTTACAACTTTTACAAGAAGGGCAACAATATTAAAAAACGTTTTTGGGGCAAACACACACAGAGAGAAACACTAGCTTTGCCTGCGGCTTCGCACTCAAAAAAATGTGTTGCTTTAATATTACAATTTTCTAGTTTCTATCTAAGCAAATAAGTAAATTAAGTATTATTAAGTTTCTAACCTACCAAATTATTTAAGTAGTTAAAAAGATATCAACAATAAATGTCATCTTTTAAAAATATTTATATATTCCTCAAAAAGTAAATATAAATTAGCTTTTTCTAAGAGTTTTTTAAAACACAAACGTATATCTTTGCACTCCCTACAGCCTATGTCCAAAAATGATATACCCTATCTATGTCCTTTACAGGGTCTCAAACTATCTCCGTGCGTACCAAATATCAACTTAATCGGTTCAGCGGTTTAGGAGGAAATACGTAAAAAACATTTATACAAAATGAAAAAAAATAAATTTTAAACAAATTTATTTCATAATTTCAGGATTTCGACATAGCTGGTCAATATGACCCAATGGTACCAGACGCAGAATGTCTAAAGGTTTTGATAGAAATCTTAGATGCTCTCGACATCGGGAAATACGTAATAAAGGTAAACCACAGAAGACTACTGGATGGCATATTTGAAGCATGCGGAGTCTCAGAAGATAAATTTAGATCTACTTGTTCTTCTATTGACAAATTGGACAAGGTAAATAAACTTTTTTTAATACATATTAGGCACCCGTGATGGTATATATATATTAGGTACTCTTATATCTTGTTTTGAAGATGCAATAAAAATAAGCGAGATGCAATAAAATATATTTTATACTACACCTGCTCGGAAAGTAGGTTCTTACTTGCGTAAGAATAGGTCAGAAAGTACGTCTTTGTAGTCGTACAAATATGCGGGAGGAAAAAGTGTATGAAAATCCATTGTTAACGTGCTTAAGCGGGAGGAAAAAGTGTTGAAAATCCATTGTTAACGTGCTTAAGCGGGAGGAAAAAGTGTATGAAAATTCATTGTTAACGTGCTAGTTTTTTTTTCTTCAATTCTTCTAAATTAGGAAAGGCAAGGGTTCAAAGCCATACCGCCTAGATTTTTTTTACAAGTTCGAAATTTTAATCAAAATAAAATAAAAGTATTGGTTTATTGGCTGTTTACTTTCTTTGCATTTTTGATTTATTAAGTTTTAACAACTGTAATAATTTTAATATAAACTTTAATTAATAGAGATTTTATTTTTTATTTTCCTCGTAGGTGTAGTATAAAGCACTATGTATCACTCGGCGAGAAAGTGCGATTCCTAACCCGAGCGAATTAAGGCCCTCCGCTTCGCGTCGGGCCTCAAACTTCGCCCTCGTTAGTAATCGGTGACTTTCACCCCTCGGTGAACAATGTACTATTTTACATCACGGGAGAGGTCTACCTACTTAAATCTATATAGGTCTATACAAAAAAAATCTGTGTCTGGTGCAGTGGAAGCTTTGCAAAAACATACTGGAAGCTTTGCAAAGACGCGAGAAATAAGTAATTGAAAGCAAATTTTTTTTTGGTTAGCTTGGTTTGTTTGTTGATCACGTAAAAGCCATTCATTGGATTCAAAATAATTATTAGGATTAGGAGTAATATTTAGCGGTAATTTCATTAAAATCAACATACAGAATCAAAAGGTATAATTTCTTAATTTAGTAACCTTATTTAGTGTCTGCGTCCCGATTGTTGCGCGGTTTATTTGTTTATACAAAATTACGAAGTTGCTAGATTACCAGATATAGGTACTAGTGACTATATTTTTAAAAATAAATGGTCTAAATTTAAAGCGGTTAAGTACGACTGGTATTCGCACCTAGGTGGCACTTTTGATCTTTATGCACAAAATTTTACATCAGCAAGCTTAATATAGACATTTATGATTAACTAGTATGTTTCAAGTGAATTTATTAATTTAATAATTCTAACACAAAAAAAACTTTAATTATAAAATATTTTTTTTAGTCTCCATGGGAGGAAGTGCGAACAGAAATGATCAACGAAAAAGGCGTAAGTCCAGACGCTGCGGATCGTATAGGAGAATACGTACGCATGCGTGGGGACAACCAGCTAATAGACCAATTGTTGGAGACCCTAGGTCACAACAACGCGGCTGTGGAAGGGTTAAAGGCACTCAGATTGCTGCTACACTACTGCAAGCTAATGGCAATAGACAGCAAGGTGGTCGTCGATCTAAGTCTTGCTAGAGGACTGGATTATTATACCGGACTCATTTATGAAGCTGTTCTGACAGGTAAGCTTATTATATGTGGCTCATAGGGTTAAAAGCACTCGGATTGCTCTACACTACTGCAAGCTAATGGCAATAGCAAGGTGGTTCTTGATCTTAGCGATAGAGGACTGGAAAATTTATCACATTGCTCTTGGGTCCATGTTATGTGTTCCCTACACCATTCATTTTGACGAGTGCGATTCTCATGACGTATAGGCGAGCATCTGATTGGGCGTCGCGCAGTGGCGGATCACCCCGACCATCAAAATTTACTTAAAAACCTACTATTTTGTAATAGTTATTTCACAAATCCTCTAAAAAGCTTGTCAAAAGTCCCTAAAGATAATCAATCCTGGATCCGTTCCTGTCGTCGCGTCGTGCTTGTAGGCTCATGCAGTCGATGTCACCCGGTTTGGGGGCTAACAACAACACCATTTGAGTTTTGTAGCCTCAAACCTATCTCTCGGTTAACATTGGCTATCTCTTGCACTCAGTTGTATGTATCGCTTTTACCAAAGGCCTGTACTCCTTCCGGGGCCTGGACTCAGCGGGATCTCCTGTGTTAGTGTAACGCTGCCAAAAACGCCAAATAACGCTTCTGTTGACACAAAAATTCCGAGATAACTGAGATTGATTCCTTCCCACTTTTAACATCTCTACAGCTTCTTACATTTCATCTGCATGTCGCTCCATGAAGTACACAATGTCTGACAATTAAATTTTGTTTAATACTCATAAATATAAGATTCAATACCAAATTAGTATAAATCGTACTAATATTATTTTTTTGAACCAGAGAATTTTGTTTGTTAACAGAACCAATTAAGATCGCAAACGAGGAGCAAATCATTGGGTCTATTGCGGGCGGCGGCCGGTACGACAACCTGGTCGGCATGTTCGACTCCAAGAATAAACAAGTAAGTGTAATTTGTGAGAAGAATTACTTCCAAACATAAAATTATTAGCTAAGGAGAATGTTTTACTCCTGGGTTCACCTGTATGTTTGTTGTTGATGAAGCGGATACACTTTTCATCACCAAGAAAATTTTTTTTTTTACAAAATAAAAAAAAAATTACAACTTTAAGTTCATATATCCATTCATATTATTCTTTTTTGCATCTTTGTTCCCAAATTTATATATTTCATTAAAAGTTCACCTATTTGGATACATTGCCCATATGTGGATAAACAAAATTTAGTACACATATCATTACTTCATTTTTAAAATTTTATGTAATAAATATAGGCGTTACTTTCACCCCGAGAAAGAAATTAATAAAATGAAAAAGTTCTTGAACTATATCCGCCTTCAAACCAAAACAGAGTGTTTTTTTATTTATTATGGTATAGAAACAAGAACTTCAACCACGAGAGTGTTTTATAAAAATAAAATGCTGTCAGACAGTTCCGACTCAGTGCTCTGTATGAGTAATATACGGAACTGTTGTAACACACCTTGTGAAGTAGAAATCACAAATATTAATCTGTCGTGTTCATACATAGTAATTATCTCAGAAGAGATATAATTAACCTTCTATATTTCTGTGTTAACAAGTACATTTTGATTATTAATTGTCAAACGAAATGTCAATCATGTAAATTGACGCTATATTCTATTCCCGCACGCCTTGAGCGGTTAATATTAATAATCATTTATTGATTGGTTATAATATTTTCAAATCTCATGTTTGGAAAGGCGATTTTAATTCTTCAATTCCATATCTATTCATACTTTTTAATTGTATAAGTCCGACGAGACGTTTATTTTTACTTAATTTTTTTTTCTAGTTAATATATTAATAGGTGTTTTATTTAAATTTATGAGCATAAATATGCATTTGTACTTTTTATCAACTCTCGTTGTTATCGGGTATCTACCCGATAATTAAACCAAATGTGGCCAATGTGAGATTCCGAAATAAAATAACAAGTTTTAATCACTTTTATGTATCATTAAGATACTTGCACAAAAAAATTTAAATGTTAACGGTAGATAATGCTGAAAATTGGTTTAACCTGTAGGAATCCAGCAATAGGAAGGGTACTATCGAGAAAAAAATGGATCCTAACAGTTTAAAGTTTAAACTGGCATTAGATTACTGTACAGTTCAAACTTTGAACTGTACAGTAATCTAATGCCAAGCGACAGATGCGGCAGATTGGCCACGCGTATTAATTGAAAGCTGAAGACTTAGGTACTATAATATGTTTGTCAATTACCCTAATAGTATTTGTCTTCGCTTTAACGGCGATTCTTCATCATTAATTTCTAAATATATAGGTATAGTGTTGTAGTTTATACTGAAAAAAGGTATTAATTAATACTAATTAACCACGTCCGGATGGAGTAATGAAATGAGTGAATGTTTATGTGCATAATTCAGAGTTTAATTATGAATATGTATACAGTTAGATTAGAATTTACCCATGACGTGTGCAAAATCAGTTACAGTTAATTACAATGAGTAAATTCATAGTTCATAAAACAATGTCAGTAATTAATTAAGTACTATAAATAGATTCTGAAGTATTATGTTACATTCATCAAAATATCCATGTCAGGACAAAATATTAAATTACAAATCAAAAACAAACAACAGAAATGGTGAAATCTAATGCAATATACAATAATGGTTCGAGTCCCGCGTACCAGGAAATTATTCATTGCATTTTTATGTTTTAAAATATAAATATGTAAATATAATGTGTAATTTGCAGGTGCCTTGTGTGGGCGTGTCTATAGGCGTGGAGCGCGTGTTCTCCGTGCTGGAGAGTCGCGTGGCGGCGGGCGCGCTGCGCGTGCGCACGTGCGAGGTGGAGGTGTTCGTGGCGTCCGCGCAGAAGGACTTCTTGGACCAGCGCATCCAACTCTGCACGCAGCTGTGGGACGCAGGCTTCAAGGTACACTAACCACTCACTACAGTTACAACATATATCGCTACATACAAATGTGATGTTCCGTTTTTATTTATTTATTAAAGGATACCAACAAAAGTTACATTATATTTTACGAGCAAGTTTTTCAGTTAGTCCAAATGTTCTTTTTTTGTAGATAATAATAAAAAACCTCTTATAAAGAAATTATATTATCACAAAGAAATAAGAAAATACTAGGCTTACTTTATCCGCAATCATATACACACAAACACATACACTTACATCTACACACACACGCTCTTATACATACACACATAATATATACACACTTAATTCATAACACAATTATAAACTGTTTCATATTGTTACTCCGAAATGCTGACCCCTGTAACATAGAGAATCCTAGCTCAGGTTCAAGGTATCTAAATTTCATTCATTTAATAAAACTAATTTATGAAATAAGATACATAGTTAATACTTTATTCTTTTTTATTACTTGTAAATTTGTTAAATATTTTTGGATCAATAAACATATAAATTATTTTTATTACTTTCTTTTCAAGGGTTACACGCGTACTCGATGCATCTGATCAGAGAAGAATAAGACCACAGAATTAGTTTGTATAACCATATAGGCCCAACTTATATGGTTATATGAAATGTTGTAATGCTAGTCGCGTTTTACGAGATATCTGTTGCGTTTCCCACGATTTTCAATTTGAACTATTTATATTTGTTTGGTTGTAATACTGGCTTATGATCGAGTTATTCAATATCGACTATCCCAGAAAACAACCTATGATCTACCTATGGTCGAGAAGTATACCTTAAATTTCTTTGATGTTGGTGATGATGATCTTTGCCAGGACATTTGGATCTATTTTTTTCGCTTATGCCGCGTAGTTAACCGGATTTTTATAACCAGTATTGAAACAGAAAAATAATTCTTGTTTGATAACCCGGTTATATATATCTAAGAATAATCTTTCATTTTTTTTTGATAACTGGGTTATCTACGAAGAATTTGAATTCCTGTTTGTGAACCGCAAGGACACCATTTGTTAACCAGTCATCTAGGAAGAATATTTATTATTGTTTCAGAAACGCAGTTTTCAACATCAAACAAGAATTATTTTTCCGTTTCAATACTTGGTTATCAAACTTCGGTTATCTATAAGCGATTCTTTTAATGTACCTACTGCGGAAGGTTTTACGTACAGTTACGTACTTAACATTCATAAGTACATTTTTTTTCCAGGTGGAACAATCTTACAAAAAGAACCCAAAAATGCTCAACCAATTGCAACACTGCGAAGAAGAGGGTATCCCCCTAGTGGTAATTTTAGGCCAATCAGAGTTAGAGCAAGGCCTCGTGAAGCTTCGGGACGTGGTGAGCAGGAACGAAGAGCTCATCCCCAGAAATCAACTAATACAGGAATTACAGAAGAGACTCGCCAAACCACAAGAAAATGGACCCTCTCCCTAAGTAAAACTCCTATTTTTGGTTGTGTGTTATGAACTGATTTTTTAAATATAAAGTTACTTTTTTTATTCTGAGCTTTAAAGAGCTTTGGTCTATTTATAACTGACCATGTTTTTGAATGACAAGTGTTTTTTTTTAAATGTAATTTTAATTATTTAAAAATTACTTAAGAAAGTTACAGGTCATTTAAAACCCTTTTACATTTATTTCCACATTCTTTGAAATATAATAAACAACTCTTAATATCTTTTATAGAAAGGTATTTAAAATAGCCTTTGATTTATTAATTATTTAAGAGAGAGGGACTTGTTTTTTTTAATATTCACTAAGATAAGAGGGCAAAAGTTTAAAAAATCCTAATAAAAAGCATTTTATGTTAATAGGCTATCTGACTACATTAAAAATATACTATAAATTGTGGTCGTCCTCTATCAGACAATGACGTAAATACATATTTCGCTTTAATTTAAACTAAATTATGTATATTTTTTGTAGATTACCTACACGAAATATAATTGAATATTTTTACAATTTTATCTATGACAAAAACATCTTTTGTTTGACGACTGGTGACGTCACACGCAAGTAAATAATACACAAATTAAATCACAGTTTTCTCGACTGATTAATGTTACGTTCAATGTATTCTCTATTTATTTAATCTGCGCTTGTTTGTTTACTTGCGTGTGTAATAATACAGCAGGCATCCCGGAAATATAAATGTAGTGTGCTTAATATGTCTTAAACCGAGTTTCAAAAAGTAGTCAAATAGCCTATTATTTAGCATTTAATTATTTAACTATGATTGCATAACACATTTCCAATAATATATTTGTTTGCTATTTGAGTATTAATAAATTTTATACAAATATCAGTGCGTTCCTCAAGAATGTGATAAAGGAAAACATGTTTTTTTTTATAACTTATTATGTTTGAGGTTAAATCCAATACTCAAGTTTAAAATGTGTAATATGTAATAACTTTTGGAGACAATCTTGCTCAGATTATATTATTATAGTTAATAATGTACTTAGTATGTAAAATGTTACATTTAATAATATTCTTATCATTGATGTAATGTATAAGTCTATTTTTACGAATCTTCGTGATTTTATAAGCTACACTTGCTATACAATGGAGTTGTAAACGCAAAACTAAATCTAGAGGGCGCTGCTAACGATTTGTCCGTTATTATTTTTTACGAAAATGTATGCAATTGATAACATACATTGTTATATATTAAACCAGATATAAAAACGAGGAAAGTAGCTGTAAAAAAGCTGTTTAAGTTAGTTTTATTTGTTTATAAAAAAAATAAAGGATATAAAAAATTTGAATCCCAATTATTGTGAAGTTCGTGGGAAAATGGAAGTATATTTCAGCACGAGATGTCATTTATGTTTATAAATTGGATTTAAAATTTTGTTTACGTAAAGTAGTGTGGCGTTCGTTGGGTACTGCTGATAGTTTTTGCATTTGCTTAACAACCTGTAACGGCTTAAAAAGAGTATTTAACCCCATTGTTAGTGCTTACATAATAGTTTAGTATAAATTAAATAGCTTCCTGACTATCCGCTAGGGAATTATCCGCATAAAGGGAATGCTCTGCGAAATAGATTTTGTTTTGTTATCAACGGATTCCTCTAACTCAATATTCCTCTATTAAAATATTGGATTTTATTACTTTTTAACAATTAAATGATCCTCTAATGCTTTTTGACCTCATCAACAATAACCGTCGTGTGAGTTTCTTTTAATGTTTACTATCCAGTTAACTATACTACTGCGTTAACTTTTTCACTAATCAGTAGCAGCCCTAGTGTGAATTTTATAACATTAGTTTGCGATTGAGTTAACTAATTAATATAGAAAATAGCACAGCGCCTCAACCGGAAATTTTAGGAACTAAAAATTAGAGCGTGTGTTTGGTAAAAATATGAACTATAGTAGTATAGTTATAGTAGTAACTCGATAGTAAATGTTAAAATAAGTCGCATTAGGGCTATAGATAAGCTTATTTTGGAAGAAAAAAATCTTGGTGGAGAGTTAACGATTGATTTATACATAAAAAAAACTCATATAACACAATGATAATAATAATAATTGTACGGGCCTACCGTTCCTTTGTTACATGCTCTATACATAAGCAGAAATAAAGTTTACGTTACTCGAGATTTTGTTGTCTCAGGCTTTCTCAAAATAAACTTAAAAAAATATATTCGTTTGAATATAATTTATTGTTTGTGAATAAATTGTTCGAATCGTATAAAAGCTGTGAGCGTGTTTGTTTGGATATTTAACGCTTTTTATGTTTGTGGTAGACAATATAGTCTCGTTTTGCTGTATTAGTAATTTATTTAGTTTCTTTATATTTGGTAATATAATTACTGTATAAGATTTTCTTTGTGTATGATTGATGCAATAAAATATTTACATTTAATTTTGTGTCTATTTTATTTACTCTACTTAGGGCTAATTTTTCAATCATTGGATAACTTTATCTGACAGATAACTTGTATGGAGGATTAATAAATTTGACAGTTCTTCAAACAAGTTATTATTATTATTATTATTATTATTTTCATTAATGGCGCCCTCGCATTAAACGAAATTTTGTCAATGTCAAGTGGGTAGTATGAAAATCTTTTTTTATTATTAGTGAAAGAGGGATAATAGGATGGAAAGGAATTAGGAAAGGACTAGGGTAAAAAAAGGAATGGCGACATGACCGTATATAATACTAAACTTAGTACTTACCGACTAAAATAGCCACTATATTAAAAAAAAATACTTTTACTATGCATTAATTTAAGGCATGTTTAATTTATATTATCAATAAATATCATATGTAGTACAGCGTCCGAGACCGGCTAGACGGCCTCAGGGTACCCAGCGGAAGGGTTTTAAATCCCACCTCGTAGCCGATGGTATGAGTCTACACTGAACAAGTGGCTAGCTCGTCGCGATGTTTGGATAGACTTAATATAACCCATCTATAAACAGCTTCACAACTTGGTATAGTGAAACTGGGACCGACAGCTTAAAGTGCTCTCCGGGGCACTATAGTGGTGTTGTTAAATAAATGTACATAATTTATTAGATTAAAAACTCATTGGTACACATCAGGGTTTGAACCAGGGACCTAAGTGTATCACCACGTATATCAAAAGGAAATATATCAAAGGGTAAGGCTGATCTATATCATATACCTATATTATGTTGATAACATTTTATATTCTTGTTTTTTTTTTGACTCAGACCCACCTGAGTACCATGAATATTTGTTTTGTATTAACGTAATGTTAATACGTAAGGAAGTATTCAAAAGCAATTTACCTATAAGCATAAAAACAACGGCAATGGACACCTGCATACTACCAACTCTTATTTATGGCTGACATACGGGGTCATTACAAAGCAAGTAATAAATGAAATTAAAAAGTGCCAACAAGCCATGGACAGGTGTCTACTTTCCATAAAATTAAAGGACAAAATAGCATACCCAATTATAAGAAACAAAACAAAAATAAATAAAAAAGGGTGTAAATAATTTACTGAAAAAGTAAAAAAATATACCGTTTTATATAATTGTTACAGATAATGTCGTAAATTTGACCCCCTAAACTTTGTTTACAGGCCGAAGTTTTCGAACACTAGTAGGAAAATTATAGAAATTACCAACGAAAAATTATTTTAAAAATTAAGGTTTATAAAACAATTAAACAAAATCCTTGGCAGGTGAAATCCAATTCGAATAGTTGTAGTTCCAAAGCGGTTTCTTCAAATATTAAGCTATGGTTAAATTTCAACTAATAGTCGACTGTATATGGTAAGCGTATAATTCTATGGTAACGGCGTCATAATTGACTATTAATCGACAAGTGACCTAGTCATATTTCGGTTTTACTCTGGGGGTCACCTGTTTTCAGGAGACTTGGATAATTTATTTTCTGGGTGCGGTTACGAAACCGGTACTTGTTTATCGATAAAGCAGCGGCCAGCGAGTATTTTCTAAAGTAAAATCATAATGAAAATTCGTTTCAGCACCCATTTCGTAACTGAATTAATTAACCGTCATAGTGGAAGCCATCAATGGGGTTAAAAAAAACAATGTTTTGATCGACAGAATTCATGAACTTACCATCAGGCAAATAAAAAGACGGTGCCGTGATCCAAAAAAGTTCGTGATCCAAATTAGATATTGTAACGAATATGGTCACCGAGAAGGCCATAAGGGTGAGTCCCTTAGTGTCTTCGTCTTCGGTGCCCAATTCGAACTAACATATTTGAGAAAATAACAAATTTCTTCTTAGATGTACTGCTATTTCCACTTTTTTTATTTTGCTGTAGGTATGGACGGAACCCTAAGTGCGCGAACATCATTTGCCCTTGACCGCATTTTTATCTACCTACTTTAGCAATTCCAAGTAGGTACTAGTAGCTATATAGATGTATCTTAATTAATCTCCCGGTAACTGACTATATCAGTAACGTGTACACAAAATTCAATGACCTTAGACTTAGTCAATGTCCTCAATCGGGTTTTATTGACCTCGATCAGCTTGTCCTAGAGCACGTCCGACCGCTTCTGGCACCATTGTCATGTCACGGACACGATCATCTTGTTTTACTACCGTTTCGGGATCGCATTGTCCCCGCTGTGGTTCCTGTTATTGTTCAGTAACTCGCCGTGAACTCCATCACGTTTCTTCATCATATAAAACCGTTTTTGCAATAAAAATCTCAACTGTACTGGTTAGACCGCACCGCTGGACACAACGTATTCTACGAGCTTTGTTATGAAATGATTCTGCGACTCCACTCAGTTTCCGTCAGTGCCATAGTCTGTGCGTTGTTATTAATCACGCCGGCAAAACCATCCGCGATCAAAGAAGCCATAGAAGAACACCTCAAAGATGTCGCGCATTCAGATGAAGCAGAATCACTTAAACATGACAAGCAAAAGGGAGAGACGGTTCATAACGTAGAGAGTGATATTAAAGATATTCATAAAAATCAATTCTCCAAAGCGAGCGACGAGGCGAAGTATGTAACGAAAGATATTGATAAGAAATCCCAGAGCGATGCCGACGCATACGAAGGATATAATAGTAAAACTGATAAAGTTGAAGATAGCGAAGCTAGTGGGTTTAAGAAAGCTCATAAGAAAGGACACCATAAACAGGGATTTCAAAATTCCTACCACAAAGATGAATCGTCTAATAAGAGTACATTTTTCGACGATTTGAATGATGAAGGCGATCAAGCGGTTTACAACAATAGACAAAATAGCCACGACAACCAAGGGGGGAGGAGTTACCGCGGAGGTCACGACAACGGTCAGGAATACGTAAGGGATAACTTCCAATCTGGTGGGTACAACCGACACGGAGACGTGGGCAACAAACACACTGGCCATCAGGATTACGGGAAGAAATACTACCTCGATGATACCAATCGTCACCACAAATATCACAACGGACAAAACAGTTACGACAGGGGTAAGGTGCACGATAGACGGGGTTATGAGGAGCAGCTTCCGCCCCCTGCGCCGCATCCTCCTCCTCAACCTCACTGGGACTGGCGAGGGTGGGAGGATGACCGCCGGGCGTGGGACGACGGGTGGAGAGGGCGACCTGAGTGGGACAGGGACCCAGCTTGGGGTAAAGGTCGAGGGTGGGAAGACGAATATGGAGGACCCGGATACTATGACGATCGCGGCTTCAGACACGACGGAGGTTACGGCTTCGGCCCTAATCATGGCTACGGTTATGGCGAATCTAGATCCGCTCCGGTCAAACAAGGCAAAAGTGCTCCTGTTTTAGCTCATAGGAAGCAAACGATAACAATTTATGAGGATCCTAGGTACGATGGAAAAGACCAAGGACAACTAAGGCGAGAGGAGGGAGACCACTTGCAACTGGACTACAAGCCGAGCAGCCATCGATATGCAAGCTACGACGATACCTACTACGCCCCTACGCGAGAAGGTGGCGGTGTAGAGAGTAGTAAAATTAATAGACTTGTATACAATTACCGCAGACAGTAAACCTAAGATTAAGATTATTTATTTCATTAAACATATTTAAGTACCGTAAGTAATATTTAATTAAGTGTACAAATCGAACTGAGTAATAATAACTGTCTAAGAAAATAAAGGTATTTTAATTGTTTAAAAAAACCCTTTCAGCATATTTTTTTCAATATTGTAAAATATTCTATATAGGGAAATATTCATATCAGTCACAAAAGTGTTGCGTATCAATATAGATGATTTAATATCCTCAGGCAGTAGAGTGTACCGGACAGAATGGTCCGAGAAGTGGATATTTCAATATGTCGCGTAGGTTCGGATGGGTGGATAGGTGTGCACTGTCCCGTAGCAATTCTTGGACCGTGCACAATTTTATTGACAATAATACGCGAGAATTTTTAAAACTATTTTGTGAATACTGAATATTTCATGAATAATTGAAATAGATGGATTGCCATCTATTGAGAAAAGAAATTAAATAAAATTATTTTCTATTGAGAAAAGAAATTAAATAAAATGCAGAAATCAATTAATTAAAGTCTCTAGGAGCTCCTTATAAAAACCTGCGATTTCCTGATTGTTGATGTAGTTCGTATATATTTCATTTCTTTCGTTCCCCCGAGAAATTTATTTATTTATTTAAAATACTTCATTGCAATAAATTACAAAATAAAATTGTACATAGGCGAACTTAATGCCTTAGGCATTTTCTACCAGCTAACCTTTGAGAGAGTGGAAGATTATGCATAGGGTACAAAAGCAAATAAAATAACAATTTAAAAGAGATATAGCGAATAGTATATAAACTTCTTAAATATTAGATCTAAATACTTAAATATACACACAATACATAATATACTACTTATATAAATCATACAATATAATACATATAATATTTTAAAACAGAAAATGCTAAAGGAAAAATAGGTACTTACTTATTCAGATAATGAGTGGTGAGCAGACGTTTAAGTATACCGATGCTGATGGTTGGAGCTTGTCTTAGATAGACGTAGCAAATTCCATTGATGAGCAGCGGACACAGTAAAAGAATCGGAATATTTGGTGGAGGTGTGCGACAGGATCTTTAATTAAAATCGCACGGGTATTTGATTTTTATATAGATACCTAGAGATATTATTCATTTTGTCGTGAACATGACTTCTTGAGAGCTACCCCGTATCGACAACAGTTAAACTTCGGCGAAAACTATGTTTTCAAGGAAATTGCGTTTATACCCGTTTGATTGTAGTATTCGTTTGTTCGTGATATTTATTTGTGCTATTGTATATCTTTGTGACTACATGCAATACTTAATACAACACCAACATTACAAGATATTGCAACGTAAATATAATTTTACAATATTTGGTAGGTATAATGGACTTCTGCAAAATAATGCCTCATTCAATTAGAGATTTCTACCTATTAGATACTAAAATAAATGAGATCTTCTCCTAGAGATAAGTTAATCCCTATTTTAAATGTATTTTGTATGAGTGTACAAAAAATAAAGTTTAGTTAGTCCTAGATAATTAGCGGAACTTTTCCGAATCGAAAGATTAAAGTTTAATTAGAAAAGCTATATTATGATGTCTCAAACCTTCAGATTTCGGAGCACGAAATCCTTAAAGCACAAAGTTACAACAAAATTTGAATTCCTAATTTGTGCATCGCAGCGTTGATTCAATGCTCGTGGGTGTCTTTGATTATAATGCCGCGAGTTCCGGAATTAACTCGCTTTATTACCCTTCCGCATTAATTAAAAGACATCGTTATTTTCTACCACTACCCACTCGTAGATATTTTTCAGACTTTTATTTGTAATTTAAATTTTGCAACCCTTCGTTGCGGTCCACTTTTAGGGGGATAAACTAATTTTAAAACGCTAAGCTCCCTACAAAGTCTCGTTAGGGGTTTTGTAATATGTGTTTGTGGAAATGTTTTAACTTATTTCGTTGATGGAAGATTATTATTTAGTTTTGTTTTGTAGGAAGCATTATTGTACTTCTTTTAATTTTTCTTTGTTACTATTGAAATTGAATAAACAATACTCTTTTGTTTTTTAAATACAAATTCAAGTAGATACTAGTTATTCAAATAATGCAGATTACCAGCCAATCTGCACTTTTAACAAAGAGATTTTTATTGAAGGGCTGTTGATTTAATTAAAAATGGATTCACAAAAATATTCAAATTAGAACCTGAGTTTTGCGAGAAGATAGTGTATTGTGAAGTTTTAAATGTTTTGGAATACCAAATTTAGTTTTTCATGAATCTACTACTATCTGCGTTTTATAAATAGTCAAATAGGACATACCTAAAAAGTTTTAAATTAGAGATGTACCTATACATTTAGAGAGAGTTTTGTGGCGTACAAAGGAAAAATATGGATTCAGTGACAGTTATTGAATTATTATATTGAATATGTAGATAATATTGCCCTAGTTTGTAATATCGCACTGATGCGTGAACATCGGTTAGCTGCCACTGCATTTTTTTAAATTAGAGAAGGACATGTGGACCCTACATCCACCTGATGGTAAGCGGCAACGTAACGCCCAAGAATGTTCTTAACCAATAGTAGCTTTAATTGGTTGATTCCACTATGTCTGCTTGAGATACTTATTCAGGACTCTAGATTATAGGGAAAATGCACGTATCTCTCTACAACAAGTTACAGGCTCTCTTTTAGATTTACTTATATTTATGTCGTAGCTACCTACGACATACTTAGTAGTCCGTAGTATAAGCCTAGAGCTTTGTTTTGAGCAATAAAAGTAAAATGTCCTAGATATGAAAACAAATAACACCCGATTCACCATCCTAAATAAATAAAAGCAGGTTTTATTTTCTTGAATATTTTTAGGAAATAAATAAAGAAATATTATTTTAATAAAGTATTCATAAAAACTTATTGAATTCTCAAAGAACACTTTAGTTATAGAAGGTCTTGTCTCTTTTTATTAGCAATAAAAATTAATATGCGTAAAAAAGGCAAAACCTTTAACTAAAGTGTTCTTGAAAATCCTCAATAATTTGTTATGAATAAAGCCAATAGTATATTAAACATAAGTATTACATATAAATTACATTGCAAAATTTAAATTAAAGTAATTAATGTTATTTTACCTAGGTACTTGTGAATACGAAAACTGGAAAAAATTATATTTATCTATTGAGGGGTCTAATCACCGCTCCCTTACTTTTTATTGGAGTTGTAACGACTTGTCTTAGGGCCCTAAAGCAATTTGAAAACGGCTCCCAAATAACACGCCAATAATCGTTAGCAGCGATTGGAAAACAAAAGTGTGATTACAGGGGTATTATCCGGGATTTCCCCGACTCTCTTCTTCTCTCAACAAATGGAGAGTCATCTCTCTTGCTCTGAGGGATGTAGCTCTAAATGTAGATGAAGTTATGAATGAACAGACAGCTCATCGATGGTTTATTTTTAGTAAAATATATTGGAAATAGGTGTATATATTTTTTTCATTTCTTGTAAAAGATTCGACACAAGTACGAGACGATGTTTTTCTTTAATATTTGTAACATATTGAGTTATAAAGAACATTTTAGTTAAAAAAGGTTTTGTGTCTGACGCATATTAATTTTATAATAATAATAATATACCTTTTAAATCTCCCGCGTTTTTATAGCAACTACTTAAAAAAAAATGATATGAAAATTGTATTTTGTTGCAGCAAGCAGGGGCGAATCCAGAATTATATTATTTTCATTTTATTGTTGGCCCTCGGTCCCAACTAAAATATCAAGGTGTTTAAAGGATTTGTTGTTATAAATATCACTGATGTTACTTATATGACCTAAAATGTTTTTATAAGGGAAGATTTTATGAGTTTTGGCCACAGAAGGGTTATGGCCTCTGCCCTGGATCCGTCACTGAATATAAAGATTTTCGCGTAAAGCTACCATTGATAAATTCATTGGTTTCATAATGTTTTTTTTTTTTTAATTATCTCGATTAAAATCAACGGCTTTAATTAATTGGCCTCATTCAGTAAAGTAGTCTAATTATACAACCAGTCAATGTTGCCAGCATTTTGGCCACTATTTCACACTAGAAGATTTTGTTTTAGGATACTTATATATTTTTAATATTAATTGATTTTTGTTTCTTAAGTTATGTACTTAAATGTTATGTTTTATGAATAAATAAATAATACACATTAAAATCATTACCTTGTGATGTCTCCACATCGAAAAAAAAAAATATTCCAAATATAGGTACTTAAGAGCGGAGTCTGATCAAACATTTCCCATACATTCACGACCTAACTGTTTCCCCTCCACTAAACATTCATAGATTTTTATGAGTTTTGGAGGCGTTATAAATAAGACCTATATCTAGGCTCGTACGTTTTCTTTTTTTTAAAGTTTGGTATAGAAAAAATAATATCAACCGCTGAAATTCGAAAAAAATCGCAAAAAATTTCCTCGCATTAAAATTATTCCTATAAAATATGAAGGCAGAAAATTAAAAAAGGAAAACGTACAGTCATCGTTTATTCTCTCTAATAAAATGAGACCATATTTTTTCAAATCCATTAAAGTTTACGGGTAGAAAACAGTTATGCCCCGAAAGTCGTTTTGCTGCTTAAATTGTAGGTATAATCTCATACGTGCACTTTCTCTTATTGAAGGTCGGGGGGAAGGTTCACATAAATGTATGGAAAGGTTACCGACTTACCGTCATGCGCGGAGAGAGGTACTTTGCAGTTGAATCAGCATGAGCATCGAAGAGCCTCATCAGATACTCCTCTTAAAAAATCGCAAAGTTGAGCAACAAACATGGGTTATCTAATTGTAATTTAAAGCTCTATGGTGTAGGAGATAGAGTGACATTAGTTAACGAACTTTCGATGATAGTAGGATGGGGTTGTATTCCTTGTTCCCGCTCCAACTTGATAGGCCTTCCGTAACTTCTAAATCACGAGGCTTCGAAGATAAGATTAAATACTTATAATTTATTAATTAGTAATGATTTGAAAATAATGTACCTAAATCAGGTTTTTATTTTTAATTGATACCAAACTGACTAATGTACTAATTGAAAAAGTAAATTATTTAAAAAAAATATTGTTTTTATTTTTAAATAATTTGCAATAAAAAATACGAATCTTCTCTCTTTATAATTTTCCAACATTTTTCATTGAGGCTCTGCTCCTATTGGTCGTAGCGTGATGTTATATACCCTATGGCTTTTCTTGAGAAATGGGCTATCCAATACAAAATAATTTTCAAAAGGGGTTCAATAGATCCAGAGATTACCCCCTACAACCTCACAAAATTTACCTCCTTATAATATTAGTATATCTAATACTAGCTGACCCGCGCAACTTTGTCTGCGCGTTTAAATTTAACCGTTTACGCAGCGTACGCTCTTAAAAGGAATAATTTTTCCCCGTTTTTGCAACATTTTTCTTTGTTACTCCGCTCCTATTAGTCGTAGCGTGATGTTATATAGCCTATAGCCTTTCTCGATAAATGGATTATCCAACACGAAAATATTTTTTCAATTCGAATCAGTAGTTCCTGAGATTAGCGCGTTCAAACAAACAAACAAACTCTTCAGCTTTATAATATTAGTATAGATAGTATAGATTGGTATAGAAGTATAGATAATAAATATTATAATAGGTGGGTGTATTGTTAATTTATTTTGGAGCAAAGGAAGTAGTTCCAATGGTAACTTTGCTTCTTCATTTATTTCATCAAGTTTATGTCGTATATTTACTTAATTGAGCATGGTTTCAACCAGGATATCACAGCACAGGCTCCGATAGAGGTACAGTAATACCATAAGCCATACAAAAAGATAATAAATAGCGGCATTTTCTCATTAGTCTGTATTATTATTATTACTAGATCAAGAACACTTTAACCACTAAAAACTATAAAAACTCACAATAATATTTTAAAACGTACAATAAAATGATTGTTGGGAGCAATGCAACCCGGAGCAGGGGAGCGGGTTCCACCCACCATACACTTTTAGATAATACCTACAGTGGCATATTTACCTATGGGCCAAATGAGCCATTGCCTAGGGCGGCTAATTGTAGTGGCGGCCCTGGCATGTGTCATAAATCTCGCTAGATAAAAAATAAATATGAACGCGACTTTTTTGTCGATATATATGTAATGTAGGTATTAGTTTTTACAAAATTAATTTTAAACGAAAGTCGCCTATGTCCTATTCCAGGTCTTCGTCTATCTTTGTGCCAATATCATCCAAAAACGTTATGCCGATTTTGCATGATTAAAAGTAAAAAATAAACTTTTTCATTTCTAATATTAGTGAGATGTGAAAAATTTGTATCTACCACAGGTACCTATCTATATGAAAAAATAAGTAGGTATATACCATAAACTTTTAGATACTACATACAGTGGCATATTTACGTATGGGCCAAATGAGCCATTGCCCAGGACGGCCATATGTACCTACCTAAGTGGCCGGTGCGAGACTGAAACTAAATACGCCGCTGAATACTTCGCAATATTACTCCACACTAACCGTCATAAATAAATGCCTCGTAGTTCCAAATACAATAAGAAAACTTTACTACAAAACTAAACTCGTCCTTCCATATGAAAACACGTCAACAAAAGCTTTAATTCGTCGCCGAGGCTGCGCAGAAATTCGTCGGCTTTCCGAAACTTTGCAGAACTTTCTTGTTTATTGTGGGAAGTTGTTCCCGGAGATGTTTTGTTTCAGTTCCACGTCAATCCAGTAGAGATGACTGAGTTATTAACTTCTTTTATAGCTACTTTGCTTGCTTATTGCAGGGGCTTTTACATTCCACGATACGATATTTTTATTTAGATTAATTTATTTTTGGGGTGAAAGTTTTTACGATTATGATTAAAATAAAATGTTTGCAACTCAATAATAAACCTTAAAGATTTCTTTCGGTGTGTAACATACCTTGTAAATTAATTAGAAATTTTGTTGAAAATAAATAAGAAACAAAATCTGGAAAGAAGCAAGATTTAGACTAAAAACTATAGTCTAAACAGAGTTATAATGATGAAACCGTGTGAAAATTGGAATATATAGATATTTATGATATCATGTTGTTGATTATTTTTATTGATGACGACATTTGGAAACTAATGGATACTGATCCGTTTTTCATAACAACTTGCATTCCATATGGACAAATAACATGTTTTTTTTTGTAATTCACGAAAATTTAACTTATATGATATATTTTTAAAATATCATATTAACTGTCACAATATTTTGTAACTTGAAATCGGAGGCGTTGCCACGCTTGAGACGGGGAGATATTCTAGGGCGAACATGGCTGGACTATATCGTCGGATGTAAAGGAGCCTAAAGGGGTAAGCATTGAGTCGTGACGAATCTGCTGCCTGTAGCCAACTAATTGCTATGAAATGAAGCGGCCCCCGGGGATCCATTCTATTATTTCTAGATTTTCTACTAATCCAATTTGTATCCGAAAGACAAAATTGCGTTTAAATGTAAAGCTAAAAGTAATAAATGGAACTACCTAATTTATTAACAACCTGATTGGATTTATTCATTTAAATCTTTATTGCCGCTAGGTATTTAAACTCTACTTGACTGGTACCTTTAGGACAATCAGTCGTCTAATTATGAAACGAAATTTTGACATATCTCTATTATTGCTGTCGATTGTAATTAAAGTGTCATAGCCTTTATTGCATTAAGAGTGATCATGAAGGTAAAAACCGTGCCCGCGTTTTTTTAGCTTCATGAGAGTGATGCAATTCAAATTACCAACGCATTGAGAGATCGCTATTGCGTTCGCTGTTTTATAATTAGGCCCCAGAGCATTTAATACTCAGATTAATAGATTAATAAATAATTATTAATCTATTTAATAGGTAAGTTATTGAAGTGATATGGATTATATATTTTGAGACAATAAATAATATTAAACATTAAAAATTGGTTACGTAAGTACACATTAGGAATTGCCAATTACCATTAAGCCGTTGTACTTTATGAAATATTTTTTTTATCAAGTTGTTAAAAAAACAGAGTTACATAGTTTCACTTTTAAGTTTACATTCAAATGCGGTTTTATCTTTCGAATACATATTGTCTTAGGTCAAATTAGATAGATATATATATATTTTGTTTATGAATGTCAAATGGACGATAAAGATATTATTTGTTATATAGTTTTTGTATTTTTGTAGATATATTTGTAGTATGTAGTAATTATTTATTGCATTATAGCACAAATTATATTGTAAAATAATTAATTGTCATTTTTATAGATTTTATTATATATTTATATTCTACAGTAATATAGTTTCGTAATGGTTTGTAAATTTATTAGTTAAATATGTATATGTAATTGTACTTATATTAGTTATAGTTATATTATTTAAAGTTAGGCATAATATTATTTAATAAAAATAATATGTACCTAATATATTTATTTATCATAGAGTGAAAACCTTGAGATCTTAGTCACACACATTTTAGGCTTCAGACTTATCTAGAAAAATATAATTATTCGTTTTAAAGTTAATTACGATCAAAAGATGTTACAAACATACTTGGTATTGTGCTTTCCTTTCAATTCCTGATATAAAATGACGTCATACGTTGGTTTGATGAAATTGTATCTACAATACAATAGAGTGAGACAGTACCAGTACAAGCCAAGTCCTATCAAACATGCCTACAGTAAATGTCCCTTTATTTATATACCTACGAGTACAATGGTAAATGTAATTCGGAATCGAAATACCCTGAGATAGCTACTGGCCCAATGTAAACCAGTCGGAAGCTGCTTGGACCATTGAAAACTAAGCCATTGCTCAATATACAGAATGTCCTATACAATATTAGGTTGTACTACAAATGGTAACAGAGAGTCTATTGTCTACGGGCGTCAAAGTCATGACATAAAATGTCATCTTTAGTTTTATTTCTATACATGTTTTTAGGCTATTTAAAAAAAATAACTATATTTTTTTTTTATTTGTCGCTTTAGAGAGATTAGAGTTGCACTTTATAATATAATAATTGGATTCTTTAGATAACACTATTTACCTTTGCATAATAAAATAACAATAGGCCATCGCACGGTTTTGCTGAGGTGGGAATAAATCTTTCTGCTGGGTACCATGAGGTCGTCTAGGCATTGGGCACCCGTAATGGTACAAAAATTATAATATTTTCGAATAAATAATACCTATCGCGACGAGCTAGCCACTTGTTCGGTGTAGACTCATACCATCGGCTACGACGAGCTGGGATTAAAAACCCCTCCGCTGGGTACCCTGCGGCCGTTTAGGAGATCTCGGGCGCCGTAAGTCACTGGTGATGATATTTATTTATTTATACAGGCAACAGTAACATTTTGAACAAGGATTGTCATTGCGGTCTCTGAAGTGGATTTGTTACATAGGTCTGGTATCGGTACACAATATAATTGTTATAAGTTGCACAAACAGCCCGGAGGTACGTAAGCGGGGCCCTTGTGTGCAGTTTTGCTTATTAACGACACAACATGGCCCCTGTTTGATAAGATTTCGGTTCGTCTTAGTAGTCGTGCCTTGGGGCTAGCCTCGAGTATTGGAACTTTGGTCTCGGGTGAGCTGTGACGTGCTTGCTTTGGCGAGTGCTTAGAGGTAGCTCGGTTACTTATATTATACTGCTTTGGGAATTCTATTTATAAAGATTATTCTTAAATTGAAATTATGAAGATAAAATTGCAATGAAAAATTTGCTGGTGGGGTGACTATCCCACAACCAGGTACAAGTGGGTGACTTGTACCACGAAATTTGTCTTGAAGGTAAAAGTTCAGATAAAAAGGATCTAAGACAAAAATAAAAACAATATACAGGGTGAATTTGAAAGGATGTACTTTAGGCTAATATGAGGTTCTGCTAATCAAATCGTAAATCTTTTATGTCGCAAATGAAAAAAAATTTTGGATTCCCCATACAAATTGGTCATTTTAACATTACTAGTATGTATGGAGAAAGAATTTTTTTTTTCATTTGCGACGCATTTTACATGGGAAAAGTTAATTAGAAGAACCTTATATTAGCCCAAAGTACATCATTTCAAAGTCACCCTATATAAAAGGAAGATATTTATTTTGCCAGCGTGTTATTTGACCACTATGCCACGCGGACAAATTTTGGATGATTTTTTTTTGTGGTTGTTATTTTATTCTTTGTCAATTGTTTTTATTTTATTATTTTTAATTTTGTACATATTTTGTTTGTGTTCGTTTTACATATTCATGTAAAAATAAAATTATTACTTATTAAATAAAAAATAATAATATGTAATTCGGTTTTTAGATATACTTACCTAACTTAAAAAATTCCATGCACGATGTACATGCAGTACCTACATGTAGAGATTTAAATTTCAGGACGTAGAGCTGTGTTATCTCGACAAATTCCGGAGTTTACCGACCTTCAACGTCGTCGCTAAGGCTCACCACTAAATATTACAGAACCTCTCGATGAATTTCAAACGGTCCATGAAGAATGCTTGGCATTCATCTTGGCGTGCATGTAGAGCCTTCTTATGTTTACTTGGAAATTTTGCCTTATGTTTAATGCTTATGTTATGTAAGCAAACATATTTAGCGAGTGTTTATTTTAATTGCTAGATCTTTTTATATTCAGTAGTTATTTTGTTGTTTTGTATTCACCACTTTTAAAAAATAAGATTGACTTTTAACTAATGAGCTTATGTTTCTTTGAAAAATGTCCACATATGTTGGTTGGATCATCGACACCATTTTTTTAGGCCCCGGTTCAATCAAACTCCGATCTTTTTTATGTAAAAAAAATAATACATACATTTGTTTAACAACACGACTCAACGAGCAACGAGAACACGTTAAGCTGTCGGTCCCACTTTTACTACACCAACTTGTAAAATAGTTGGGTTATTGAGTAGATCCAAACACATCGTCTCACTTGTTTAGTGTAGACTCAGAATAGCATCGGCTGTGGTCGAGGTGGAAATAAAATTCCATCGCTGAGGTCGTCTAGGCGGGCGCCGCGCCGTTAGACACCCGTGATTTTATATATTTATTTGTTATAGCTGACACGCGCAACTTCGTCTGCGTAACTTTAACCGTTTACGCAGCGCATGCAACGGAAGCTCTCAAAAGGAATAAATATTCCCCATTTTCCCAACATTTTTCATTGATGCTCTGCTCCCATTGGTCGTAACCTTCCTCGATAAATTGGCTATCCAATACTAATTATATTTATATATTATTTTTCAAAATCGGTTCAGTAGATCCAGAGATTACCCCCTACAACCTCACAAACTTTACCTCTTTATAATATTAGTATAGAAGAAGTATAGATAAGTATCAGAAATAAATATTATATGATTTTGATCTTAGATGTACCTTATAGTTTTCACGGGGAAATGTTGACTCTCAAATAAAATTTAATAATAACTATTCATTATAAACATTATCCTATTGTTAAAAAAAAAGGTAGGTGTTATTGAAATCCAGATAATCTATGTTTGATTATAAAATTAAGTATAGTTCTAAATATACAATAATGCAACCGAACATATTATTCAAACAAGAGCCATAATTAA
Organism: Monopis laevigella; assembly: GCA_947458855.1. NCBI lineage: Eukaryota > Metazoa > Arthropoda > Insecta > Lepidoptera > Tineidae > Monopis > Monopis laevigella. Next base: position 26,564,034 of record OX381578.1, read on the forward strand.
TTAAAGCCACAAAATTAAATTTCACCCTCTAACCAATGATATTACCACCGCCAGTACGTGGAAAGCCGAATAAATTTCCTCATTTCTCATTTTAACCGAACCAAAACTTAATAACCCTACTCAAAGGTAATAATTACCGGCGCTCAGAGTGAGATTCCTCCCCAAAATAAATGAGGATCATTAAGAGACTTGTGTTTAGATATTTCATCCCCTAGAAGAAGACGTAAAGAGTGAACAATGTGCGATTGTTCCCACGTTATGGAAAAGATTTACTTTAGGAGCATTTGTTTTTCGGAAAATACCTTCTTAAATATTTTTCATAGAGTTTTATTTTAAACGGCCTTTCTGGATAATCGATTTACTTTTATTTTGATCAAGTAAAATAATTTAGTTTGATAGATATTTGATAAACTTTTTGTATGTTTTACGAGACGCTACTTTTGCGAGCTTTTGACATATACTTATTCAAAAATATAATATTTAAATTATATATTTTCATTTGCAGTAGCTGCTTAATTATTTTTCATAGGTCGTTCAATAAGATACATAAATAAAACACAATATAATAATAATACTTCTGCTATATTTCGCCTTATTAGGGCGTCTTCAGGCAACAATATTTACAAAATAATCATGGTAAATTATGACATAGGTATATACATTTTTTTTTTTTTAATTTTTTTTTTTTAAGTAAGTAAGTAAGTGTGTGAGTGAGTGAAAAAGTTTAATAGATATTCAACACTTAAACACGCTCCATATTCTATCATTCACTTAAACACACCTATATATTCAATCACCTATAGACTTTTTCACTCACACACTTACTTACTTACTTAAAAAAAAAAAAAAAAAAAAAAAAAGCAGAAGTATTATTATTATATTGTGTTTTATTTATGTATCTTATTGAACGACCTATGAAAAATATTCAAAAATATAAACAACACGACAATTTAATACAAATTTAACATAAATTTGTAGCATTATCTGTTAAATGTTAGGTTGAATGTGTGAAATTATTGTAAGTTGTTCATGTATGTTCATGTTAAAACATTTTTCTGAGTCAATAAAGTCTTTTATTGTAATTATTAATATTATGGAAGCAGTGTGTGTCTTGATCCGACTCGAAGGACCAACAACAACAATTTACTTTTTTTTAAGTTTTCTAGTACTAGTAGATTTATACCCATCATTCAGTTCTGTGGCATCTATTCTGTTATCTATGCACAGATCAACATCTGACAAATGACCGCAGTTTGAGGCAATCCTCGGGTTGTTTTTGTAAAGTGGGAATGTTTTTGTGGCGAGAACTAATGTGGAACGTAATTGCCTGCAGGTACGTTCCATGTGCGCAAATATTTCACACCCCACTTTGTTTGAGGATTGCTCTAGCTTAGCTCATTTTGCCCATTAGAAATAATGACGCAATTCGTCGTCGTTTATACAAACAGGCAGTTATGGAGATATTTAATAAATAAACAAAATAGAGTTAGTAATATTTTGACAAAAAAAGCTGATCTATGAAGAAAGCATGAGTATTATATTCAATATAGTGGATATTACAAAAAAAAAATATACTCATACCAGGATATATTAAAGACAAAAAAAAATGCACTGCGGGAAGTGAGCTACGTACCTAAATAAATGTGAAAGGGAAACACGGACGTGTTTCCATTGTTTTAAGCTCTGGCAGCACGTGCTACCAGAGCTTAAAACAATTCTAAGTTTCGTTTAAGAAAAAAAAGTATTTCGAAAGGGTTAAGTTTTGCCAGACAACCAACGACGATCGGCAATGGTTAGATTCGTGGAAACGAAATATGTTTTGCTAAAATTTGTAATTATCATAAAATACCTAAGTCTTTCTAACGTAAGTTTGGTAATAAACAATATAGAAATAATAGACTCATACCATCGGCTAGGACGAGGTGGGATTAAAACCCCCTCCGCTGGGTACCCTGGGGTCGTCTAGGCGGTCTCGGACGCCGTAAGGCACCTGTAATGATATATATATATATATAATAGTACATTGTTCACCGAGGGGAGAAAGTCACCGATTACTAACGAGGGCGAAGTTTGAGGCCCGACGCGAAGCGGAGGGCCTTAATTCGCTCGAGTTAGGAATCGCACTTTCTCGCCGAGTGATACATAGTGCTTTATACTACACCTACGGGGAAAATAAAAAATTAAATCTCTATTAATTAAAGTTTATATTAAAATTATTACAGTTGTTAAAACTTAATAAATCAAAAATGCAAAGAAAGTAAACAGCCAATAAACCAATACTTTTATTTTATTTTGATTAAAATTTCGAACTTGTAAAAAAAAACTAGGCTGTATGGCTTTGAAACCTTGCCTCTCCTAATTTGGAAGAATTGAAGAAAAAAATTTAAAAAAAAACTAGCACGTTAACAATGAATTTTCATATACTTTTTCCTCCCGCTTAAGCACGTTAACAATGGATTTTCATACACTTTTTCCTCCCGCATATTTGTACGACTACAAAGACGTACTTTCTGACCTATTCTTACGCAAGTAAGAACCTACTTTCCGAGCAGGTGTAGTATAAATAATATAATTATCCAGGCTAATTTATTTGATCTGTTACAATAATTTTGTATAAATTTACAATATAATCCTAATATTATAATATTTTAAAATTATAAGTGAAAAAATTATTTAAGATCCAAATGTGCCCAAAATACTTAGAGCATTACCCTCTGTATTTCCAGCGATATCCTTTGGAAAAAATATGATCTTGCTCGATGGTCTCCAGAAGCGTCAATTAAAAGTTTACCTAGATTAAAACCATTTTTTTTGCATCTGTAAACCATGGTCCCAGATTTTCCACCGAAAACGCAAAAAAATCGTAAGAGCCTATGTATCTTGTATTTGTTCAAGCAGAGCTGAAGCACCGGAGGTTGAGAAGTGACGTGGACGTAACTTGAGGCTAGGGTGTCCACACAGGTGGCGTCCCAGACCAGAGCTCGTCCTCTGTGCCATGGAACTATGGTCACACCGTCCGGTCTCTTCCTATCTTCAAGGTCCAGACCCACAGGCTCCAGAGTGCTGGGTATACCAGCAAAAACAAGAGATCTTTTTATAACATTATTAATGTTATTGTGTCTGGGTATACGGCCAACACTCAGCCTGCATGATAAACCATGGTGACCGGATGATGTGACCACGGCTCTGCAAATGCAATTATGAGGTTGACAAATCGGGGCGCCTATCCTGAGGGACACCGCTATTCTTATTGTTTGTCGAGTAAAGTTGCCAAGGTAGGCGATGGGAGTGCTTCAAGCCAAGCTCCTGATTCTTAAATGATTATTGAAATATCTTTGAAAATGATTATTTTATTGTTTCATAATAAATTATCATAAGGAAAACTGATTATCAAATTGTGAGATTTATATATTTTTACAAACCATGGAGACAACAAATACTGATATACATGGTGACTTTGAATGGATGTACTTTGGGCTAATATGATGTTCTGCTGATCAAATCGAACAACTTTTTCTATGAAACCATGTGTCGCAAATAAAAAAAAATTGCCTTCTCCATACAAACTAGTAATATTAAAATGACCAATTTGTATGGGGAAGTCAATTTTTTTTTTCATTTGCGACACATGGTTCCATGGAAAAAGTTGTTCGATTTGATTAGCAGAACATCATATTAGCCCAAAGTACATCCATTCAAAGTCACCATGTATAACAAGCTTATTTTGGCATTTAAAAAAAAAGTGTTCCTATTGGTGGAGAATTAACGATTGTTGAAAAACAATACTTACTATTCCGTTTTTTTATCACTCACTAATTTCATCATCAATACACTATCTTTGAGTATAATTGACGATCACTTTCAAAACGTTCTACACACCTTCGATAGCTCAGTTGGTAGAGCGGTGGACTGTAGTTGGTTTGGAATTGTTATCCATAGGTCGCTGGTTCAAATCCGGCTCGAAGGATTTTTTTTTTTTAAATGTCATTTAAAAAATCTATATTTTTAAATTAATTAAAATACATTTTTAATTAATAAATTATTTTTAATATAATTTATAGGTGGATTAAAAAAAATATATATATATAATATTTTTGCCTCTTTAATTTTAATTATAAGTATCGCCGTAATGTTATTATGTATATATATATATACATAAAAATATAATATAATAAAAAGCGACCCCAGCCTAGTGGTTAATTCACTGTGCAACTGATAACAAGGTTAAGCAGATGACAACAAGGCCGGCTTGGGATGGGTGACTGCTTTATACTACGAGGCTATTTCATCATAAACATCGCAACAAGCTCGCCACTTGTTAGGTGTTGCCTCCGAATACCATTTGCGAAATGAGGACGGGTTAATCCCTCCGCTGGGTACCCTGAGGCCGTTTAAACGGTTCTCGGGAGCCAAATAGGCATCCGTCATGGTATTGATTATTATATAGGTACATAATAAAACATAAGTAAAATACCATTTACACCAGAGTTTTGATTCACTTTAAGTATACTACATTTTCTGAACAAAATTGCGCAGAAATGTATGGAGAACTTATCTAAGACGAAACGAGTTGTCTTGAGATACTTTTTTAATCTTTAAAATTATTTTTAATTGTCTTTTAAATAAATAATAACAATAAAAATATGGACATTACATTACACCCATATTACCCTGGCCACAAACTAAGCTCTAGGCTTATACTATGTGTATGTGTTACCAGAAACAACTTTATAATACATATTATATTTAATAAATACCCATACCATGGCATTTTTTTTTTTATTGAATATTAATTATTATTTATTGATTAATTAAATGAATAAATTGTAACTTCAGTTTTGTATCGTACTTACTTTAAAAAAATCGTATTTAAAAGTTTTTACGCATTTATTTCACAGGTTACGCTAGAGTAGGTAGGTGTGTGCAAATACAAATCGCGGTATTTTTTCACAAAGCCACGCGCGATATCGAATTCCCTGCTCTTCCGGGTGGCAGAACGCATTGTGCCAATTTAACTGAATCCTACTATGAATAAAATAAAAATATTCCCACTTGCACCTCTCGTGCCAAAACTGTTTTTACATGGTTTTTTATTGTACTTATTCTTAGTAGTTAACATAAGAGTGTCGTGTTTTTTAAAATATAACACTAGATATACATATCGTCACGGGTGCCTTACGGCTCCCAAGACCGCCTAGACTGCATCAGGGTACCCAGCGGAGGGGTTTTAAAGTAAGTTTCAGAATTTTTTATAGTGAAAGTGGAACCGACACCTTAACGTGCTCTCGGAGGCACTATAGTGGTGTTGTTAAACAAATGTACATACATTTTGAGATAATAAACTCATTGGTACACACCGCGATTGGACCAGCGATTTATGTTTTTAAGTCTAAGGTCTAACCAACTCGGCCACCACGTATATCAAATATAATCATGTTTGACGTCTCCGTGATCAAGTTAATTGCGTCATTGGTTCTGAATCCTAAAAGCGTTGTAAGATCGATTCCCTCTCAGTTAATGTCAAAGTCAAATCATTTATTTCATGTAAATCTTTACAGATATTTATGAATAGTCAAAAAAAAAAGTTTAACAATGACAAAAAAAATATAAAAGTTTAAAATACTCATAACGAAACTATATTAGTACTTATATTTTGTACAGTTGGCGATGATGCAACTGTTTATAAAATATAATATTTTTATAGTATTATCGTTTCTGGTACACATAGTAAAATAATATGTATTTTAATTATTGTTTCCTGTATGATACACATATTACGAGTCTGTGAGCTTAGTGTGTAACGGAGCGATATGTGTAAAATGTCATACTTACTATGTAATAATCATAATAAATAGTAATTATTACTATTTCAAATATTTCACTCTCTCAAAGGTTAGCTGGTAGAAAGTGCCTAAGGCATTAAGCTCTCTTGTGTACAATTACGAGTATTATGTGCAATATTTATTTTTAAATAAAATTTAATAAAAATATTAACCAAAATTTATTTAAGAAAAAAAAGATACTATACTAAAGATACAAAACAACAGCAGAGGGCCTATAAATAAAAAAAAACATCTAGTCCCGCCGATGTTTCTAAAATACTTTGAATATGCTCGTTGAATTACCAAATATCCCTCTGAATTACCAAAAAAAAAAATACCTTAATTATTTTACTAGGTATACATATAAAATTTCGTTATTTAATACCTCAAATAGCATTAGCAGCATTTTCATAACTAATAATAAAATTAGTTAAATCTTACGACCAATTTTTTTTAGCGAACTTTACGTTCAATTTGTACCATATTTATTGTTAAATAATATTTATTTCATGGGTAGGTAGGTATGTAAAAAGTGTGAAGTCGATGACAAACAAAAAGGGTATAAACGTGGATTTGATCTGAAGCACGTATCTATCACATATCAGGGGAATCAGCGCGGAAGTGTGCGGAATTTTGTGGAACTAAATTATTCAGGAGCGGGTACGTGTTTACGATATCTATTCAAAATGTGCTTTTTGTTGTGGGATGCTTTCTTATAAGAAATTTACTCTAGGCATGGGTACTTATGTTTTGTTAAGAAATAGTTTTTTATAAGGCGATTTTTTGTCGGCGTTAAGGCGATGTGTGGACTTGAGTTCTTCTTTAATGTAGTGAGCGAAATATAGATAATAGTATCCCGCTATACTTTTACTTATACGAGTATATATTTATATTTATTTGTTTCGTAATGATAAGATTTTATTTTTATATTCATAACGTCTCCGTCTTGGTCTCATGCACGTCCATAGGCATTAGACATTGAGAGACCGATTACAAGATTTTCAATAATTGTTCAGGAAGAGATTGGAGTTTAATATATCAGAACCATATTATGACTAAGTGACATTTAAAAAATCAGTTAAACCGATTATTAGTTATCAAATGAAGTATTGAGGAGGTAGGTACATACCGCCTCCGTAGACTAATTGCGCCTGTGTCGTTGTGTCTTGGGTTCGATTCCAATCCATGGTAAAAAAATATTAGTACGGTTTTCTGTACAGTTTGTTATGGTCTAGGTGTTTATAAAATATAATATGTATTGTGTCGTTGTTTCTGGTATACATAGTACAAGCATAAAGCTTAGTTTGTGATCAGGGCAATATGTGTGTAGGTAATGTACTTGATATAAAAAAAACCTACCTACATAAAACCCATTTTTAACGTAATGTAACGTTTAAGACCGAATTTCTAACGACATCCTGGATCCGCGCCTGGAAATTAATTTGCAACCAACATACAAGTATATATAGCATATTGGTGTTTTGTTTACCAAGGAGTTAATCAATAAAAATATTTAGTAACACTACTTCAATGTAATACTCGGAGAGCATTGAGACCGAATTTTCCCCCAAGAATTGTTAAAGTAGTGGTTATAGACTTCACAAGTTAGTATAGTAAAACCGGAACAGACAGCTTAACGAGCTTGTGAAAGACGAATTTGTGAACTCTATAACATCATGAGTTGTTTTCCAATTGTTTGGTATAGACTATAAATAAACAATCGGCTGGATGAGGTGGCAATAAAAAAACCTCTGATATCTGTTCCCGTCTAGGCGGTCTCGGGGGTTGTAAGGCACCCGTGATGATACATTTACGGCTTAGGTAATTGTTGGTTATATTTATTCTTGATCTTCATACTGCTTTCTAACAGGAAGATGTGAGGTTACATGCCTTATCATTCCATTTAATTAAAAAAAAAATTACACTAAAAAAATATCATCAAATAACAAACTGTTAAAAAAGTTACAAAGAATATTAAATTATAAAAATTATTTGACAGGTTGTAATCTTTTTAACCCCCGACGAAAAAAGTGAGTTTTATAATTTTTACCCGTTTGTCTATCGTGACTTTACCACTAAGTCAATACAGACGTAAAACAATGTCACTAAAATCTTTAGGTAAATAACCTCCAAAGAAAATGATAACAAAACCAAGCCAAGAAACCACAAAAGGCAACAAGCAGAACGCTGTGACTTCATTCATTCATTCGTTCAGTAAGTTATGAACAAGCGGTTTGCGAAACAAAAGGGTTGTAACGTTTTATTGTCCGCAATCCGCAGTATAAACCGCGAGATAGCGGGGTAGTTACCGACTCGGATTCTGTCGCCGAGTGTACCACTTTATTGCACAAGAAGACGCAATTAAGGGATGAAGATAACGCGGGTAGATTCACGCCTGTGGGTGTACTTACTTAATACTTCTTGGTTTTCTTAGGACGTTTTTATATTGTTGTGTATATATTGGTGTATTTTGTCTTAGTGGAAAAAATATATATTGTGTTCTATGATGAAAATAATGAAAGACCTATTTTTAGTAACCGCTCCCTAAAAAGAGACTATCAACCTCGATAAGAAATCCACAGAGTATTCTCCTGAAAACTGTTGAACCCACAGACTACAATCGATGTACATGTTGATCTCTCAATACTCGTACATTAGAATTGAGACATGGAAAGCAACAAAAAATATTATTTATTATATATTAGACAGCCTCCGTAGACTGCGCCTTTGGCGTTGTATCCGGGGGTCGTGGGTTCGATTCCCACCAATGGCAAAAAATATTATTACTTACGTTTTTTCTGTATAGTTTGTCATGGTCTGGGTGTTTATAAAATATAATGTGTATTATATCGTTGTTACTGGTACACATAGTACAAGCCTAGAGCTTAGTTTGTGACCAAAGCAATATCTGTAATTTGTATATATATATATATATATATATCATCACGGGTGCCTTACGGCGCCCGAGACCGCCTAGACGGCCCCAGGGTACCCAGCGGAGGGGTTTTTAATCCCACCTCGTCGTAGCCGATGGTATGAGTCTACATCGAACAAGTGGCTAGCCCGTCGCGATGTTTTGAATAGACTCAATAACCCATCTATAAACAGTTTCACAAGTTGGTATAGTGAAACCGGGACCGACAGCTTAACGTGCTCTCCGAGGCACTATAGTGGTGTTGTCAAACAAATGTACATAAATTTTTAGATTAAAAACTCATTGGTACACACCGGGATTCGAACCAGGGACCTAAGTGTTTTTAAGTCCAAGGTCTAACCAACTCGGCCACCACGTATATTTGTAATTTGTACTTCATATTATATTAGATTATATATAAATAAGAATATGCTTTGTAAACTGTGACTAAGTCTAAATAATATTTTACTAATTTTGTTCCTAATATTTTGGTATCTACTGCTTATGTCAGGTATATGTATCATCACGGGTGCCTTACGGCGCCCGAGACCGCCTAGACGGCCCCAGGGTACCCAGCGGAGGGGTTTTAATCCCACCTCGTCGTAGTCGATGGTATGAGTCTACACCGAACAAGTGGCTATCTCGTCGCGATGTTTTGAATAGACTCAATAACCCATCTATAAACAGTTTCACAACTTGGTATAGTGAAACCGGGACCGCCAGCTTAACGTGCTCTCCGAGGCACTATAGTGGTGTTGTCAAACAAATGAACCAGGGACCTAAGTGTTTTTAAGTCCAAGGTCTAACCAACTCGGCCACCACGTATATCACGCTTATGTCAGGTATTTGTTGATTAACTATTTCAGGGGTAATATATGAACAGGGGTTAGTATAACGCATAAGAGAGTGCCGAGCCAACTACCACTGGTTTATCACTGTACAACTTACTTCACTGAATAGTAAATTTGGTGTTAAAAAAAGCCTTGTTTTAAGATATTAATAATAATAATGATAATACGTAGGACAATTTACATATATTGCTCTGGTCACAAACTAAGCTCTAGGCTTGTACTATGTGTACCTGAAGCAACGATATTATACAAATATTTTATAAACACCCAGACCATGACAAACTGTACAGAAAAACATGCTTTTTTTTAGCTTAGGGTGGGAATCGAACCCACGGAGGCGGTCTTTAGTTTATATAGCGGATTTTAGTTTATAGTGTAAGAAACAAATTTTTTTATAATATTTTTATTGGAGCTCGGTATGTGACTTTGTATGTGCCCTATAGTAAGTAGACCTTCAAAACCTATGAATTTGGTCGATCTATACATTGTTGTTTAACAACAGTGATCGTTCCCACTATGCCGTCTTAATGATACTATTACGAAAAAGGCGGCGACAAAGACTTATTTGCATTACGAGTTTATTTTAATATCCTCGCTGCTTTATCGTCAAATCAATCGCCCGTTTTGTAACCGCAACATGAAAGGAGACTACCATATCGACAAGAAATCTATGCAGTAGTCTCCGGAAACCGTGTTTCAGCTTTCCGCCACAAAAATATAAAATTAAATTTAAAAAAAAAATACCATCACGGGTGTCTGTTTGGCTCCCGAGAACCGTTTAAACGGCCTCAGGGTACTCAGCGCAGGTATTAACCCGTCCTCATTTCGCCGATGGTATTCGGAGGCAACACCTAACAAGTGGCGAGCTTGTTGCGGTGTTTATGATGAAATAGCCTCGTTCTATGAAGCGGTCCCATCCCAGGCCGGCCTTGTTGTCATCTGCTTAACCTAGTTATCAGTTGCGCAGTCACTTAACCACTAGGCTGGGGCTTCTTTTTACCAGGCTGGGGCTGCTAAAAAAAAAAATCAAAAATCAAGTTAGAATAAAAAAGTTCCGGAAAGGGACAGTGTACCCTCGGGAGCGTGTCTGAGCCCATTATTATGTACTACATTACTTCATTAACTCACAACACCGCCTTATCATTACCTATTTATCTCAAGAGCTACTCCAATCAAGCGATATTCGTTATTGTTACAGTGTTTGTGCTTGGGGTTAGAGTTCAATTTTGTGTATAAGTTTGGTTGGTATTAAGTACAATTGCGTGTGATTGCCGCATGCTTGTCATGTGGTCTGCCAAATGGCTACTTTAGTTTGTGGTTTACTCACTGTTGAAACATTTTTTTTTTAAAAGTATAATTATAGGATAGGTATTACTTAGATTATTTTTTTATATCTAATACGCTTTTTTAAAATAATAAAATGTAGGAAATTATGCGGTTACATACTAATACATAGGCTTGCACTATGTGTCCCAAAACAACAATACCCGGATGTATAATTAGTATAATATGTATTATACTACATATTATATTTTATAAACACTCAGGCCATGATAAATTGTACAGAAAAACGTAGTATTTATAGATACCTATATATAATAAAGTATGAAATAGTGTACAACGAACGAGGACCGTTTGATGAACAGTCACGACTTTTTGTATGGGAACCACTCTTAAACCACGGAGGCAGTAACAATGAATATATAATAACAATTTCTGTCATTATTAAATAATAGCTGAACCTATGTAATTTATATAAAAATAAAAAAAAAACAATTGTTAGAGATGAACCGAATCTTCGGTCGAATATTCGTATTCTGTATATTCGCGTATCTACCTATTTTTTTTAATATTTGTATTCGGCCGAATATTATTTTGGTTAGTTTGCCGAATAATTAATGAATATTTAAATAGTATTATTTTAGGATTAATATATGGTGGTGGCTTTATTCTATTTATAAATAAAACAAACACTCTCTGTTACCATATTTTGTGTTTTTAATTAATTAATGTTTAATTTAATGTTTGTTAAATTTAATGTTTTTTTTAACAAACGACAATGTTTTCTAAATGAGATTTAACCCTGGCGCGGGGCGCGTTATTTTAGCTTCATGGATTTACCATTCTATGCAATAATTTAATCGTATTGTAAATTTTAAATGAACATAATTCAAGATTATTTTGAAATTCAAGATGTTCCTATGCGAATAATTCGGACGAATATTCGGTTCGGTTGACGTCACATTAAGCACTTCTCTAATTAATAATATGAAACTTATTAATAAATTATTTATGTTACGTGTAACAATTTATATTTCAACAACGTCATTATTTTCAGCGCGCATTTAAAAGCACCCAATAAATGACTAACAGTTAAAATAAATGCATGAAATAAAAGCAAGGACATTAAATCAATTATTACATTTTGTCTATCGGGGAAACGATTTATACAGCTAAAGGGTAATAAGGCTAATTTTGGTCCGGATCTGTGGGTCCATTGTTCGCTGAATCGCATAATAAAATTTTATCAAACATTGTCTGAGCGCCGATTTCCCCTTTAACTACGCACACTAATGCATTTGCCCAATGAGGTAGTAGAATGGAGGACTAATGACTTACATATTTAGTGTAACGCAAAAAAAAAGTTATAATGAGACTCTGGTGTACGTCTCTCTGTTTGTCTTTCGGCATTAAGTATCTAGACAACTACTCGTTCGTTTTAATTGGAATTTAGAGTGGATATATCTTGTTGGTCCCTATAAGTGCAAGGGTATAAATAAATCACATATTATTATATAGTCTCAGATAAAAAAAGGGTTTAACAAAAAAAAACTTGCGACAAATACATAGCTCTATGGAAAGATATAACTAAGTTTATCTTAAAATTATATGTAGTTTGTTTTATGAGTAATTACCAAAAGTATAAAAATTACACCCCTAATAAACAAAATATCCCTTCGTGGGCTTTTTCACTCACCTGTTTTTTTTTATTCAAAAAAGTCTTACCTAACTTACTAACTTTGATTATTTCCACCTTCTACTTGACATGCATTTGGCTATTATTATGCATCTAATAGAACTAAAGGTAATTTCAGCTAATAGAACTGGAACCGACGATATCCTTTGTAATACTTTATTAAGGACATTTTATTGCCTTCAGTTACGACTCTATAATAAATGAATCTCACTACATTTGCCTGTAAAGTCATTGTCTCGATACCTTTGTGTTTGACAAAACAATAGACGTGGCCATTTTAGAGATTGCGGTAAAGGTTTCTGGAATGTCTGTGAAAAATTAGAAATTAAAAGGAAAAGTAAGAATATTTATATGGCTGCTTTTGATAAAGTATTTCGTTTCAATATAAAATTTTACTCTAAGAAGAAGAAATATACAGGTAGAATGGAGGCAAACAATCCCTTGAAGTCGGTAAAATTGCGGTATTTATCTCTTTTCAAACGGTCTCTAAAGTGGTTTTATCATTGAAAATATTTTAGGGCCTATTATAAAATTCATTTTATAAGCTCAAAACTAATAGCTTGTTCTATTATTTGTATTACTATAACTTAAAAAAAAAATTAAAATGTTATTTTTACAGTGACAACAATCATTTTGTACAATGCTTTCAAGTATTTTTTAGAATAACTTTATTATTTTCAGCATATAACAAAATAAGTGCTTACTTATTTAAATTTAAGTAACAATAACAGCTTAATCCAAATACTTCATTTATAAATTATCACTCAATTAACACGCCTCACCATCCGAAAAATCGTTTTCAAGCCCATTTTCCTAAGGGTTTTCCTGGGGGAGGCGCATTTCCTCTTTAAAGCGATAATTCTGTAAACCTACACGTGTCGTCCCTGATTAAACAGAGTGGACATAATTTCCGTTCGAATAGGCTGTCAAAGGAAGGGGTAAGAAGTAAATGCATTTCGCTAATTCACTTCACAAATGAGTTTGAAGACACTCTCGTACCATTACAGTGGTGGAATAGTAGCCGATGCTTATGTTTAGAGCTATATAATAATAAATACCATCACGAGTGCCTATTTGGCTCCCGAGAACCGTTTAAACGGCCTCGGCCTGGGTACCCCAGCGGAGGGATTAACCCGTCCTCATTTCGCCGATGGTATTCGGAGGCAACACCTAACAAGTGGCGAGCTTGTTGCGGTGTTTATGATGAAATAAACACCGCAAGCAAGCAAGTCTCGTTGTATAAAGCGGTCACCCATCCCAGGCCGGCCTTGTTGTCATCTGCTTAGACTTGTTATCAGTTGCGCAGTGACTTAACCACTAGGCTGGGGCCGCTTTTTAGCTTTAAAGCTATATGTTTTTGTATTAACGTTCAAAATAGCTTGATGTAACAAAAATTTTATTGAACCAAATATTTTAATATGGACGAAATAACCTTTAATTATTTTTTTGGAGCACAATATATTATTATATTTTCCTGTTGGTAAGACCCACAATATTACAGAATGAGGTGGATCAATAGACTGTTGGTTAACGGCATGGTCGCTCTTGCTATGCCCGCAGCTAAATAATAATAATAATATGTAGGACAATTTACACATATTGCTCTGGGCACAAACTAAGCTCTAGGCTTTTACTATGTGTACCAGAAACAATCATATAATATATATTATAAACATCCAGACCTTGACACAACTGTACAGAAAAACTTACTAAAATTATTTTGACATGGGTATGAATCGAACCCACGACCTCCGTATACAAAGGCGCAACAACTAGTCTACAGAGGCGGTCGATGCCGCTGATCTACGCCGATCTACGGTAAAGAACGTTAACATATTTGTATGGGAATAATAAGCTATTTATTGCCAATGATTATAGTAATTGGCCATAAATAAAAAATGGACGGCGATAAAGACGAATAATCTATATTTTCGCTGCTGTATTGTCAAATCAACGACCCGTTTCGTACCGCACCCTGAAAGGAGACTCCCACCTCGACAAGAAGTCGGTGTAGTAGTCTCCTAAAAACTAGTAAACCCGATAGAGACGATATTTGCATCTATATAGGCAGTGTAAATTAAAATATTCCAATGATCGAACATTTTTGAGATTCTATAATATGTAAATATGCTGTAAATGAATAATATTTACTCAAAACAAACAAGGTTTTAATTATGTACTGTTTAGGTAACGTAAACAATAAATATGAGCAAAATCAGCACTGTGAACTATTTATTTAATTTAATCAAACTCATCAGAACTGTTATAATGCGTCGGAAAGCACGTTAAGCTGTCGGTCCCGATTTCACTATACCAACTTCTAAAACTGTTTATATTAGATGGGTTATTGAGTCTATTCAAAACATCGCGACGAGCTAGCCACTTGTTCAGTGTAGACTCATACCATCGGCTACGACGAGGTGGGGTTAAAACCCCTCCGCTGGGTACCCTGGGGCCGTCTAGTATGAGATATGTATGTATGTGTATCAGAACTGTTGTTTATTTTTTAATCGACATCATCATCATCATACCAGCCTTTCACTCGTCCACTGCTGGACATAGGCCTCCCCCAAGGATCGCCACATCGACCGGTTCTGCGCTGCCTGTAGCCATCAGCTTCCGCGACCTTATTCAGGTCGTCGGTCCATCTTGTGGGGGGCCTGCCTCTGCTGCGTCCTCCAGCGCGCGGTCGCCACTCGAGAACCTTAATGCCCCAACGGCCGTCCGTTCCGCGAGCTATGTGGCCTGGCCACTGCCACTTAAGTTTGGCGATTCTGGAGGCTATGTATGTACCTTTTGCGGATCTCATCGTTTCGAATACGATCCCGCAAGGAAACACCAAGCATAGCGCGCTCCATCGCTATAAGTAGGTAAAATCGATATAAGTAGGTAATATTAAACAAATTACTACAACGTATTTAATTTAAGTACCTAGTAAGTACCTGCTGAGTTGTATAAATAAAATTTCTAACCAGTGTTTGGGGGCTACACAAAGCTCCAGGTGACTCTCCCAATGACTTTGATATTTCCTCGATATTAATTAAAAAATTATAAAGCTTCCCTCTTTCACCTTCCGCCATTGTTCGGCACAACAAAGCATTTATATTGAAGTAAAAAGATAAATATGCCACGCACTGTAATTGTGAACTTTTATTCACTTCAACATTTGAGTTTGTAAAACCGTTTTTAATTTCACAAGGGTGCCCGTTTGTGACATTTTCATGTTTTTATTAATTTTTAGGGTTGTTTTATTATTTATTTTAGGTTGCTCTAAACAATATTGTTTACATATTTGTCTGTGGGATTAGTAAAGCTTAATTAAAACTATATTGCGTTATTACATTTTTATTTTAGTTTTTTTTTTACATAAAAAAAATAACTGGATTTTCTGCTATTAATTTTATTGTTTTGTATAAATTATTTAATTGTAACTGTTTTCTTTTTGTATAAATAATTATTTGAAAGTATTTTCGTATCTCTCGCTTCTCTATCTCGGTTGATTAAAAACAAAACAGTTGCCTACACTCTTAATTTTTAAAGAACAAATACACCAACAAAAATGTGGAAATTCAACATGACTTTCAAAATAAAAAGCATCCTGAAAATTCCCAAAGGATATTATAGCATAATTATGATTGAGCGGACGAAGGTAAAAATATCCATCCTCCATTGTTTCTGGTTAATTAGGGTTTGTGGCCCTTGGAGGAGTTAGCAGGAGAAGCCGAGTGCCGAGTCATCTAGCAAGGAACAATGCTACCCGCAGGAAATCTTAACGTTAAATTATTACACACTTTTTTCCTCTTTTGTTTTATAATATCATTGTTTTGATGTTGTTTTGTTTTTTGTTTTGATTGTTTCTCTAAAATACCAGCATAGGTATAATTACTGTAATACTCATTTTACGTGATACCGTTAGAATTTGGTATTAACTAAGTACCTAAGAGAAAGGTACATTGAATATTTTTTATTCATAATCTTAATAAAACTGTTATATTTTTAAACCGGTCAGTCTAGCAAGGTTATAAACCCATCTAAAACCTAAAATAGACTAACTAAAAACTATATTTACATAAAAGTACAAAAGTGCATTTTCTTGAAGAAGTCAAAGCTAAAAGAAAAATAAATTATAAGAAAGGTCGCTGAGCTGAAATTAAGTTATAATCCGATTTTATATTTTATATTTACTTTAGTTTAAACGGCATTCGTAATCGCGAAGTCTGCGTTCACTATACAAAATAAGCTTTCGCACTTCCAGTAATACTCGATTACTGTTTGTCGCAGAATTAGAATCATATTTTTGTCGGGCATTGTATTTATTAAACTTTCAGTGTTGTGGTTTTTTTTCGAAATCAGAAAAAGTAATATAAGACAATATAAAAATATTTATTACCCACAACAGACTTTTACATACAATTACAATTACCAACATAAAAATTAAATTGAATTTCGACTAATAAAGCCGAAGCAGAGTCGACTAATAAAGCTAACCTCCAGTGTTTTGTTTGAAATATGTTGTAAATAATTTTCATCGTATAAAAGTAATTGCATTTGGAAATTTGATCAATTTAAGTTATCACCTAGATGGTATGTCAACACTTATAACGCGTAACATCGCACTCACGGGTAAGACGCGATACCTATGAGCTATAAAACAGCACGGCATTGATATGGTATAATAGACTATTTGACTACATTAAAAATAAACTATAAATTGTGGTTATCCTATCAGACAATGGCGTAAAAAAAACATATTTCACTTTATTTTAAACAGAATTATGTATATCTTTTGTAGATTACACGAAATAAATTTGAATATTTTTTACAATTTTATTTATAACAAAAACATATTTGATTGGTTGATGACTGGTGACGTCACACGCAAGTGAACAAAACAATACACAGATTATAAATCATGTGGATGAAATAGAATAGAGTATAATATATAGGAGATTTTTTAATCTGTGCTTGTTTGTTTACTTGCGTGTGACTTCACATTTGACATATTATACTGTCAGAACCTCTAAGCTGCATCCCATTGGTCCCCATTAATTTACCCATTTCACAAAGCCAAGTAGTTTGCTCACGAAGCTACCGAACATCTTATTGAAAAATGTCAGTAAAATTAGCGCTGTGAACATTTATTACATTATAGGTATATCTGTTAGGTACTTGTGTTTTTCTAGCCTTTAAAGTAATTTACATATATAAACTATTTAAAATAAAGTTTGACTTGTGTTCATGTTCATATTCAATCCCTGGTGTGTACCAATAAGTTCTTAATTTAAAAATATAGGTACATTATTATGATAATATTGTATTTTTCTTTGAAAACATCACTATAGCGCCTTGGAGAGCTATTGGTCCCAATTTCACTATACCAACTTGTAAAACTGTTTTTATATGGGTCATTAAATATTGCTAAGCACCGCGAGCTGGACACTTGTTCGGTGGAAAGAGCTTTTCACCGCCACGAATAATGCTCATGTTTTTTTTCGTTGTCAGCGGTCTCCTTTGTTATGTATGGGATAACCACACTCCTAATACCGATAAGTAAAATTACCGCACGCAAATTGCGCGACGGCGAACGTAGTACAGCTTGTGTAGAGGCCCCTGGGTAGGCACCCTAAGGCGTCTAGGCAATCTTGGGCGCTGTATGAAACCCGTGATGATGATGGTACATTACAAACTAATTTGAATTTATATGGTGCTTATGTTGCGAGATTATAGTTCTATTTATTAGTATTAGTATTATTTATACAAGAAAATTTACAGCGATACAAAAATACATGAAAATATAACATACATAATACGATTTAAAGGACCAATAACGAATTGCCACAATTAGTAATCTAAGAAAAAATACAAAAGAAACATACAATAATAATAACCTAACAAAAGCAAAAACATGTGTGTATGTCAATGTATAATTTGTGTATGAGAAGAGTGTGTATGATTTACGGATGTGTGTGGTGGGTTTATGTTTGTGAATTAAAAAAGTATATGAACATCAGCTACCATATAATTCAGCATTCAATCGGTCAATAACAGCGCTTCTGAACGATCGCTTGCTACTTACTTAATTTAACTTTCTAATTAAGAACACTAGTGTCATAACTTTTAACTTTTTCATTTTTAGGGTCCACCATAAACTGATGTATATTTAGCGATTAATATTATTTTTAATTTTCTATATAAGTAGGTATTAAAAGTATGTTTGGGTTGTTTCTTAGATGCCTGACTATGAATAATATTATGAAGGAGCTCGATTATGAATATTAATATGGCGCTCACGACACTTCTGGTTAGAGGTTAAGACGTTAACTGAGATAGACAAACACCCTCCCCTGACAGATTAAAATTAACACAACGTTGATGTAGTACAATATTTAATAAAATAAGATAAAGTAGTTATGATTATAAATTCTCTAATCTTGTTTTTTAGTTATTTAACAAGGCTTTCTTTACTTGTTGTACACGAGTAAAATAAAAATATATATTGTATAAAATCACAGTATAAAATAATGTTTTACTGTAATGCAATTTCTTTTCTTGACTGCCTTTACCAGTTATTTTTGTTTTTTAAAATATAATTTAGAAACTCATTACAATCTTAGAAAACTTTTATTGGCTTTATTTAGGTTCCCACTGAAGAGAAAACTATATTCAAGCAACATGACGCCATCTCATCCAGAGTTTGTTTTGTCCGGATTTTTTCCGAAAATTCGAAAGGGTTTAGATAATTTTAACAAAAAATAAGACTATATTTTGTAGATTGTAGTGTTTAAAACGTTAATTGATTCACATAAACGTTAATCGATTCCAATCTTACATAGGGTATCTGAGGCTCTACCATGGGTTTGCGCATTAAAGCAACGTAACGTATTTGTATACGTATACGTGAGCAACAACCAATAGGATCGCTTTATTCAATCCTGTTACCAAAAATAAAGCGGCCTTATTGGTTGTTGCTCACGTATACGTATACGCACATAGAAGTATGGGAAAGCCCAAAGTCCTAAAAGTGTCTGTCTAAAAAAATAAAACCAATGATGGCCGCCACACAAGAAAAATAAGATCAATTTAATGCTCATTCAAGGAGAACAGTTATGACAATAGTGAACGGGGACTTTTGACATTTTGTTCGAAAATTAAACAAAACAAAAGAAATCTGTTTATCACATATCGATTAGCTTATACATTTGTATCACAGTTGTATATATATTTTTTAATTTTAAGGCATTTCCTCTCTGTGTATCTTCCTATTAGACTTCAAGCTTTAATCAATAAAGACTTTTAATCAATAAGGCTTACTATAGCGTAAAAGACTATTTTAACGATAAAGACGTCTGGAACCGTCCTGATATGCAATTGAGGTCTCGCAACTAGTGAACAAATTACTTATTTATTAGAATTATATTTGTAGAATAAACATAAGCTTAGTAGTGTCCGATATTGTAATAATTTAATATTACATAATTTATTTTTATTACATTATGTAAATTTTGTCTTTGGATAAGGTAATCACTGATGATTACCTGCTTATTTATACTTAATTTATACTACAGTACTGTGTAGTTCTGTACATTGGTACAGTAACAAATAATCTGCCATAGGGTGTTTTGCGCATGCTGATCGGTGGGGTGCATTTTGAGTATGCTACTATATATATATGCTATATAGCATAAGCAAATCAATGGCTGTACTCCTCTTTTAATTTGTGTGAAGCACTAGAGTTTTTTACTTGCTGGTTTCTTTTTCTCCGGGGTGTCACTGAGAGGATCGACTTTACAGTTAGTATACCCGCCCTTAAAAATACCGATCCTTATACGTTTACTTATATGTGATTGGTTACTAACCTTTTATTTAGAATAAATATTTAAGGCGTGGATATGGTCGGTGAAGTTGGTCGCCTTGGTGGCTCCCTTGTATGGCAGATAATGATTGACAGGTCAATGGAATCAGCTAACCACCTAGTCTTACACTAGTTGGTTATGTAGTGTGTGTTCGGTTTGGTAGTAATTTTCATATTAAGATTTCTAAATTTAAGTTCTAAATCTGATATCGAGATATAATAAATATTTGTCGTTCTTTTAATAATGAATAGCTGCCTAACCAAACGCACTCTAAGACCTCATTGTTAATTTTTTTTTTTTTTTTTGACTATTCATAAATATCTGTAAAGATTTACATGAAATAAATGATTTGATTTGATTGATTTGATTGAAGCATTTTCAGTACAACGTAAGCGTGCTAATTAAACTATAGTCAGCCAACCAGGGTTGTTAATATTGATTTAATAGATGCTCTAAGTCGCTAGCAGTCTCTTGCAGTCACCGAACGCTAATTTTAAGGACCCACCGACAAAGTTTAAGACTCCCCGATACTAATTCCTTAAGATAAAGCCGTAATTAAGAGCCTTCTCGATCGATTAAGTTAAGCTGAGTTTAAAGAGACGTTAACTCCGAGAGAAAGGTGTACTCCGGCGTGAAATGGCATTAGGTTTTCGCGCATTTTATGCGACGCCGCTTTGTGACTACTTGCTTAAGAAGGGGATTTTATAGCTTTACTTAATTACTGTACTAAATTAACGGAGGTATTTTTATTGATACGAGATTTGTTTAATTCTCAGGTATCCGATGCTGAATGCTTCCTAATTTGTATGTTTTCATAATTTGTATAAAAAAAACTGTGCCTCTATTGTTTTGCTTGGTATTTAAATAACTTTCGGTACTACATGTGCTCTGTTGGGAGTTGGACTCATTTTTTACATAATAGTTTGCTTTTAGATAGGGGTTTTATTTTGTGAGGTATTTATTGCGTTTAGTTTTTATAAATATATATTGTTTAAGCCTTTTATTTTAATAGTTTGTGTTATATAGTTTATTTTAAATATTGCTGCACCTGTTTTGAAAATAATAAATATTAAAAACATTTTATTTGAGGAGATAAAATCTCTTTAAACAGTAAGATATACGTCTTTTATTTTCGTATCTTAATAAAAGATTAATTACTTTTGTAAAGGAGGGCTTTTACGTTTTTATTTTGTATGTTAAGTTTCGAGTATACATAAAATCAACTAGATTACCTATATTTATGAAAAAAAAAAGAAGTTATTCACTTATAAACTTAGTATTACCGTATCCACATGTTAATAAATAATAATAAATATAACGTTAAATACATTGAATGTATGTAATACAAACGTATTTAAAATTATTCGCAGTCATAAAGATAAAGATATTTTTAAGAAATTTCTACACACCTTCGATAGCTCAGTTGGTAGAGCGGTGGACTGTAGTTGGTTTCATATTGTTATCCATAGGTCACTGGTTCAAATCCGGTTCGAAGGATTTTTTTTAAAGTAATTAATTAGATAGTTATTTTAATTATATATTCTGCACAATATTGCAAGGAATAGTCTTAGAGTGTAGTCAGTAGTACAGAGGGTTGCGAATGCCCATTAAACTTAAAAATATATTTTTCTATTCTATATAAGTATATTTCTATATATAAAGAAATAAATATTAATATTATATCGTTGTGTCTTTGCCATTATATCGAGAGGTCGTGGGTTCAATTTCTACCGTCAAAACAGCACATGTAACTTTTATTGTATATTTTGCCTTGGTCTGGATGTTTATAAAATATAATACATATGTATTAGCGTCGTTATGTTTGGTTCACATAGTACAAGCCTAAGCTTAATTTGTGATCAGAGAAATATGTGTGAAATGTTCTACAAATTATTATTTCATTAAAATTCATTTTATTTATCATTAAAAGTGCCTTATATATGTTAGACTACCACATATATATTTTGTAAGATTAAAACGAAACAAACCTAACTTTCGAAAGAACATGTACAATTGTACATTGTGGAGGGTTGGGATTTCATGACAAGAAGCAGTAAGGGTTTTGTGTAATAATTAAATCAAGAGTTTTAACTTTAGTTAAGTAGCTACTTCCTTTCTATACTGACAGTTTCACTTTACGGGCATGGTTTATGCAAACAATGTTGTATTGCCACCCATTTGCTTTTATCGATATTTTTAAACCCACCTTAAAAAAGATAATAATTCGGCGCATTATATTTTTTATGTGTGTCCAGGTAGAGTTGTTATAAGACTATGATAAAACTGCTCCGTTGCGTACCTGAGACACCGTCTAGCTAATCGGTCTCATGCACCGTAAGGCACTTTTAATAACGACATTAATTCATCTGTATTACATTTTATAAACATCCAGACCAAGGCAAACTGTACAATTACATTTAAATAAATAAATATATATATATGTAAATAGATCTACAAGTATTTATAAAAAAATAAAAAAATCTTAGTTTAATGGCCATTGACAACCCTCTGTACTACTCACTAGACTCTAAGACTATTTCTTGCAATATTGAACAGAATATCTTTAAAAAAAGCCTATCTAATTGATAATTAAAAAAAAATCCTTCGAACCGGATTTGAACCAGTGACCTATGGATAACAATTTGAAACCAACTACAGTCCACCGCTCTACCAACTGAGCTATCGAAGGTGTGTAGAAACCTCTTAAAAATATCTTTATCTTTATGACTGGTGAAAGGTTTACCTGTTACGAATAATTTAAACACGTTTGTATTACATTTAAATGTAATTAAGGCTATATTGTATTATTAATTAAATGTAATTCATTTACTACTTTAAAGTTAATAATTATTGATTAGTGAGTTTAATGAAATTTTATATTGTTGTATTCTAAAAATAACATGTGCTATCTTATCAATATCAATAACATAATAATTTAAATAATAAGTATTTCTCTTCCAATAAGTGTATTTGATATTTTTTTTTAGTAAAAAAAATATATATATATATATTCGTTATTAAGACAAAATTGCAATGAAAAAACTCCTAGAGGATAATACTCAAACCCGCGAACATTAGTAAGGGATACTTTTGAAGTTTAAAAAAAACTATTGTTTTTGGTTATCGTGTTTTTTTTATTTAATTTTATTGGAGAACGGCATGTGACTTTGTATCTACCTGGTGGTAAGCATGCATTGTTGTTTGACACAATATTGATGATAAAGGGCGGGCATTTTTTTTTAAATTTATTATTTATTTATTTTCACACCTGGTCCCTTACGGGGTAGGCAGAGACAACGGAGCCCACTTGTCCATATCCCTACAAACTCCTTTCGAATCTTCTACGGTCATAACTCTTCTTATACATGCACGCCGATTTCGGAGACTTTTGCACCGTCTTTTAAAACTTTTTTAATTTGGTCATGGTACGTATGTCTTGGTCGAGGATTCAGTCTGTTATTTTAACACTGCACATTAATGAGCGCATTTCTACTGCATTTATTTTGCTTTCATCTTTATCCTAACACATACCCATGTCTGACTTCCATACAATAGTGTCGGGACAAGCATTGCGTTATTTATGGCAAGACTTGCTTTTTGAGTAATATTTGACCTCCTATCATAGAACGCAGTGCTCCGTTGACACTATTGCCTGCATTCACTCTCCTTTCAATATCTTTATCATATCTACCATCCCTAGTGATAACACTACCCAGATATATAAATTCAGACACTTGTTTTAGTTTCTCATTATCAATCATAGTTTTTGCATTCCCAGAGAAATGATGTAACCATTTCTCTCAAGTATTAACACCTAAGATTTTCCCGCATTTATTCGGAGACCTCTTTCAATACTTCCATCTTTCATGTCTATGACAAATGATTGAAGCACTTGCTCAGATGATGCAATCATCATTGTATGCATCATCTGCATACAACAGTGTATTAATCAACTTGTCACCCATTTTTATCCCACATTTGTTTTCTTTCAGCGTCTGCAAGATTTGTCTAGGTATATGATGAACAGTCTGGTGGACATCACACATCCCTATTTGACGCCAATGTTGACATTAAAACATGGAGATAACGTACCGTCCACCCGTATGCTTGCTGTGCAATTCCTAGATATTACTATTTTTTATTTATTTAATAAAACTGTTTTTATTTCACTTTCATAATCATTTTAAATGTTATGTCTAACACTAATATATTGTTGTCAGTTATAATCTTTTTTTTATTTTTTATTCTATTAGCAAAGTAATTAGATATAATAATAATATAGTTATTTTTCTATCTAATTAGATATTATAAAGTCCCACTACAGTATTTTTTATATCGATAACAAGAAAGTGTGTTATACCTCCCACATCACTACCAAATTTTCTGAGTGACGTCATAATTGACAGCAGCCTTTTACAAACGTTCATAACAATGTTACCTGACTAGTTGAGGAGGCACTTGGAAAGGTCGTATCAAATGCCAGTTTGACCTTTCCACCAGCGTTCACTGAAACATTTATAGGGGTTGCGTTTGATCTTGGATTGACCTTTTGAAAATGATAGCCTTGTCATAATATGCGGTTATTTCTTAGTGGTGCATTAGTAATGGGAATATCGATGTTTATGGTAATTTATTTGATGACTAGCTGGTGCAAGCAAACTTGTAAGTGTGCTTAAAAAAACAAAAACTTTTTGCTATTGTTTTTAATAGATACCTACTTTTACTAAGGTAAAGTAAACATGTTAACCATGGCTATCATGCACGCGTATATTCCATGCATAACATGTCAAATTTACAAGATATTATTTTTTTCATAAAGTAAATATAAATGAGCTAATAGCTATTCAACAAAAAAGACCGCATATAAATCGGTCTATTAGTTTTTAAGTTATACCTTGACAAACAAACAGATGACACAAATTCTAAAAATAATACATTTATTTATTTAAAATACTTTATTGCACAAAATTACAAAATAAAATTGTACATAGGCGAACTTAATACCTTAGGCATTTTCTACCAGCTAACCTTTGAGAGAGTGGAAGATTATTATTTTTGCTGTGGAGACAACTGGAGTTTTGGGGTTCCGAGGCTGTGATCTTTGGAAATAAATTATGAGCCCTTCTAAATGATACCTCTGGAGATCCTCGGTCCAGATATTTTTTTAAATAAAGAATATTACAGGCAGTACTGCGAAGTAATGCTGCCAGTGTAATGGGTACTTTTTTTTATATATTTTTTTTATGAGAGCTCAACATGTGACCTTGCATCCACCTGATGTTAAGCAGTATGCAATATCCATGAATGATAGCAACAAGCGGATGCATACAGGTGCACCGCTGGTTGCCATCATTATGCCGGCTTAAGATGCCTGTTCACGCTGCGTTTAAAGGACTCTAGGTTATAAGAGGAAGGAAACACGCAAGCTGGTAGAGCATTCCACATTTTAATAGTACGGCAGATGTATGAATCGCCAAAACGTTTAGTACGAGTGCATTTTGCAACCAGTGCGTGTTGTCCTGTAACGGAAAGGGGAAGGGGGAATAATGTTAAATAGCTCTTCAGAGCACTGTCCATAGTATAGGCGGTAAAATACGCTCAACGATGCCACATCCCTGCGAAGCTGCAACGGCTCCAAGGTTTTATTGAGCTTTTCGTCTCCAATAATTCTAGTCGCTCGCTTCTGCAGGGTATCGAGAGCAGATAACAGATACTTGGCAGATCCATCCCAAAGATGCGAACAGTATTCCACACAGGGTCGAATTTGAGCCTTATATAGCATTATTCTTAACCTGGGTGTGAAAAACCGACGCACCTTATTTATGATGCCAAGTTTTTTTGAAGCTGTTTTTGCAATGCTCTCGATATAATTACGGTGGTTAAGATCGGAACGTATATCTAAACCAAGGACATTGAGGGATGGTAAAAGCGATAGCTGGGTGCCCTGAAGAGCTTTCCTTCTCTTCAGGGCACCCAGCTATCGCTTTTACCATCCCTGAAGGTGAAGGGGAAAGGAAAACTTTCGGGCCGGGACGGGGATTGGATATGGTGGACATGGGTTATTAATTTTGTATTATTTATTGTTAAATTATATTTGTAAATTTGAATTAGTTTATTATTATATTTCTCTACAGCCTATTTGGAGTCCATCCCATTTTTTTTAAATCAGATCAATGTACTTACATACTTTTTCCATTACCAATTTATTATATGTAGTTATATTTTTACAAGGCACCTCTTTATTCGAGAACGACACTTACCCTAAAATACGATAAATGTTTTAGTGAATATAATTATTATTAAACAGTTGTACAAAAGTTGAGTCCCTTTTATAGTCTTACACTAAAATAATTTCATTTAATTTAGTAGTAGTAAGAAACCTAGTAACCTTAATTTTAAATTATTATGACTCTTTAAAAAAAAAATCGAATCAATTCGAGTTCTCCTTTGCATGGATTTCTTCTTCGTATTTATGTTTAATTTATAGGCAAATATTAGTTACACCTAATCTTACTTGTTTTTAAACAAATTTGAAAATTATGTTTCATCAAGCGACAGGTGCGGTAAAATATTTCAGAATGCATAATTTAAACAAATTATAATATTATAAATTGCAGAACGGTATTAGAGTAAAACGCTCTCGTCAGAGGAATTTCTTCATGACTTAAAATATAATAAAATTATGCAAACTTCTATTGTATACAACATTTCATGAAGTTCAACTATTTTGTAAATATATATGTTTGTGTACGAACGGTTTTATTGCATTACACATTTCTTATTATTTTTAATAGGTCATAGAATAAGATACATAAATAAAACACAATATAATAATAACTTGCGGAATCAGCGCAACTGCACAAATGCCGAAAATACAGTAACATGAAAAACGATCACAATTATGTATTTTTGGCATTTGCTGTAGAGACGATGGGTCCATGGGTGCGGATGCCTTAGAGTTCTTTAGAGAACTTGCTCCAAAGTTAGTTGACGTTTCAGGCGACCCGAGGGCTGGCAGCTTTTTCTTGCAAAGAATCAGCCTTGCTATTCAGCGAGGAAATGCTGCCAGCATCTTAGGCACCATGCTCATAGACAGCGATTTGGAGGAAATTTATAATTTATAGGTTTTATTTTGTAGTTAGATTTTATTTTTAATTTAGTTTTTTTAAGTATTATGTTTTTTTTAAAGTATAACTTGTTATATTTCGCCTTATTAGGGCGTCTTCAGGCAACAATATTCACAAAATAAAGTAGGTACATGTCTTATTAATCCCAATAATATTGAAGTAATTTCTTTACACATATTGGACTGCCCCAGCCAGCATGACTGCCAAGATAGTGTAATACAATTGATTAGATCGTTAAATTATTAAGTTTTATATTGTAAACCAATTATTTTTTTATGTATGACTGCTGTTTAATTTCTATGAATATAAATAAATAATATTTTAGGCCCATTGTACAGATAAACGTATTTTTCTCCTATATCACCTATAGAAGGTGGGAATCGAACCCATGACCGCCAAAGGCGAAACGACTTGACCACTTGACGAGTTTATTTCTTAGTTTTCATAGGTACTCGTATATTTAGGTTTATATACGATATTTATATTTATATTTGTTTATTTGCATTTTATATACACATGTTACATTTTACATCATATTATAGTAACAAACATTTTGGTGTACATAAACCCTGGTAGGGCATTGCAAGTTACGTTATATAAAACCAATTGTAATCATAGTTAGGAGTGTTAGTGTCACCGAACGCGAGATTGAGAAACAAATGTAGATAATAAATATATTTATTAATTATGTTTTACCAACTTATTCATTTTAGTTTATACTACCATCATATTATATAGGGATATCGGTTAGTATATATCTTTTGAAACGCAGAATAACTTTAAATGGAATTTTGAGTATTTTTAAGTACTACCAACCACTAAGTTACCAAAAAGGCGTCATAAAATGTCAACTTTGTTAATTAAATATATGTTATTGGTAGCGAAAGTCTGTGCTAGACACAGAGCAAGGAATAACCGCGCGCCGCGCTAAGAGGAATTCCAGCAAAGCCTTTGCATCGTCTATTGAATGAATTTGGCCTTCCAAGCTCGGCCGTCAGAACTTTTATGTAACGTGTTTCCAAGATGGTGCTGACAGGATCATATAATAATTAACTGGGTAGAGAGGATAGTAAACACAGTGAAGAGGAGAGTTGAATTCGGAATGGCCTTTGACCCTGCCTTGCGATCTCAAGTTATCTCCCGAGAACACTGCAGTTATCTTCCCTGCTTCTCATCCACGCCATGGACTTGCACGGATAGCTAAGAACATCTCTCTCTATATAATTAAACGCGTGCAAAATTAACTTTGTGTTATTATGTAATCAATGCGATTGCATTTGAAGGCAACCGAAAAATCTCTATACTCTATAGAGATTTTTATAACTGGACACAGCTCTGTATTACGTGCAAGTATCACGTAATCACCTCATTGTATCATCATTAATGTTATTGAATATGACGATCACTTTTAAAACATTCACTACACCTTCGATAGCTCAGTTGGTAGAGCGGTGGACTGTAGCTGGTTTCAAATTGTTATCCATAGGTCGCTGGTTCAAATCCGGCTCGAAGGATACTTTTTTAATAGTATTATTTTGTACCTATATGTTTAATATATAAAATTTGGACGAGGTTTTTCTTTTGTATTGTAAGTATTCCTTCCAGTTTGCCATTGCCTAATTTTATGTGAAATGTGTCATTTGAACAAATAATTTCATTTTCGTATAAATGAAAACAACACTTCCAGGATAGTACCCTACCCCAAATAAATAAGAAGCAATGTTAAGTGAGAAGTCTCTATAACTTCGCTAGGCCGACTGACCGGCCGTCCAAACAAATGCTTAACCCCCAGGTGGACTACTGGGTTTTAGTCTGTGGGTTCATCGGTTTCAGAAGACAACTGCGTCATTTTCTTTTAGAGGTCGTAGTCTTCTTTCAAGGTGCGGTTACTAAACGGGCAGTTGATTTGACATAGTCAACGGTGACAATCATATCGCGTGGAATAGGCTCACAAGTACAAGTGGGAACACAGTGAGTTGTACTAGTGAGCCTATTAAGTAATAAAATAATTTATACGTCTATTTAAAATTTTGTTAATCCAATATTTATCGATTTATACAGGACGATTTATATTTATGACTTTAAAAGGATGTACTTTGGGTTAATATGAGGTTCTGCTGATCAATTTGAACTTTTCCCATGGAACCATGTGTCGCAAATGAAAAAAAAAACCTTCTCCATACAAACTAAAAGAAAAACGAAAAATCTAATCTATACTAAAAATTTTAAAATGACCAATTTGTATGAAGAAGCCAACAATTGTTTTCATTTGCGGCACCAAACACAATACTAGCCCAAACTACATCTTTTTAAATTCGCTCTGTATATTATTTTGGTAGTTGGTTACGAAATGGGCGGTTAATTTGACATTAAAGCGGTAAATTAAAGAAATATAAAATTAGACTCATAAAGTAAAATTGGTCTTTGAAGCCGCCCATTATGTAACCACATCATTATGTAGCCAGAATTTTATCGACCCAATGCATGGACTGTGTAGGTCTGCTTACCATTAGGCAGCTCACATGTCGTGCTCTAATAAAATAAAATAAATCCACAACAACATGCCCAGTTTTAACAGCCTGATGAAGAAGAAAGAATAGGTAAAGATTTGAACCTTGTTTTATTATGTACCCACTCGTATAAGATTCGTGTTTGAAAATAGTTAAGGAAGGGAATTTCTAATTTGAATAGAAAATGTCGCAGCCACGGGCGATAGTCGCCATACTTCCGTTAGTTTAGTTCTCTACCCGCATTAATGTTAATTTCTTTGGACTTGTACTTATGTTTAACTATAAGTACTTGTACAAGATGTCAAGGGATCAAAATGTAAGACGTAAAATAATATTATGGAATCTAATAAGACCTTTTTTTATAACTTTTATGATTAGTAGTTTTTTTAGGTATAGGTATAATAATTTATGACACTTATACATTTTTATCGTAATTAATTGGATTTAGGTTAAGTTATAAGTAATAATTATTATATGACGTATATATAGTAATAATTATTATATGATGTATTGATTGACTTTTAGTATTATAAACAGTTATTCATATTCGAATAAAAGGTTATTGAATAGATCTAAAAAAAATAAAACCTATTCTAATTTATTACCTATCTGGTAAACCAGCATTCTATAATACACACTGAAGAGTTTGTAATACTGTAATATTATTTTCTGCAAAACATTAATATTTTTACTATTTGTAGTTTTGAATATCAAGTTAAATTATAAAATAATTTAAATAAAAAGTCATCTTATCATTTGGGGCCATTTCTAACTGCAGTTGTCGCTTTAAGTAATTTTATTTTCTGATTGGCTAGTGCCTTTTTAATTGTCGGACCCAAGAGAAACAAACCGTGTTTTATCCTTAGAAAAAAACAATCGTGTCACCAAACATATTAAATCTTCGTATTACCATTCTTCGCTCTAGGAGCTCTGACTGCTAAGCTCTTCATGTAGAGGTCTCCCTTTACGAAATTTATTGACCCTTAACTTATATATATGATATATATATTCTTCTAATTACTCATATTAGAGTGGATAATGGGGATATGAGGAGCTGGAGGACGCAACACCGCTGGAGGACGAGGCAGACCCGGCACAAGATGGACCGACGACCTGAAAAAGGTCGAACCGGTCGTTGTGGCAATTCTTGGGGAAGGCCTATGTCCAGCAGTGGACGCGTGAAAGGCTGCTATGATGATGATGATGATAGGGGGATATTAATGGACACACGCTTAGAGAGCGTGTGGGCGGGACAAGCAATAACAAAAAAAAAAAAACTAGGTATACTAAAATTAAAAAAAAAGGATCCTTCGAACCGGATTTGAACCAGTGACCTATGGATAACAATTTGAAACCAACTACAGTCCACCGCTCTACCAACTGAGCTATCGAAGGTGTATGTTATTGCAACAAATAACTAGACCACATTCACTTTTAACTATACTAAACTAGTTTTGCTATCATCAAGGTAGTGAAAGTAGGTTGCACTCGCAGGCTTCATTTTAATTCGCGACTTACAAACAATACATTTACATATAGGTACATTTGACAGACTCCGGAGACTAGTAGTTGCGCCTTTGGCGTTGTATCCGGAGGTCGTGGGTTCGATTCCCACCCATGGCAAAAGATTCCCACCCATGGCAAAAATATATTAATTAGTACGCATTTTTTCTGTTCATGTCATGGTCTGGGTGTTTATAAAATATAATATGTATAATACATATTATCGTTGCTTCTGGTACACATAGTACAAGTCTAGAGCTTAGTTTGTGACCAAAGCAATATGTGTAAATTGTCCTACTATTATTATCATATTATTTATCATATCTTTGGTAATAATATTAATTCTTTATCGAATTATTGCGTGAGAATATTAATTTAAATTATTAGTATTTAAATACAAATAATCTTTTATAAAATTGTCAAAAATACTAAGCTTGAGAATCCTAATATCTAGCTTTTAAATGTTAAAATGAATTTGTAAATTATTGTATTATAATAGTTATAAGGTTTCTTTTGAAGTAATAAATAAAAAAATAATATAGGCTACCAAAAACTCACGGCAAATAAATATATCCCTTGCTTAAGATTTGAGTGGCTTTTTAAATAAAGAAGAACAAAATCTCGACCAAAGATGACAAATCTCTTATTTTAATATGACAATTGACAGTTGTTATTGGGATTTTTCTTCTTCTATGCTATGGGATTATGATAATAAAAATAAATAATAACGAAAATAATCAAAATTTATTTTATAATTATTTATATTTTTTTAATATATTTTATAGGAAATTTGTGAAAGTAAACTTTAAATTCGTAATTATTATTTTATCTATATAGGATCTTTTGCTTATCATTATAATTTAGATTATAGAATAATACAACGTGCTTCCATTAAAAATAACAGTTATGTAATACGTTATGCAAATTTATTTTGCATTGATTAAAACAGACAAATATATAAAAAAAAGTATAATTATGTATGGTAACGAGACGTAGATAACCTTTGGCCGCGCATTCAGTTTTTTTTTAATATAAAGAAATGTGATGATTCTTATCTTTTCATGTTGTTTTTAGTGTAACGCACGAGATTGCAAATCTGTTATATCTTCCAATTCCAAAGTATTACATCATCTTCATCAGACGAAATTTGCAGGAATCGTAATTAAAAAAGTACATACATACATATCATCATGGGTGCCTTACGGCGCCCGAGACGGCCCCAGGGTACCCAGCGGAGGGGTTTTAATCCCACCTCGTCGTAGCCGATGGTATGAGTCTACACCGAAACAACTACAACGAGCTAGCCACTTGGGCTAGCTCGTCGCGATGTTTTAAATAGACTCAATAACCCATCTTTAAACAGTTTCACAAGTTGCTATAGTAAAACCGGCACCGACTTTTTTAATTAAAAACTCATTGGTACACACCGGAATTCGAACCAGGGACCTAAGTGTTTTTAAGTACAAGGCCTAACCAACTCGGTCATCACGTAAAAAGTACTGACTGGATATTTATAGCTTTTGGATGAGCACACAGTGGAAGTAAGTATCACTTCGTTCCACTACCCTAGATCATTAAGAGATTAGCCATCATCGTTTAATTAATGATTAATTTCATTGGCAAAGGAAATGATTATAGTTCCTCTACATGTTAAGTCTGAAAAGTGAAGCTAAGGTCCTGATTCCACACAGACAATGTTATATAGATTACAAGGTCTCTTGCTTCTACTGTATGCAAAACGATAGTGCATGCACCTTCCGACATTCATTTCCATATTAATTGAATATATCTGGATTTAAGACGTGCAGTGGGATGCTGGCGCCTAACTATACTTCGACTAGGAGACCGTCTCTAAATACAGTTTATATTATGAATAGGTATTTATGGTAATAGTTTTATTAGGTAGGTAACTACTTTTGAAAATTCTATTGAATCTATAGAGAGTGCATATCTCTCTACACCGTATGTAAAAGTAACTATTGGGTCGCGGATTAAAATTAGTAATTTTGTACGTGTTGACACCAAATTTTTATACAAGATGAATTTGAAAGGATGTACTTTGGGCTAATATGAGGTTCTGTTGATAAAATCGAACAACTTTTCCCATGGAACCAGGTGTCACGAATGAAAAAAATATTTGGCTTCCCCATACAAATTGGTCATTTTAACATTACTAGTTTGTATGGAGAAGGCATTTTTTTTTTTAATTGCGTTACATGGTTCCATCAGAAAAGTTGTTTGATTTGAACAGCAGAACCTCATATTAGCCCAAAGTACATCCTTTTAAAGTTACCCTGTATTATTACTTAAAATTATGTGATGTACGTCAGATATCGACTTCCACTCTGTCCAGAATCTCTTTTTCCGTTTCTGAATAAAAAACGCGATTTTGGAAGTTGATTTTTTTGTTTGATAATGTTTTTGATATGAATAAATTATTATTTCTATTATACAAATAAAATCTTGAAAAAAAAAATTAGGCTATGTACCTTACTATAAATTTAATTAAAAAAAAAATCCTTCGAACCGGATTTGAACCAGTGACCTATGGATAACAATTTACAACCAACTACAGTCCACCGCTCTACCAACTGAGCTATCGAAGGTGTTATGAGCGGCTTTGAAATTATCAACCTCTTTTAATAATGATGTCATTTCATAATTTAATTTGTAATAGATTAAAAACATCATTAGGAGGATATTAAAACAATTTAAAATACATATTACTAAACAATTAATGCAGTTGAGTAATATAGTTGGTCGGTGCAACGCCAAAACCATTTTTTTTCTATATTAATTTAGGGGCTTTGGTCGCTTAGCGATCATGCCAGTCCCGTGTAGTTTTTTAACATGATATAATAAACAATAATAATCTACATAGATAACTCCAGCCTCCGTAGACTAGTGGTTGCGCCTTTGGCGTTGTATCCGGAGGTCGTGGGTTCGATTCCCACCCATGGCAAAAAAAAAATAGTACGTTTTTTCTGTACATTTTGTCATGGTCTGGGTGTTTATAAAATATAATATGTATTATATCGTTGCTTCTGGTAGACATAGTACAAGCTTAGAGCTTAGTTTGTGACCAGAGCAAGATTGTGTAAATTGTCCTACGTATTAAAAAAATAATGGGGAATTTAAATTAAATTAAAATTAAAACTACTACCACTTAAATCTAAAACACAAGAGCCAAAACCATGAACGGGGATACCGTTATAGATTTTATTTGAATGAAAATATGAGCTTTTATTTATAAATACAACGAGGTAACGTAGCCAACGGGACCCTTCCGGTTGATAGTGATGGAAGAAATGTATTATTTGGTATAGAAGATAAGCTTTTATTTTGTATTTGGTACGTACGAGTAGATATATTACATATTATATATTTTTTTTTAGATTATAGTTTTTTTTATTTTTAGTATATAGAATGTTGATTACCTATTAGTTACATTTATTATTTCTAAGCCAAATATTTCTTATAAATTTATAGAACCGTCCTACAGAACCATGAAGGATGTTTTTTCCAATAAGAATACTTTTTTTACTGGAGCATGGCATGTGACTTTGTATGTGACTTGACAAAATCCATGAATGTGGTCTATCAATACATTCAGCATTAATCGCTTCCACTATTCCGACTTAATGATGCGGTTACGATTAATTAATATTAATCAAATCAATATAAATTAAATTTATATTGTGACATTAACCTGCAGATTAGTAAATAAATAAATACCATCACGGGTGCCTATTTGGCTCCCGAGAACCGTTTAAACGGCCTCAGGGTCCCAGCGGAGGGATTAACCCATCCTCATTTCGCCGATGGTATTCGGAGGCAACACCTAACAAGTGGCGAGCTTGTTGCGGTGTTTATGATGAAATAGCCTCGTTGTATAAAGCGGTCACCCATCTCAGTCCGGCTTTGTTGTCATCTGCTTAACCTGCAGATTAGTATGCACTTAATAATCATTTATTTAAACATTAATAACTTTATTTTAAGTACAAAATTTGCAGCAGAAGAAATAGCAATGTTTAATAAAATATGTTTGATAAAATTTCTGTATATTGATTATAATATAATATAAAAACTAATATTAAAGGCGTGGATACGGTTGGTGAGGTTGGTCGCCGCGGTGGCACCCTTGTATGGTAGATGATAATCGGATGGTCAATGGAATCAGCTAACCACCTAGTCTTACACTAGTTGGTTATGTAGCGTGCGTTCGGTTGGTTGGTTTTTTGATAATGTTTTTATTTAATGACACCTTTTATTAATTAATGTATAATGTTATATATTAATTAATAAAAGCAGTCTAACCAAACGCACTCTAGACCTTATTGTTAAAACTTTTTTTTTGACTATTCACCCCCTAGTGTGAGTTTTCTAACTATTACTTTGAGTCTAACAAAAATTTGTATAGGAAGTAGTTCAGCGCTCCAAGCGGAAATTTTTAGAACTAAAAGTGCGAGCGTTTGATTGGTCAAAATGTTGACGCAGTAGTATAGTATGGCGAAAGTATATGTTAAAAAAACTCACACTAGGGCTACTGTAAAGATTTACATGAAATAAATAATATTTGATTTAATTAAATATATCCTCGTTTTTAGGTTGTTATATTCTTAAAAATAATATAGTAAGTATAACGACTTATATTCAAAAATGTTTTTAGATAAACCAAAGTACCTACGCTAAATGTTAGTTTTCTCTCTCACACATTGATAATGAACAAAAGTGACAAAACACATTTATTACCAGGTTTATCTTAAAGCCAATAACATACTTTGTAATAAGTCTTATAAACAAACCGTTAGTTAACCATAGATAGGGTTCAACCAATAAGAAAGGTTTATTGGAAAAATAAAGCGACCCTATTGGTTGTGTCCTATCTTTAATTACTAGTGACCATAGTAAACACAGTTAGCAATTTTAACTTGAAAATATAAATTTTATGAGTGTCTTAAGGCCTAAAATCGTCTATATAAAAATGATATATGAGACAGGTATACCAAGATAAACATATCAATCGGTTGTCACAAAAGTGTGCGTCAGTCTATGCCTAGGAAAACCCCAGTGCAAATAGGTCCTACTTAACAATGTAACATTCTGGCTTGTCATGATCGTTTCATACCACTGCACACCCCTGTCGTGCGACATTTGTCTCATCCAGTGCTGCCAACATAAATATAAAACAAATGTAGAGATTTTTTTTTTATAAAAAGTTGAGTGCGATTTTTTATTGAGTTAATTTTTTTATGAACACAGGTTTATATATTATACAATAATAATAGTAATTTGAAGGATACAAGTTGCACTTTTTGAATTTATAGGCCATTGATTACTAGCGTGATTAAGTTGAAATTATTTGAAAGATATCTTTATATAATAATAATAAATAAAATTAATCCAAAAATATTTTTGATCCTAATAATAAACAAAGTTATTCTGTTAATATCTAATAATTAATAAAAATAATATAATTATATGTAATTAATAATAATAAATAATAATTTTAAATTACTTAAAAAAACCTAAAAAGATTATTTTGTCATGGTTAGGATTTAACGCCACGACCTCCGGACATAATGCCAGAGGCGTAACCCACGTCCACGGAGTCCACGGCGATCTAAAACGTTATAATGAATAACGTACCGAAGTAACGTAAAAACAAAATCATGAATAACGAAATGACTAGATAATATTTGTAAAAATACACACGTAGTACTATTCAATTATCAATCATGTTTGCAATTTATTTTTAGGAAATGTACTTATATTTGGTATACCATTCTAAGCTTAAATGGACAAAAAATGTGTATATTGTCAACATATACACATTTTTTGTCCATTTAAGTTTGAACGCAAAAAAATACTGTAATATGCAAACAATAATGGGTTGCATTACAATCACGCAAACAGATGTTTCGCTTTTAGTCTGTGGGTTTACCGTTTTTTAGAAGCTTACTGCGTTGATTTATTCTAGTTCGTCAAAGTAATAAAATCCGTTTTGGGTGCGGTTACAAAATGGGCAGTTGATTTGACAATAACACACCGACAATATTGAATTAGACTAATAAAAAATTGTCTTTGTTGTCGCCCATTTCGAAACCGTATAATTTAGCCGACATAGTGGGAACAATTTTTTTTTTAAGCGACATCGTATTGATCGACCCGATTGTTAGATTTTGTAGGTATCATCACGAAGATACAAAGTCACATATCGTGCTCCAATAAATAAAAATCTCATATGGCAATTTTGATTTCGATGGACCATAAGTCAGGACCACCACTCAAGTCCTGCGACTAAAACTTGAACTAAAAATTTGTCTTGTAGTTTGATAGAAATGTGCTACAGAAGCGCCACGGACTTAGTGGGGTTGCGACTCTAGTCTAACCTTAGATTGATTTTTTAGATCTTACGTTTAATTGTCAAAATAACGAATTCCGCTCCCTTTTTAACCTTCTCTGATTGGAGGAGAGCGCGATAATAACGGGAATCGTTATTTTGACAATCTAACGTTCGCGTTATAAGAAACAGAATGTGCCCGCTGGTCACTCAATGTGCAAAAACATTCGTGCCAAACACATATATTCGCGAATACCGTCCAACACTTGTGGGTTCACGTATTCTTGCGAATGTGAGGGACCTGCATAACGATAACGAAAATAACAGTTTTTTTTCCAAAACAGTGCTGCCAATTACAAATCAGTAGGGTTTTTAACATTTCTGCTACCCTCCATGACATTTACTTAATTACGTAGATTACAAGTTGACATTTTGTTACGCGATGCGATTTAAACATGACGAATATGAATTGTTTGTGAATACATAGGCAAGTTAGTTGCACGAATATTTAAATAGGTACCTGGCTTCAATGGATTACGTACCAGGGTTTGGAAGATTTAAGGATTTATATTGTCAAAATTAGTAAATGATAATAAATCGTATATTTAGTAATATTATAATTAAAATGATTGCTTGTTACTTAGTGGAGTCGATCAATACTTTTTGTTAACATTATGCGGTTACGAAATGGGCGGCGACAAAGACGAATTTGGCGTGTGATGTTAATATCCTCCCTGCTTTATGGTCAAATCTTACAAAACTGCCCGTTTCGTAACCGCACACTGAAAGGACCTATATCAGAAATCAAAATATTAATCTCTTGAGAATCGATGAACCCGATTTTGGACTTAAACCGAACAATGACTAGGTGACTGAACGGTTTTTGTCTCGATGGACAGTTTAAAATATCCAAATAGAACTGCCTCTGTGGCCTAGTGGTTGCGCCTTTGGCCTTGTATCAGGAGGTCGTGAGTTCGATTCCCACTCATGGCAAAATAATATTAGTACGTTTTTCTGTACAGTTTTCCATGGTATAGGTGTTTATAAAATCTATTGTTGTGTCTGGTACACATAGTATAAGCTTAGCTTAGTTTGTGACCAGGCTATGTGTAATTTTTTCCCCACATTATATTATTATTGTTAAAAGTAATAATAATATATAATACTATGTAGGACAATTTAGAAATATTGCTCTGGTCACAAATTAAGCTAAGTATTTGGTAATAAAAAATATAACTCGAGGCGAGGTGAGCTCAGAAATTGCGTCGGTAATCCTGATTTTTTTAAGAAAATAACGAACAGAAAATATATTTTCTTAATCTGGAGGATATTAGTGATATAACTGTTGAGTCAGAAACGTAAAATAAAATAGTTTGTTCGATAGAAAAAAAATCGTGAAAATAGCTCTGAAATTTTCCGGATTTTATGACATTACTAAAAATGTTTAACATGTTTTTTTATTTATAAAAGTGTATATGATAAATAAAAAAAAGGTTATTAAATCATATTTTTCACTGAAGACGCCGCTCCAAAGAGAGGCGAAATATTTGGCAATAAAATTTTATAGCTTCAATTTATATATTTTACCTAATAAGAAACACATCTAACACACTTTATTTGGATTGATTCCTCGTACGGCCCACTTTTACGGCCCACTTTTTATTTTTCCTTCTACGGCCCAAAACTTGTTCCTTATATGACCCATTTTTATATTATTTAATTTATATTCCTCGTACGACCCAAAAGCTATTCCTCCTATGCCCCAAATAATAAAAATAGGTTTCTATTCCTGCTACGGTCCAAAATTTGTTCCTTATTCGACCCAACAAGTACAGTCAAAGGCAAATGGCCTTAATTATAAAAATCCATGGTGCTGTTTTTTGCCGCTCACCACACGGAAAACAAATCATATTTAAACAGACAGATACACAGGTATTCTAGCGTATGTTTTCCAGAAGTGTAGATAGACAAATAAAAATCACTTTATATTTAACAATCTGTTTAATAATAACAAGGTTTAATCACAATCAGTTCAAATATAAAATTCAACATTTAAGTATGTACAATGTACAATTTAAATTAGCCTAATATAATTAGTTTTCAAATTGATGAAAACTATAAATATCTCGGTATTTATGAACATGGTAAACACAATTATAATGAAATGAAACAAAGTATTAAAAGTGAATATTGTAAAAGAGTAAAAAAAATATGCAAACTAATTTAAATTCAAGAAATCTTCTTAAAGCTATACACATACGCAATTCCAATTATATTGTATTCCTTTGGTATTATTGACTACACTTTGAAAAATTTACAGAATCTGGATATCAAAACACGAAAAATTTTAACAATGTTCAAAATTGGTTAAAGGTAGTGAAATAGATATCATACAAACACTTCCAATATTTACAAGCATAAAGACATTACTTTATAATGCTCGCCATAAACGACAGGCGACAGAAAAAAAATGTTACTACGAGTATATAGAATTATAAAAGAAGCAACATATCATCAGCTCTATGTCAACAAACAAAAAGTGATGCCTATTGAATTATTATTAATATATACATTTTTTAAATTTAAATTAACTTATTATTAGGTATTAAAAATGTATATTTTAATAATAATTCAATAAAATTGACAAATTTTTTCTAAACATAAAGCTAATGATATGTTGCCACTTTTATAATCCGATATAGTCATATTAATTCTTTCTGACGCCTCTATGTCTTTTGGATGTCTAAATCGACTTGTCCCAACTCCTTGTAATATTTGTTCCCTGCGAGCATTTTGATATTTAGCGTCGTCACTAATCAATTTCAAAAATTGTAAAATGTTCATTTTTTTTGAATTTGAAAATTGACGATTTAAATTTGCATGCCATCCTTCGAGCGCATTAGTAGTTCTGTGCCGTTCATCGTGGACATTCCACTTTTCTGCATACTTATTTTCTAGCCACGTGTTGACAAAATAATCGTTGAATTTAATTATGCCATCTCCTTTAGGGCAGTCTTCCATGATGTATAACCATCCATCAGTCACAGATTCCTGAGGGATCAAAGCTAATGCTATACACATTGCAACATGTTTTTTATCAATTGCATGTTTTAAATTCAACTGTTTTGCTTTTTTCCATAGGGCCTGTGCAAAATGAAAATAACAACCTTTAATTTTTCAGATGAATCATATTTTAATCAATTTTTGTGTAGATTTTATTTAATTTGATATTTAAATGTTTTGTGACTTACGACGTTTTGGTTCCGTGCGACTTTTGCTAGTCGATGCTGCTTACTCTCATCAGAAACCGTACTTACAATGCTGAGATAAGACATAGGAAAGTAGATGCAAATAAGTAATTTCACTGTCGAGCATACTTCGCCTTAAAAACAGTAAGCATGTTGGTACAATATACTGAGGCTCTACCATGGGGTTGCGCAATGTAGCAACGTAACATATTGGTATACGTATACGTGAGCAACAACCAATAGG
The DNA here is from genome assembly GCA_947458855.1 of Monopis laevigella. Classification (NCBI taxonomy): domain Eukaryota; kingdom Metazoa; phylum Arthropoda; class Insecta; order Lepidoptera; family Tineidae; genus Monopis; species Monopis laevigella. Next base: position 26,605,426 of record OX381578.1, read on the forward strand.
ATCGCTTTATTTAATCCTGTTATCAAAAATAAAGCGGCCCTATTGGTTGTTGCTCACGTATACGTATACACAAATACGTTACGTTGCTACAATGCGCAAACCCATGGTAGAGCCTCAGTTATCACGAGGAATATTAATCACCGTCTAAGGTTGTAGTGTGTAACCGGACTAATGTGGGGGGCTTTTTAATTATAAACGCTTCTAATGATCATTTTTCATCCTTAATTGCTGTTTCGTTATTGTCGCAGCGGATTTAGAGAAGTACCTATCGCTTTGTGTAATTATTCAAAGCGGATTTGGTTATTTAATCATTTAAGAGTTTTATACTTTTATATTTTTTTGATTGGTCCTGATGTAAGCACACTTACAAAGTCCGTGAATACGACCAAACCCCCGACCCCCGTACAATACATTGTTGTTTAACAACATTGATCACCAGCTAAATGATGCGGTTACGAAATAGGCGGTGACAAAGACTTATTTTTGCATTACGAGTCTATTTTAATATCCTCGCTGCTTTATGGGTCAAATTAATCGCATGTTTCGTAACCGCACCATAAAAGAAGACTACCACCTCGTCAAGAAATCGATGCAGTAGTCTCTGGGAAACTGGTGAACCAAACTAAAACCGAAATATGACTCTCATTGATGAAGTCATTTGACGGTCTTTGCATCTGTATAGGGGGTAACTGTTTTTTTTTAAATAAGATTTTATTATTTTTATATAATGAGAGTTATATTTACATCTATTGCATAGCAGATGGTAAAGCACGATTTAAAAAATGATAAATAGCAGTTCGAGTGAAAGGAACAGATGTTAAAGTTTCAGGAAGCTATTGCAGATTTCTTGTCGAGGCATTAGTTTACTTTCAGGGAGCGATTACGAAACGGACATTTAGTTTAACGATAAATCGTTTTTTTTCATACTCATATCGGCATCTAAAGCCGTTATAGTGAAAATAATCAGAAATTAACTAAAAAGTTGGTTGTTTTCATTATTAGACTCTACATACCACTTATTAAAAGTAAAAAAAAAAAAACATTAAAGTTTATAAACAGTAAATAATACTGAAGAGGTATATGCGCTAAAACAATGCGCAATCACATAAATACATAACAATGAGTTCGTTAGTATTCGATCCACAAACCAGCAGTACACAAATATTAGAGTGTGGTACAATAAAAGTACGCACGACAATCCCACACAATAAAATTTTACAAGATTTCAAAACTTACTGTGTTGTCTATGGTAAGGTATAGTGCGATTGCTTGAACCAAACATTAAAAAAAATGGTTTACTTAGTTTTAGTTTGGAATAGGTACTTACTTAGTAATCGTACATTTTAATGTACGGGATTTTATTGGTAAATAAATTATAGAGAAGGATTATACCTCCAGCCTAGATACGAAAGAATGAAATGACTTTCTGTCGGCTGTTGTTAATAAAATTCATTTATTCAGTTTAAATATAATTTATACAGATGTTCATACAATAGGGTATTTGACTCCCTTTTGGAAACCAACAATACATTTATATTTCCGGGATATTTACTCTATTACTCTAATAAAAATCAATGTTAAAGTTTGAATTTCCACAATGGCGCTAAAAACGATGTTTCGCAGTCTATGTCAAGTGTGACGTCACACGCAAGTAAACAAACAAGCATAGATTAAATAATCTCCTATATTTTATACTCTATTCTATTTCACCCACATGATTTATAATCTGTGTATTGTTTTGTTTACTTGCGTGTGACGTCACCAGTCATCAAGCAATCAAAGATATTTTTGTTATAAATAAAATTGTAATAAATATTTAATTTTATTTCGTATAATCTACAAAAGATATACATAATTTAGTTTAAAATAAAGTGAAATATGTTTTTTTACGCCATTGTCTGATAGGATGACCACAATTTATAGTATATTTTTAATGTAGTCAAATAGCCTATTGTTTGTCTTCTATACTAGGCCACTTAAATGGCATACAAACATTATTTTGTCAATACTACAATACAATGCCTATAGAGTTTATTATATTTTTTACTACATAATCTATATTATTATTATTATATAATTTTTTTTTCTTCTGTACAGTTTGTCACGGTCTGGGTGTTTACAAAATATATATACATGTTTCTGGTACAAGCCTAGAACTTAGTACTAGTGCAATATGTGTAAATTGTCCTACATATTATTATTATATCCTTACTCTTAACTTTAATTAACAACTCAGTCTTAAGTAATTATGAATAATACTGATAATACACCTGAGGTTCTTTGTTTGATTATAAGTGTTTGGTTTCCCTGGGAATAAAAATACTTAGAAGATGTCTAATGTAAAATTGCGCATCTATTCACTGTATACACTTAACGCACGATTCTCATGCAAAGTATTTGTATAGACGCAGCTTATAAATTAACAAGAAGTATCGAAACTCGAAACAGAAACGACGTAAGCATGTATATTAAACATAAATTGCAATCGTATTTAATTCTCATAAAACTATTTCTTTTTTTATATTTTTAATTTTCAGTATGGTAAAATATTTAAAAAAATACCCTTCTTAATCAATTTGATGGCCACTATTGGTTAGTATAACAACAACATATTAAATGGAGGGGCACGCAAGTATACATTAGGCAATCTTTACTGCCCCTTGGACTGCTCAGGTATCTCCACTTTATTTGTGGAGGCTCGACTGCCGGGCATAGACGCGGTGATTAGGCATCGAATTTGAGAAAATTCATATTTTTTTGGTTAAATATCTTAATAATTATATCGAATATACATGAGCACTGCTTTGTCATTACAAAGCAATGCGTATAATTTTTAGGTCTAAAAGACTTATATCAATTTTCAAATAGTACATTTACTCAGATTCACTAACCTAGTTTAAGCATAGTTATTAACACATATGTGTTTAAGCTTTGTATAATTTTAGTAAAACCGAAATAAAGATGATTATTGTTGTTATTATTTACTTAATTTATTTTCTGGTTAGTTTTCCTAGTCAGTAATGTATTTGTGGATCATTTATTCCTATGTACCTATTCATTGATTTTAAATTGCAAGCTATATATTGTTTCTAAACTGCAAGCTACTATTTCACTACTATTCAAAGTAAAAGTAGTTATTTTACTATTCATTTATAATATTAATATTGTGTTTATGTGTACTAAACGAATTATTTGTTTTCGATCTAACCGTGACGTCACTTCTCTTTCATATCACGACCCTAAACCCCGCTTAGGGCATAGAACTACACCCGAAGGCAAGGATAGTGCTGCCGAGATAGTGAGCCGGGTTAGATATCGATATTGTTATATCTAGCTTCAATTTAAAACATCGTTTGTTACTCTACTATTTAACGATAAACTAATTGCTGTAACTGTAAAAACTAAAAAAAAAGAGTATTTACATTACTATGTAAATACATTTTTTTTTAGTTTTTACTTACTTTATTTCATTTTTGGTACTTGTGCTTAATGGACTTAACGATCGCATGGTACAACGTATCATTGAATAGAGGCACATTTAGTTTTAAAATTGTTGTGATGGATACAAATAAACAACAATGTATTGAAATGAAATTTCTTTATTGCATTATTTGTAATACAATAGGTGTTATAAATTAGGTAGGTCGTTTAGTAAGGTAATTATTAATCGATCCCATTTATAGACTTTGTAAAATTAAAATATAACAAAAAAATAAGTGCATCTAAATTAAGTTTTTGTTCAATGTCAACTTTTAAATCATTTTATTCCTAAGAGAAAGTTGACGAAAGCAGGATCTTCCTCAATCATATTTTCATGTTTGAATGTGGTAACAATAAAAGGATTTTCGATATTTTTATTTTATAATTATATTTAACTTATTATAAATAAAAACCAAATAAGATCCTGATTTTCCGTTAATTTCATTATAATTTATAAATTTCAAATCTTATTGTTTATCGATATTTTTCGTGCACTTCCCTAGGTTAGAGCACGGGCACCAGCGCCACAGAACTCGACACCTGACACCATTATGCTATTATAATATTTCCCCACACTGTCTACTGATGTCTTCTTGACGACGCACTGAATACTAAATTTATTTGGCAGTTCTCCCAAAGGTACCGGGGTTCGATTCCTTTGACGAAATTTATAGGCGATTGTTTTTAGATTTGTTATGACAACGTTTGAAAACATATTAGTTTTAGAAAAAAAATAAAAATACCTGTGAGACCGTCAAAAACAGGTTTTTATTTATGTAGTGTAGATATCAACGACAGAATCAATGTTTTTTAAAAATATTACTGTACATAAGGTGCAGTTATATTAATTTTAGAATTAACAAAATTCGCATTAGTTGTCGTATATTTCGTAATCGCATTATTTAGCGGGCATAGTGGAAGCAATCAATGCTGCTAAACAAAGATTCATTGATCGATTCCCACTGATGGAATACATAAGTCTGCTTACCATTAGGTAGATTCAAAGGCACATATATGCCATGCTCCAGTAAAAATAAATATGTACCTATAGGAGAGAGTAAAAAGTTACAGAGTATAGTAGGTAACTATAAAATAAAAAAGTACGAAAAAATAAATATAGGTGTATACATATAGTTTTTTTTTAACTTTTTACGTGTAATATTTTTAGGTTATATTCTTTACTATTTGTTTAAGTTTGATACCAAAAAGATTTATTCAAAATCATAGAAATGAATGCAAATAAAAGTTGTATGATTCGACTCGTCTGTGTCCGGGATTGCGACCATTTATTTTTTATTGTTAGAGCTCAAATTCCGCGGTTGGATTTTGTTTAAAATTGCATTTTATATTTGAAACGTTCCGCGTTGGGCAAATACGCAGGGTGACAAATACGCGTTCCGCCGCCATGAATGACAATTCAAAAGATGTTTTTATAAAGAGTAGCCGATTTTATTTTATGCGAAAGAAATTGTGGCCATAAAAATGGTGTGGATATGATGACTGTCATTTTTCACTGTCGTACAAATGTGTTTTTATGTTGAGTTTGTGTAAAATAATAGGTCTCAGGTGACAGATAGGTGCCGTTTAATTTTCAACGTTAAATGGGTCGTTTTATGATTTATTTTGAATAAGTTATTGATAGATTGTGGAAACTCATTTGTTTATAAAGTATATAAAAAAAATTGGCTTCCCCATACAAATTGGTCATTTTAACATCACTAGTTTGTATGGAGAAGGCAATTTTTTTTTATTTGCGACACAAGGTTCCATGGGAAAAGTTGTTCGATTTGATCAGCAGAACCTCATATTAGCCTAAAGTACATCCATTCAAAGTCACCCTGTATACGTGGTGGCCAAGTTGGTTAGACGTTAGATTTAATAAACGCTACCTGCAGTTTTAGTTCCCCGGTTTAAACCCCGTTAAAGTGTATGTACCTTGGTACCTGCCGATGACTTAATGAAACTAACTTCAATTTAATTTCTTAATTTCATAAAAACTTAATTTCAATTTAATTGTTTCACAACAGCACCTACAATCATCTGAGATTCGATTTATACGAACGCGAACAAAAAATTTAAATAGAAGTTTAATTACTTAACAATAGAATCGACTACGATTCAAATTGGGTAACCGTACGGAATGCTGGCTAATTAGTTGGTATTTAGCCACGAATTATCGAACAGAGGCGAACGCAGTGGCCGCAGCGAGCCATGGTATGTGCTGCAGAATTAGTGGCTACAGCTAATTCTGATAGCCAAGTGGATTAGGTTTCTAGCATTGCACTCTATGTAGCTGGACTCTATGGCTTTGGGATAAAGCTACAATTTGCCGTGGAGCTGGTTTGCTGTATCATGGCATCACGAATAGTTTAGTAAGCAAGTAGGCACGTCGATTGATATGCAGGGAATGTTGACATGATGATGGCGATATTACATTGCGACGGGTAGAAGGTTGTATTATGAAGTGTACTACAGAGCATCAAAGAAAATCCTTTTGAGGATCATTTCTCGGTCTGTTTTAAAAGTACCTATATATAGTGTGCGTTATTTCTATGTAAAAAAAAACAATAATATAAGATTTTATAACGAAAAAAAAAAAACATTCTGGTAACGGTTTATTTCGATCGTTAAGTATGCAGTTACTCTATTTAAAAGATCCCAATATGAGTTGTATTTGTAAATAAATACAACTCTATTTTTAAATCGACGCCAAGTTTAAAAATATAATATTATATATACTCTCACCGGTACTCATAAAAACTTATTGGGTACTTGGAGAACACGTTTAGATTAGGTTTTGACTCTTTTTTTTACCAATAAAACAAATATATAAGTAGAGACTAATATTTTTTATGTCAGATTTTATTGGGAATAAATCAACAAATAGTTTTTCATTTTTTTTTCATTTTCATTTCCCTTAAATGTTAGGATAAAAGGATTGACAGGCTCCGTAGACCAGTGGTCTTGTGTCTTTGGCGTTGTATCCGGAGGTCGTGGGTTCGATTCCCACCCACGGCAACAAATTATTAGTACGCTTTTTCTGTACAGTTTATCATGGTCTGGGTGTTTCATCATGCCAGCCTTTCTTTGCGCGTCCACTGCTGGACATAGGCCTCCCCCAAGTCTGGGTGTTTATAAAAAATATAATATATATCGTTGCTTCTAGTAAACATAGTACAAGCCTAGAGCTTAGTTTGTGACCAAAGCAATATTTGTATATTTATTATTTATGTAGGACATATTATTATTATTTTACTTTTCCTAGATTTCCTTCATCAGTGGCCATACACTGAGAAAAATGTTAAGAGTCGTCATTACCTTACAAATCCATTGTAAGACTTGTGAGTTTTTTTTATCGTTTCTATATATTGACGTAGTAGTATCGTTAAAAAAACTTACACTACTGCCAGAAGCCCTAGTGTGAGTTTTTAAGGTTTACTTCGCGTTAATTATACTACTGTGTTAAAATTTTCACCTATCTCGCATTTTTAGTTCACAAAACTTTTGCTTGAGGCGCTTTTTCCCATACATTTAGTTAACTCAAACCCAAAGTATAGGTTAAAAAACTCACACTAACTACTGAAAGATGGTAGAGTTTTGGGAAAAATACTATTCATAATTGTTATATTGTTGGCGTGCAAAGCTTGCAATAATTTAATAAACCAAAACTATCTCTATCTATGTCACCATTTTTATTTAGCTCTAGTCAGAGAAAGTAAACATTTCTACTAAAATCAGGCGCACTCGCAGGTCGAGGTTGCATATTTTGCGCGACTGCGAGTTGTAGCCGATCGCCGATGTTGGATCGTAATCGCCCGTTAGCGACACATTATTCACAGACACGCGTTGATCACCCGCCACCCTGACCACCCACTACGGGCACCACTATCATATCATACAACCAAGTCGCACACAAACAAATTTCGTCGGTAAATCATAAACAATAAGGTGTAAAATCGTTAATGAACGTCTTATAACTTACGTCCCTTATTTTCGGTTGTATCAAATTGAAGCTAATCCATGCCAATATACTCCCTATTCCAGGATGGATAAAATTAATCCGTTTTAAACTAAACTGTCCATATAGGACCATTCAGAATTGTCCACTGCGATTTATGATACGACATTTCGATGCACCTGACCTACTATGTTAGGAAATTCAAGCTTATAGCTAAGGAGAATAAGGTGTATATTTGATTGCTGAAAATTTTAGGTGGCCTAGGTATTTATTTGCTTGAATACAATATGGCATAGCATTTATTATGCCAATAGCGACAGGCACAGTTGCATTCGACAATTAATTATTTGTAAACAATATCTGAGCGATTTACACTATGTATTCTGAATTGCGTGCGTGAACGTGGACTGACATAATGGTGCCCTGAACGCTTTTAAGGTACTTCCGGTATCATCAAATATTTAATGCATTGCTCATTAAAAGCCGGAATTTCATATTTTATATAAAATTTAATGTAGGTATTTTATTCATTTTATAGTTTAGAAAAATCGCATAGTTTCATTCATAACGCTGTTGCTCTACCTATGTTTAGAGATTATATATGGTAGTATGAAATAGTCAATCTTTATCCTGCAATAAATGTCTTTTAAATATTATAAATTTACCTTACAGATTTACTCATTACTTATAGATTAATGCAATGAAAAAAAAACAGGTTTAAAGGATAGTAGTACCCTACACTTTTTTCAGTCACAATGAATGTAGGGTATATCTTACGCGCACTAAAGTTAGCCCGCAAGCCGGTCACTATGACGCAGTATTCTGAGAAATTTTAAAGCCTAAACTACGTCACAATGACGTCAAAACGATTCGCGCGCGAACTCAGTTTACCATGTAATCACCCTGTTTATAAAAAAGTTTTTAATTTTTTGAAGAAACTTTATCGAGGATTTAGATTTTATTTTGATTAGGTTACATTTTAATAATATGTTTATAAAATATAATATCCGATTAATTTATTTCTGTATTTAATCTCTTCTAAAATGTCTTCGTAAACCAGGTTTGACTGAATCATTATTTATACCATTCTCTAAATAGTGCTCTTATGCCCGATTTCACCAAAGATCCCTCTAAAACAGGTCCTAAATAAGAATTTTGACATATTTGCTATGGAACAACTGTAATTAATTATTCCTTAACTTAGTTAGGGGTTCCCTTAGAGTTGGTAAAATCAGGCATTAGTCTTTTACCTAAAAATACCTAAGATTTTTCTAAGATTTAGAGGAATCTTAGGTATACATAATAATTGTGAATAAATTAATAATGTAGGTATATATTTCGATGTACCTATCTATAAATCAATCAGTGTTAACAGGTAACAAACATGGAGGGGTAGAAGAGATAGTGTAGTCGCTAGGTCTAGATTACTTCCACTAGGCCGAGCGTGAAGATAGCGCGATAGTTCGCTTCACTACTTTGGGGAGCCATGGGGATTGACGGGTCTGAAACGTGATGAAAAAAGTGGACAAGTGTGACTAGTATTCAAATTATTGAGGTCCCAACATTAATTAACGTTGGGAAATAAAGACGCGTTAATAAACGGCTATCGAAAGTAAAAAAAAAACAAGAAATGAACTCTACAGTATAGTTTATACTTAACTTGGTTTTGGTTATAAGAATTAAAAATTGTTCCAAATTAAATTTTCTATCAGCGGCTTATATTATTTTGACGTTAAGTAACATAAAAAGTATAAATATCAGTAATTGCCACAATTTTATCGTTAAAAACAAATATATATCGATTATTGAGTACAGCCGTATGTCACACGTTTTTAAAGGTTCCGACTCTTTTTCTACTGACTAGGTCACTTAAGAGCAGAGTCTGATCAAACATTTCCCATACATTTACGACCTTTTGGTCCTAACTGTTACCCCCCTCTAAACGTACATAGATTTTTATGACTTTTGGAGGCGTTATAAATAAGACTTATATTTAGGCTCGTACGGTTTCCTTTTTTTTAAGGTTTGGTATAGGAAAAAAAAAATCAACCCCTAAGATTCGAAAAAAATCCCTCACATTAAAATAATTCCTATAAAATATCAAAACAGAAAATTAAAAAAAGGAAAACATGTATACAGTCATCGTTTATTTTCCCTCTAATAAAATGAAACCATTTTTTTTCAAATCCATTAAAGTTTAAGGGGTAGAAAACAGTTTTGGCCCGAAAGTCGTTTTGCTGCCTAAATTGTAGTAATAATCTCATACGTGCTCTTTCTCTTATTAAGGGTCGGGGGGAAGGTTTACATAAATGTATAGTAGCGTTACCAACTTCCCGTCATGCTCGGGGAGAGGTAATACTTTGCAGTTGAATCAGCATGAGCATCGAAGAACCCCATCAGACACTCCTCTTTACGGTTTTCGCATCTGTATGGGCGATGGTAACGAGACCGGTCGGTCGGCCTAACGAAGTTATAGGAAGGCCTTCCACCTAATAAACTTTGAAACTTTTTAAAAATCGAAATTCTTTTTGAACTTCGAAACCCTAAAAAATATAAAAGTGACGTATGAGTGAGTAATGTAGTCGACGTTCTGTATAAAACAACACTAGTATACCTACTTTGTAATAAACAAGGAGTAGATCGTACGAAACAAAATAAATTAAACAAAGCAATCTCTAAACAAAACCTAACGGGTTAAAGATTAAATGAAAATGAATATTTATAATACGTCAAGGGTTAATCTAGCGTTGTTAAGATGTTTAAATCTCGTGACTGATGACGTCAGAGACGACACGTCAAAACAATACGGAGATATTTAACAAAAGCTCTTCGTTTGCGCTTTAAGTATTAATATACAAAGGCTTTGAGTAAGCTTCGCGCCTCTTCAGGATTCTTCAGGATTTACGCCCAACTGTTTGAAGTATTAATTGTAGAAATTTACCCCCATACTTATATATTTAAGTGATGTTTAAAGAATATTTTAGTGTTGTGATAAGTAGGGATCGAAAATTCAGGCGCAATTATACCTAAACTTCACAGAAAAATGTTTTTCTGAATATTTTCATATAAAATATACCAGATTCCCGGGATTATTTATATGAAAATATTAAAAAGAATATACACAAGGCATTTTTTCTTGAAAAAAATAAATGGAGTTTAGGTATAATTGCACACAAATTTCCGATCACTAGTGATAAGGTAGCTACACGGTAGGGTTTTTACGCCTATTCTACTAATTAGGTTCCTGAATTTATACCTTAAAGCACTGAAATATATTATAGCATGGAATAGCTCAGGCTACTTTTTAACTCGGAAAAATGTACGGTTCCCGTGGGTTATTTTTTTGTTTTTCATAGAGCAAGTGATCGACTTGAATGAAATTTAGCCAGAAATAGATGATTATAGTCTGGAATAGACAAAATCTATTTTTTATCCCGCAAAAAAATTACGGTTCCCGTGAGTTATATTTTTTTGTTTCACAGAGCAAGCGATCGACTTTTTGGATAGTGGTAGTTTAGGGGTCAGAGAACTACATGAAAAAGTATAATCCATAAAACGCACACGAAGTGGCGGGCTAGTTTTCTATAATTAAGCATGGTAAACTTTATAAAATTAATGTAGCAATATTATTTTATTTTAGACGAGTTAATGTCCTTATTATTTAAGTAAGCTCTCCCGCATAAAGGCAGCGGAACCAGTCCACCGGAAGTAGAGTAGCGAGGAGGCGGAAGTTTTAGTGGAGCCGACCTCTTGCAGATAACTTTATTGCCCGCAAATATAATATCATTTTCATAAGAGAATTCTCTAACATTTTGTAATAAAACGATAGATAGATAGATAGATAGATAGATACCTTCTATGCTAAGTTTGTAATGTTATTAAATAAAATAGTTTTATTTTATTATAATGTATTACTTCAATAAAATTTTTTTTTACATGACATACAAAGTGTTTTAATTTTTAAATTTCTTTAAATATATCCTAATTAAAAAAAATAAAATTAAAAAAGCTCATAATATTTCAGGCCTGTGGGCTATTACAGAAATATTTTGGTAATAACGATCGCTATCGATCAATATCATATAGATTAAATAAATGTCTTTGTCAATTTTAAATGACGCTGTAATTATGAAAAAATTCAAGAATTTTAGCGTCCCCATACAAATTCGTGCACAGGAAAAGGATTTGCAAACTCGAACGTCAAAATATCTCTAAATATAACATAAAATAGGAAAATAAATAACTAAATTAATTAATACCTAAATAATATAAAAAAAGAACACTCCTAAAACAAAAATGAAATACTTACAATAAAAATGAAACCTACCAAACAAAATATATAATATATAAAAATAATATATATTATTCATTGTCCACCATATCCAAACCCTGTCCCGGTCCGAAAGTACCCATAACACTGGCAGCTCGTTGAACTGCCAGTGAAATACGTTATAAAACTAAATATTGTTTTCAGTGTTAATAAATTTAAAAAAAAAGAACACGGAGTTGTAGATTTTATTTACCCGATCATAAATACATAATTGTATTATACAAAATCTGTTAAATTTTGAAATGACAACTAAAAACTTTGCGTGTTTTTTCAAAAGTTAAGTAGATTTTTCATAAAAAGACTATCCAATTAGGATCAAGTAAGTAATTTGTACACCTCTACGTTCCTTTTTCATTAAAAATACATTGATATCACTGAAAACAACATTTACACGTTTTTAGACGTTCGAGATCGCGAATCCACATCCTGGCTTCCAACATTAGTTTAGACGTTCGAGATGGCGAATCCATTTCCTGGCTTCCAAGACTAGTTTAGACGTTCGAGATCGCGGATCCATTTCCTGGCTTCCAACATTAGTTTAGACGTTCGAGATGGCGAATCCATTTCCTGGCTTCCAACACTAGTTTAGACGTTCGAGATCGCGAATCCATATCGTGGCTTCCAACACTAGTTTAGAAGTTCGAGATCGCGGATCCATTTCCTGGCTTCCAACACTAGTTTAGACGTTCGAGATCGCGAATCCATATCGTGGCTTCCAACACTAGTTTAGACGTTCGAGATCGCGAATCCATATCCTGGCTTCCAACACTAGTTTAGACGTTCGAGATCAAGAATCCATTTCCTGGCTTCCAACGCTAGTTTAGACGTTCGAGATCGCGAATCCATATCGTGGCTTCCAACACTAGTTTAGACGTTCGAGATCAAGAATCCATTTCCTGGCTTCCAACGCTAGTTTAGACGTTCGAGATCGCGAATCCATATCGTGGCTTCCAACACTAGTTTTTAGCTTTGCTTGGCTTACAATATTAATTAGGCTTGCGGGACTCTAGCAGGTTATTCACTTAAAATAATAAATATACACTAATTTAGACGTTCGAGTTCGCGAATCCATATCCTGGCTTCCAACACTAGTAGCTTTGCTTGGCTTACAATATTAATTAGGTTTGCGGGACTCTAGCAGGTTATTTACTTAAAATAATAAATATACACTAATTTAGACGTTCGAGTTCGCGAATCCATATCCTGGCTTCGAACACTAGTAGCCTTGCTTGGCTTACAATATTAATTAGGCTTGCGGGACTCTAGCAGGTTATTTACTTAAAATAATAAATATACACTAATTTAGACGTTCGAGATATTATCTCAAACTATAACATTTCAAAGTCACCTGGTGTACCTATATGATAATCATGTTGTTGCTAAATTATATTTTATTACCTCTGTTTTATTTTATTTTATAGATACCACATGGTTATATAAGTTAGATGAAGTAGAAACCCTGTCTTTTAAAATGTTACGTCAAATAGTAAAACTATTTCGGATTACATTAAAAAAAAATCACAAAATATATTTATTATAATCAAATACAGTCGGCAACACACCAACATAATACTTACATAATTAAAACCCAAGTTCCTTATCAATTAATTTCATATCCATCAATGCCGAATGCATATTAGTCGCCCAACTCGTCTGTCAACCGATCCACACTCCACCTGGGGAGCGTCGGCGGAACAAGTGGCGTAAATAATTGATAAATTGCCACCGAGTCTCCCCGAAGTGACCCAAACTCAAACTGGAAATTTACGGCCATTTAATTGTAGCTTAATTTCGGCTTCAGTATTCTTGGCTCTCCTGACATTATTTATAGTTGTAGTTTATATAGTTTAGGCACTGATTTTGGGGTTACTGTTAGTTGTAGTTGATACAGTATGTCTTCAAATTAAGATTCAAATTGCCTCTTATTTAATTATTAGCTTTTCCCCGCAATTTTTATCTGAAAAGTAGTTTTCCTATTATACCCGGGATAATAAGTATTATTTAAATATACTGTATAGGGTTTTAGCATAACACCTTCGATATATTCGATTAAATTAGAAATATCGGTTTTAGTTGATATTATATCGGCTAATTGAACAATCTTTATTTTATCTTCTGTCAAACTATATCAATGTTGTCATGCTAAGCCCTATCGATCCAACAAATAGTAGAATGTATGTTTATGACGGGCATAATACCCAAATAGCCTAAATAGTAAGTCGACAACTGTAACCTAGTCTGAAGTAAGAGTACAATAAATAAATAAAATCGTAATAAGTTAAATAACATAAATATTTACATGCAAAAAAAATATATACAGAAATACTTACAAATCATGTAAAATAAAAATCAAATATATAACTATATTATATATGTTTCAACACGGGTGCCTTACGGCACCCGAGACCGCCTAGACGGCCCCAGGGTACCCGATAGCGGAGGGGGTTTAATCCCATCTCGTCGTAGCCGATGGTATGAGTCTACACCAAACAAGTGGCTAGCTCGTCGCGATGTTTTGAATAGACTCAATAACCCATCTATAAACATTTCACAAGTTGGTATAGTGAAACCGGGACCGACAGCTTAACGTGCTCTCCGAGGCACTATAGTGGAATTGTCGAACAAATGTACATATTTTTTTTAATTAAAAACTCATTAGTATGCACTGGGATTCGAACCAGGGACCTAAGTGTTTTTAAGTCCAAAGTCTAACCAACTAGGCCACCACGTATATATATTTATATATATATAGAACTATATTAAACAAATTAAATTCAATTACTTGTTTATGCTATTACAAAATATACCAACTTTAGGGCTAAATGTCTTGCGAGGCCTAATATTGTTGTAACGGTTAACTATTTTAACGTAAGTATGAGATAGTCATTAGGTAGGCACCAGATACCAACCTGGAAGTTACGTACAGAATGATAAAGTAATATACCGATTCCCAATCAATAGGTACCTATTGTCGACAGTGTAACGGATCCACACGACTGATAAAGAGGCTGGCTTCCTGAAAGTGACTCGTCGCCGACAGGGGGTGACAGTTGCGTTGTAATTGAGCGATCGCCTTTGTCTCTTCCCTTGAGAACATTGGCCCGGTGCTTAGTCACTTTGCGTTATTTCAGGTTTTCGTGAAATTACCTAAAAGTTTTTTTCACAAATTCAATTTTGGAAGTTATATACATTGTGACTTTGAAAGGTAGTACTTTGGGCTAATATGAGGTTCTACTGATCAAATCAAACAACTTTTCCTATGATATCTCCTTACAAAATAGTAATGTTTAAAAGACCAATTTGTATGGGGAAGCCAAAATTGTATTTTTCAGATGCGACACATGGTTCTAAGGGATTTTTTTTATTATTTGATCAGTAGAGCCTCATATTAACCCAAATTACAACCTTTCAAGTCAAAAAAATACTATTATAAAAATACCTATTATATATATTTTTATAATAGTATTTTTTTAGAGGACGTTTTATGATTATGTTTTAATTTATCCAACTAAATATGAACCTTGAACAGTTTGAAGCAATGACGTGGGTTAAGCAACAACTATTAATCGTGCCCTATTTTTTTAATGACATATACAGATCGCCTTGAGAGGCCTTCTCAGTTTCCAACTGTGGCGTGGATGCGTTATTCGCTAGCCGAAAATAGTACCCAACTAAAAATAAATAAATAAATAAATACCATCACGGGTGCCTATTTGGCTCCCGATAACCATTTAAACAGCCTCAGGGTACCCAGCGGAGGGCTTAACCCGTCCTCGTTTCGCCGATGGCATTCGGAGGCAACACCTAACAAATGGCGAGCTTGTTGCGGTATTTATGATGAAATAGCCTCATTGTATAAAGCGGTCCACCATCCCAGGCCGGCCTTGTTGTCATCTGCTTAACCTTGTTATCAGTTGCACAGTGACTTAACCACTAGGCTGGGCCGCTTTTTCTACTATACATATTTTTTGCCCTACTATACATATCTTATTTTATAATCACCCATACTATAGAAAACTACAGAAAAAACTTACTAAAATTGTTTTGGTATCAGTTAGAATCGAATTCACGACCAGATACATCACCAAAGGCTAAAGGCGGTATAATAACCTATAGGTATACGAAATAAGTCATCTTACTGCACAAATAACTATTATATTAGGTATATTCCTGAAAGCTCTATTAACCGAGGCGTCGTATCAGACTGAAACTTGGAGGCGAACAACAACTAATCATATTAGCTTTATTAATTCTCTCCCGTGGCGCCATGCCGAATGAAAATGAATGGCAAAACTAAAGCCAGGAACTGTGTATTGCTCGTATACAATGCCTTTTGGTTACCAAAGGGGTGGTGGCCAAAAAAGGACAAATATTTGGCCCTGTTCATAAAAACTTATTGTGTCCTTGAAGCCTTGAAGAACACTTTGGAAAAAATATGTTTTATCTCCTTTACGCATATTTTTATTGGTAAAAAAGAGACGAAGCAGACCTACAAAGTCCATGTATGGTGTCAATCAATGTTGTTAAACAACATTACTTGTCATCATTTTATTCGTATTAAAGTCAATTGGCCTTACTCATAAAAACTTAATGAATCCTAGAAGTGTTCTTCTAGGATTCATTAAGTTTTTATGAGTAAGGCTATATATATATAAACTTAATGAATCCTAGAAGTGTTCTTCTAGGATTCATCAAGTTTTTATGAGTAAGGCCAATTGACTTTAATACGAATAAAATAAGACAAGTAATGTTGTTTAACAACATTGATTGACACCATACATGGACTTTGTAGGTCTGCTCACCACCAGGTAGATACAAAAACACACGCCGTGCACCAATTAAAAAAAAATAAAAAATTACCTAATTTATTTAAATTCTTGTTCGTAAATATTGCGGTAGAGAACCGAAGTTTGGGCGTTTAATTCTACGTGATATTTAAACTAGTACAACTAATAACTATTTGAGAAATAATTTATTGGTGTAGTTTGTTTGTTGTGATTCGGTCACGTAGAAGATATTTACAATCAACTCTCTGCTATAAATTTAAAATTACTTTGTTTTCCTTGATTTTTTTCCTTTGTACTACGAAATAATAATACTGCTTAATAGTAATCATATATTTTATAATAATATTGCTTAGTAATATTTAAGCAATATTATTATATTAGTTTTAGTTAAGCAATATTAATCGTAGCGCCATTAAGCAGTATTTCGTAGCACTTTCATAATTAAGGGAAAGCAAGAAATCGATAAAGTTTGTTAATTTTAATACGATTTTAACTTTACACTGATATAAATATAAAAACTGAAAATATAAAGTTTTCACTTAACAACACAAAATTTTTCTCAACAATAAATGGCAAACCAACAGTAAACTGTTTTGTGTTGTTAAGTGCACAGGAAAAGGAAAATATACACCTCCATGTTCTTTTTTTCCAAAAAAAACTTTACTATCACTGCAAACAACATTTACACGTTTTTAGATGTTCGAGATCAAGAATCCTTTTCCTGGCTTCTTAAGGCAGGAACTTTAAGGGAGTAGCATCAAATGTCAGGATTTCTTTTAGGACAAAAGTTATCCATAGACATTTACCGTAGCAACTCAGCTTGCTTTGGGTACTTTTTCAAGAAATCGTTGAAATCGTTTCTTTCAGAAGAAATATTAAGTGTAAATAATAAGTGTTTTTTAATCAAACCTATTATTATTTCTTCTTTTTACAATATGTATACAAGTATTACCTTAAGTACACACCAGCCGTTAATGAAATCCCCAATATTTCATCCTACATACGAGTATAATTATAGGTCTCCGATGGGGCGCATAGAGTGGTTACCCTCCGAGCGCGGGTAATGTAGTGTGAACTTACTTGAGATTTTGCAACTATTGCGGGTAGTTTAGCATTGCTAATGAAGGTTATTTGTTATAAGTTTTGGTTTGTAAAAGTTGCAATAATATTATACCTTTTTTTGTTGATGAAATCGTTCAGATATAGAGTCAATTGGACCAGTAGATTTCAAGATATTTGATGCGGGAAGACACATATACAAACATCGGAGTCGTTTCTTTGTAGGTAATAAACTTTAGTATCAATAACCAATTAGATCCCGTCGCACACCTTTACCAAATATTCCGATTCTTTTACTGTGTCAGCTGCTCGTCAATAGAATTTGCTTCCTCTGTGTACAAGACAGGCGCCAACCATCGGTGTATTTAAACGTCTACTCACCACTCATTATCTGAATAAGTAACTGCCTATTTTTCCTTTAGCATTTTCTGTTTTGATATGTACTATGTATATTATATTGTATGATTTATATAAGTAGTATATTATGTATTGTGTGTATATTTAAGTATTTACATGTAATATTTAAGTAGTTTATACACTATTCGCTTTATGTCTTTTAAATTGTTATTTATTTTCTTTTGCACCTTATGCATAATCTTCCACTCTCTCAAAGGTTAGCTGGTAGAAAATGCCAAGGCATTAAGTTCGCCTATGTACAATTTTATTTAATAATTTTGTGTAATAAAGTATTTAAAAAAAATTAGTTAGATTGGTACTTAAAGAAAAAAAAAGCATCGCCTTATGGTCAAAACATAGCTGTTAAAATTTATATCAAGTTAAAAGTAGGCCAGCTTGTCGCGGTGCGGCGTATGGATAGTCTCATTATTATTAACCTATCTAACAGTTTCACAAGTTGGTATAGTAAAAATAGGACCGACAGCTTAACGTGCCTTCTGAGGCACTATAGTGGTTGTTTCAAACAATTGTACATATTTAAAATAAACAAATGTCATCGGTACACACCGGGGTTTGAACTGGTGACCTAAAAACTGTAGTGATTTAAACTCAAACCAACTTGACCACCACATAATAATATTTTATATATAATATATACGTGTGTGCTTTGTATATATACATTTGAGTGAAATTGATTACAAATTTCTTACAAAGTTGGTTTAATGAATCTGTATTTTGTTATTTATAAGTGATACTTACTTTTCAGTTACTTAAGTACTATATACTAAAAATATGCTGGACTAAATAATAAATATATATAAAATAAAAACGAGCAACCTTGTTTTTACAATTCCGTAACTAAGCGGTGCGTTCCGGCGCGTTGTCCGATTATCCGCTCCACTTGCGTTCGCATCTGCCGCGCGCATCCGCCTCGCTTCGCTCCGTCCGCTGTCAAATCCTTTGACAAATTTATTATTTGGAACACCCCTGTGTCCTACTTGTGAAGACGTTTTACCTGTTTACTTACAATAAATTAGGCAGTAATTCTGTTACATAATTTTTGGAGTGTAATTAATAAATTATGTTGTTTTAGGGAATGCTTTTACGTATTTTTTACTTCTTCTAATACTACAATATCTAGGACATATCGCGCATTCTTTGGTCACAATCTAAGGTTTAGGGTTGTACTCTTGGTATATGTACCAGAAACAATGAGACTAATACATATTCTATTTTATAAACAGCCAGGCCATGACAAACTGTGCAATTTTATTGCCATGAGAATCGAGTCCATGACTTCTTGATACAATGCTGGTGCAATGGTCACATCATTTTAGTTCGCAAAATGTTTAAAAGTTAGAAAATATAGAGAGAGGGTAGATCTATAAACATCTCGAAAATATAATAACAACACCACTAGGTATATGTTTTGATTATTATTATATTATAAAAATAAAAATCTTTATTTTTCGTCTTCAAAAAATATATTATTATGTAGGTTAAGTTTCTCCATGATGTTTTTTAAGGTTACAAACCTGTTAAAAATTAAACGCACTGCTTTTATGACGTTTATTAATGGGAACGGGAACAAATTTAATTTTACACGAGCAAAACTGTCCAATAATATTTTGACGTCCGGAAATTAATCCGATTGCCGACCATTTGAAGCACAGAGAATACAGATGAGTGAAACCGTCAAAGAGCACAGTAATTAAATCAACATGTAATTCGTCGCACTGCGTTGTGGTGCCGACTGTACTTACAGCCATCGTTTTCATCGTTCGACCGTGTAGGTACTACCTATATTATTTCGTTATTCTAGAAGTATGAGGGAAATTGTAGGTAAAAACCTACTTTATAACTGGAATAAGAGTGATATCGCGTCTTACACCTGCCACACCTGACAGTTATATCTGATTAGGCAAATCTGTCTGATGAACCGGAGCGTATGTGGCTACCATTAGCTGAGAATAGGCCTATTCGTAGATACAAAAAAAAACATCCGTTTTAGAACATTTTTTTTTCCTAATATTTGTTTTAAAATTTATTTGCACATACTGTGGCAGATATACCAACCCGCACAAAAAAAAAGTGATTCGTATATCTGTCGCACTATTCAAATGTGGAATGCTCTACCTGCTCGCGTGTTACCTTCTTCTTATAATCTCGAGTCCTTTAAACGAAGCGTGTATAGCTATCTTAAGCGGAATAATAGGTGCAATAAACGGTTACGTAGATCGTAATTGTTGGTTGCATTTGTTCTTGTACCTTCATACTGCTTTCCATCAGATAGATGTAAGGTCACATGCTGAGCTCTCATAAAAAAAAAACGAGTGCCTTTTTCCATAATATGTAACAAGAAAAATGGTCGTTACCATAATTTATTTCCAAAGTTTATTTATAAAACTAAAGCGGTGAGGGTTAAATTGGTACTTTTTTGTATAATAATGTTGCATATAAAAAATATCTGTATATATATTGATTTGATTTTATTTACAAAATAAATAGAATCTAATCTCATATTAGCCCAAAGTACATCCTTTCAAATTCACCCTGTATATATATTGACAGCCTCCGTAGACTAGTGGTTGCGCCTTTGGCGTTGTATCCGGAGGTCGTGGGTTCGATTCCCACCCATGACAAAAAATATTAGTACGTTTTTTCTGTACAGTTTGTCATGGTCTGGCTGTTTATGAAATATAATATGTATTATATCGTTGCTTAGTACACATAGTACAAGCCTAGAGCTTAGTTTGTGACCAGTGCAATATGTGAAAATTGTCCTACATATTATTATTATTATTATATATATATATATATATATATATATATAGGTATCTATAAAAATAACTAAGTGGGAAATAAAAGACTGGTATGACTATCGTAATACTAATATAAAATATAATATACATTAATATTGATTTGGTAGTTTTTGATACACATAGTACAAGCTGAGAGCTTAGTTTGTGACCAGAGGCTCTACCATGGGTTTGCGCATTGTAGCAACGTAACGTATATGTATACGTGAGCAACAACCAATGGGGCCGATTTATTTTTGGTAACAGGATTGAATAAAGCGATCCTATTGGTTGTTGCTCACGTATATGTAAACAAATACGTTACGTTATACGACTATGTGTGTCATGTTCTTTATATATATATATATTAATCTATTGTTTGTGCAATAAAGAAGAAAAATTGTACAAAACAAAAATTTTAAACAATGGTAAAGAGTAAAAGATGATGAAAAAGGCAAATAATACAAATAAAAACCCAATAACAACGAAACCCACTATTACAATGCAAACACCAAACTATACCTTATCATAAGTTTCCATTGAAATATTGAAATTAAGTTCACCATCCCTCTCGAGGGTGTGTTTGTCTAGTTAAATTAAGTCGAAAATTTATTCCATATGAGCGAGGTGCGTTCCGACAACCGTCCAAATTATACTTTGAGCAAATATTTTACGCAGGAAATTGTTAATTAAGATACAATAATATTTTGAGGACAAACAAAATTATACTGTTATTGTGTCCTGTGATCCATAGTTTTTATAAAATACATACAGACTTGTTGAACTTTGTAGTAATGCATCATTTATTGAGACAAATATGTACCTAAGTAAGTACAAAAACATTATAATAGGTAAAATATTAGCAAATATTATAATAATTAGGAAGCCACCTAGTCTTACACTCGTTATGTGTTGTGTGTATTTTAGATATTTGACTGGTAATTTTTTTTTATTTAAGTTTTTTTAAATTTTATTATGGACAACAAACAATTGTGCAAAAAAAGTTAAAATAAGAACAATAATTACAAAAAATATAGATATACATATGCATAAACAGCATCATTAACCCAAGATATAAAAGTTAGTACCTACATTTAAATATAAAACATAAATATTAACTAAACAGATAAAAAAAATGTGATACAAATAATAATAGCAACAGCGTATAAGTATAGATAAGCAAACAAATACTAAACAAAAAATGCAATAAGCAATCATCATACTTCTTCACAAATAACTTTATTTATTTTTGTGTCATGTGGGAAGAATAACGGCATAATCAAGTGCACACTTAGACCTTATACGAAATATTGGCAGCTTTCGTAGACTAGTGGTGGCGCCTTTGGCGTTGTATACGGAGGTTGTGGGTTCGATCGAACCCAACCCATGGCAAAAAAAAAAATGTACGCTTTTTCTCTACAGTTTGTCATGGTCTGGGTGTTTATAAAATATAAATAATAGCGTATTAAATATGTTTTAAAATACTTTTGAATAATGATTTATTGCCTTGAACACATATAAATATATGTATGGGTATACCATGTATTTATAAGTTTTAATATGTACCTACATATATATTATTTATTTATAATAGGTATAAGTATAAAGTGATATGCTGTATGTGTGTATATGTATGTATATATGTATCTATGTATGTTTTCTGTTTATGTAATTTTACTACAGAAGTTTTACCATATTTACAAATTTTACATTCAAACACCGCGACGGAACTAGCTGCCACCTATAGTACAGATTTTAATCTAGTGCCGGAGTAGCCTCAAACCACACAGCAACTTTCCTTTATTGTACTTAGTTCTTTGGTTTATTATGTACTTTTATTACTAAGGCTTTTTCGCTGAAATAAATACTTATTATTATTATTAATATGTATTATATAATTGCTTCTGGTAGACATAGTACAAGTCTAGAGCTTATATTGTGACCAGAGCAGTATGTGTAAACTTTCCTACATATTATTTTTATTATGATTATATCCTGTAAAGGTTTACAAATAGAAAATAATGATTTTAGATACCTGGTGATCGGTTTGGAAGCACACAAAGGGACAAACAGAGGGACGTATTTTATATGTATTACATGCTATCTATATACAATATATTTTTCGTAAAATGTAAACATACTATCACAGTCGGTTCGCCTTAACAGTCTGTATTTTTATACCCCCGTCTTTACTGAGTTTACATCATCATATCATTACATCGAAGAAGTGGCAATCTCTTCGCGGTATTTGTATAAACACTTTTACTGAAACTAAACTTACAAAAAAACAGCTTAACGTGCTCTCCGAGGCACTATAGTGGTGTTGTCCAACAAATGTATTTTTAATTAAAAACTCATTGGTACACACCGGGATTCGACCAGGGACCTAAGTGTTTTTAAGTCCAAGGTCTAACCAACTCAGCCACCACGTATACTTATAAATAATATTAATAGAAAACAAAAAGGTTTCCACTCAGCATATGTCGGATAACAAGGCTAATTCATTGTAATCCGCCGCTGATATTCTGAGGAAACCCATAATTGAACCTAAATTTAATTATGGTAATATTCGACTCATAAAATAGATATATACCGATTATGATGAAAAACACTGACAATAAATGACATATCGAGACTTAAGATGCTGTCGTGCCCTATATTTGCAAAAAAGGCTTCCGTGCGCTTAAATAAGGGCTACGATACACATGCCTAAATGTCCATAACAGCTTCAAAACACAAAACAAAAATAAATACCCAACCCAGTAAAAACATGGGCCAGGAATATAAATGAAGTTAACGTCTATCACAGGCGCGACCACAGGGCCGGTTGCACGAGACTAGATTAATGTTAGTATTAATCGAGTGACCACCCGGAGGTGACCGCCAATTAAACTCCACCCGGGGTTTATCTTAACCGGCACCTGCCCCTAACTGCCCTCGTCTTCCTGTGGTAACGATATGCATCCTATCATGTTCTACGTATGGAATTTCAGGCGCTGATTTTGAATTTAATATTCAATTTTGGAATAGTTTTCGGAGAAGTGTTTAATTTTGTATTTAGAAGAAATGTAAGTTGTTAAATTTTATTTTAATAGATTATTTAATATACTTCCTATAAGATTACAGTTTTTATTAAAACATAAATTCCAAATTTGGTGTAATATAAATTACACCAAGTTTACAAGTAATAATAAAACTGTTCTTTATTTTTACTGTACAAGTGTTTTTGTTCAGAATTACTAGATTACTTAATTCTTTATATACGTGGTGGCCGAGTTGGTTAGACCTTAGACTTAAAAACACTTAGGTCCCTGGTTCAAACCTCGTATACCAATGAGCTTTTAATCTAAAAAAATGTACATTTGTATAAAACACCACTATAGTACCTCGGAGAGCACTTTAAGCTTTCGGTCCCAGTTTTACTACAAACAACGTGTGAAACTGTTTATAGGTGGGTTATTGAGTCTATCCAAACATAGCGACGAGCTAACCACTTGTTCAGTATAGACTCATGTCTACCATCGGCTATGACGAGGTGGGATTAAAAAATCCCTTCGCTCGGTACCCTGAGGCCGTCTAGGCGGTCTTGGGTGCCTTAAGACATCCGTGATGATATGTATGTATGTACTTAATTCCTTATCATGCTTTCCCTTTCATCAATATCACGTAATAGTATGCTATCAATATTACGGCACGAAAAAGTAGATCTACCACAAGTGTTTGCAAACATTTTTTACTATAGTCGCTAGTAACTATAGATAGGAATCAACCAATATGAGACGTTTATTTGTAAAATAAAGCAATCCCATTGGATGCTTCCTATCTATAGGTACTAGCGACTATAGTAGTAACTGTTTGCAAAAACTTGTTGTAGAGCTACAGGTCATTAGCATTTCATAATTAAATTTCATTTCATATATACATATGTGTGAGAGTGTGTGAATATACCTCTACATTTATGAAACAGGGAGGCATTCTGAAGTGGCGCGCTCGAACAATGCCACATATCGTAATTAAATTTCCTCAAGCCCTATTTTATAGTGGGATTATTTGATCAAAGGGCAGCTAATCGAGTCCCACATACCTACGCTTAGCCAAAGATAAACTTGCGACATGCGGGCGGCTGTGCGTGTTTAACTAATGACCGACTCATGGGGGTCGATTTTGGGCGCCGAAATCCAAAATGGGATGAGATAGAGTGCGCAATGCTCTAAAGATGTAGGTACAAATTTTTATATATATTGAAGTCAAAAATATCTAAATAAAGATATTAAATAATAAAAAGTATCCCCGTTACAATCTATTGCTTGCAGTTTTAATTTGTGGTTTGAGTTTTTAAGAAAAACTTTTATATGCGCAAATCATATTAAATTTTATTGAAATCAGTTTTAATCGTTTTGATATAAGCCATAAATATTTATTGGTTTTAGGACAGACTTTAGTTTAAAAAAACTTAATGTTAGATCTGTTGTGAATATTACTAATTTAATAATTAACGAACTAATCTATCTACCATAATTAATGTATATTTATTTATTTAGGTGTAAATTTTTAGGTTTAGTTTAATTTTATCTTAATATTTTTTTTATATCTCAAATAGTTTTATTAAATAAAAACAAATTAGTATAACATTCCAATGTATATGGAAATATGTAAACAATATAGAAATCTGTGCAATTAAATAATTTTATGTATAACACTACTACATTATAGTGCCTCGGAGAGCACATTAAGCTGCCGCTCCTAGTTTCGTAGGTACCAACTTCTGAAACTATTTATATATTTATCATTAAAGAAAATAATATATTATTTTGTTTAATAAACTTAATATTATTAACTGTTTTTTTTAAGCACATGATATTTTTTATAAAGATAATTTTATCTTTATAAAAATCTTTAAAAAATGCGCGCTCTAAAAGTACCTTACATTATAAACCCGTTAATTTGGGGGGTTTAACGAGGGGGTTTCGGGAGATGAAAAGGGGGTGTCCAGCGGTATCATTAGCTACAGATGCTGTTGGCCTGCGCTTCGTATAAATACATTAAGTGCTCCGTCAAACTGCTAAAGCTCTGGCCGTAGTGCGTAGTTGCGCACAGGCAATCCATGTTAAAACTCGTTGAGCCTTTTTGACGTAAGGTTGATGGCTTTTTAATTAGAACTACAGTAGTGATTTATTATGGTTATGATTTTGACAGGTCTCTGGGACTTAAAATTTATAGTCAATGTTTTGTAATAAACTACATAGTTTTTAGTTAACACTAACCAATGTAAATAAATTATATTAATTAAATGTATTGAGATATTTGTATTAATAAATCTGTATATAAAATATGCAACCTCTTTTTAAGATTATTATTTTTTATTTTGGTATTAATCATATAACTACATATATCTATTCTAATATTATAAAGAGAAAAGAAAAAAATGTTTGTTTGTTCCGGATAAATTCAAAAATTATTGAACCGATAAAAAAAATGTTTACATATATAAAGCTTTATTTTAAGCGTTTGTTTTAATTTCGATCGGATTTATTTTAAATTAAATGGCGGGTGAAACCGCAGGGCATTGCTTGTACTTAAAATTATGAATAATAGTCGGATTATTAACTAAGCAGTATAATATAATTATTATATTAGTTGTTAAAGATAAGTAATAATTTACGTTACGTTGATAATTATTTTGTTTCTATTAAAAAAAATACGCCATCTTTTATTTTTGTAATAGTCATAAATATGCTTTATTCAATATAAGTAATAAATATGACAGAGTGTTTATACAAAAGGAGTGGCTACAGGCAACCCTATTACACTAGGATTTAATCTACGAGCGGTTGTGAAATCAATAAACTATGAAAAACAGCGGCGTCCGTTCGACAATCGGTCCATAAAATTCTATAAACCCAATAAAAATCGTGCTTCGCGTTAGAATGTCCACATAAAATCTCAAAGTACATAAACATATCATAAGAGGGGATAAAGAGCGAGTTATCCTCACAAAGAGAGTTTTTCTAACGTTGAGCCCAGAATTCCCTAGATGGTTATTTTATACAGTGACGGCGAGTTAACGCAAAGGGATTTAAAAGTGAGCTGGATGCTACGGCGTAGCAGTCCGTATTCCCGCTACGACAATGAACAAGTAGCACATGGAAATTACTGTTTTTTCTCAGTTTGTGCATTTTGGTAATGCTGATACATTGTTGTGGTTATGTTTGCTTTTTGGGAGCGGAAATGGTTTTTAAGTTTGGTGTTTTTAAATTAGATTGTATTTTTGTTTGTTGTCAGTTAAATTATGATAGCGATTTAGACTTTAAAATCTAATTGGATATGGATTGGGTGTGATTTTTGGATAGTATTATATAATTTTTGAATTCAGCGGATGACTAAACATCACTGGTATGTCAAAAAAGCCATCAATTTCCAAAGTTCGTATTTTTGAATCTCATCGGGTGACTAAAATATCATACCTATGATATCAATACGAGTGCCTCCTACCACTCGTAAATAAAGTCACCGATGACAGATGATAATCATCACAAATAATATATGTTAAGTTCCGTTCCACCATTGAATTTTTATGTTTAAGCATAGACATGCCAATTATTATGAGAAACGAGAATGACAAACAATGTTTTCTTCGTGTAAAAAAACGCAAGTAGCTTTTGTGAATGAGAAATTATTAGACACATATGACTTTCAAAAATAGGACTTTTGATAAATCGTGATTTCCTATTCATCGATATTTTTCTCACTGGTGATATCAAACTCATCGGTGACATTCAAAAATCGCACCCCTGCCTTGTACTATTATTTCTTCTGTGCCCCTGCTTTGGTCGCCATCTCTAGGCTTGTACCACGAATACCAGAAACAATAATACTCATACATATCACCGCCCATCCGTAGACTATCTATCCGTAGTCCGGGTTCGATTCCCAGTTACAGTTTGTCATGGTCTGGGTGTTTATAAAATATAATATCTATTATATCGTTGTTACTGGTACACATAGTATAGGCCTAGATCTTAGTTTGTGATCAGAGAAATTTGTGTAAATTGTCCTACATTTTTTTTTTATTATTATTATATTACACCCAGATCATGACAAATCGTACTAATATATTTTTGCCATGGAATCGAACCGACAACATCGGAATACAACGCCAGCGGGTAACCCACGGACAAAGAAGGCTACAGTCATATAATAATTAGTTTGTGACCAGAGAAATTTGTGTAAATTGTCCTACATATTATTTTTTTATTATTATTAATATTATTATATTACACCCAGATCATGAGTTAAAAATCTGTGTTAGAATCTACAATAATTTGGAATGTATGTATATTGTAATAAATGTATTTTTATAACTCTTTATATTAAACAAGTATATTCCGGTGTATCAAGAAAGATATTATTTATATTTATGGGGTGATTTGGGTTGTGTTTATTGCAGAGTTCATCGGAACTCGGCAGGTGTGATGATTTATCAAGTCATCCGTCCTAGTTAGCCAGAGAAATGAGACTCTACTACTGACGTTTATGGGTTATGCGATATATAGGTTATATAATAATATAGATGTTCTTCTTAACTAGCGGAAGAATTTGCAATGAAGTAAATATTACATCTATATTATTATATAAAATAATGGAATTCCGCAAAATAACGCCTGATTCAATCAATTATATAATAATAATAATAATAATAATAAATAATTTATTAAGGTTCAACAGAAACAGCCTTACAATATATGAGGAAGAAAAGGAAAGGTTTTTTTTTTGTTCTTTAGTTAGGTAGTAGGCTGAACACGAATGCCGCGCCAACCACTGCACTACGCAAGCCTGTGTCGCAGATGGTGGCGAGTGTGCGCGTGATGGTAATATGATTATTATATAATGTTAAATATATTAGAGTTAAAAATAAAACATAGTTAAATTAAGAAAATTGGAGTGACTATTGTTTAGTATTTATATAATTATTTAGAAAATATGTGTGATTAGTGTGTAACTAATGCAAGCACAGCTATTAATTGAATTTGATCGTGGAGTACCTATATAGTTATTATAGTTATTATTACTAGTATATTACTATAGTTTTAATTATTATGATAATGTATTGAGGGTCGCCTCACACTCCTCATAGTCGAGAGATAGAATATATATATATATATAGATATATAGGTTATTTAAGAAGTATAATATATAAATATAATAAATTAGATTTTTTTTCTGTACAATTTGTCATGGTCTGGGTGTTTATCTAAATATATATAACTCAAAGGTGACTGACTGACTGACATAGTGATCTATTAACGCACAGCCCAAACCAATGGACGGATCTCGCTAAAATTTGGCATGCAGGTAGATGTTATGACGTAGGCATCCGCTAAGAACGGATTTTGATAAATTCTACCCCCAAGCGGATAAAATAGGGGATGAAAATTTGTATGATAAAAAAATAACTATTGGCGAATAATTAGATGAAGTCGCGAGCACAGCTAGTAAAATATAATATGTGAATGATGCAGTTTTAGATTTTATCAATCTCTGCGTCAAAACTCCTTTGAGTATTATTAGCTATTCCTTATAGTTTAGGATTTGAAAGATTTGAAGGACTTGAAAGTCCACTTGAAAAACTCAACCTGTATTTTAGTAGCGTTATTCGTCTATATTTCTAAGCATTTGGTCGACGACGAGCTGGCGGCTTTTTTGCACAAAGAATCAGTATAGAAATTCAGAGAGGTCTGCTTATTGGAAACCCTACCTGTTGGCAGCGATCTGAAAAAAAATATGTTTATTATAATTTTGTTTAGGTTATTTTTATTTTCTATTTCTTAGGTATATTTTTAGGTTTTAATTTTATTATAAATATAATAGATATTTCGTACTTATTATTACTTATTTTCTATTGGAAAAAAACTTAAATAGGTGACACGAGATCCAAAGTCAAATCTAATGATTTAACAGAAAGTTCCATAGCAATTCAGCGTTATGGGCAGTTTCCCAGCAACTTAATGTATAGTTTTTTTTCTCTCTCAATTAGTTGCCATACTATATTTCACCATAATCCGTATTTTAATGCTAGTATCTATATTTCGTACTTACAAATAACGCTTGAAAGTAGCAAATTGGTTATTTTAGAATAATAATAATACAATCACGGGTTCCTTTGCCAAAAAGAGAACCGTTTAAACGGCCTCAGGGTACCTAGCAGAGGGATTAACCCGTCCTAATTTCGCCGATGATATTCGGAGGCAACACCTAATAAGTGACGAGCTTGTTGCGCTATTTATGAAAAAAATAAAAATATGAAGAAATAAGTAATGGTCCAAGCCTAGAGCGCAACTGATAATAAGGTTAAGCAGATGACAACATGGCCGGATCTGGGATGGATGACCGCTTTATACAACGGTTGTTAAAACAATTTAGCTTTAAACGTTGTTTGTTCTTTTAAGCTATTTTATAACTATTAATTGTATTATTTTCAATGGTCTTTCTTTTTCTTATGTTGTTTCCTCAACCTTCTGTTATCTTGTTACTAAATAAATGAATAAATAATATATACTTCTCAATTTAAGATGTTTGTACTTATATAAAAAAATTACGCATGCCGTGGTCACTTATAACTACTAGAACATTCAAACTTTATATTTCCATGCACTTCTTCATTTGTATTAATGTATCTTATGTTGGTGACCCAATAAATAAGTAAATGTACCTAATAAAATCCACAAGGATACATAGAACATTACATAAAAATCAATATAACAGTACAAAAAGTCCTACTTTACGTACATGATTTGGTATTCTCTAGAGACAAAGTTTCCTCACCCTTTAAGGTACAGCATGGTACAGGAATTGAAATGGATAGCCAGCTGAGGTTCATCCATCACACAGAGATGTCACCCGTGCCCACTCTAATGGTTTTTTAATAATTCCGACCACTCGAGATATCTCTCCATAGAGATGGAGCTAATAGAGTTATAAAGCGCGGGATTTTTTAATTATTTTTTATACAAATATATTAGGTACCTTGTTCATAACTAAGATCTAGTTTGTACTATGTGTACTAATACATATTATAACACCTAGACCATGACAAACTGTGTACTAAAAAAACGTATATTAAATGTTTTATTGTTATTATTATTGTACTGTTTTTATCCTCTAAAAATAAGGGGTGCAAATTTGACTTCTTTATCTATTTGAGTATGTGCTCCAAAAACGAGAAGTAATTTTAAATTAGATTTGATAATACTATTCTACGAGAACTGATAGTGACGTCAGCAGATTTTAATAGATAATTCATGACTAAACGCCGACCGGTGGTACCACGAAATTTCTCATTTTTCATTAAAATGTCATTTTTTAATTAGATAAGACAATTTTCGACATCAAAACGATATTATATTATTGTGTATAACAGAGTACGTTCAGACGCGATGACGTCACTATCACTTCTTATGGAATAGACTTTAGTTATTAAACAATTTAATTTAATATTTAACAAATTAAATTGTATTACATATTAATACAAAAAAGCTTATATCTTTTTTGAATACATTAACCTAATTTTTAATTATTCAAAAATATTTTTTTGACACAAAGAATTACTAAATATTGGCAACGCAGTGGTCATAAACCAAGGCATTGTATCTGCAATACGTGGGTTCAATTACCACTGTTGGCAAAACAAAATTAGAGCGTTTTTTTGTAGTTTGTCATGATCTGGATGTTTATAAAATATAATATGTATTTGTATTGTTTCTGGTAAATATAGTACAGGCTTAGAGCTTAATTTTGGACCAGAGCCTTAATTCCTTAAATTAACTTACTCCAATAAAAAAATGTGTTAATTTGTTTTTGCATCGTGATATAATCTTTTTTAGAGCTATGGGCGATGGGCTAGCAGAATTCGAAATGTAACAAATTAAGCTATCGTGATTCTATGAAGATTCTTTTATAACACAGTTGAACTTAAATTAAAGTTAAGAGAAGTTAGAAGAACATAATATAGGCTAAAGTTAAAAGAACATATTTTGCGCTCTCTGTCAATACTTATATACTTTTTAATCCATCATTACACTCTTTATTATGAGGATCGAGAGTTGATTGTGAAAATATGACAGCCAATTGACAATGTTCATGACAATGGAATAAAGCCTTCAAGGAGGTAACACTTATATAGCTTTTTATAGAATTTACCGACAATTTTAATCCTGATTCATCAATTAAGCTCGAGTGGGAATTTATACTTCGGTGCCGAGTTTTGTATTATGAAAATCTACTTTTTGTCATTTATTTATATTTGGAATATGCTTTCGGGGCTACTCAGCTCTTTTTGCGTCCACAGTATATAATATACTTTTATATGCACGCCGATTTCAGGAACTTTGAATTATAAAATGATATTTTTATACATATAGCGACGCGAGTGACTTCACTTGAAAAATATTCGAAATTTTCGAATATAAAAAAATACATCTCTATGTATAGTGTCTCTATCTTGTGACTACTGTGACCGGCACAAATAATATGAAAGCACTAATGTACAGTACTAGTCAAATAACGCTTACACACCATCCATTTATCACGTCTAAGAACCGAGTTTAAGTTATTTTGAGACTACTGTTCCTACATTGTTTTTGGTTTGTGAACCTTGCGGTCCGCACCGAAATGGGCTACGGGCGGCACACGGCGCGCGGGCCATCGGTTCCTCACCCCTGGTCTAGAGTCTTAAAACAAATAAGAAATAGCAACGCATTGTATAAAATATTGTATTGTTTCTAAAATTGGTTTAAAGTTGGTCTTCAATTATAATGTAGCGAGCTTGGTGCGTGAATAAGTATAAATAAGTTATTTATTTCTAAAATTATGTAGACATGTACCACTAGTTTTTATAAAACATATTTGATGTTGATTTTTAATATACTTAACTAAACTATAATTTAAACGATTTTTTTTAATCTATTATAATATTACATAATTATATTTAATGTAAGAAACGCAAATAACATTTAGGCTTATAATAAAAATAATATGAAGGACATTACACACATATTGCCCCGGTCACAAGCTAAGCTCTAGGATTATGTGTAACAAAATTAAAGATAATACATTATATATTGAAAAAAAAAACACATAGAAAATTACAAACTGTACAGAAAAACGTGTATTTTTTTTCCTTGGGTGGGAATCGAACCCACACCCTCCGGATAAAATGCCAAAAGCGCAGCCACTAGCTTACGGAGGCGATCAAAGTTTAGTCAGTCACGTCGTCCTAGTTCTTCTAATACCAATTTGTCATATAAATATTATAGCACGACGAGCCTACCACATGTTCGTTGTAGACTCAGAATACCATTGGTGATGATGAGGTTAGTAAAAATACCCCATTTGGTGGGTATTTGATGCCTATATAGTTGATTACAGAAAACAAAAGCGAACGTGCAATGTACTCTGTTGCATTTATACCTCTCCTGACACAAGCTAAATATCTAGGAACGGTAATATTCTTATAACTTCTGTAGATTTTGTAAAGGATCTCCAAATCTGATTATTTTCATAAACTAGGACCAATAAAAGAAAAAGAAATAAGTTACCTAATAAAATAAACAAAAAATGTCCAAAAATAATAAAACGTCCGAGCGCCTTTCGTATCCTTGTCCAACAATCAAATAACTTTCCAATATCCGTCCGGTTTCATAACCGGGAAGTTAAACAGTAAATAACCGGACGATAAAGGACTAGGATTCCTCAGGCCCAAAACATAAAGGGACCGCTACGGAACCGCAATAAACAACACCACAACTATGCATAATGCGGTCTACCTTTATATTTCATGTAAATTCTATTGAGTTTGCGGTTACTTTACTTTTGGGATTTTCGGAAAATGTTTTTGTTTTAAGTAAAACTATTTTAGGTCCCTGGTTCGAATCCCGGTGTGTACCAATGAGTTTTTAAAAAATTGATGTACATTTGTTTGACAACACCACTATAGTGCCTCGGAGAGCACGTTAAGCTGTCGGTCCCGGTTTCACTATACTAACTTGTGAAACTGTTTATAGATGGGTTATTGAGTCTATTCAAAACATCGCAACGAGCTAGCCACTTGTTCGGTGTAGACTCATACCATCGGCTACGACGAGGTGAGATTAAAACCCCTCCGCTGGGTACCCTGGGGCCGTCTAGGCGGTCAAGTTTAAGGCTTTTTATAATCTTATATATGATGCATGTAGGTAATGTGCAAAAATATAATCTTATATATGTGCAAAAACCCTGTTCAGAACGATTTGGAACATCATAATATGGAGTATCATAAGACTTCTTTTCTAATGACAATGATTTCAT
Organism: Monopis laevigella; assembly: GCA_947458855.1. Lineage (NCBI taxonomy): Eukaryota > Metazoa > Arthropoda > Insecta > Lepidoptera > Tineidae > Monopis > Monopis laevigella. The sequence goes on from OX381578.1 coordinate 26,639,575, forward strand.
TTAATAATTTACATTATTATTAGATCGCCTCTGTGGTCTAGTAGTTGCGCTGTTGGCTTTGTATCCGGAGGTTGTGGTTTCGTTTCCCATACAAGACAAAACAATACAGTAAGTTTTTTTAAAACACTTTTCCTTAGACTGGGTGCTTATAAAATATAATATGTATTATATTCTGGTATCTACACACAGTACAAGTAGAGCTCTGTTTGTGACCAGGGGAAAAGATCTATGTGAAATGTCTTAGATATCAATTATTATTATTTTACAACTAAGAATAGTCAGTTTTTTTTACTTCGAATCAATATTTTATTATTCCCAATAGTTCCATTATAACCAATACTACAAAAATGGAACTAGTTCAAAAAAATCGAAAAAAAAACAGTACCATCATGGAACCAGGCAACGGAACTACTGCGAATAATCCGAATCAAGAATAAATTTAAATTACCATAATAATAATATGTAGGACAAATTACACATATTGCTCTGGTCACAAACTAAGCTCTAGGCTTGTACTATGTGTACCAGAAGCAACGATATAATATATTATATTATATTTTATAAACACCCAGACCATGACAAACTGTACAGAAAACCCGTACTAATATTTTTTGCCATGGGTGGGAATCGAACCCACGACCTCCGGATACAACGCCAAAGACCCAACCACTAGTCTACGGAGGCGGATTATTAAGTATAATATTGTTTTAGTTACCTATATATAATATTATAAAACAATTTTTACTCAATTAAAGTTATACAAGAATATAATATTATTTTTGCCATTTTTAAAACAATATTTGTCTTGCTTGACCAAGAAGATGTGTTGATCCATTAATCCGTAAATTAGGTTTTAAATATTGAAAATTAAGTTAACAAATCGATATTTATATCAGACCGCATTACAAATAACGCACCATTAAATATAACGAGAAAGATAAACGCAGATTAATGTGGTTTTTTACTTGCGATACATTGATGGGACACCGCAACCCCTCGTGTGGCAAAACGTAACGCCACCAAACGGATGAGATTCAAATTTTAGATTAGACTCTAAAAAAAGTTTTCAATGACAAAAATGGGGCGTATAATTTGGTAAATTGAATTCTTATAATTTATATCCAATATGATTTAGTAACATTATTTCTGCGACGCCATTAAAGTTGTGGTGCGAACTATAGGATAATAAAAAAGTTAATGAATGTATATATATATATATAAATATCATCACGGGTGCCTTACGGCGCCCGAGACCGCCTAGACGGCCCACCTCGTCGTAGCGATGGTGTGAGTCTACACCGAACAAGTGGCTAGTTCGTCGCGATATTTTGAATAGACTCAATAACCCATCTATAAACATTTTCACAAGTTGGTTGCAAGAGAGCAAGTTAAGCTGTCGGTCCCAGTTTCACTATGAAACCGGGACCGACAGCTCAAACAAATGTACATACATTTTTTAATTAAAAACTCATTAGTACATACCGGGATTAATGAATAAATGATATATATCATCATGGGTGCTTTATGGCGGACGAGACCGCCTAGACGGCCTCAGGGTACTCAGCGGAGGGGTTTTAATCCCAACTCGTCGTCGCCGCTGGACCGAAAAAGTGGCTCTCATCGCGATATTTGGATAGACTCAATAGCTTATGTATAAATAGTTTCACAAGTTGGTATAGTGAAACTGGGACCGATAGCTTAACGTGTTGTCTGAGGCACTATAGCGGTGTTGTCAACAAATGTACATATTATTTTTAATTAATAATTCTTTGGTACATACCTGGGTATGAAGCAAATGTAACGGAAGAAATGTGTTTTTTTTTGGAATTACATAAATGAGTAAATTCCATCAATATAAATCATCCACAAAGTTGCTACCTTAAAAAAAAACAGTCTGATAATTCAAATAAAATGAATTATCAAAAATAAAAAAATAATAATTATTACAGCAAAAAAATATAAAAAGAACAAAAAATATATCAATTTATCAAACAAAAAAACTAAATAACAAAAGAAATTGAAAATAGATTTCAAAATACAGAAGATGGGTAAAGAAAGTCAGCTGTGCAAAAATCACCCGGTCACTAAAATATTGTTTTCACTATATTAGATACGTGCTTGCAATTTTTAAGAGAGCAAAAAATCTATTTCATCTCGTAGCTCTTTTGTATGGAGAATTTGATTATCCCTGAAGATAGGGTTTCCGCACATATCTACTGATATATTAATAGTCTAGCTTTTTGAATTATTTAAGTATGTTTTATTATATATTTATAAATTTATTTATATTGGAGCACGACATGTGACTTTATTTCTACCTGGTAGTACCTTCTAAAAACGGGTTCGACAAATACATATTAACAACATTGATCGTTTCCAGGGGTTAAATGACGCAGTTACGAAATGGGCGTCGACAAAGACGAATTTACATTACGAGTCTACTTCAATATCGTTGCTTTATCGTCACATCGATTGCCCATTTTGTAACTGCACCCTGAAAGCAACGGATAACCACCTTCACAAGAAATCAATGATATTGTCTCCTGAAATCCGGAAAACCTACAAATGTTAACACGTTATGCAACTAAAACCGAAAAATGTTAACACGTTATGCAACTGTATAGGCGGTGCAACGAAACCGGACAAATATTATTAGATAAGTACTACTATAATACCCTGGCTTGACGCCGCCCGCCCGGACACTCAAGTCAAATATATCAATGTATAACATATTCACACACATAGACATATGTACAAGCCTAAATAATCTAGGGTTCACACTGACATACAGTACAAAAATGCCTCTTGAAGTGTCGGACGGGGTGTAAGAAACGAAAGAGTGCCTATCCTATAACGTTAGCTATTTAATAACGTTAGAATTTCTCCATAGACTAGTGGTTGCGCCTTTGGCTTTATATCCGGAGGTCGTGGGTTCGATTCCTATCCATGGCAAACAAATAGTAGATTCGTTTTTCTGTACAGTTTGTCATAGTCTGGGTGTTTATAAAATATAATATGTAATATATAATTGTTTCTGGTACACATAGTATAAACATAGAGTTTAGTTTGTGACCTGAGCAATATGTGTAAATTGTCCTACATATTATTATTCTCATGCATACTCCGATTTTCGTTTGTAGGTACACATAGACATGTGTAGGTACACATAGACATGTGTAGGTACACATAGACATGTGTAGGTACAAGCGTAAATAATCTAGGGACTGACGTGCAAAAATATCACTAAGTGTCAGTCCTGTGAGAAGCAAAGAATGTCCATTCTATGACGTTAGGTATTATAATGTAAAAAATATTAATTTTGTTCATTACTCAGAGCTGGAAGAAGTATTTAATATGCAATAGAATAAGCATTTTTTTTTATTGAAGACACGACATGTGACTTTGTATCTACCTGGTGGGGAGCAGACCTACAAAGTCCATGAATGGGGTGAATCAATAAGTGTACTTAAACAAAATTGATCGCTCCCACTATGTTGAATAAATTATGCTATTACGAAATGGGCGGCGACAAAGACAAATTACGAGTATATTTTTAATACACTCGCTGCCTTATCGTCAATTTAACCACCCATTTCGTAATCGCACCCTGAAAGGAGACTACCACCTCGACAATAAATCGATGCAATAATCTCCTAAAAACCGGTGAAGCCACAGACTAAAATCGAAACATGACTATTTCTTTTAAATTGTGTATTAATGAATATGGACAGCCCTGAATTATAGAGATATGCATTGCCTTTTCCAAGAGTTATAAACCGTAGTATATTGGAGAGTTTTACTGTGCGATTTACATGCAGTATTCAATGCTTTACTGTTGGATTAAATTCCAACGTTTTATTGCTTTTAAAATAAACCTTCAGTTGTATTTTATTTCTGGGGCCTAGTTAATAAAATATGAATTATTCGACCTATCTACAGTAATACGATTTTCAATGTGTAGGTTTTATTATAGGTAACTCTGTAATTATGTCCAAAATGAAGGCATAAAAATGGAATATTGAAAATATTGAAATTGAAAGGAGAGTGAATGCTGGCAATAGTGTCAACGGAGCACTGCGTTCTATGATAGCTAGGTCAAATATTACTCAAAAAGCAAGACTTGCCATTCATAACGGAGTGCTTGTACCGACACTATTGTATGGAAGTCAGACAGTTTATATTAAATCCCATCAAAAACATAAATGTGAAATGAGAGCCAAGTTCAATATTATGATACATGCCTTGGTTATTGACTTCAACGACAAAAGATATGCAAAATGGGTGCCAAGTTCAATGGTCAGTCCTGAAATTTATTTTTAATAACATAAAATATCATATATATATATATATTTATATATCTGGGTATTGTTTTCACTAGGGATGGTAGATATGAAAAAGATATTGAATGGAGAGTGAATGCAGGCAATAGTGTCAACGGAGCACTGCGTTCTATGATAAGACTTGCTTTTTGAATAATATTTGACCTAGCAAATATTATTCAAAAAGCAAGTCTTGCTTCATTCATAACGCAATGCTTGTACCGACACTATTGTATGGAAGTCAGACATGGGTATGTGTCAGGATAAAGATGAAAGCAAAATAAATGCAGTAGAAATGCGCTCATTAATGTGCGGTGTTAAAATACCAGACTGAATCCGCAATGACGTAATTCGAGAACGAGTGGGACTGAAAGAAAGTATAGGCATGAAAATGAGAAAAGGTATGCTTTGCTGGTTTGGGCATATAGGAAGAATGAGTAATGAAAGACTGACGAACCAAATATATAAAAGCTTTAAAAGACGGTGCTATTAAAAGTCTCCGTAATCGGCGTGCATGTATCAGAAGAGTTATGACTGTGGAAGAGGCGAAAGGAGTATGTAGGGATAGGGACAAGTGGCGTTCGGTTGTCTCTGCCTACCCCGTAAGGGACCTGTTGTGAAGATAAATAAATAAAATATCATTGCTTCTTATAACTTAGGATAATATATTGTAGCCTAAGGTCTGACTTGGCTAGATACCAGTTGACCCGCGCAATTTTGTCTGCGTAATTTCAATCGTATACAACAACGCAACGGAAGCTCTCAAAAGGAATATATTTTACCCGGTTTTTGCAACATCTTTCATTGATGTTTCGCTCCCACTGACGTAGCGTAATGTTAAATAGTCTATAGCCTGCCTCTATAAATGGATAAACACTAAAATATTTTTTCAATTCGAACCAGTAATTCCTGAGATTAGCTCGTTCAATCAAACAAACTCGTCAGCTTTATATTATTAGTGTATATATAGATATAGATAAAGCTAATTTAAAACAATATAAAATTTGTTGGCGCATGTAAGAAGACACCCTAGGCCGATGCACGTTTAGAACTTATTGTTAAAATATATTTTGATTTCTCTTCATAACGCCTCCACATGTTTATATTAAATAAATATGTACATAACAGAAACACCTGGACACAAGCCGCTTCTTGGATATAATCGGTTCTTCTGGAAATCCACCACCTAGATGGCCTCAGATGAGTTTTTTCCCATCTCGTCGTAGCAGATGGTATTCTAAATATACACCAAACTTGCTACCTTGGTTACGGTATTTATTAATAACTCATCTTTAAACAGTTTGATATGAATAATAATATACCAAATAGATAAAATTGGACCGATAGCTTAAAATAGGCAGTGGTTTTGTCAAACAAATATAATGTTTTAATTAAAACACTAATTGGTACAAACCATGATTTAAAACTTGTAGTGTTTTAAGTCCAAGGCCTAACCAATCCGCCAACATGTATTTCAGTGAATACTAATAAATACTTTAACACTTAATACTACTAGTTGATGTTTCAAGTGTCCCGTTTGCTCTAATACAAGGTATAAGAGCAAACGGGCCACTCCATACATCAACCAAAATAGACCTAATAGTTAAATGAGCATCAAGATTGAGGGACCACCTTTTTTATTATTAGAATTTGGTAATAATACTTATGCCCGCAGTTTGCAAACATTCAGTTTAAGCTTAAAAAAAAAACCTCAAGTTGTAAAACTTAAAATAAAAAAGTTAGATGGGATTAAAGTTCCTAGGTGACGGAGGGCCCTTGCTGGCGATTTTATTAAAGTGCACTTTAATATCTTCAAATTTACACTAGTTAAAAACTTATATAAATTAATATATCTAGTTTGTAAAAAATACGTTCTCAAACATTCAAACCCCACTTAGATTTGAAAAAGTAAATTCCCGTGTAACTTTTTTATTGAACTTTTACAAACTTAAGGTTCTTTTTACAAACTTAAGCTCGATTTTTACCAACTACTGGTATAAGAATTATTAGCAAATTCGTATTATTAAAATGTGGCCTCTCAATCCTGATGATCATATAGTTAAGCAAGTTTGACATTATACCTATTCAAATAAGTTGTGTGGTTATAGCACAAAAGACTTAAGTATGTCACAGAAGGGCGCTGGTAGATAAGTGGTATTCATTTCCGGTTTCACATCAAGGGAGTGAATAGTTCTGTCATTTAATTAACGAGTATATACCACGTGACCTAAATTATACTCAATGAGGCAATCACTGGTGAGAAAATCCGCCCTAACTAGTTAATGTCTCAAATGGCTTCTATAGAGGTAACTGGGTGAGAATAACTTAAAGTACTTACACCTATTCTATAACCATTTTAAAGACGTTTTTCGTTTCAGTATGTATTTGGTGTCCTTTTATTTAGTCTCTCATATTTAATTAGATTAGCTACCTGCTAATGCTGTATTTAAAAGCCACATGTCCTCTTCCCGGCATCAGCTAAAAACCAGCGTTAAATACAGCATACTCACTATGCTGGGCTGATTTCCTGTTTGTCGCCATGCAGCAAGCTCTCTCTTATTTATTTTGTATTTTATTAATTTATTATATATTACGTACTAATGTATTTTGTGTGTGTATTCTGTGCAAGGCGTTCAAATAAAGTTTTTCTTTCTTTCTTTTTTAGGTAGGAGGCAAGACTCTAAGCGATTCTATTCATGTTTACTGATTAATTTCTGCGCGGGGTACCCTGAGGCCGTTTAAGAAAAAAACGGTTCTCAGGAGCCAAAAAGGCACCCGTGATGATATTATACTACTTATATTAAGCTCGTAAGGCAACCAGGAGGCAGCAGGGTTCGATTTTCACTTACTTTTCATCAAAGTAAGTGAAAATCGAACCCTCGACCTCCGGTTAACCAATACACATAAGAGGCGGTCAAATAATTATTAGTTTAGAAGTAAATTTTCAGTAAACAATGATGTTATGAGAGGTCTTGTTTAATTTATTGTTCAAAGTTACGGCAAATTTAGTTCGATTAAGTTGTTGTTCTCTAAAATCAATATTAGTATAGGTTCTTGATTTAGTTTTGATGCCTTCTTGTATTCCTTGTAATCTATATCTATACTAATATTATAAAGCTGTAGATTTTGTTTGTTTGTTTGGTTGGACGCGCTAATACAGGAACTACTGGTTCGAATTGAAAAAATATTTTGGTGTTGGGTAGCCCATTTATCGAGGAGGGCTATAAGCATCATACTACGGCCAATAGGAGCGAAGTAACAATGAAAAATGATGCAGAAACGGGGAAAAAATATTCGAGAGCGTACGCCGTAAACGGTTACAGTTACGCAGATGAAGTTGCGCGGATTAGCTAGTCAGTTTAGATGCCTATTATTATTAATCCCACAGTGAAGATAGGTGGTACTGATCTGGAATTTGTTGATTCCACTGTGTTTTTAGGGATCATAGTCGATTCAAAACTACATTGGAAAGCTCACATTACTACTTTATCCAATAGATTGAGCTCTGCTGCATATGCAGTCAGAAAAATCAGACAATTAACTTGATGTTGCAATAGCCAGACTAGTATACTTCGCCTATTTTCACAGTATAATAACATATGGTCTTAAAATGTGGGAATCTGCGGCAGATATTGATACTATATTTATTCTACAGAAGAGGGCCATTCGGGCAATATATAACATGAAAGCTCGTGATTCTCTTCGAGAAATCTTTCCTATAATTGATGTACTGACACTACCATCTCAATATATTTATGAGAATTTATTGTACGTTAGGAAAAACTTAAATATGTTTAGTAAAAATGGCGATACACATAATTTAAACTTAAGAAACAGAGATAAAATCGATATACCAAAGTTTAGACTGCAAAAAACTAATAAATGTTTCGTCATTAACAGTATAAGGTTGTTTAATAAATTACCTAAAGGCATTATAGATCTAAGTGAAATAAAGTTTAAGAATTGTATAAAACACATATTAATCAATAAGGCTTACTATAGTGTAAATTACTATTTTAACGATAAAGACGTCTGGAACCGTCCTGATATGCAATTGAGGTCTCGCAACTAGTAAACAAATTGCTTATGTAGAATACCCTAGTTTAGTAGATATGTAATGTCCGATATTGAAATAATTTAATATTACATAATTTATTTACATTACATTATGTAAATTTTGTCTTTGGATAAGGATAATCATCATTGATGATTACCTACTTATTTAAACTTAATTTTTACTAATAGTATACTGTGTAGTTCTGTACATTGGTACAGTAACAAATAATCTGCCATAGGGTGTTTTACGCATGCTTCAGTGGGGTGCATTTTGAGTATGCTACTATATATATTATATATATATGCTATATAGTATAAGTCAATCAATAGCTGTGCTCCTCTTTTAGTTTGTGTGAAGCACTAGAGTTTTTTACTTGCTGGTTTCTTTTTCTCCGGGGTGTTTCTGAGGGGATCGACTTTACAGTTAGTATTTATGCCTTTACAAATACCGATCCTTATACCTTATATGTGATTGGCTACAGTGGAAAGCTCACATTACTACTTTAAAACTACAGTGGAAACCTTTATTTAGTTACTTCCATAGTATTATGTCATACGGTATCTTACTGTGGGGTAGCGCAGCTGATATAAATACAATATTTATACTACAGAAAAGGGCTGTTAGATCAATATATAATTTGGATTCATGTGAGTCCTTAAGGAACAAATTCAGGCATTTTAATTAATATATTAACGGTAGCATCACAATACATTTTTGAAAATATATCATATATTCACAAAAATAAAACTCTATGTAATAAAAATAGTGATATTCATTCTTACAATACACGAAATAAGAGCAAACTTGCGTTACCTTTGTATCGTTTACAAAAGACAAACGGGTCCTTTATGGGTTTGGGTCTGCGCATGTATAACAAACTGCCGCAGCAGATTATGGACTTACCATTGAATTTATTAAGAACACATATAAAACAACACCTTAATAAAAAAAGCTACTATAAAATAAATGATTATTTAAATGATAAGGATGCCTGGATTTAATATTTATTAGTAGGTATATATAGTTAATTTGTTAGTTTATAGTTTGACAATGCCTATATACAGCAGCCATTATTATTGTGACGTTAGTATTTTTTTATGGTTTTTAAATAATTTTATTATATTTTGTGTGAATTATTACTATGTACTATGACAACGCCCTTTTACAGCAGCTCTTATGATTATTATTATAATTTTATTTAATTAATTTATAATAACTTATATGTTATAGGTATGTGTAATGTTTGATTTAATTTTTATTAATTGTTGGATTTTATTTACTAGATACAATTCTTGTTTTGATCAAATTATGATTTCAATTATTATTATAATTGATTTATTATTATATTTTATTTTATTGTAATTAATTATTTTTGTTGTTATTTTAGATAAATATGAATTGAATTAAGGAACTAAACTATATTATAATGGTATTTTTTTGTAAAATGACGTGTTCAAGTGTTACTATGTATCCTATGAATTTAATAAATAATTGAATTGAATTGAATTGAATTTACCTTTTATTTACAATAAATATTTAAGGCGTGGATATGATCCTTGAAGTTGGTCGCCTTGGTGGCTCTCTTTTATGGCAGATAATGATTGACAGGTCAATGGAATCAGTTAACCACCTAGTTAGGACTAGGTGGTTAACTGATTACATTGACCACTAGTTGGTTATGTAGTGTGTGTTCGGTTCGGTAGTAATTTTCATATTAAGATTTCCATTCCATCGTGTTTAAGTTCTAAATCTGATATCGAGGTATAATAAATAGTCGTTCTTTTGTTAATGAATAGCTGCCTAACCAAACGCACTCTAAGACCTCATTGTTAATCTTTTTTTTTTGCCTATTCATAAATATCTGTAAAGAAATAAAAGTTTACATGAAATAAAAGATTTTGACTTTTTTTAATTTTTTTTATATTTATTTAGTTCAATACATTTTGTTATTCCTCTTTCAGATACCTTCATTCCACACTGCTGTCTAATGGTTTTAGAGAAAGCTTAACACCCTCATGTTACAATCATCAGGGGTGCTATATATGGTAAGGCCGCCTAGGTTACCCAGCGGACTAGCGGAGAGGTTTTAATCCCACCTCGACGTAGCTGATAGTATGAGTCTCCAAACAAAGTTGGTATAGTGAAACTAGGACCGACAGCTTAACGTGCTCTCCGAGGTACTATAGTAGTGTTGTCAAACACATATTTTTATTATTAAAAAAAAGGGTCCTTTATGGGTTTGGGTCTGCGCATGTATAACAAACTGCCGCAGCAGATTATGGACTTACCATTGAATTTATTAAGAACACATATAAAACAACACCTTAATAAAAAAAGCTACTATAAAATAAATGATTATTTAAATGATAAGGATGCCTGGATTTAATATTTATTAGTAGGTATATATAGTTAATTTGTTAGTTTATAGTTTGACAATGCCTATATACAGCAGCCATTATTATTGTGACGTTAGTATTTTTTTATGGTTTTTAAATAATTTTATTATATTTTGTGTGAATTATTACTATGTACTATGACAACGCCCTTTTACAGCAGCTCTTATGATTATTATTATAATTTTATTTAATTAATTTATAATAACTTATATGTTATAGGTATGTGTAATGTTTGATTTAATTTTTATTAATTGTTGGATTTTATTTACTAGATACAATTCTTGTTTTGATCAAATTATGATTTCAATTATTATTATAATTGATTTATTATTATATTTTATTTTATTGTAATTAATTATTTTTGTTGTTATTTTAGATAAATATGAATTGAATTAAGGAACTAAACTATATTATAATGGTATTTTTTTGTAAAATGACGTGTTCAAGTGTTACTATGTATCCTATGAATTTAATAAATAATTGAATTGAATTGAATTGAATTTACCTTTTATTTACAATAAATATTTAAGGCGTGGATATGATCCTTGAAGTTGGTCGCCTTGGTGGCTCTCTTTTATGGCAGATAATGATTGACAGGTCAATGGAATCAGTTAACCACCTAGTTAGGACTAGGTGGTTAACTGATTACATTGACCACTAGTTGGTTATGTAGTGTGTGTTCGGTTCGGTAGTAATTTTCATATTAAGATTTCCATTCCATCGTGTTTAAGTTCTAAATCTGATATCGAGGTATAATAAATAGTCGTTCTTTTGTTAATGAATAGCTGCCTAACCAAACGCACTCTAAGACCTCATTGTTAATCTTTTTTTTTTGCCTATTCATAAATATCTGTAAAGAAATAAAAGTTTACATGAAATAAAAGATTTTGACTTTTTTTAATTTTTTTTATATTTATTTAGTTCAATACATTTTGTTATTCCTCTTTCAGATACCTTCATTCCACACTGCTGTCTAATGGTTTTAGAGAAAGCTTAACACCCTCATGTTACAATCATCAGGGGTGCTATATATGGTAAGGCCGCCTAGGTTACCCAGCGGACTAGCGGAGAGGTTTTAATCCCACCTCGACGTAGCTGATAGTATGAGTCTCCAAACAAAGTTGGTATAGTGAAACTAGGACCGACAGCTTAACGTGCTCTCCGAGGTACTATAGTAGTGTTGTCAAACACATATTTTTATTATTAAAAAATCTTTGGTACACACCGGGGTTTGAACCGGGGACCTGTAGTGTTTTTAGGTCTAAGATCAAACCAAATCGGCCACCTCGTATATAATTCATCATGTTAGTCTAAATAATATGTTACTATTTTAATAAATTATATATTTTTTTACACTTTCTTTTGGTACGCTTTTAATTCATTTCAAAAACATTACTTAATAGGAATTCTTTTGAAATAAATATTAACCTTCAAATGTTTCAACAAGCCAAACGAAAAGGCTTAAGAAATTGTTTGCAAGTAGCCAGCCTGTTTCGCTGCACTTTTTCCTCTGCCACGGAAGTCGTTTGCAGTTCCGTTTTGAACTTCCGGAAATTCCGGACCGAGCAACGAAAGAAACAAATACTTGTGGCACTTTTGTTTGATGTTATTTCGCTAGTCGTTTGTTTGGAAATTGTTCACTTTCGGAATGTTTGTTCACTTTTCTTTTATTAATTTATTACATTTTTTTTTGTTAATTCAGTCTTCTTCATTTAAAATGGCTACTACGGTTTTGTGTTCTTAAAATTTTTCACCTATACATATTATTAAATCGCAGACTTTCCGTGTCTGTACATTAAAGATTTTTGCAAAAAAAAAGTATTAGAAGATGCGAGAAATAATATACTAGAATAAATAAATACAAATTTGTCTGTTTGTTTGTACCACGTAAAAGCCATTCAGTAGATTCAAATATAATATATTTGAGCTTTATTGTCAGTATGATTTCAAAAAAATCGAGCTAAAGATTAAAAAATAAATAAATTAGCAATTCATTGTCACGTGCTGGAGAAGGTTGTGGCGCGGTTTTTTTGTTTAATAATAAATAACAGGCTATATATTATTACTAGGTGGTGCCTCAGTAAGTAATAAATATATTAATAAACATATTTTGATTTATAAAATCACATTGACCGCCGTAGACTAGGATACTACCTCAAAGGCGCAAGCCTTTGAGGTAGTATCCAGAGGTCGTGGGTTAGATTCCCACTCTAATCAAATTTATATTATAATAACATAATTTAAAAGCCTAATTTTCGTCAAAACAATTGAAAAGATAAATAAAGATCAGCTTCAACCTTTATCTCTTGGTAGAGTAAATCCAAATAATACAAAGTCAGACACACAAAACAAATACAGACACTAAATAACACCTCACAATTAAAGGGTTAAAAAGTGTTTAAACCCTGCAAAGCTCGTAAATCACAGACGGCCCCTAAAGCAGGCCGCTACAGACGGCTTTAGTTTCAAACTAAACCATGATTTAATTTGAAAGCCACGTATCTTCTGCAGCCGGCCCTCACGAATATCCTCTTAATAAATCTGCTACTTAGGGTCTGGGGTTCGATTCCCGCCGGACGCTCAGCTCGGACCTCTATTAACTTGTTAGTCTTTGGAGATGACCGGAGGAAGTTTACAAATTTATATACAATTAATTTTGCAGGAATAGTTTTGAGATTTTGACGTCAAACTTTGGTATGATTAATTAGTAATTTATTACTGCGATACTGTTATGTAACTTTGTATAGATATTATACCTTGGATTAACTGTTTTGAATTATGTACCACAATAGCATATTTCATTAAACTATTATCCCATTTTTTAGGTATATACTTATCTAATATCGCATTTGAAATAAAACGTTTAGCGCTTAGTTAGAAATGGAGAAATGAGAAATGCACGTTCTATTTAAGTAGTAGTTTTTTTTTTTAATTACTATACTATTAATAATAATAGAATAGAACAGAATAGAATAGAATACGTTTATTTGCTCTCTAAAAATATTTAAACTGGGTTAATTTATTTTTACTTTTATAACTGTACCATACATACCTTTTCATTTAGCTGGCATAGTGAGTGGAAATTTCTCCAGAAATAGGTTTATTATAAGATCTTGCAACAGTAGATTTATTTTAAATAAAAGAGGTATCTATTTTTAAGAAATCAGTATTGAACCTGCTAGGGGACGGGGAAAGTTCTTTGTACCCGTAGCTCGATGTTCAAATGCACCAATTTAATATTCGGATGGAGAGTGCCTTCTTTTAACCTGAAGCCATTAACCGAAATTATTAATGGATATTTAAACCTTATTTTATTATACACATAATATTATATTTTAACCAGTGTCTACCACTAAATTACGTAATTTTATTTGTTGTTAATTTGAGAAACACTTTGTTGAATTATGTAAAATTAATATTCTTCCATTGTAATGTTTGTTAACGACTGTATGTTTTTCGAAAGAAATAAAAAAAAAAGGTCTTTTCTATCTACCGCCTATTTCATGACCGCATCATTTTCTGTTAAACAACAATGAATTGATCAACTCATTTGATCCTTCGTTGTTTTACTTAAAGACACATGCCGTGCTTTCAATACAAGTAAAGGTTTAATATAACTCTAATTTTTCATAAAATTAATCTTACCTTCTAATAAGTATCGATATTCAACATAAAGTCGACTTATATCTGTATTCGAATAATTAATTGCATTTGCAGTCATTACCTCTGGAGCAAGGTTTGTACGATCAGCAAATCTGTTACTTCAGGCACGTCTAGCCTTCAGGTCCAGACGGTTCAGGCAAAGTTAACAGAACTTGGGATATTAGTCGGCATGATTGGCTGACGGTTAAGTTAGACAGGTTTCTGGATATGTGTGTAGTAGGTATGTATAGATTTGTGTAGTATAAATCAGTTACGTTATAAATAATAGATTTATTGTTTTGGTTTCAAATTGTTGTTGGACGAATGCTAGCACAATGGCATTTTGATTTGTCTTGTTTCTAGATGTCGTTGTGGATTCGATTCCCACTAATTTAATAAAACTTACCTACCTCCAGTTCCTTTAATGTTGATCAAATTAATCTATAATGAAAATTAGCTCTTAGATAATTTAAATTATAGATTAATATGCATACACAGACATAGCCCAGCGTAACAGCAAGTTTAAATGGCAGTGGGCATGGCACATAGCATACAGAACTGATGGCCGATGGGGCCGTAAAATTCTCGAATGGAGATCACGCGCCGGACGATCACGCACGCACGGAGGACATCCACCCACAAGATGGACCGACGACCTTATTAAGATCGCAGGAACTCGCTGGATGCAAGCCGCTTCCAACCGGTCTTTTTGGAAATCTATAGGAGAGGCTTATGTCCAGCAGTGGACGTCCTATGGCTGATTATGATGATGACGATGATGTGATGTAACAGAAGTGTTAAAATAAAATCTTACCACGGAGAATAGAAGTTTTCAATTTATTATAAATTATTTATTTTCCAACTGAGCTAGAATGTTTTAAATATGGAATATTTGTAAGTACTATAATAAACCTAAGATCATGAAAAACACTCGACTATAAAAAAATACATAATTTAGTTTTTTGTTTAACCTTATTAAATTGGATTAAATACTTTCAGGTCACCATGGACACAGTTGGTCAGAAAGTCCTGAAGAGGGTTGCCACAAGTGGGACCCAAGTAGAAGTTTTTGATAGTTGTGCGGCTTCGCTATTTACTGGTTAAGTTTCCGGTCAGCCAGAGGAAGGCGCCAGGGGACTATTCTGGTCCCAATAACTTTAAAACATTGTGTAAACTAAACTAGAATTAAGTATGTGTAGTTAAGTTATTTACTTTCTAATGCGTTGCTCGTTATTTTTTTAATGTTGGAAAATTTCGCATAGCATACTGAATGTAAGAATAAATTCGGAAGTGGCATAAGGCCTAAAATCTAATTTCGAACGAAATATCAAACATGTTCGTTGCTATTATATTATTATATTATAAGTATTTGAGCATTTTTTTATACAATTATTAAAAATATTTTTTTACACATATTGCCCTAGTCACAAAAGCTAAGCTTACTATGGGCCCTAGCACAACAGCATCGATCGGCTCGACAAATCGACAAATTCGATACATATCGAATTTATGAATGAATGTTCATTCATAAACTTCATTTTATCGACTGTCTATATATATCAATGTGGTTATGCTAAGCCCCTATGTACTATATATTGATCTAGGATTGTACTAGATGTAGCAGACTTTCGATACAAATAATATCTTATAAACACCCCTACATGAAAAAGATTAGATAGATTATATATTGTTTTGCCTTGAGTGGGAATCGAACCTATGGCCTTCAGATACAACAAACGGCGTCAGCTCACAGAGGCGGTCGGGCTTACGTTGTCATCTTTAGCGGTTGCAAACTCGGAATAAGGCCCAGACCTGTGATGTAAGTGACACTGAAAATGAATAAAAATGTATTCAACAGATAATAAATTTCACAGTGAATTGAATTGAAAAATCGGGCTTTTTTTATTGGAGCGCGGCTTGTGACTTTGTATCTACCTGGTGGTGAGCAGACCTACAAAGTCCATGAATGGGGTCAATCAATAATTGTTCTTAAACAATATTGGTCGCTTCCACTATGCCGGCTAAATGATGCAATTACGAAATGGGCGGCGACAAAGATGTATAGGCAGCGAGTATATTTTAATATACTCGCTGCCTTATCGTCAGTTCAACCACCCATTTCGTGGAAGATTAATGTTGTTAAACACAATGAATTGATTGACCCCATTCATAAACTTAGTAGGTCTGCTTACCACCAGGTAGATACGCAGTTATATAACGTACTCCAAAAAAATAAAATATATCGTTAGGTATGAGGAATATATAATCCTATAATTTTAAAAACAGCAAATTTTACAGCATAACGAAACAGTGTCTTTTATTTAGTTCACAGCGACACATGGATGGTATTTGGTTTAGAATGCAACGAGTGCCGGCACAGTGGAGCGACAACGCGCGGAATATGACTTATGGCACACTCGTGTGCAGCTCAAATATGCAGCGAGAAGTATGAGCTGCTTCCACAGACATTCATATGGGAAGATGACAAACCTTTAGAAATAATAATTCTATGTAATAGTTTTTATTTCCCTAAATTCGACCGTCAATATAAAATGCATTCGCTGGGTTAATTTTCTACAGGAATGCTTTCAATCTCTAAATTAGCTGTAGCCCGCGTTTTCTCGCCATTTAATTAAAAATAATTCAGATCGAAAATAAAATAGCCCATGTTACTTGATGATAGAGCTTTCTATTGGTGAAAGGATTTTAAATATCGGTTCAGTAGTTTTTAATTATATCCGGAGCAAACAAACAATAAAATCTTTTCGCTTTATAATATTAGTATATATTTTTAAGAAATTTTTGTTCTCTGCTTGTGGATGTGTTTCCAGACATACTCTGTATGTTTTTAAGAAAAGAGTGAATATGCACTTTCGCATAGTTATAGATTCCTCCCACTTAAAAGCTGAAGGGTTCGAAAATATAAAGGGGCTAAATATAAATACGTATGAATATTGTCTTAACGGGCGACCTACGGGCGCTCTAAACTACCTGTAAATTGTAATCGTACTTTTACCTTTTTTTAGAATGATATAAAATTTATGTCAGAATTAATAAATTCGTAGAATACATACTTACCATCACGCCTATATACCTGTGAAGGGGTAACCATAGAGCAATGTATGCCACTTCGCACGGTCTCTACATACTTCCCTTGCTTTTTCCACATCCATGCACCAATGCATACAAGCGCGTCTGTTTTTTAGATTTCGTATTTGCCCTTTTTTAAGGACATGTCGAATTTAATCTGTAAAGACGCGCCTTGGACGGCCTCGTAATCCACTGTCATTCTGTATTTTTACACACACAACATTATTATCTGTTTCACTTAAATTATATGGCATCCAGTCACTCTAATGTTGTATTACATCACTCTTTGTATGTCATTCTAACTGAATATTATGTCTATGGGAGCAAACGGTTCGTGTGACGAGAATTGATTTAACAATTTTTAAATTTTATGAAATATTGAGGTTACATTTTAGTTTTTTTAAACTCTTCCTGTGATATATGTGTCTTTCTCTAGACTCAGATGTTTCCATCGACATCGACACCGATTCTTTGATGCAATATTAAGGATAACTGTTTAATAGCGAGTCAGTTTGGATTTCTGGCCTTTTGCAGTTGAAACATTAGGTCCATGGTCACCTGATGCTCTGAAAATTTCCCAATTACTAGGGAAATTATGGAAAAATCAAGTGACCGAAGTGCTAGGGCTACTTTGTACAACGAATTGAGCTAGAAATTCAAAGGGACAACGTTGCTGGGGTTCTTGGTATGTGTGCGGTCTCAGAAGAACTTACCGAAAACTTTAATTTAATTTTTAATTAAGGTTATAGATTAATATTTTTTATTGGAACTTAATAACTATGGAAATATACGTGGGGGCCAAATTCATTGGACCTAGGACTTAAATACATTATAGGTTTAAATAACTGTGTTTGTTCAACCACACACCTATAGTGCCTCGGACGCTAAGCTGTCCTAGTATCACTATACCACTTTGTGAAACTGTTTATGGATGGGTTATAAGTCTATATAAACACTGCGACGAGCTGATACTTGTTTTATGTAGACTCAGAAATGAATACGACGCGGTGGGAATCATAAATACCCCGCCACTGGGTACACTGACACCCGTATTCTAAGACGTTACCTCAACTATTACTCGACTCAAAATCCCCTTAAGGAACGACATTTGTATTTTTAGTTGTCAAAATCTTCCTTACCTTAAGGAATTTCCTTTGCTTTCCTTATTCAAGGTCCTTGACGAACTGTCAAAGTTAAGGTACATTGGCATCTACCTTACAGTCACTTACGGTGGTTAGGTCTACTTTATTAAGTTTATTTAACTTATATTTTTTAAATTAAATCCATAATCACAAATATTATTTATTAATAGTATATGATTCGGAATTTATTAGAAGGTACAGATTTAATAAATTATGTCCATGATATTTTGCTACCCATGATTTTCATAAATGATCAACCAAACAACAGAGGACTCCCACCACCACAATTATTAATAGTATTGCGTTTTTACGCAACAGGGAATTTTCAAGTAAGTAATCAAACGGAGATTTTTCTATTTTATTTATTATGGGTTCGAAACGATTTTTCTATTTAATATTCAGTGCTGGCGTAAAAAAAAAAACAACCAAAATATTTTAAGATATTTGTTTTTTTTTAAAAAGATTTTATTGTTATTAAAATATGTTCAAGGAAATAATATTATTTTATTTGGGTCTCCAAATTATTTTGTTATTGAATATATTTTTTTTGTAAAAAATAAATACCATATTAGTAAGATTAATGACATTGGCAACATTTGGTGCTCCCATCTCTGTGACCTTCCTTTTTGAAGGTTTCTCCTAACGCCTCACATTCGGCTTTACAACTAAGAATACCGATTTCGAGGTTTCTTGTAATCGCTCCTTCGAAAGCCTTCAGGAAGTTTAAGCTGGGGTGAGCATGAGGTATCGTCTTAGAATACGGGTGTGAGACCGGGCACGCAACTTATATACAGGGTGAATTTTATAAGTGTTTTTCAAGGCCAAATCCTAAACTACAAGATCAACGATTTAACCGCTACAATGCTTTCAGTATCTCTGCCTTTGCCGCTAGGTCAATTTTACATTTTTTTAAATATTATTTTTATTGAAGCACGGCATGTGACTTTGTATCTACCCGGTCGTGAGCAGACATACAAAGTCCATGGGGCCAATAAATAATTGTTCACTCCCACTATGCCGGCTAAATGGTGCGATTACGAAATAGGCGGCGACAAAAACGAATTGCATTACGAGTATATTTTAATATTCTCGCTGCCTTATCGTCAATCCAACCACCTACCTATGTACGAAAGGAAACTACCACCTCGACAAGAAATCGATGCAGTAATCTCCTGAAAACCGGTGAACCCACAGACTAAAACCGAAACATGTTTTTGCATCTGTATCGGTGGTAACATGTCCAACAGAAAATCGATAGCTTGAATCGTTAAATTCTTTCAATTTCTAAGTTAACCTCTTCAATGATCTACGTATTTTAGAATTATGAAAATATATTCTAAATTACGCAGAGTAACGACATTGCATCGTGTCCAGTAGTAATCGATTTAACGCTAACTCGGTTATGTGGCCGGCGGAAAGTCGATAGCCTGAAACCCTTTGGGCTATCTGACGACACGTTAAGTGCTTACAATCTCATAATGTTTACCCATTTTACGAGTAACTTTACGAATATTTATTACTAGCTTTTATTAACCCGGCTTAGCCCGTCTTATTATTTGTACAAAAACAGTACTTACCTAGTTAAGTTATATGCCCCCGCGTTCCCCGATTGAAATAAAAAAGTTGTAAAACACGTCGTGTTTACCAGTTTTATAGGCAGATACTATGTATATAGTTTCATTGTTCAATTTTTGCCTTCCCCACCTTCCCCAAATAACATTATTAAAAAATCTGCCTATTAGTTTTATAAGAAGATTAACAAATTTTAATAGCTACCGTTAAATTACGTAAAAAAAAACCTAATGAAATTTCGGAATCCAGCTCCTAAATTAAATTTTAAAAAAATAGCGAGGCATCTATTAATTTTTGTTCTATAAATACGATTGCTATCAATCTTCAAAGTTTTGAAGGATCTTCGCCTTCCAAGATCAGCCGTCGAAACTTTTATAGACCACATTTCTAAAATGGCGCTGACAGGATTGTTATGTAGAGATAGTAATAACCACAGTGAAGAGGAGAGTTGTCACAGGAAACTTTGCTTCGCGGTCTTAAGTCCGGGAACACTGCAGTTTACTCCCCGTGGTTAGGAACCACGCGAGTTATTTGTCAAAAAAATGTTTTAAGAATATATTATACTATATAATTAAAAGTCTCCGAAATCGGCGTACATGTATGCGAAGAATAATGACTGTGGACGAGGCAAAAGAAGTATGTAGAGATAGAGTCAAGTGCCGCTGGGTTTTCTCTGCATACCCCGTGAGGGACCTGGCGTGAAGATAAATATAAATAAATATTATGCTTTATGTTGCGGTGTCTACGAAATGTAGAGAAGGAGAAATGTATGAAATGATCGCGCGAAGTTGCTTTAATAGCATAAAAGTTTTATCTTATTATTGGAGCACAACATGTGACTTTGTATCTACCTGGTGGTGAGCAGACCTACAAAGTCCATGAATGGGGTCAATCAATAATTGTTCTTAAACGATATTGATCGCTCACACCTTGCCGGCTAAATGATGCGATTACGAAATGGTGGGCGACACTGTTGCTTTACGACTACGCTGTTGCATTACGACTACGCTGTCTTATTCAACTACCTATTTGGTAACCGCATCCTGAAAGGAGACTACCACCAAAACAAAACAAATAAAATAAATATCATCACAGGTGCACTAGACGGCCTTACTACCTAGCGGAGGGGTTTAATCCGACCTCATCGTAGCCGGTGGTATGAGTCTACACTGAACAGGTGGGTAGCTCGTCGCGATGTTTGGTTACTCATATAAAAAAAGATCTAAAAGTACAATGAACAACAAAAGTGGTGAAAAATCTGCCAACGCATTTCGGAATATGAACGAGGTAATTATTTGTGCGTGTTAACAAGTTACAGTATCTCTCCGACCACTGTACCATAAATATTCAAAACAAACACATATTAGCACTGGTCGCGCTGCATCTTGTTTGTCTTTGACCTAAACCAACAAGTGTACTGCTATGGACGGAACTCGTAAGCATTTGGTCACTGGCTGACTCAGTGACCGGTGGACGGGACAGTTAGCGTCATATTATGTTTTTTATGTACGAATATATATATGCTAGTAAAAAGCATGCCTATTAGCTTTTATTTTAAAGAACAAGCACATATAGAACGAGTAACATGCCTATTTTTAAAACGTGTTCATTGAATGATAGTAGTCAGCAGTTGCTCGATAGTAGCATGCTAGTGTTACCGATGTGTATCTGCAATATAAAGCTATCAGTTCTAGTGTCACCGATATCAGTGGAATCAAAATTTATTTATTAAGTAATCTTATGTCTCGCCTGGTCAGCATGGTAAGTATAATCCCATTATTATTATAAAATGATTTAAGATAACTGTACTAGTATTTCGTCGATTTTACTGCGTAAAGTTAGTTTGTGACTTGTGCAATATGTGTGAAATGTTAAACAAAAAGTATAAGTGTAATAACAATAGTTCTACGAATTATTCTTAACTATTAGTGACTTTTAGTATTAATATTATTCTTTTTATTTTAGGTCGACATACGAGTACATGGTGACTTTGAAATGTTGTACTTTGGGCAAATATTAGGTTCTACTGATCAAATCAAACATTATCTAATATCAAATCAAACTTCTTTTCCCATGGAAAATGTGTCATGTGTCAAATGAAAAAAAGCCTTCCCATACAAAGTAGTTATCTTTAAATGAACAATTTGTATGGGAAAGCCAAGATTTTATTCATTTGCGACACATGGTTCCATGGAAAAAGTTGTTTGATTTGATATAATATTATATTAGCCCAAAGCACAATCTTTAAAATTCAGGAGCAGCGAGGATATTAAAATAGACTCGTAATGTAAATAAGTCTTTGTCGCCGCCCATTTCGTAACCGTATCATTTAGGCGGCATAGTGAGAGCGATCAATTTTGTGAAACAATAAGGTATTGATTGCCCACCATTCATGGGCTACTTATATATACTTTATACCTATGAAGTATAATATAACACCAATAAAAAAACATTAAGTAAACAAAAATTATAAGTGTAATAACATTAGTTCTACATATCTTTCAGTGACTTATAGATAACCTATTTAGCTATTTTGTTTATTTAATATAGCAGAATCAAGAAATAATTTATACAATTTGATTTTTGGTTTCGACTGTACTTAAAATCAAGTGCGTGTCCTGACTTAAACAGAAGGGGATGTTAAAATATTTTTTAATATAATATTTAAAGCGATAATTAAAATAACGAAACAATTTAATTTGTATAAAGATATTATTTTAGGGTTCCATTATCAAAGGAAATATCTCGACAAAATATTTTGTTGTTTTAATCATGTAATATTTACATTTGGAATTTATTTGTATAGAATTGTTTATTGTTATTTTAACATTGTTTTGTTGTATAAATGAGTAGAGTTTCCCTTTGAAAATGTTTAAAAATATAAACAGGAGATTTTAGGCTAATATTTTTGTATTATTATTTAAAATTCTATATAATACAGGATTATTTTGTAAATAAAATATTTCATTAGATACGTAACTATTTCTTGTCACAATATCAAAAATATTTCTTCGGCTTTCTAGTGACTCATAAACAAATCGACCGTTCGAAGAATTTATACGGAATATTAATTTTATTTTATTAGAGTTAAAGTCCAAGAATGGGGTCGTTTAACAGCATGGTGGCTCCCACTATGCCGGCTATTTAAATATTCTTGCTGCTTAATCGTATAATCGGCATTTTGTATCGTGCCTTGAAAGAAGACTACCATTTTGACATCAAATCGACCAGGAAACGTATAAACCCACAGACTAAAACCTATATATACTGGGTGTTTTTTACAGTGTTTTATGTTGTTTTTATGGTAAAAATAATGTAAAACGTATTTCGTTCCTTTTAGTTAACCTATATACGTGGTGGCCGAGTTGGTTAGACCTTGGACTTAAAAACACTTAGGTCCCTGGTTCGAATCCCGGTGTGTATCAATGAGTTTTTTATTTAAAAAAATATGTACATTTGTTTGACAACACCACTATAGTGCCTCGGAGAGCACGTTAAGCTGTCGGTCCCGGTTTCACTATACCAACTTGTGAAACTGTTTATAGATGGGATATTGAGTCTATTCAAAACATCGCGACGAGCTAGCCACTTGTTCGGTGTAGACTCATACCATCGGCTACGACGAGGTGGGATTAAAAATCCCTCCGCTGGGTACCCTGGGGCCGTCTAGGCGGTCTCTCGTAAGGCACCCGTGATGATATGTATGTATATGTATGTAGTTAACCTATATGAAAAAAAAAAATGACTTCAATTCACTTCTTTTAAACTAAACTCACGATTGAGACACCGCAACTTGGCCTTTTGTCTAAAGGTATTTTATTTTCTTGTTATGATAACAATATTCATTTATTGGAGTTATTTTAACCATTTTGGCGTTTATTTAATAATTTATTTTTCGACTATTTTATTAAAGAAAACACGGCTTCAATACCTATACCGTTTTCAACTGTAAATAATACTGAAAGCTTAAAAAAAAAGCCAGGTAGTAAAAAACAGGGTAGGTATTCTAAAAGTAGGTATTTAAAAAGAAAATTTCCCGAAAAATTAATCATCATTTATTATGAACGTCTATATTTTTAAAATTACTCAAATAAAATCTTCTTATTATGCAAGTAAAACACCTTCAGCTGATTGGCAGGGTTAATCGTAAAAAGGTTAAAAGTTAAAGTGATATGTAGACCTTTTTTTGTAATTTAATGGGCGAAACTAAAAGGTTTTTTTTTTTTTTTTTTTAAATAAGAACACAATATAAAAAAATACCACTGTAACAAAAAACATATAGTATACATGGTGACTTTGAAAGGATGTATGAGGTTCTACTGATCAATACGAACAACTTTTCCCATGGAACCATGTGCCGCACATCAAGTACATCCTTTCAAATTCACGCCTGTATTTTATGTAGAGTTCTGGGTATGAAATGTATATTTAGACGTTAAGCTAAGCATCGGCGCAAAATTGAACTGTACACACGAAACACGAAGTCTATATAAACACCGCTGAGCTTGCCACTTGTTCATTGTAGACTCAGGACACTATCGGCTACGACGAGGTGGCAATAAATCTAATCCTCTGGGTATCTTGAAGCCGTCGGACGCGTAAGAGTAACTTAACGTGATCCTTTTTATTTTTACTTTGGGACATTGTGGAAATTATGAAGACAATAATAATATTTTTTTAGGAAAAAAAAATTGATTAAAGATAAATATTCAAAAACTAGAAAAAGTCATTTTTTATTATAATTGCTTATCACAAAATTAATTATTATATTTGTTCTAATATATAATTATGAGAAAGGCCTCTATAGACTCGCTAGGCCGTCCGACCAGCCTTGTTACTAGTCATGTTTCGGTTTTAGTCTGTGGGTTCACCGGTTTTCAGGAGACTACAGCATCGATTTCTTGTCAAGTTGATAGTCTCCTTTCAGGGTGACGAAACGGACGGTTAATTTGACGATAAAGCAGCGAGGATATTAAAATAGACTCGTAATTCAAATTCATGTTTGTCCCCATCTATTTTGTAACCGCATCATTCAACCGGCATAGTGGTAGCGATCAATATTGTTAAACAACAATGTATTAATTGGTCGATACTATTCATGGACTTTGTAGGCCTGCTTATTATCATGTAGTGCTCCAATAAATATAAATATAAAAGTAACCTTTTAATAATAATGGCTATGTAAATATACAGTCAAAAAGAAAAGTTGACTAAGTCATCCTAATTGGTATACATTTCAAATTCTAAACTCTCATGTCGATTCGGATCCCGTAGCCGCATAAATTGAGGGAAATGTCCACAAATCGTTATGTCGTTCTATTGGCTACTCGGGGCCTAAATACACACTCATTATTTGTGGACCCTCCCGAACGTGTGGCGACACACCTAAATTCAACCACCTATGTTTTCCAATGACCGATCATTGATTATGCGATTTTATATCTATTCCATAGAGGTTGGTATTTGTATTTTTTTACAGGTTTTTACGTACATTAATAAAAACCTGTAAATAAAGATTTAGTTCACAGGAAATGGATTCGCGACCTCGTACGTCAAATAACATTAAATGTTGTTTTACTTACTCGGTCCTAATTATATAATTTATTTATAAGACATCTGTTAAGTTTTAAAATGACAACTAAAGTAATATTTTTAGAATCAAAAATCAAACTTTGGTTGTCTTTTTAAAAGTTATAGATTTTTTATAAGAAGACTTATCTACGGGTATATCTAATTAGAATCAAGTAATATTTACACCTACATGTTCTTTTTTTTTAAACTTTAATATCACTGAAAACAATATTTAGACGTTGAGTTCCGAATCTATTTCCAGGCTTTTTAAGCTTCCGAAAAATAACTATATTGAGGAAGTTAGTATATTCCTCAATATAGTTATTTTTCGGAAAATTATTTGTTAAATCGAACAATTTCACAAGCTCGTCACGGTGCCGCGGTCATAACTCCTATATGTTCATTTGGGTATAACAAATATTGCATAAACACAAATTATTTTATAGAAAACCTCAGGTCTTTTTTCTAAGACAATCTTTGCATCGTCAGTTAAAATTGCATTACTGAATAAATTACTCATTAATGTAGTAGCACAGAAGAAATAATAGAATACTTTGATATATTTATTTAAACAGTTTTGAAGTAAAAGGTGAAGGCAGCATTATTTACCAGCTGATCTTCAGGATTACATAAAAAATAAATGTATATTTACAATAAAATTTAAATGGATAGAGCACCTGGCAAAGTTGAGCGAGGTCTCTATACATCTATGTTAAGATTTGTAAATTAATCAAATAAATCTGCAACTCACAGACGAAATTCATAAAGCTAATTGTACAAAGTAACACGTGATAGATGTTACGATCCGGCATAGGATCAGAGCTATCCAATTCGCAATAATTCTACCCAAAATCTGACGTAAACATGACCAATATTCTCTAAGCAATTTGCATGTCCGTTACGTCGGAATAAATTAGGTACCTGGCGAGGGTTGCTATGAATATTAATACGTTAGTAAGACGATTGCATTGAAATCTTAGTCGGCAATTAAAGGGGTCACATAAAGCACTGGTTCATTACAGACCCTTACAGATTGGGCACGAGAGGAATGATAACTTATTATCTGAAGGTATCCAAAATGTCACTTAGATAGAATGTAATCCTGAGAAGGTATTTCGGTACCTAAAACCTATAACCCGTTTATTCAAATTATTAATTCCGTTCATTCCGAAGCATGTATATCGAGATTCACTAATTAAGATACTATTCTATTTCTTTTTCAGCTTTTTCTTTTGACAGCCTCCATAGACTAGTGGTTGCGCCTTTGGCGTTGTATCAGGAGGTCGTGGGTTCGATTCCCACCCATGGCAAAAAAAAATTAGTACGTTTTTTTTTGTACAGTTTGTCATGGTCTGGGTGTTTATAAAATATAATATGTATTATATTGTTGTTTCTGGTACACATAGTACAAGCCTAGACCTTAGTTTGTGACCAGGGGCTCAATTCCGCTAAATCAACGTTGTATGGATTGGATATCAACGGCTAAGCTTATACGTCATTTCACACTTTTGGTAGTCTACTAACAAAATTAGCTGTCAATTGTACATCGATTGGATATCAACTGAACGTTGTATCGACTTTTGACAAATTAGGTATTCTACTATTCCAATCGTGTATGGAAGGTTTTTTTAATGGTATTCTATATTTATTCTATTATTATTTGACGTTTAGTTTAACTTGATATCAACGTTCTCTCAAAAGTTTTACTTCAGTTATAATGTCATTTTACTAAAGTTGCTTATTTGTGAATTATGTAAAAACATATTATAAAAATGGTTGGATTTCCGTTAATTTCGCAGTGGCTCCAAAGTTTGGAGACATTGGAAATGGCCCAGAGATAGAACATCCGCGTTTCTGATGCTGGCCGGGTTTAGAAACGTGGAAAATATATTTAAAGTACTACGGTTTTAGTACCACGGTTCAAACTACCACCGGTGTCTACTAAATGAGTTTTTAATTAAAAAATAGCTGCATGCGTTTGACAACACCACTATAATAGTGGTCCGGTGAGCACGTTAAGCTGTTCTGAGTTCATAATACAACTTGAGTAACTGTTTATAGATGGGTTAATGAGTATGGTTCACCGGTTTTCAGGAGACTACTGCATCGATTTCTTGTGGAGGTGGTAGTCTCCAATGCAATTCGTCATTGTCGCCCCCCATTTCGTAATCGCATCATTTAGCCGGCGTAGTAGGAGCGTTAAATATTGTTTAAGAACAATATTGGTTGACCCATTCATAGACTTAGTAGGTCTGCTCACAACCAGTTAGATACAAAGTCACATGTCGTGCTCCTAAAAAATATCCAAATACCGCGACGAGCTGCCCACTTTTTCGGTATAGACTCAATACCCTAGACGGTCTTGGGCGCTGTAATTTTTATAGATGTTATTTAAAAAGCTATGTCTGATTATAATTTGTAATTTATTTTCGAATAAATTATTTTAATTTTGTTGCATTTATGAAATTTTGATTTTAAAAGACCATTTTCCAATTATTAATGCAATAGGTAATCGTTGAACTTGTCAATATTTCAGTCTTAAATTATACTAAAAAATCCGACTTAAAATAAATTATTATGGAGAAAAGTAGGAAAACTAGTATTTTTTTCGGGCCATAAGACGTATTTGGGGCAAACGTCGGATTTAACTACAATAATTTTGGAAAAATACCTAATCGGAACGAACAGACAAATCATATTTAGGTCTAACATTTTCAGGCAAAGTAACCTAAAGCGATTAGTAGTTTTATTTAGAGTGAGCAAGGTTTTTATGTCTTACCACAGGTCTTACACTATTACGTTAGAATTGAGTTTTTAATTTTCGATTGGTATTAATTTAAAGCATTATAAAATATTGTATTGTCCTTTCTAAATATGATTACTACTTTATGATATATTTTGTCATATCTAATAATTGTATACTCTATGGTATGCGCAGGACAAAATGTAGTTGGTGAATTTTATAATAATAAAACAGTCTAGTATAATATAAAGTGTATAATAATAAGCATACACTTTTAAATGATATTTTATTTAATTATAACAGTTATGCCATGTAAAAAGAGCAAAACTTAAAATAAAAATACCAACTAATATGACAGGCACAGATAAAATAGAGTACTACGATGACAGGTTAGCTGAGCAAGCGACGTCCATGCGACGTGCAATCGACGTCCATACACAAAGCCGTTTTACATTTAGTAGAATACCAAATTTCAACTCAACGTCCTTTGCTTTGTAAATGGATCGTGTCGGAAAGTCAAAGTTTTAAAATTAGCGGAATCGGGGCCCAGGTCAATTAGTGTAATTTGTCGCTACATATTATTATAATTTTTTTTTTCGGTCTTTTAATTTATTTATTTTACATATTACCAATCTATCTCTATTTTAATATCTCCTTTATTATGCTAATTATGTCCGCTTACTTATTCTAAGCTTTTAATTCTATACAAGGTATTTAAATTACGCTTATGCCAGGATTAATAGTCGTTACTTAGCAAGAGTTAAGACTTAGGCATTGCTTAGACAGTTCTAAGTATTGCAGTTTGACAGTCAAACTTCATATTAACATATTAACACTAAGTTTTGATTGAAGCAACACGACTGCTGTTTAGTAATGGCGCAGAATATAGTAAAGTTTATTGTACATATATTGTTTTTGCTTTTAATTATTAAAGTGGGATAGAATGGAAGATGTGTGTTAAGGAGAACCCTCTTTATCAAGTTTCTTGGAGATAATGTATACTTTGTTAGCGTCTACGTCAAGAATAATTTTCTTGATCATTTATTATTTATCAGTGGCTTTTACGATTCTACGTGTGTTGTTTGTATGAGACGAAATGGAAGAACAACAACAAGTTTAATAATTAAATTTTGGAATAATTTAGGAATAATTATAAATACTTATTCAGATTCCATAGTGAAGAAGCTGTTTTGGTAGTAGTAATCTTATTCATAAAAACTTATTGATTCCTTGAAGAATACTTTAGTTACAATAGGTTCTGTCCCTTTTGCAGATATTCATTTTTGTTGCAAAAGAAAAAATAGACAAAACCGACTATATCTAAAGTGATCTTCGAAGTCTCTAAAGTTTTTATATATACCGGTGTAGGTGTCGAAAATTACACCTAGTTATTAGTGTTGATGTCGTCCACCTCTTTTTCTTTTGGGACCTCTTGGTTACCAGCTCAGATCAGTAATGTTTCCAGCATGTAATCAGTTTACTCCGATTATCTTTTCCTCTCATTGTACCAACGTACAGTCCATTGGCATTTTCTTTTTATTTGTGTGGTTACACCTTTAACTTATGTATTTTTTCTCATTGTCCTTCACAACTTTATGAGACTAACACTTTCAAAGCAAAAATAATAATAATGGTACACTACTGTATTACGCCGCACAACCTTAAGCTAAGCTTTAACCTAAATGATGTAATTGTCTGACAATTTTTAATGTCACCAGGTTCGCATTAAGTCAGATTTACATCATATCGATTAAAGTAAAATTTAGCAGAGTGGAAATCAAACTCACGACCTCCGGATAAAACACATATAACGGTCTACATAACCATTATCAACTTTAAAAGGTTTTGTTCTGTATTTAAAGCCATATGATAATATTTTGTTCTACTAGTATCCTTGAGTAAAAAATATTTTGATTTATCTTACATTAACAAAAATAAAAAAGAAACTAAATTTAAATTACAAATAAAATAATAAAAAATAAAACTATATCAAACCTACTTACAAAATAAAATAAAAAATCAAGGCTATTGTCCAGTGGCATGCATGGTGCCCAAAACACTGGCAGCATTTAACCTAACGTTCTAAATTGACGACCCCTTTTTCTTGTGCCATCTCTAGAATACTATTCTCAAATTTTTTTCGTCCATTTCAATCTTTTTTCCCTAATCATATTATGTCCTGCTCATCTCCACTTAAGTAACCCTACTTGACTGCCTCCGTAGACTAGTGGTTGCGCCTTTGGCGTTGTATCCGGAGGTCGTGGGTTCGATTCACACCCATGACAAAAAAAAATATTAGTACGTTTTTTCTGTACTATTATTATTTTTCATGGTCTGGGTGTTTTTAAAATATAATATGTATTATATCGTTGCTTCTGGTACACATAATACAAGCCTAACGCTTAGTTTGTGCCTAAAGCAGAGCAATATGTGTAATTTGTCGTACATATTATTATTATTACTTTCCTTTTTACATCTTCCACTCCAGTTATGTCTCTTTTATGTCTGCATTTCTAATCCTAATAATACCTTGTTTAATCTGTTACCAATGTTTTTATTTTTCTACTTATCAATATTTGTATATTTATTTTTTGTTAAACTTACTTGTACACATACATATCATCACGGGTGCCTTACGGCGCCCGAGACCGCCTAAGCAGCCCCAGGGTACCCAGCGGAGGGGTTTTTAATCCCACCTCGTCGTAGCCGATGGTATGAATCTACACCGAACAAGTGGCTAGCTCGTCGCGATGTTTGAATAGACTCAATAACCCATCTATAAACAGTTTCACAAGTTGGTATAGTGAAACGGGAACGGACAGCTTAACGTGCTCTCCGAGGCACTATAGTGGTGTTGTCAAACAAATGTACATACAATTTTTAATTAAAAACTCATAGGTACACACCGGGATTCGAACCCGGGACCTAAGTGTTTTTAAGTCCAAGGTCTAACCAACTCGGCCACCACGTATATTATATAAACTTACTTGTATTTATCAGTAAATAAAGGGGAATAAATAAAATTAAACCTAACTTTTTTATCTCTACAAAATTATGAATTTGTTTGAAACTGTCTTCTACAATCTTGATGTCTTGAAGCGTTTTAGTACCAACATCAATAAATAACATGGGTAGCATAATCCTCACAAGGGCCGGCAAAATGCCTGCAGCTCTTCGCTAAGTGAGGAACTACTTAAGCAATTACTTAGGCAAACCTGCCGACCTTTTGGTGATGTATGTGCCAACCACATTGCAGTCACTTATTTATAATGTTTGTGGCATAAAGTATTGGAATTTTCAGTTTTAAATTATGTAATGATTTGGTAAAACTGTTTAAACCAATAATCTATACATATCATCGTAGAAAGACTCTGTACATTGAAGATTTTTGCAAAAAAAAGCACTGAAAGACTCTTGAAAAAAACAATTAAATAAACGCATCACGCAACAGCCAGTGATTGGATTCAAAATATTCAAATACTTCTATTACTGTCTTCTTGTATATTTATTACTGTCTTCTCTTGGATTCAAAAACGTCCATGTCGCCGCCTATTTCGTAACCGCATCATTTAGCTGGAAAAAAAAACTGCAATATAAAAAGCTTTATCGGGAGTAATATTTGGCTTTTATTTAATCAAAATCTAGCCTATAGTTTAAAATAAAAACGAATATGTGGAGATCTACAATACGTACCTAAAAATGTTTAAAATTTCAACTTTATAAGTAGCTCAACTGGTTGCTAAGATAAAATTAATATTTCCCCTCTATTCCCCTTGTAAGCATTTTATTTCATATGAACTGTTTTCAAAATTCCAAAAAAATACCTCAAGCAGTTTTCAAGATATCAATTTGAACAGAGTATACAGATGGACTGAGTGATTCCATAAGTATTTCTTTTCTCTTTTTAATTTTGTACGGAACCCTAAAATTAAAATTTAAGTCTAAACATGGTCTGGTCACAAGCCTAGAGCTTTTCATGGTCTGGTCACAAGCCTAGCTCAGTTTGTGACCAGAGCAATATGTGTAAAATTGTCGTACATACCTCTTCTCTTTAAGAGCTCGGCTCTTGTCGGTGGAGCAATCGCCACTCCTGCCTATTCTTGGCCAAAGTCTTGACCTCCCTGTACATTGTGACACACAAATGACAGTTATTTTCTTTTTTACTTCTGATCTATGTATCTTCTTTTCAACCTTCCTCTTCCCCTTTTTCTTCCCCTTTTTCCTTCAATATTTCCTTCTATTATTGTTTTTATATACGCGTTATTCCGTATCAAATGCCCAAACATCTTCTCCTGTGTTTTCTATTACTTGCAATAAAGTCCTATATACATGTACAAAAAATCACTTAGATTTTTAAAGATTTTTTTATTTCATACATTTACTGGCACCTAATAGAATAAATTCAGATAATATTTATGTAGATACACTTATAGCTGGCAAACTCATATATAACCAAGATAGAGTTGAGACGTCGCAAGGCATGCCTTTGTGCCGGCTGTTCTACAACAAGTTAAACTCGGTTTAGTCAGAGTTTAGCCAAGAGCCACTAAGTTACGGAATGTCAGTTACTTTGGCTACAGATACTCAGGTGGAAAACTATGCTTCATTCAATTTGTTTGTCTACGTTCCCCGAGACTAGATACAACTATAGAACTGTTTGAAACTGCTGGCTTTGTTTCGTTAATATTGTATTGATTTGCAGGTACTCTGTTCGTGTTTATTCCTAAGAGAGAGTTTTAATAGGTGTCTGCTATTTTAGAATGGGTGGAATTATTTATTTATTTGGCAGTTAGTTTCGAACTCTATTTTATGCATAAATTCCTTTTTAGAGGTTTGGGACGCTGGGGAGCCATGGATGCCAGTAGCGTGAACAGGGTAGGTGCAATGGGTAAAAATAATTTAGATACAGTAAGATATGCTTTTTTTTTTAATATCTACTGTCAAAAATATTTAATTTTACGTAAAAATATGTTCACATTTCATTATAAAAAAAATAACTTTACATGAATTTATTACATAATAAAAAATCTAAAATAAATATATAATGCGTAAAAAGGGAATTATTAGTCAAAATGAAAAATCATAACTATTACATAATATCTACCTAGTTTATTAGGAAAATATCACGACTAAAATACTTGCACTCGCTCGCATTTAAGGGGCTCGGGAGCTTTTTTTAAAGTTGCGACAAAGGTTTGGTCTAGTTTAAATGAATAAAGCTCTCTATGCTATAATAGGTTTATTCATTTAAACTATTTTTTTTTTTCATTTAATTAGTTTTTTAGTCATAATATATAATGACGGAAAAAAATGCATCTTCGCCGATCAATTAACAAAAAAAAAAGAAGGAAATGTATGTAATAATTTAACAAATAACCCAAGTATGGACGAAAAATAATATGTATACCGAAAGATGAAAATTCTTTGAAGAAAAAAAGCAATCTAATATTGTATGCTAATTTAATATCACGACATCGTTTTAATTATTTTTATTTCAATTTAAAATTCTTAATAAAACCGTGTAGTATAATTAGTACAGTATATTATTTTTAATACTCCAATAATATACTGGATGAAATACAAACGTTACAGTACCTAAACATTTTAATTTACAAACTAATAAAATAATAACGACAGAAACCACACGAATGCGTGAAACTTTTACTGTGAGGGTAGTTTCATATCAAACGCTCGGCGTTTAGAGGGAAAACAATCGACGATAAAGTTACCGTTTTACTGCGGTGAGTTCTACTGGCCAAGTTCTCTATGCATTTGGATTCATTTTACTGGAGTTTAAAAAATGTTTCCTTGCTATTTAATTTCTACCTTTCAGGGTTTCGTAATATAATTTAAAGAGAACCTTATGGTGATACTTAGGGGCCCGCGTCGAATAAAACTTCTGAATAGGGATTGCATTCCCGTAGTTTAATCAAACCCGCGGGATTGATAAGCGGGATTGATCAATCCCGCTCCCTTAAAATAATGTTATAAAATTGAATTGAAACTACAATTTTAAAATGTTTCCTTTGGCACATAATGTATAATTTGCTTACTTCTAATAGTTTTATGAAAACTTACTATGACCACAGAAGAAATAATAGTACAAGCTTTTGAACATACGCTCTTAAGAAGCAAATAGCGTTTATAGTATCATCTCCCAGCCTGCTTCTCAGTGAACTGCAAATATACCCTGAGACCGAAAAAGCTCTCTCGACTTCCACTCTAGTAGGTTGGACACTGGGGATTCAATCTTAGGCGAGATTCCGACACAGACAAAACACGTCATTTTTAGCGCCAATTTTAAATTTGCGGGATCCTGCAGGCCAATAAGTGGAACGGGATCCCTTTAAAAAAACTCTCACTAAACGGGCCACTGATCCGTTTGCATGTTTTTTTTAAATGTTATAAAGATTGTTGACCCTCATATATTCAAAAGGATTTATTCAAAAAATATTTATAGGCCCAGCTTTTGTTTAAAAGGATATTGTTTATAATATCTAAGTAAAATACAACAAAGCTATATTATTATTTTTTTAATAGTGGTGCTTTTAATACAATTTTTTTGTTATTACAGTTTGGAAGGGTTGATTTCATTTTTATTATTTATTTTTACGTTTTATATAATATAACATTAATGATAAAACTTATTACTATTTTAGAAACCGACTGTCAAGTATTAACAAATATGTCCGAATAAACCTATTGAAACAAAACACACATGCTAAAATAATCAAATACCATACAGACTACAAAATAAAAAATACGAACCCTACCTACACGACAATCACCAGCGATATCAAATAAAATGAAACAGCGAACGGATATTGTTCCTGCATACTCCACTCAGAGTATTCGACTCCACTTGAGTCTGAAGGGCTCACAATTAATTCCTGATTGATTCACAAAGCTATAGTTGGAATTCCAACCCCCTCCTACTCCCTACCCCCTCCACCTGTCTGCCTCACGTGAGCATCAGACAAAGATTCCAAGTTAACGTCAGGTAAGGTCTGTTGTGCAAAATTTATATCAAACTTTGCTTTAGACCTCTTTGCGGGTTAGTCTTGTTATGGTGGATTTTTTTTTTGCATTGGTAAAGATACTGCAAAATATATATGTAATCATATATATGTAATTATATATGTAGACATAAAAACACTGGTTCGAATCCCGGTGTGTACCAATGAGTTTTTAATTAAAAAAATTATGTACATTTGTTTGACAACACCACTATAGTGCCTCGGAGAGCACGTTAAGCTGTCGGTCCCGGTTTCACTATACCAACTTGTGAAACTGTTTATAGATGGGTTATTGAGTCTATCCAAAACATCGCGACGAGCTAGCCGCTTGTTCGGTGTAGACTCATACCATCGGCTACGACGAGGTGGGATTAAAACCCCTCCGCTGGGTACCCTGGGGCCGTCTAGGCGGTCTCGGGCGCCGTAAGGCACCCGTGAAGATATATATATATATATATATATATATATGTAATAATGATATGTAGGGCAATTTACACATATTGCCACACATAATGGTACACATTCATAGTACAAGCCTAAAACTTAGTTTGTGATCAGAGCAATATGTGCAAATTGTCCTACATGTTATTATTATATATTCATGTAAGTATAAATTTTAAAGGTAATCTTTACTTCATATAGGTATCTTCTTTACTTTATATATGACCCAATATATTATAAGTTATGTTACCATCGTCCTTTTCAATCCATTGGTTTTTATTTTTATAAATAAAGTAGTGAAAACAAATCTTTAGCATGCTTTGAAGAATATTTTATCACATTCCTCTTTCCCTTTTTCGATACAGAGTTTCACGATCAGGTAATATTAATACACCGTGACATATATACTTACCAACCCGCACAAGATTGTAATTCGTAGGTACGATTATTATTTGCGCTATTAAAATGTGGAATGCTCTAAGTTGCGGTACGTTACATGGTTTTCTTGATCTTATAGCGTTTAAAGAAAGATGTATAATTTTATTGGTGCAAATATAGTCCTTAATTGTTGGTTGCATTTGTTTTTC
Organism: Monopis laevigella; assembly: GCA_947458855.1. Lineage (NCBI taxonomy): Eukaryota > Metazoa > Arthropoda > Insecta > Lepidoptera > Tineidae > Monopis > Monopis laevigella. The sequence goes on from OX381578.1 coordinate 26,676,151, forward strand.
GATTTTCGATTTCTTACTACTTTCCAATGGGTAGACGTGACAAACCTTTCCCCCCTAAAAACGATATGTAAATTGCATGATTTTTCATAAAACTTCTTTAACATATTTTTTTTAATATGAAGAAAAGCATGTTGTAAAAAAAATACACAGTGCATTAAAAATTGGTCCAAATAGAAATTGGTGTTATCGGGAGCTGACCTAATCCAAGTGACGGCTGGATGTGTAAACTGCTAAGATATTCTCGACGTCTTCGTAGCCGCTGCTCCATTATGTAACAGATTACCGTTTAGCGATTTTGTTGCCAAATCCTTGTTAATTTATAAAGGACTTTAGGGATTTTTATTTAGATTTAGATTTACGAGTGAGAATTTTGGGTGTATTGGTTTGATGATGTTATTTTGAAGCTTTTTATTTCGGTCCTTAGAGATATTGTCTATAAGACTCCAACCATGCATCGGTGTATTTAAACGTCTACTCACCACTCATTACCGGAATAATTAAGTACCTATTTTTCTAATATACGTGGTGGCCGAGTTGGTTAGACCTTGGACTTAAAAACACTTAGGTCCCTGGTTCTAATCCCGGTGTGTACCAATGAGTTTTTAATTTAAAAAATTATGTAAATTTGTTTAACAACACTACTATAGTGCCTCGGAGAGCACGTTAAGCTGTCGGTCCCGGTTTCACTACACCAACTTGTGAAACTGTTTATAGATGGGTTATTGAGTCTATTCAAAACATCGCGACGAGCTAGCCACTTGTTTGGTGTAGACTCATACCATCGGCTACGACGAGGTGGGATTAAAACCCCTCCACTGGGTACCCTGGGGCCGTCTAGGCGGTCTCGGGCGCCGTAAGGCACCCGTGATGATACACTATTTTTCCCTTAGCATTTTCTGTTTCGGAATGGTAATATTTATAACTCACATAGAGTTATAAATATTATCTACCATTCCGAAACAGAAAATGCTAAGGGAAAAATATTTTTTAATAATTTTATTGTATGATTCATATAAATAGTAAGTATTGTGTGTATATTTAAGTACTTACATGTAAAATTTAAGTATATACTATTCGCTATATGACTACTTTAAATTATTATTTTATTTGCACTCTCTCAAAGATTAGCTGGTAGAAAATGCCTAGGAAGTAAGTTCGTCTATGTTTATTTGGTAATTTTGTGTAATAAAGTATTTTAAATAAAATAAACAAATAAATTGGATATTAATTATTATATAACAGTATTGTATCTTTAATAGATTTTAATTAAATTTTTTATTGGGTCACCAACACCAGATACATTAATACAAATGAACAGGTACATGCTAGTATTAAATGTTCTTGTAGTTGTAAGCGACAAAAGCATGCGTAAATCTTATAACCAACCTCCTGACACATTCCAAAGGATTGACTAGTAAATAATGCATAGCGGTATTAATTTCGCCGTCATACTTTGTGTAATAAAGTATAAAAAAACAATTAATACTATGTGAAAGGTAAAGAATTTTATAAATTATATGGTATATATTAGTATATACTATATTTCTTATAAATATCAGTATTGTTGCTTATTAGTATAAGCCTAGAGCTTAATATGTGACCATAGCAATATGTGTGAATATGTCCTAGACTTTTATTTTTATTATTATTACACATGTCTTAGTAATACGAATCAATATACCCTGACAATAGGTATAAACCTCGCTATTGATTTTGTGTAATAAAGTTGAAAAAAAAACAATTAATACTAGGAAACAATAATTAGGTAAATAAAATGTGTGAATATGTCCTAGACTTTTATTTTTATTATTATTACACATGTCTTTGTAATACGATTCAATATACCCTGACAATAAGTATATAAGAATAATCATTAATAAAGATTGCACCTATTTATTTAAATTTAGAAACTTTAAGTTCCGGTTAGATATAACATAACCGTTTCGCTTATCAAAAGTGGCGAGGCTCTATATCCTTGCGACCATTCGGAAGAAACGCCGGTGGGGTACAGGAGCGGACGCTGTCGGCGGGGTACAGGAACGGATATAGCGGGTGGGGTACAGGGTCGGATTAGCAAACGGGGTAACTTTATCGGAGTTTTCACCCGGATCTGGCATATTTTATTAACTTAAACCCGTTAGCTTAACGTCGTTTAGTCGCCCCGGAGGCGCCGATCAAAGTTATAATGCTATATTACTGTTTTACTTAAAAAGTGGGTTAATATTAATTACTTAATCAGTTTAATCATGTTAGGAAAGATTATTTTCAGTACCTAAAATACTTTAACAGATTTAATCCTATTAAATTCTGTTATTTTGCATTTATATAGTAATTTATATCTGATTAATTTCTACGTCAATACCTTTTTAGGTGGATCTCTATAACTTCGCTAGGTCGACTGACCGGTTCCGTTACGATTGCCAATATAAATACAAAAACCGTCAAGTGAACTAGTCATGTTTCGGTTTTAGTGTGGTTCGGTGGTTTTTAGGAAACTACTACAACGATTTCTTGTCAAGGTGGTAATTTCCTTTTAGGGTGCGGGTACGAAATTGAATTGTATGAGTTGATGCGGGTATGAGTTGAATTGACGACGTCGTAGTGAGGATTTTTTAAAATTGTCATTGCCGCCTCTCACATCGTGACCATTTATTCCATAGTGGAAGCAACCAATCCTGTTTAGCACTTTAGCAACATGTTTTTGATGATTTTGTAGGCCTGCTTACCATCACGTAGATACAAAGACACAGGCTGTATTCAAATACAATTCAGCCAAACTTCGAAGAATAAGCATCGTCAGCGAGGGTCTCATTAAGAGAAGGATTATTTTTATATTAAGCACCAATTTAAATGCTTTAATTTATTAAAATCTGCAACACCAAATTGAGTCTATTTCAATAGAATCTGTATTGCATCATAATCCGTTTCGTAATCTGCCAACTATCTATTGTTAAAATAAACTTAAAATAAGCGATTACAATTTCAGGATAATTAAATTAGCAGAATTGGTGCCATGATAACCAAAACGCCAAGAGGAGCACGATTCAAACTAACACTCAAACAAAAATCACAAACCACAAAACTACCTTCCTACCACACTCATGTATAAAACAGGTGCTTGAAAAACTCGACATTTGTGCAAATGAGTATTGTAACATTGGAGGGTAGACGTGGAAGCGACACGCATATGCCTACGTCTAGTGAGATATCAAGATACTAGAGACCGCATATCGTGTTGCAAGAGTGAAATTTGTAAAGTCGGTAGTGTTGCCCGTTAAAAATCAGAAGATCAAGACAAGATAAAACAAGTGTATGCGATTATTTTTTTGTATTTACCCTAAAAATTATGTTAGGGTAATTATTTCAGGAGACTATTACGGCAATTTCTTATTACTTCATATATAGAAGGCACTGATATCCCCACTATTCCTTTGGTTTCATCAGCAGCCATCGTAACGGTTGGGGCAAGATTTGAGCAGCCAAATTTTTAACTGTAGCAATCTGTAATATAAAATTTCAGGCTATTTATGTGTGTATTTATTTATGTTAGTTAAAATGTACAATGTAGCAAGTTACTCGTAAAACTTTTCCAATCGCAATTTGGGAACCTACACAGGATCTACTAGTTTGTAGTTCATTTAATGAACAACTGTTAGGATATCATGAAATAAATATATTGGTATTGTATTTGTAGGTTCAGAAAACAACAAATACCTAGCCGATGTGGAATTAAAGTTAAATAAGGTGATGGCAAGTTGTGGGATTGTATATATAAGTGATAAATTTAATTTAAAAAATTCAACGTGATTAATTCGCAAAGAGGGTCATTCTTGAAAACAAGTAACGGATTTTAATACACCCTAGACAAGCGAACAAGTTTTTCAACCGTGACATCACGAGGTCAGGTAGCCTAGTGGTGTTGATTGCATAGTTTACGCGGCTCAACCCGAGTTCAAATCCGACCTGCTACGACCAAAAAGTATTTTTATTTTCAATAAATAAAAAATGTGAAAGCATTTATTTAGAGAAGACGAAATTTAATGCGAACAAAGGAATTGCATACCCATATTGGAAACGCCTAAATAATTTATAATTTCAAGTAAAATAAAAATTGCTATTAAAATAAATTAAGAACATGGATTCAAATGTAACACTACGAAATAAGCCTAGATTGACAAAAGCAAGATCATACACCTCTCTGAATAGCTCAAACTCGTCTTATGATGATGTAGTTAGTATGATAGATTTATCAACAAATTACAACAAGCAAGAGATTGAAGAAATGCAAGAAGAAATTGAAAACTTACGTATACAGTTAGAAAGTGCTCATAATGAAATTGAAAAATTAAATACAGATAATAAGATACTGGAAGGAAAGAACATAGAGTATAAGAAACAAATTACCCAGCTTAAAATTATAATGACTTCATCACCGCTAAAGAATAAAACACCACAAAAAGTATTAAAAGAAAAAAGAGAAAAAAAAACTAAAGACACTATACTCGAGATATCAACAAGAAGACATAAGGAAGAGACGTTAACAAGTATTAATAATACCATAAAAAATACTTCTACAATTAAAGAGTTTAAAAACATCATAAATTACAAACAACCCTGTGCAAAAATTCAAATATTCGGAAGTCAACAGTGCAGAAACCTCGCTTCCAAGATGATTAAGTTAAGACAGGAAAAAAATGAACAAATAAAAAATTATAACATAGAAGCGACCATAAAACCATATGCTTGTACCGAAGAAATCTTAAAATCAGTGAAAAAGCACGAATTCACAAAAGACGACCACATTATTTTGGCGGTTGGAGAAAATGATAAAAACCCCACTAAAACTATTATTCAACTGTCAGAAATTCTTAACTATTTACATGAATATAGTGTTATTATACTAAGTGTAGGTCACAATAGGTTTTTGAATGAGATAAAATTAAATTCAACAATTAAACATTTATGCACCCAATTCACGAAGTGCACCTTTATAAATATTGATAGTGAAGAAAATATATACTACAACCTGCAAGAAATTATTTATCATACTATTGACACCATAGATTATAATAAAAAGTTTTTAAGCTACAATAATAATTTAAAAAATACAAAAAATAATGCTCCAAAAACATCTGCCAAAACCGCAATAAATACTGTAGATTGCAAATTAGTAAATTCAAAAAATAAAATTACCTGTTATTTTAAAAAGATAGAAAAATCCGTGTCAAACGGAACCAACAATACAAACAAGTCCTTTCGTAAACAATAAATCTCAACAAATACTTAGATTAATGCATCAGAACATACAAGGATTCTGTAGTAAAAAAGACAATCTAGAAATCTGTCTATATGACCTCTATGTTAAAGAAAAAGACGTTGATGTATTGTGTTTGTGTGAAACTTTTATAAAATCAGGTCTAGAAAACTATTTACAATTACACGACTTTGTATTAACTTCTTTTTATTCTAGAGAAAATAAGAAACGAGGAGGATCCTGTATATTTATTAAAGAAAATTTAGAATATAAACAACTAACATTATTGAAAGAATACACAAAAATAGAAGCGTTTGAGTGTTGCGGAATAGAATTGGTTAATCCTAAAATAATTATCATTTGTGTATATCGGTCACCAAACTCAAATATAGAAATATTCTTTAAGCAATTAGAATGTGTCCTGTATAAAATTACTAAATATAAAAATAAAAAAATAATTATAACAGGAGACTTAAATATAAATACATTAAAACAGAGTAGTTCAAGTAAAAGACTGATTGAATTAGCCGAAAATTACAACCTAACAATACATATTGATGAACCAACCAGACTTAATAATTGTATCGACCATATAATTAGTAACATACCTAATGCAAAAAGTGAGTTAGCACATTTGGGCCTATCTGACCATAATACAGCCCAATTACTGAATATTCCCATTAAAGGTGAGCAAAAAAGTAAAATAACAAACTGGACAATATATAAAAGAGATCTTTCAAAAGAAAATATTAGTAAATTTGTGAACTATTTGTCAAAACTATCTTATAGCGAGGTATACAACGAAACTGACCTAAATAATGCATTTTATAATTTTCATGAATTAATTATTTTATTTTATAAACTATGTTTCCCAAAAATTAAAATCAAGGTTTCAAATAAAAATAAAGGCCGAAAGTGGATAACACCAAGTATTAGGAAATCTTGTGCAAAGGGAAGACAGTACAGAATAGCCTACTATAAAAATAGAGACAACGAAAGTAAAAATAAATATAAAGCTTATAATAGAATATTAAGGAGATGTATATATACATCGCAAAAAGCGCAAAATAATATTTACCTCAAAAATAACAAAAACAAGTGCAAAGCCAGCTGGAATATAATTCAAAATAAAAAATGTTTAAAACGAAATGAAGACATTAAAGAATTAAGGCATAACAATAAAAGTATAAAAGATCCATCAGATATTGCTAATGAATTTAATAATTATTATATAAATATCGCACATAATTCAAATAGTAATAATAATTCAAATAGTAAAAATAATTCAAATAATAATAATTTAAACAATAATAATAATATTATTTCAAACAACAAGCCAGTTATTAAATTAAATAATCAAAGTCATATTAATACAAGTTTATATCTGAAGCCATGTGATAACGTAGAAATTTTAAACATAATTAGATCGCTGAAAAATACCAACGCTGTGGGATACGATGAGATTCCAACAAATATTTTAAAAATGATAGCGCCGATAATTACACCACTATTGACATTTTTAATAAATCTATCATTCGAGCAAGGCGTTTTTCCGGCCGCATTGAAGAAGTCGATAGTAATACCACTATTCAAAAAGGGTGATAGAAAAGACATTAACAACTACCGACCAATAACCCTTATTCCAATAATATCAAAAATATTTGAAAGAGCCATGCATACTAGAATAACAGAATTTATTGATAAACATAGTATAATAAAAATGGAACAAAACGGTTTTCAAAAAAATAAATCTACTGCATTGGCAGCATTTAACCTAATTAAAAATGTAACAGAATTTATGAACCTTAAAATCCCTGTCACTGTGCTACTGTTTGATATGACAAAAGCCTCTGACTGCGTAAATCATGATATTCTAACCGATAAACTTTATACTTACGGGATAAGAGGTATTGTACTAAGTTGGATCAAATGTTATTTACATAATAGGACTCAGTGCGTCGAAATAACTCGCATCAATAAAAATGCAGAATGTACATGTACAAAGTCAGAATACAAACAAATTAAATCAAGGAAGTATTTTAGGGCCACTGTTTTTCATATTGTATATAAACGATCTACCAAACATAACATCATATTCGTCAGTGTTATTTGCAGATGATTTTTCGATTATAATACCCGATGATAAGAATAATAAGTGTATTAAAATAAAGTGCAATAGTAATAATATGAATTGGAATAATAGACGTGATAGTATTCATTATAATTGTAATAATAATAATTCAAATAGTAATAATAATAATAATTCAAATAATAATAATAATATTTCAAATGATAATAATAATTCAAATGATAATAATAATTCAAATGATAATAATAATTTTAATAATAATAATAATTCAAATAATAATAATAATAATTCAATTAATAATAATACAAATGATAATTCAAATAATAACAACAATAATTCTAATAATAATGATAATTATTTAAATAATAACAACTATGAAAATCACATAAATGATACAATTACAAAAGTAGTCGAATGGTTAAACTTACATAATTTGAAAATTAATATTGGAAAAACTAAATATATGCAGTTCCGCAATAAAGGTGCTCATAGCCGCCAACTCAACGTAGAACACAATAACGAAAAAATTCAAGTAACAAACACATGTACCTTTTTAGGGATAACTATTGATGAGCATTGCGACTGGTTTGGACACATAAAACAAGTATGTGCAAAAATTAATAAATTTGTATTCGCTCTATATAAATTAAGGCAAACAGTCTCGCAGGAAACGGCATTGTTGGCCTACCATGGATATATTTCCTCTACTCTTCGCTATGGCTTAATATTGTGGGGAAATTCTTCTGAGGTACATAAAGTGTTCCTCGCTCAAAAAAAATGTTTGCGTGCAATATGTGGTATACCGCCTTTTGAATCCTGTCGGCCATTATTCAAGAATTTTAAGATTCTAACTTTAACAGGATTGTATATCTACGAAATGATCAAGTTGCAAAACAAAACATCCACCTATTCGTATTAAGAAAAGACGCATTGACACGTAATTCTAGATACCCAAATAAATTTATAATAGACCAACACATTAGTACTAGGGTTTTCGAAAAAAATTCATATATATTGGCAATAAAAATATATAACAAGCTTCCTAAAACTTTGCAGGATCATCCAAAAAATAAATTTAAAACATGCCTCCTAAACTGGCTGCACGAGAAATGCTTTTACAATTTGGCAGAGTATTTTAATACCAAATGGACATGATCTTTTATACATCTAGTCAAATATTATTGTAGCATTCTCTTTTTGTTGTAATCTCGTGTGTTTGTGGTTTTGATAATGTTAACAAATTATTGTAATTTTTCTTTTATATAATGATAGTGTAAAATTTTATAACTAGATAAATAACAATGTACCTACCTACCTAAATATATTCACATACCACAAATGGTGGAGTAAGAGATCCTAAAAATCTGTAAAACAACTAATGTAAACCTTATTCCGTGAATAAAGAATCATTCATTCATTCATTCATTCATTCATTCATTCATATAGTCGATAATATCTGTGCCTAGATTACGCGCACCAAAGTTAGCTCGCTTGTCAATTGCGATGACATAATTTTCTAATATGATTTTGGAGTCATTGCTATGAAGACAAGCTTGAAGTACATCAGCATGACGTCATAACTAGGACGCGGAAATTCCTGTGCCTAGATTACGCGCACCAAAGTTAGCTCGCATAATCGCGATGACGTAATATTCTATGATTTTTGAAGCAATTGTTAAGAAGCTTGAACAAAGTCAGAATAACCTAATAGCCATTGGCGTGCGAGCAAACTTAGGACGAATGACCACAGGTTAGATAGGCCGAAAAAGTTTAAGGCATCGTTTTTCACAAATGAATAAACTAATGCGGTTTCTATCTAGTAAATTAAGTTCCGACGACCGTCGACGGGAGGAAGCAGCAGGCATAAATTTGTGCGACGGTGGCGCCGCGACCGGAACCGGATGAGACCGCGTCGTTTGCCGCATTGTACTATCGGCCACCGTGGCGTGAGGACATGTCTTTGTCTGCTCCGTTTTATGGAGGCAACGATTCAGATGATATGCTCGCCCTATCACCACTCAAACCTCTCTTTTGTTGAGGTTTTTGGCATTTTAGTCGAGGTCGGCTGTTTTTTTAAAGGATTTAGTTTTAGTATAAAAACTTATTCAGTAACTTAAAATACTACAGATACATTCTTCCTAGTCGCTACACTCTTGGCAGAGTGGTCGACGCTTAACAAGCCGTCGCCACTCATCTCGAACTGCAGCCTTCCTGGTGCACTCATGATGGACTGACCAGGTCAAGGCTGCTATGGAGACCACGCATTATTTTGCCATCGACTTTGTCCTAAACTACCAGGCGCTCGATGGATGCATCTCCACGCCGCGACACGTGTCGAAAGAAAGTAAGAACGCGTGATTACGTGATTTTAATACATTATCTTTTATCAAAAAATAATAAACTATGGATAATGCTTGTAACAAAATCCTATTTACTCGAATTTTCTCAGTATATATTAATGCTAATAATTTTTACATTTAAAAACAGATTCCAGAGGTTTTTTCAGGCAAAAGCTTAATTTTATAGAAACAATTGAAACGACATCTCGCGTCGCGTCCAGCGTCTGCCGCTACAGTGACTGAATATTAAACAAGAAATAAGGCTAAGCACTTATAGCTCCATTACATCTTTAATTAGACATTTCGGACAATGATCCCACGCCAGATACCATTACTATGTCGCTCGTGCTCAACTCAAATATACTGCTGACTAGACTGTACCACTTTACTATAATACTAATAAAAAATTAACAAGTCCTAAACAATTATACGAACAAAACAAAAACTTCTATATAAAAATACTTCTTCCAAATCATTCCAAATGGGGGGGGGGGGGGAGTATGAGCAAGAGCATGGCTGCGACATCTCGTATATACGATACCTAATACGATGTTCGAGAAATCCACCAGGAACGACGAGGTCTTAGAAATTTCCTGGTCCCTCGGGCCCATGGTAAACCCCAAACAGCACAAACATAGGTAAAATAATATTTGTGCGTTTGAGCCTTTCTGCAGAATAAGTGGCAGAATCAACCGTTTGTGACGTCCCAATTAGCATCCCATTCACCCTTCGAGAGTTTCAAAGTGACCACGGTCTATTCACCGAGCTAAATATATATATACATAGATAGGTAGACCATCAATAAGGCCCCTATAAACACCGAGACATAGTATGCACCGTGAGCTGATAGCCTAACTCGCGTGCGTTACTGCGGTAACGTCGTGCGGTCCGGAATTAAATGTGCCGTTTGATACCGAAAAAGCGGACTTTCCGCCTGAAAAGCACAAAACAATAACAGTAAGTGCTTATGCAAATTGAATTGTCCAGCGTCAAGCGGTCACAAGCGGCCACAAGTATCGGTGTGCGCTTCCGGTCGATTATAGCTGATAACGCAGGATTTGTGGACGAGTCCGAGCGTTAATAGTGCTACCTATTCTCTTTGCTATAAATAAAGAAACTGCAAGCTTTTTTGTTGTTTAAATAACAGACTGAGGCCAGTCACACAAGCGTTGATCAAATTTATTTTATGACGAAAATTAGCTACCAAACACATGATTGGTGTTATTTACATCACGTCATTTTTCCACCAATCAGATGCGTTGTTAACTAATTATGATTTTAGAATAATTTGATCAACATTCTAGTATTATACTTATATGGATAATACTAGACATATAAGACTACTAGCTGACCCGCGCAACTTTGTCTGCGCGTTTAAATTTAACCGTTTACGCAGCGTACGCTCTTAAAAGGAATAATTTTTCCCCGTTTTTGCAACATTTTTCTTTGTTACTCCGCTCCTATTAGTCGTAGCGTGATGTTATATAGCCTATAGCCTTTCTCGATAAATGGATTATCCAACACGAAAATATTTTTTCAATTCGAATTAGTAGTTCCTGAGATTAGCGCGTTCAAACAAACAAACAAACAAACAAACTCTTCAGCTTTATAATATTAGTATAGATATTCACCCCCATCTGTCTGATTCTCTCTGTCACATAGATATGGAACAAAAGTAAAATAACACATTTATAATCAGGTTTAGACTAACCTGGTTTAGAGAACTTTTTGAATAAAGCACAAATGTTATCCTTCTTGATAAACTTTAGTTCTGTAATTCATATTGTTAATCTGTATACATTACTTTCCGCAAGCTATCAATATAAACTGTCCCAGACGGTTTGAAACATAATGTTTGTAATCAATTTGTATGTATTTACAACAATATTTATTTTATAAAAACTTCTAAACATTTAATACAACTATAAGTTATTTATTTATACAAAATATTCTTAATAGAAATGAATTCAGTTCAAATAAAACTACTCCTCTATTTGAAGGAGAACTATTGCCGGATATGAAAGCTCTCAATATTTATGAAGGCAACTTTGGGTTTCGCCGTCATCAATCACAAAGTTATAAATAAAACAATAAAAGGTAAAACTTGGTGCATCCTTCAAGCCGGAGGGTCCGACTAACTTCACTCTGGAGCGCAATATTGTTTTAGAAAAACACACTTATTGGGAAAATATGTAGATTATGAAAGATATTAAAGAGTTGTGTTTGTTTTTATTTTTCCGGTAGAACATAAAAGAGTTTTTCTTTTATTTAATATCAAGCTTTTCATAATATCGAAAGTATAATCTCGTAGAAAATTTAATTTATTATAAAAGTAGTATTAGATCAGAGATATGCAACAATAAGACATAAATTGCAGAACAAACATTAAAGGAAGCAGCAGACAAAAGTAATTTCCGCCGCTCAATAGAAAAAACGATAGCATTCAAAAGAAAAACAGCCAAGAATAGTTGAGGAATGGAGTTGGAATAAGTTATTTATGATAAATCTTATAAATCATATTCACTAACGTTCATTCAGTGTACAGATAAAAGGCGAGCAAGTTGGAAGTTGTGTGCGATTCCCGACGCGATACTCGCTCTGTGTGGAAAACTTTACCGACGGGTGTAGTTTTAGGGATATAATTATATGGATGTGTAAAGTTATAATATCATTTAATTGTACCTATGTAGTCATACAAATATTTTGACAGTTTTATGTTTTACAAAGTACCCATGCTTAATACCTACTACTCGTATTATTATTTGATTACTGATAGCGTACATAAATACATACAAAGTGTGTACCACACTTTGCGCGAACTCTACGTTTTTACCATCACCCTCAATTTGGCAAAACCACCTTAATGTACCTTTTTCAATGTTAGATACAACATTATCATCTATTCCATAACTTTCTATCAATACCTATTTATAATAAATGACGTCACTGAGGGTAACACGATTTTTTTTTATTGATTTCATTTCATCTGTATCAATCTTTCTTGTATGCTTCTTCTATCATGCTTACATGTTTTTTTATGCTTAAGATTAGTAGTTATAAATATTGTTAAATTATTCTGTTTACAAAAGTGATACAGGACAGATCGTTACTTAAACATATCTTAAATAGGTTTCACCCCCTTGGTAATTATCTATGTTGACCGTAGACTAGTGGTTGCGCCTTTTTCGTTGTATCCGGAGGTCATGGGTTGGACAATTTGTCATGGGTCTTTATAAAATATAATATGTTTATATTATATCGTTGTTTCTGGTACACATAGGTGTAAATTATCCTATATATTATTATATTGGTAATTTGCTTTCAATTTTTTTATGTTTTCGATTCAAAAATAAATATATTATTATATAATACCATTTTAAACTTTTATAGTTATAGGAGGATCACATGAGATCGATGGAGATCACATGAATATTTATACTGTTTACCTTGCATTTAATAAATTAAAAATATAAATCACATCCACATTATTCTTTCAAACAAGCAAATGAAATTGTGTGTTTTTTTCTTACCCACCTCATCTTCCGCGCTATATGCCACTTGTAATGCGTTTAATATTTCATGATATGCCCGTCGGCTCATCGATATCTCTGCGGCCATAAATTACCAGCGCAAACGACAGGCGCGAGGGGGCTGCGAACCAATCAAAACTCCTATCAATATAATATGAGTTTCATTATTGGCCGCGACCACTTCACTTCAATCTTTACGGTTGTCAATGGCTTTAATCGGATCGGAAAGCGTTGCGGCGGAGAATTTTAAAATATGTTTAAGAATTAATGAGTAAAGCGGAAAAAAACTTGCAAAGCTTTTGAAGTGTAGCTAATAAAAGCAATAAAAAGTATGTTTTCACTACAGATGCATAATGTATAATAATAAAATTAGTATTTTATTGCATTGATTGCATCAGGGTGCGGTTATAAAACAGGTGGTAATAAGATGTGATTGATAATTCATAATAAGATTACTTATGTTCGTTAAAACCTTTTTACCGTTATTGAATAAATATGATCAATAATTTTAACTATAAACGAAGCGCCATATAAAAATACCTCACGATACAATGGACACTTATTAGAATTTGTTAACCAGGTAGGGTATAATAGGGTAAAATATATATAGTATCACAAAACGCATAATTATAACCTTTTGGATTATCTCTACATATACAGGGTCGATTTGAAAGGACATATCATGTGCCGCAAAAAAAAAAAAATTTTGGCATCCCGATACAAATTGGTCATTTTATCATAACTAGTTTGTATGTAGAAGGCAATATATTTTATTATTTGTGGCACATAGTTCCATGGGAAAAGTTGTTCGTATTGATCAGTAGAATCTCATATTAGCACAAAGTACATCCTTTCAAAGTCACCATGTATAAATCTTTCTGCATTAAGGCGAGGTATGCTCGTCAGTGAAATTACGTATTTGCATCTACTTTCTATGTTTTATCTCAGCATTGTAAGTACAGTTTCTGTCAAAAGTAAGCAGCGTCGACTAGCAAAAGTGCGACTTTTACTAGTCGTTTGCAAGTCGCCCGGAAGAAAAATGTCGTAAGTGACAAAAAATTTTAAATATTAATTTTGGAAAAACTACACAAATATTTTAAAATATGATTCAACAACCTTTTTTTTATTCATTATATACACTTTTATAAAAAAAAAACATGTTAAACATTTATAGTAATATAATGAAACCCGGAAAATAAAAAAATCAGAGCTATTTTCACGATTTATTTCTATCGATCAAAGTATTTTATTTTACGTTTCTGACTCAACAGTTAAATCACCAATATCCTTCGATTAAGTAAATATTCTTTCTGTTCGTCTAAAAACATTTTCTTGAAAAATTCAGAACTATCGACGCAACTTCTGAGCTCACCTCGCAATATTGTAACTGGATTTTATTTTAATGACGTTGTTAAAAACAAAAACAAACATTAAATAAAAACGTGAGAGTTTTGTATTTTTGGATAATGAATTCGATAAAATACTTTTTACATAATATTTAATAAAAGCTAAAGTTTTATTTTATTATTTGTTATATTTAATGTTATATCAGTTTTGCCTCAACATCGTTAAACGAGAATATTCGCGTGTTTCTGATATAATTGAAGCATGAATTTAGTTCGCTATTTATCGGATTTATTTGTTCGATCTGCCAGTTAAAGGTCGTGTTAATTACTGTACGGGTAATAAATTTAGATTCCCTATTTGTGAATATTCTTTTGTGTATTGTGAACATTCATTTATGTGTGGTATTCAAATGTGATGTTTAATTAACTAAATTATTTGACCTACCTATAAAAAACATATTTTTCAGCCAAGATTACAAATATTCTCAGAAATATTATTTTAATACAAGTAAATATTTTTTTAATTAAAGTCAAATGTTTTTGATCCGATACATATTTCAACTTTTTTTTATTCTAGTGTAAATTGTTTTTGCAATATAATATTTCTATATTTGGATTTTAGTTTTGTTCCTAGAATTTCATTTTAAACTTAAAATTAAAAAGTTAAAAAAACTGAGTGACTCCTTCGTATATACCTATATTTGTGTCTATGGCATCAGGCAATCATTTTGGAGTTTGAACCCCAAAATTATTGGACCGATTTCAAAGATTATTTTAATGTTAACATATACCTAATAGCTGGTACTAATAAGCTAAGTAATAACGACTTTTCAAGTATCAAATCAAACGATTCTTGAGATATCAGTCTGAACAGTTGGTCTAATTGAGCCAAAATACTTTCTGAATACCCCTAATGATAATGAAGTCATGAAGAAAACACGATAATGGGGCGTAAATAAAAAGGCACAGTGGGGCCGACGGGCATCATCTGGTTGCGTGCACAGTGGGCTGACAAACGCTCATCTCGATTTACGGGCACAAATCAAACATTTAGTGAGCTCTCGTAAATCAGGCTCGCCACGAATTTATGGTGCACCCAAGAGATTTGTTGGTAAGTACGTGTTTTACTTCAAACGACAACAAAAAATACTATGATTTTTAGGTATAAAATATTTTTTTTAAACATATTTTATGTGTTTTTTTAAATATTTTATAATTATGCATTTTTATAAATTCCTTTATATTGAATTTTTAAAGATAAAAATGCAATGAAAAAAATCCTGGGGGCGGGACTCGAACCCACGAACCTCGCTATCGCGGCAAGGCGCTCAACCGCTGCTTGTTATTATTTCCTGTGTTAAATATTATGTAAACTGATGTTTAGTATTATTTGTAAATCGTAAAGTAAAACAAAGTGACGCTTGCCTATGTACAATTTAGTGCATTAAAAAAATTAAAATAAGAGTCAAGTTATAATAACAGTAACACCTACCGTTTGTAACTTTATTTTTACAGATAAGTAAACAATTTTAAAAGTAAATTTATTTTATAATTTAATTTAAAATTCACCCGAGTGTCCTTTGCATTATATTGATTTCGCTAGGACCAAGATTTTATTTTAGACCTAACAATGAAGGGAATACGCGACGCTTAAAAAAAATACCTTCACGGGTGCCTTTTTTGGCTCCCGAAAACCGTTTAAACGACCCATCCTCATTTCGCGGATGGTATTCGGAGTGAACAACTAACAAGTGGCGAGCTTGTTCCGGTGTTTATGATGGTATAGCCATTACGCGACATTTACTTACCGTTTATCTACATATACATATATACAGCGTAAAATGTCAAATTGCATAATACTTAAAGCTAATTGTGACACTTTTAAAGCAATGCAAAAGCCAAATAAATATACCTACCAAAATACGTTTAGATTTGAATAAACAAAAACATTAGCGATTGACGCTTACAATTGAGTTTTCAATCTACCCGTATTTTTCTGTTTTTCTATATAAAAGCGTGCACTTAATGGGTTTTTAAATACCGCGGAGCCGAGTTGGCTTCCACACGTCGGCGAACAATAGCCCGGCAAGGGGAAAACATAATTTATTTTCGAGTTAAATCTTTTGTGGAAATAATATGACATTTCTATTTGAAGTTGGCAAGTGATTTATCGGTTGCCTTGTCGCGGTCGCGTTTTTGAGCGCCGTCGAATCGGAGGTGTCATTCGCAATTCATTTTGCGTCTGTTTCAATTTTATGGATGGGTTCTGGTGACGTTCCCACGGTACCTACTTTATTTATTGGTAAATAATTTCTATTGAGGTTTTATATTTTTGCAACTAAAGGGTTACCAGAAAACATTGTCATTTCACTAGACATAATTTGTGATAAGGCAGCGATAATATTATTTATAGACTGTATGGCAAATTCGTCCCTATCGACGCCTGTTTCGTAACCGTCTTATTTACCAGAATAGTAGAAACGACCAATGTTATTACGAAACAGGTACCTATCGAAACGTGTTATAGACATGTTCTGAGCAGAGGCTCTACCATGGGTTTGCGCATTGTAGCAACGTAACGTATTGGTATACGTTTACGTGAGCAACAACCAATAGGGCCGCTTTATTTTTGGTAACAAGATTGACAACAAACCCATAGTAGAGCCTCAGGAGTATCTTTAAAAGGTTGGTGTTTTCCCAAACTTGTGAATGTGGTCTCTCTTTTTTATCTAGCTCATCCATTGTCAAATTGGCTGCTTACATTTATATACTCGTACCTATGATTAATATCATTTATGTATTTTATATTATAGTGTATTTATATGTATATTTACAGTATATTATTTATTTATGTTTATAGGTTTGTTTTTGAGTATGTATGTCCTGTTTGTATAAATTTTTATATATATGATACAAATGCTTTAGCTTTTTTTTATTGCACCTATCTACCTACTTACTGTTTATTTATTGTGAAGGTTTGATATTATTTGTGACCTAGCGGCATTAAGTCCGCCTTTGTACTCTTTTGTGCAATACAGTTTCAAAATAAATAAATAAATAAAATGGTACAGAATAGAAAAAATATATACAAATACTAAAAATATGTTCAGATTATACTTATTTATTAAAAAGGAAATTATGTGTGACAACTTAACGTAGGTACCTATAAGTATCACGCGCTGATTTTCATAATCCGTCCATATCTATTAGTCGTCCATACACTTGGATTTTATAATTGCTTGCCACCAAGTAGATACAGAGTTAAATGTTTTAACATTATCTAATAAAAAATATGTAAATATAAATACACTATAATCTGAAGTTACATTTACCGACTATTACGTTTTAAAAGCGTTTTAAACAGTAAACAAAATATGTCATAAACAGAACAAAAATGTTCAAAAAACAAAAGCAAAACATGTAAATGTAATGTTCAATACACAAAGGACAAAACTCTGGCTATACTAAACTTATCGCAAAATGTTAATTCAAAAAGTTGCATCCATTATGAAACGTTTTCTCGGTACGCTGAGCTCAGAGTCCCGCTGCGAGCGTACGTGGAAAAAGTGCCATAAAACATTAGTAGAAAAAGAATTTAAAGTAAAGTTGGCAAATAAAGGAGTTAGGACGACAACCGCGGATAAAGCCTGCGCTACAAATGCTACATTCCAGCCCCAAACGATTTGAGACCGTGCTCTAACTTGGGCTCAAATATTTATTACAAAAGTATTTATTGTAATTGTTTATTTACAAGGTGAATTTAAATGGATATACTTTGGGCTAATATGAGTTTCGGCTGATTATATTAAATAACTATTCCCATGGAACCATGTGTCGTAAATGAAAAACAACATTGCCTTCTCCATTCAAACTAGTAATATTAAAATGACCAATTTATATTGGGAAGCCAACATTTTTTTAATATTTTCGAACAACTTTTCCCATGGAACTATGTGTCGATATGGTTGCATGGAAAAAAATGTTCGATTTAATCAGCAGAACCTCATATTTGCCCAAAATTGATCCTTTCAAAGTCATCCTGTAGGTATATATATTTTTGTATCAGGTTAATACAATTACTTATTAATTCACATATCAATACAAAAGTAGAATGTAGTACGGTTAACGACAAGGTTTTAGGTAGGAGCAAGGTCTCTATCCCTCGTATTATAAGTCTTTCATGACTTTGCAAATCCACTTTAATAGGCTCACTGCTGTGCCATCAAATAAACAGTCCATTTTGTAATCGCACCCTGAAAGAAGACAAGAAATCTAGGCAATAGTCTCCTTTAAACCAGGGAACCCATAGACTAAAACTGAAACATTACTAGGCCACTTGGTGCAACTGTATGGTCAACAAAACCGGTCGGTCAGTCCAGTGAAGTTATAATCTGTATTCTAAGTCGTACCCTCAACTCCACTTTCCACTCAAGGAAAGTCTCACTTATTAGATCTTTCTCGATTTGACATTTGGTGGAAACAGACGTTCCTTGAGTAAAAAGTAGGGATGAGGATACGGCTTAGAATACAGATTATAACTTCGCTGGACTTACCGACCTGTTTTGTTAACCATACAGTTGCATCAAGTGGCCTAGTAATGTTTCAGTTTTAGTCTATGGGTTCCCTGGTTTTCAGGAGACAATTGCATAGATTTCTTGTCTTCTTTCAGGGTGCGATTACAAAATGGACTATTTATTTGATGGCACAGCAGTGAGACTATTAAAGTGGATTTGCAAATTCGTATTTGTCTACGCCTACTTTGTAACTGCATCATTTACTGGCATAGTGGGAGCGAGCAGTGCTCTTAAATAGCGATGTATTAAATAATTTTTTTTATCCTACTATTCCTATATTGTACCTACTATTAATTTTCTTTAACTTTATTAATTGACTTAAATTAAATGTTTTTAAATCCAGAGATAGATACATAGTTAAAGTGAAGTTTTATAATTCTAACGCATGTTACATAGGTTTAAATAAAAAGCTTATAACATTTCTACAACAAATGGTTTCCTAAATTATAAATTATTTTAATAATTGAAATGTAAACGTGAAAAACATTTTTTGTCAAAGCGGCCTAAAACTGCACGGAAAATGTCAGGAAAGGATTCCGTCCGACGACCGTCCAAAACAAATAGAAATATTTTATATTTATTTTTGTTAAATAAAAAAGCGGGGAAAATGTTGAAGCTGGCAGGTGGGAATTTAAATAATCTGACTGGGATTAAAAGGAGAAATATCAGCCTGCGTCCGGACGACTGGGCTTGGACATGAGATTAGGTTATATTAGTGGGATATAATGTTATTATAAATTGCCTTTTTTGTATTATATTTTTTTAGGCTTTAAAGACTTTTAAATATAGCTTTTACAACTTCTATATACTCTGACTACTAGTCTCAGCGGCCATATTCTATTTCTTTTAAAAGTAACGTTAGATTGTCAATATAACGAAATCTTTTGAGTACCTTTGTCTGACTCACACGGAATGCTAAAAATTGTTAAAGTAAAAGCACCTGTAACACAAGGGAATGACGCACATGCCTTTTTTAGTTATTGTTGTTGCTGATTGTTCAATGTCATTTATTTCTCTGTGTTTATTTCGTTATTTTGATAAGCTAACGTTCTCGTTATAGAAACGTTTTCCGCAGCACACATTCTGTTTCTTATAACGTGATCGTTAGATTATCAAAATAACGATTTCCGCTATTAGCGCGCTCTCCTTCAAACAGAGTAGTTTTTTAACCTTCGCTGATTGGAGGAGAGATCGCTAATAACGGAATTCGTTTTTTGACAATCTAACGTTCACGTTATAAGAAACAGAATTTGGCTGCAGGTCCTTTTAAATAAATAATTTTAAAAAGATAATAGAGAATAATTTGAATAAATAATTTTAAAAGATACCATGCCTTTTATTGCAAATGCTTTTATAAATTTTCAAATAATATCTAAATTATAAAACAAGAATAACAAATTTGTTAAGTTATTTTTTAGTTATTTGTTAAGGATGTTTGTATAAAGTATTTACCTAATACTGATTTCTTTAATATTCTCTATGAATAAAAAATATAGTACCAATAAAATCCGTTTTAATTAATTTTTATCTCATATTATAATTTTTTTAGCGAAAATATTTAACTTATATCTATTGCCAAATTGACTACTAAATCTTTTCTCCTTCAAACCTACAAAGTCTATACCAAGTAGTAAGTATACTGGAAAGGTATACAGGGTGGAAACTTTCAGCGGGGCAGTACCTTACCGGGGCAGTTACATGAAAATGGTCTAAGGACACTTTATAGTTTTTCGTGAAATAAGATCTCCTAAATTTTCAGATTTTGAAAAAAATGTACGTACTTCTTGTTAGCAAGAAGTTGTCTAGTTTACCCAAAAAATGTTCTAATACTGATCAAAAACATCTATGGGAACATCCCTGGATGGAGTACTAAAAAAGTCAGCGCAAAAATAATTTCTTTTACATTTTGTATGAACATTTTTTGTCAAGTTTTTTAAAACTTATCTTTTTATTTATTCAACAAAAATAGAAAAAGTAATTTGGACTTCATAACAGAATAATTTGAAGTGTTTTTTGCAATTTCTGACTTATTCAGTTCTCCAACCTGTGGTCCTATAGAAGTTTTTGATCAGTAGGTATTAGTAATTGACATCAAAAAATGATTTTGAGTAATATTTTCCTACAAAATATCTATATGTAAAATGATTTTTGCGATATCCTGACATTTTTAGTACTCCAATCTAGGTTGGTCCCATAAATATTTTTGGTCAGTATTGTAAACAATATTCTTAAGGCATGAAAAAAAATGTTTAAAATGAAAAGAAAGAAAGAAATAAATACTTTATTTGTCGCACAACAACATAATAACTAAAAACACATATCACAAGAAAATAAATGAAAAAGAATGAAAAATACACAAAAAAATTAAATAATCAACGAATATTTAGAAATTGTGATGCTTTTTAATTATTTGTTATAAAACCTACTGCTCAACGAAACAAAACATATTTCTAGACCGCTTTTATCATATCTTATACCAACATTTAAAATAATGCAAATATTACAACAGTACAATTCTAAAATATTTATTAACCATAGATTAAATTAAAACTATTTTATAGAGAACACCGCTAGTTGCTATATATAAACATGCAAGACATAAAATAGGGTAGACCTTGGATCCGATCCGGACCACTCTGTGATCCACCGATAGGATAGGAAACTTTTCAATGATTGATATTTTATTTTATTTTACTGGAGCACGGATTGTGTAAAGATCAGTCAGTCGGTCTGCGAAGTTATCCCACTTCAAGGAGGTGAAGCATTCTATTGAACATTTATAAGAAAGAAGTACAATTTAATGGGTGGGATGGGTGACCGCTTTATAGAACGAGGCTATTTCATCATAAACACCGCAACAAGCTCACCACTTGTTAGGTGTTTCCTCTGAATACCATCGGCAAAATGAGGACGGGTTAATCCCTCCGCTGGGTACCCTGAGGCCATTTAAACGGTTCTTGGGAGCCAAATAGGCACCCGTGATGGTATTTATTTATTATTAAGTTACAATTTAAAAAGTTTTAGCAGTAAAAATAATATGAAAGAAATATTAAAAGATATATATATTGTATTTGTATATATTTATTTATATAACTATGTTATTTAAAATTAAGCATCCGACTCATTTTCGTATAAAAACCTAATAGCTGGTAGATAATGCCTAAGGCATTAAGTTCGTTTTCTTTAATATGCTGCACAATCACAGATAATGCCGCGTCGATTCATAGAGAGGCAATTATTTGCCTATAAATTGATTGGCTGTACATACATACATATCTTCACGGGTGCCTTTCGGCGCCCGAGACCGCCTAGACGACCCCAGGGTAGCGGAGGGATTTTAATCCCACCTCGTCGTGGCCGATGATATGAGTCTACACCGAACAAGTGGCTAGCTCGTCGCGATGTTTGGATAGACTCAATATCCCATCTATAAACAGTTTCACAAGTTGGTATAGTGAAACTGCGACCGAGAGCTTAACGTGCTCTCGGAGGCACTATAGTGGTGTTGTTAAACAAATGTACCTACATTTTATATTAAATTAATATATTTTACCTAATAACAAACACAATATACCTAATAATAAAACATAACCGATAAAGAATGATATTCTTTTACCAGTCCACATAGTTTTACGCTAGTTGAAGTTATTATTAGCAAAAATATTCTGATATCATAAAAACTTGCAAATTAACCATATTTTTTTAATATTTTAATTTGGTCACTGACTGTAATTTAGGCATGTCTAACCATTATTGCCTCTCTGGCAAAAACCAATGCATAAATTGTGAGCGACTTTAGTCCGATCAAGGAGTGCGGGAGAACAAAATGTCAGTCTGATTAATGACCATTTCCCCTATGTTATTAACATGGAAATGGTTCGCAGATCGCTTTCTTAGCGAAACTTAATGATGCTGGATTAGCGGATGATTGTGGCTGGATCAAGCGGCTGGCCGGCAGCGGGAAAGGTTTATTGTAGCTATCTCTCGGGTTCAGGTGGAATGAATGAGCAATTTTGGGTGGCGGCAATGTAGACAATGGTGACTTTAGAAATTGAGGATTTTGTTAATTTTAGCAGTGTAATAAATATAAAATAATATAAATTATACTACTAAAAAGTCTTCAAAAAATAGAAATCAGCTATAATGTGGGACTTTCCAGATTATCGAATTTCTACCTGCCGCCCATACAGATGCAAAAACCGTTAAGTGACCTAGTCATGTTTTGGTTTTAGTCAGTGGGTTTACCGGGGACTACTGCATCATTTATTATGGAGGTGGTAGTCTCCTTTCTTGTTGCGGTTACGAAACGGGCGACTTATTTGACGATAAAGCAGCGAGGATATTAAAATATGCAAATCCGTCTTTGTCACCGCCGATTTCGTAACCGCATAATTTAGCCGGCATTGTGGGAGCGATCAATATTGTTAAACAACAATGTATTGATCGACCCCATTCATAGACTGTAGGTGTGCTTACCGTCAGATAGATACAAAGTCACATGCCGCGCTCGGATAAAAAAAAACTATAATAGGTTAACGGCGGTAATAATAAATAAATAAAATATCTTTGTTTTGCAAGAATATGGATACATGGGTTAAATACTTAATATTAATTACACCCACATACTCTGCTAACATCGGTTAGTCATTGCTATATAAAAATTACAGATTTTAAGCGTCTGTAATCCAACGGTAACCTGTCGTTGATTATAGCAATCTACCTTTATTCTGCTAATGGATTTAAAAACATTTTTAACCACCTAGTCTTACACTAGTTGGTTATGTGGTGTGTGTTCGGTTTGGTTTCTATTTATTTTTATGTATGCAAGAGCCTAACCAAGCGCCCACTTACCCCCGTATTCTAAGACATATCCTTAACTCCACTTTACACTCAAGGAACGTCTGTCTCTTTCCACCAAATGTCAACTATAAAAAGCAAGTTGAGACAGACGCTCCTTGAATAAAGAGTGGAGTTAAGGAAACGTCTTAGAATACGGGTGTTAGACCTTATACTAAATATATATATATATTTTCACTATGCATAAAATACCTGTAAAGGTTTATACAAAATAAATATTTATACTTAGACTTTAACATTTCGTCGGCCTCGGAGAGTTTTGATGACATTTTAAATTTAATTAATTAGGTAGGTTTTATGTTATACTTACATATATTAATTTTATATTTAAGTTGTTTATATTAATCGTGAATTTGTTAATTAAATAACTATAAACATATTTTACAAATAAACTTTTTATTACTATATTATAAGAAGAAAAAAAAAACTGGAACCTTAGACCGCCATAGACAGCCTTAGGTAGCCAGCAGTGGGGTTTTATTCCCACCTTGTTGCAACCGAGTCTACACCGAACAAGTGACCAGCTTCACTAACCAATAAACCAACCTTATTAACTCGGCGACGTAGCAACCTAA
The DNA here is from genome assembly GCA_947458855.1 of Monopis laevigella. Classification (NCBI taxonomy): domain Eukaryota; kingdom Metazoa; phylum Arthropoda; class Insecta; order Lepidoptera; family Tineidae; genus Monopis; species Monopis laevigella. Next base: position 26,700,715 of record OX381578.1, read on the forward strand.
ACGTATATTATTACTCATACGCATGTAATAATATAAAATTATACACTTACCTCAATCCTCTTTTACAAGGAAATTACGTAAATGTATGTAAATTAATCCAATACGAACCCATAGAATATACTCGAGTTATCATTCAAAATATGACGACTCACTAAAAGGTCCTTCAGAACTGAAAATATTTGCTTATCCACGGGGACCCGGGGGACTGTTGTTCTATGAATAAAATAACAATTATAAGTGTTACCCCTCGCCCCGCGCCTAATTCGGTTTGAAACAATATCTATCTTGTTATTCTAGTCTCAAACACACATGCTACTTTTAATTTTAATATAATTTTATTTTAAATTATAGTTTTTTTAACTTTTTTTTTATACGTTGCTATCTTCCGCTAGGTCAATAGTCAAATGTATGTTATGTATACAGGGTGAATTTGAATGGATGTACTTTGGGCTAATATGAGGTTCTGCTGATCAAATCGAACAACTTAACCCATGGAACCATGTGTCGCAAATGAAAAAAAATTTTGGCTTCCCCATACAAATTTGTCATTTTAACATTACTAGTTTGTATGGCGAAGGTTTTTTTTTTCATTTGCGGCACATTTTTACATGGGAAAAGTTGTTCGGATTGATCAGTAGAACCTCATATTAGCCCAAAGTACATCCTTTCAAAGTCACCATGTATATAGGGCACTTCATTTTTTTTGCATGCAACTAATATACATTTTACTATTACCTAGTGAAAGATAACAATATATAAAAAAAAAAAAAAAAAATATAATTTAAAATGAATTTTCGCAAAATAAGGTCTGATTCAATTGATTATAATTTTATTTATTTATTTATCATCACGGCCACCGCTGGATACCCAGAGGTAGACGCCCTCAGGTTATCCAGCGTAGAGATTTTGTTTCCACATTGATGTCGCCAATGGTATTCGAATCTACACAGAACAAGACTAAGTGGCGGGCTCGTCATTTGTACAGAGGATTGTTAGATAAATAAAATTAGTATACTATATGTATAAGTAATTTAACATAAAATAAATAGTTAAACATAAAAGATAGTAAAATGTTGAAAATATATTATGATTATTGCTTATGCCCTTTTGAATTGTAATACATAAGGAAAAAACGGAATGAGTATTTTTTAACTACTTATCTGCTACGCTGCCTTTGATATCATTATTATTTCGTCCGCAATCTTATACCTAGTTATGATAAAAATGTTGTTTTGAAAGTTAAAAGTCCATATACCTAGCGAGGTATTTAACTCTACTCTCTTCACGAAAATCTCTAGAATCTTCGTTTTTAGAATCTATATAAATATTATATATTTTTTTCACTAAATTAGCATACCTAATTACTTTTATGCCGGTAAAATAAATCAATAACGTTAATTTCGCAGCTTGTTGTTAGCGATTAACCTAAACGAATAATTGTAATTGGGCATTAGAGAGTAGTCTTTTGGTACTACACTATTTTAGAGAATAACCAGAAAACAATATCTCTGTAACGGGGCGCTAGAAATTTTAAGATACAATTTGTAAGATATAGAATAATAATAAGATAAGCTTTCATTGTAAGATCCACTAAATTACAGTGGTCGTAGTTAGTACAAACTGATATCAAACGTGTGACTTTCATTTTTAAAAGTCGCCGGTCTAGCTAATTAGACCACTACGTTTTGTTTAACAGGTAGTGACGGTCGCTTTACAAAAGACTATTGACATAGGTAATTTCGTGAATCGTGTATGCTTAGGACCTCTGAAACAATATCCATCTCGCAATTTAGTCGGATGGCTAAAGTTTGTTTGGGCGTTATTTGATGTGGGATTGTGACTCGTCGCACAAATTTAGTTTTGATGACTGTAAGGTTTTGTGAGATAAGTGGCGCGGGTAGTGCGCGTCCGCTTTGTGGAGGCTTAGTTACAAATGCTAATAGGCTTATTTATATTGGGTGTAGGTTAAAAACTGTTCTATGCTACTGTGATAGGGGTTAGGCTAAAAACCAGCGACGTACGGTGTACATTTCGGGTCACCGGCGCAGGCGTCGATACAAGCAACATGCTAACGTTTTGGGACACATTATAGTTATTTACATAGAAAAAATATATAAGTTAAAAGCGGAAAAATTGTTATATTTTTAAAATTTATTATTTTATAAAGGCTTTATTTATTTATTTATTTAATCCTTTTTTGGCTCCCGAGAACCGTTTAAACGGCGTCAGGGTTCCCAGCAGAGCGATTAATCTGTCCTCAATTCGCCGATGGTATTCGGAGGCATTACCTAACAAGTGGCGAGCTTGTTGCAGTGTTTATGATGGTATAGCGTCGTTGTATAAAGGGGCCACCCATCACAGGTCCGGCCTTGTTGTTATCTGCTTAGCCTTGCTATCAGTTGCGAAGTGACTTAACCACTAGGCTGAGGCTGGGTTTGAGATTGAATAAACGTGATTTACTAAATGAAGCTATTATTTTGTAGCCATATTTTATTACTACAATATGATATTATTTTAAATATTTGATCTATCCATTTAAAACTTCAGCGATATTTCTTTATATTTATATTTGCAAGGGGACAATTTTAATAATTATTTTTGTTTTTTAATGAAAAATATTAATTGAAGAACGAAAATTTACTAAAAATATGTTCATTTGTTAATTTTAACTTGTCGTATTTTTTAATGTAAGTTGTAACTAAGTATTAATTAAAGTGTTACTGAGAAGACATATACGAGTACATATACAGGTTCATTGAGTATCACTAGTATGTACTTGTCGAGGTTTATGCTCGTATAAAAAAATATATCAGTATAATAAATATTTATTAATCCAATGTCTAAACAACTTCTTATTTTATTTTAACAAGTCAATACTCTATACATAAAAAATATATCGGTACCTTTACACTTAAATATTAATTGTATAGAGGTAAGTATACATATCAAAATATAATAAATAATATGGAAGTACATAATAACATATATATAATGGTTATAACTAAAAACGTTATAACGGTATTTGTTGTACTTTACAAATAAAACTACTGAACGCTGTACAGTAATATAGGCTATACATCAGAAAATCATATAGGTTATTTATAGAGATATGTGTTAATTTATATACAGATATTTCTAAAAAAACTGACACTTGTTTCACTTTTTTTTAAACAATATAATAGATGTTTTCCAAATTGGAAGTGGAATATTATAACATAATATACGTGGTGGCCGAGTTGGTTAGACCTTGGACTTAAAAACACTTAGGTCCCTGGTTCGAATCCCGGTGTGTACCAATGAGTTTTTTAATAAAAAAAAATATGTACATTTGTTTGACAACACCACTCGGAGAGCACGTTTAGCTGTCGGTCCCGGTTTCACTATACCAACTTGTAAAACTGTTTTTAGATGGGTTGTTGAGTCTATTTAAAACATCGCGACTAGCTAGCTTCTTGTTCGGTGTAGAGTCATACCATCGGCTACGACGAGGTGGGATTAAAACCCCCCCCGCTGGGTACCCTGGGGCCGTCCAGGCGGTCTCGGGCGCCGTAAGGCACCCGTGATGATATGTATATGAATGAATTATATCACATAATAATATGATAGAGGACCGGGTCAAAAAACCTAGTAAATAAATAGGTTTAGGTTTAAAGAATCTTTATTTCCATAAGAATATTACATTTACTTATAAATGGAAATTATAACGGTATATAAATATGTATACATTCAATTATAGTATATAGTAAAACATATATTAGCTTGGACACATATAAATTCATACAAAGAAGATCACTCATATAAAATATTAATTAATTCGGAAACAGTTTGTTACAGAAAGAAAAAAGGATTAACAATAAAAATAGGTGGGTAGGCAGACCCCTCAATCGCTAGACAAAGCCATGCGATGGTTAATTCGTATTCAAGAACTGTAAAATTTATTCATTCTTATTTCACACAAGCCATCCGCCGAACAACTCCATCCAACAACTGAAAAATCGGCCCTAAGCCAACTAACAATTACATTCTTACAATGAAAGCTTAATCCTAAAAGTTAACAAAACCACTGCAATAATCTCAATATACAGATCTCCTTCCCATATAAACATTGACAATTTTTGTAAAACACTTGATAATGTATTGACTAATTTATCCATGTTTAAAAATATAATATTAATAGGTGATATAAATATAGATATAAATAAAACTAACGCAAACGCTTCTCAATATTTAGACCTGCTAGCTTATCACGGCCTTCTATCAGCCCATCAAATATCTACCAGACTTAATAGCTGTTTAGATCATGTAATGCTTAAAAGTAAATTACGTGCTACAACCCTCGTTATGTCTTCATCTGTAACTGACCATGAAGCTGTCTTGCTATCTCTAAATAATCGCAAAAAGAAACCTAATTATAAAAAAACTAAAACTAATATCAACCATCAAGGCCTATCAGATACATTGACGTCACTTGACTTCTTAAGTATACTTAAAACTAATGACGCCAATACAGCAGCTGATTCATTTGTTTTACTATTGCAAGAAGCCATCAATAAAAACACATTCATTACACCTGTTTCTAGACGAAATAGATTATTAAAACCCTGGATGACCCCAGGGCTCTTACGCTGCGTTAAACATAGGGACAAACTACATGCAAAAGCTAAAGAATCAGCTATAGATAACAGTAATAAAACTAGTTATATGAGGTACAGAAATTTTTGCAATAAATTAATAAAAAAACTAAAAAGAGAATATGATCAAGAAGAGATAAGGAGAGCGGGTTCTAATAATAAACAACTTTGGAATGCTATAAAAAATATTTCCAATCTAAATAAAGCTAAAGACAAAGCTTCTCATTTGCTAACGGTCATGAATTCTCCTCTTGAATCAGTGAATGAGGTGAATAGATTTTTTTCGGAGGTGGGTAAAAATCTCGCCCAGGAAATAAGGAAGTCCAACACACCAGTTAATTTCATTTCATATTTACCTGCTAGTTCCATATTAAACTCCTTTGTTATCGAAGATACCGACTATAATGAAATTGAACAAATAATAAATTCGCTTAAGAAAGATTGTGCAGTAGGATGGGATGGAATATCTACTAATATGTTAAAAACTTTCAAAGCCATTTTAGTCCCGCCTATTACACATATCTGTAATTTAAGCCTGTCCACTGGTATATTCCCAAGGGTGTTTAAAAGGTCCCTTATACGACCAATTCATAAGGGTGGGGATGGCAGCTGTGTCAATAACTATCGCCCAATTGCAATACTTACATCATTATCTAAAATATTAGAGAAACTTATTAACACTAGACTGGTTGGTTATTTAGAAAAGTTTAAATTACTTGGTGACCAACAATATGGATTTCGCAACAACAGATCGACTTCTGACTCTGTACATGACCTGGTAAACTTTATAGTCAAAAATTTAGATTCTGGTAATAAATGCCTGACAATTTTTCTAGATTTAGCTAAGGCATTTGACACAGTCTCCATCCCACTCCTAATTGATAAACTGGAAAACCTTGGAGTTAGAGGCAGGCAACTGGCCATCATGAGGGATTTTTTAACTGACCGAAAACAGTATGTTAAAATCAACGATTGTACCAGTGATGACCTGCCGATGCTTTACGGAATTCCACAGGGAAGTATACTGGGACCTACGCTCTTCCTGGTCTACATTAACGACCTCTGTCGGCTCTCACTAAGACAGGCAAAGGTTATATCTTTCGCTGATGATACAGCCTTATGTTTTCAAGCAAAATCATGGCCCGACGTATTTCGCCTAGCTCAAGAAGGTTTTGATACTACGTTAAACTGGTTGAACGAGAATATTCTTACTTTAAACCCGAAGAAGTCTACCTACATTACATTTTCGATTAGGAATAGTTCTCAGCCGCCACCAACTGTTCATAAGATAATAGCACACCATTGTGATACTGACAATGGATTATGCGCATGTCCCTCCCTTACTAAATCTACATCTACAAAATATTTAGGCATTACTATAGATCAAAATTTGAATTTTAGTTATCATATAGATGAGCTAACCAAAAGAACTCGTAAATTTATATACTTATTCAAAAACTTAAGAGAAATAATTAAGCCTCAATTATTAAAAACGATATATCTTGCACTATGCCAGTCTTTAGTAACATATTGTATTTCAGTGTGGGGAGGTGCGACCACTTCACATATCCTAACATTAGACAGAGCTATCCGAGCAATCCTGAAAGTGAGTACGCATCGTTCAATTAGATACCCTACTTACCAACTCTTTCAGGATTGTGAAGTGTTAAACATCCGCCAACTATTTATTCAAAACACTATTCTAAAGAAACATTCCCAGCTTATATATGACCCCGAATTAATGGCTAGCCGTAAACCTTATATATTTCCTTATGAAGCTCCTATTAAAACGTCGTTTATAAGAAAATTTTATCCTTTCCTTGGTGTCTACTTATACAATAAATTAAATAAATCTTTAAAAATATATTCAACTACTAAATTTAAATGTAAAATTATTCTTAAAAAATGGCTGAACAATAAGACATTTTATGAAACTGAAAATTTGTTAAGGGTGGTAGCCTAACAAACAATAAAAAATACTATCATTATTATTTATTTTTTCTCAATTAAATTAACAGTAAAAACACGAAATATCTTTATATCATATAATGTGTATGTCTATTAGGATAGAGGAATCAGTGTAATTTTATAATATGAAAGTATTTAGCAAAACTTACTCATACCATTTGACACTAACTCAATATATAGGTACACCAGTCACATATATACTCACGCCATACATACACACTCACATACACGCATACATACATACATCCATTCGTACATACATACATTCATACATGCATATATACATTCATATCTATTAAGTCATTAAATACGAAGTAAATGAAAGAGGGAAGAAAACCGATCACCGAGATACAGGCCAACGCCAGTTGGCCTAGTTTGGTGGTTGGTTGCTTACCTAAAATTGTTTGGCCCTGTGCATTGATTATGTACTATTATTATGTTTTATTACAGTATTTCTTGGCATTATCATGCCTTATTGTGTTGAGATATATAATTAAATGTACCTAGGCTAAGTTAATTGCATTTAATAAATATTCATTCATTCATTCATTCATTCACATAATATATCATCAAATATGCCTTTCGGCGCCCGAGACCACCTAGACGGTCTCGGGGTATCTAGAGGAGCGGTTATTAATCCCACCTCGTCGTAGCGGATGGTATGAGTCTGCCCGAACAAGTGGATAGCTCGTCGCGGATGGATAGACTCAATAACTCATCTAAAAAGAGTATCGTATCACAAATTGGTATAAGTGAAACTGGGACTGACAGCTTAACATGCTCTCCGAGGCACTATATAATAGTGTTGTTAAACAAATGTACATATTATTTTTTTAGATTAATAACATTGCTACACACTGGGGTTTGAACCAGAGACCTAAGTTTACCAAATAGTTATAAATAAATATGACTATATTCAGATTTTTCAAAGATAAACATAATTTACATTTCAGAAGACACAGTCATCAAACATGGAGGAGTCATAAATGAATAAAGTTACAAACGCAGCTTTTATGAGGCGAAACTTATGATGAAAACGTCATAGCTGTTTAACAGTCAAAATAACCGAAGATCCCATAAAAGTTCGCGTAAAGCGGAGGTTGTAAACTTGTTTTTACTTACGACTCTTTATAGAGGAATAATCGTAAAAATCGTTACTTTGTCGAGGCGTCTCTTCCCGATTGTCGTTATCTGACGTCGTTACGGTAACGTTCGATGATATCGACAGTAACTGCTAAACGGCTTGTTGTGTCGATAACTCTGTAGTCGTTAGGCGTACGGTAAATGTTACATACCTACTATGTGGATGGATGTAGAGAGGTTTTTGTATCGATATTGATACTTTTACTAAGATAATGCTATACTTAAATATTATGTCTTTGGAGTAAGCTTTCAGCCATATTAGGAATGCCTCGTTTTTTTAAATTTTAAATTTGTATTAATTGAGACTCGGTCTATGTTATAATAATAGTTCTAAGTATTTTAGAATCGGATCCAGCGCAGGATTCTAGGATCTATTTGTTTTATAGTTGTTTTTTTTTAAATAACAACCCGAACAATATCAAAATTAGTTTAAAATAAAAGGGGTCCTTTTATCATCTAAACCCATAGGACTTACCTTTGGCATACATGTTTCTCTAAATTAAAATAATAATAAAAAAATCCTACCTACTTTAAAAAATCCTCACAATGTACCTACCCGCGGCATAGTGCCCAGAACGCTGGCGACATTTCCTCTTTGGATTATTAAACTTAATCTAATTAATTTAACTTAATTTTCCTAATTTCAAGTTAATCGGACTAATGGTTCTCGAAATATTGATGCCGGTATACATCACACAGACAAACACCTCAGTCTCCCCAAAGAACACCCCATTTTTTAAAGTCGTTAATGAATGGAAAAAACATGCCTTTTCCATAAAAACTAGCAATGTTAAAATGACCAATTTGTATGGAGAGCCACAATTTTTTTCATTTTCGACACATGGTTCCATGGGAAAAGTTGTTCGATTTGATTAGTAAAGCCTCATATTAGCCCAAAGTACAACCTTTTAAATTCTATAATGCAAATACGGCATAAACACAATTTATTAGGTTAATTAAACCAAACTATAGTAAAATAGAATCCGATAGTTAATTTATCTATTATAAGGGAAACCTCATAAATCACTAAATGAGGCAGTAGTTCAATCACCGAGCTTAAAGATACAATATTCGCAATCCCCATCAATCATATTTCTCGTCGTAACTAACTCCTGCAGTATTCTCTCACTAACTAAAACCCGGAATAACCTCGCGTTAGAGCTATTCAATTCACCACATTGATACAGCCACATCTTATTTACAGATAAGCGGCAACCATCAAAGACCGACTGAGCGTTTTTGGGGTTCCGTACTTAGGAATTGATATGTTTTCAACATTTTTGTTTATAAAAAAAAAAAAAAAATTTTTTTTCATTGACGAATTAGGATATTTTTACTTATATTATATATTATTATTTTGCGTAGGTACAATAAGATTTATTATTATACCCAATTTGAAATAATGAATAAATAGTAGATATATTTTTTGCTAGTAGTTATCGAGATGTTTATGCGGACAGATAGAGAAACACCTAAGCCTCAACATACTCGTGAGTGTTATTTTTTTGAAAAAAAAAACAATATTCCTAAAACCAAAAATAAATCTTTAAAAAAATCAAGATTCCCTTTTTTGTTAGTAATTTCTTATTAACCTAGTAATATTTGACCATTAAATTATTAACTACAATAATAATAATTTTAAATAAATCTTATAAAAAAATAATTTCACAAAAAAAGTTAATTCAATGCGCTCTATTATATACCTACTGGTCTCGTACTTGTCGGCATTTTTTTGGCGAAAACTTCTCCCCTTCGCGTAAATGATCGAGTCGCTTATTATTTGGCGTGTGCGCAAACATTTAGCGGCCTTATCTTGGCTATTAGCTAGATACGACTTCATTACCCGCCGCTGAAAACCTGGGAACGGCCCGTTTGTGAGGGTCTCTTTGTAAAAGAATATTTTTGATGGGTGGTTCGCGTTTGTACATCGTGGGTAGGCCTTTGTTTTTTTTTATTTTGTTTTCTTAATTTTAATTGACAAGGTGTTTGATAAGGTTTCCTTATTTTTTGTTTAGGGAAAATATTTTTTTGTGTGAAGTCTTATTTTAGGGTGTTTTATCTCGAGTAGGCAAAAGCTTGTAATTAATTATAATACAGTGTAAATTTTTATATTTCTTGAAATTTGTATTCATAAGTAGATACATTACCGAATAAATGGTCAAGTTTCATCTAGTCGTGGGATGTATATAATAATAATAAAAACACAATTTAGGATTACTTACTGGAATTTACGTACCATCACTGGTACCCCGTAGCCGATAGTATCTATTCGGAGTCTACATTGCACAAATGCAGGTACACCTAAAATTTAACATGCTCTCTGTGGCACTATGATGGTGTTGTCAAAAACAAATAAAAAAGGGTTTGAATCTGTAACCATTACTTTATATAGGCATTTTATTAAAAAAAAAAAGCTAATAAATAAAATATATAATATAAGTAATGTATATAGTGCTAGTTTCAGAACCTTGAATTATTTACCAACAAGTAGCACTTGTAAACTGTATAATGTTACCTTATAATCTTTCAAACCTGATTCAAACCCCGGTGTGTACCAATAAGTTTTTAATCTAAAAATTATGACATTTGTTTTACAACACCACTATAGTGCCTCGGAGAGTACGTTAAGCTGTCGGTCCCAGTTTCACTTTAGTAACTTGTGAAACTGTTTATAGATGTGTTATTAAGTCTATCCAAACATCGCGACGAGCTAGCATGCTAGCCTAGCAACTTGTTCGGTGTAGGCTTATACCATCGGCTACGATGAGGTGGGATTAAAAACCTTTCCGCTCGGTACCCTGATGCCGTCTAGGCGGTCTGGGCGCCGTAAGGCACCTGTGATGATATATATAATCATTCAAAATCCAACCAATATAGTAATTGAATTTTCGTCATAAATAAATTAATGTTTTTCGATAAAAAAACTCCTAAAATTATATTTTTTGTTAGTCAGCTAAAGTTATTTAACGGCATCCTTACGCTGAGTACATGTGGCGTAAACATTTTATTTCATTATTTATTGTATTAAATGCGGGTTTTACGTCATTTTTACGTCCCCACAGCGCCATTTAGATAAAAGAGATGACGTTCATTTCCCAAATGATGCCCGTAGAGAACTTCATCATTTTGTTTGTTTATTAAAAAGTTTATAGAATTAGATTTTAATTATAACTAATTAATATACCTATAAATTATTTATATAAATAAATCACTTAAGGCGACCGAGACCGCCTGGACGGACCCAGCGGTTTTTAATCCCATCTCGTCATAGCCAATGGTATGAGTCTACACTGAACAAGTGGCTAGTTCGTCGCGATATATGGATATACTAAATAACCCATCTATAAACAGTTTCACAAGTTGGTATACTTGTCCTTGGTATATCGTGAAACTGGGATCAACAGCTTAACGTGCTCTCTGAGGCACTCCGGAGGTGTTGTTAAACAATTGTTTAATTGTACATACATTTTTAGATTAAAAACTTATTAGTACACACCGGGGTTTGAACCAGGGACCATCAATACATTATTGTAACACCATTGATCGCTTCCACTAAAGCGGGCAATAAATCGGTGCAATAGTCTCCTGAAAACTGGAACCCACAAACTAAAACCCGAAACATGACTAGGGCAGTTATCAAAATATGTCGAGTTACCAAGAATAATCCATTCACATGGTAAACTCCCGGGCGACATAACCTTACCTTGGTGCCATATACTAAAGGTCGTTACTAAGGGATGCCACATGCGTGAACACTTTATCATCTGCTTTTTCCGCATCAAACATTTATAAATTACCTGGCAAAGAATTAGTAAAAGAATGTGGTGACCCAATTTAAGTGCCAAAATCTATTTTATTCGCCGCAAAAGCCTAGAATTAAAAGTAGTAAGACTTAAATTGCCGTATCTAGACAAACGAAACATTTTATCTTATTCTGTTAATTATTATAATTATTTATATCTCCGACTTCCTCTTTTTTTTTAAATGTTGTTAGATTACATTTACTTATTCAAACTTTAATTCTGATTATTATTCTTATTAGCTTTTATACTTGTAATATAGTTAAGAGATATATTATTATTTTATATTAATATACCTAGTTTTTTTTTAAATATTACACAAAAATTCAGTCTAAAAATAATAATTAAAATATATAATAATAAATTCAGTGCAAAGATAAAATATAATATAAACGGGCCAAATTATTGTTTTGCTTTCATTTTCAGTTTTATATTTTCTTTTGTAATATTTATTTTGTAAAATAAAGACTTATTGTTATTTTGTAATGTGCTGTGAATTTTTGTTTGATTAAATAAATAATTATTGAAAATTTTCCATCACTAAATTAATAATTAAATATTAGACGCTGCCCACCAAATAATTTACTATAGTCACCTAAATATATAGTAAATGGTATAGAAGCAGTAACGTTGAAAATTCATAATATTATGCGGATGCTGCGTGTGTTCAAAGGACGAGCATTGTGACGCCATGCGCGGGTCGAGGGAAATGAAGTGGAATCTTACAGATAACGCACACATATACACACATCACACACATACAGGTGGCAGACACATTCATCGTTAGATATGTCTAGGACAACCTATACATCTGACAGGGTTAAAGTCAGGTAGATTTTTTTTCTGAGAGCCTTGAGGGGCATTATCTATTTCCGACGGTGTCGTGGCTGCGTGAATCGCTAGCCGAAAAGTTAATATTCATTGTATTTACTTAATACCTAAATATAACATACTAGCTGACACGCGCACGCAACGGAATCTCCCAAAAGGAAAATAAATACCCATTTTTGCAACATTTTTCATTGATGTTCCGCTCCTATTGGTCGTAGTGTGATGTTAGCATATATCCTTCCTTGATAAATGGGCTATCCAAAACTAAAATATTTTTTCAATTCCAACTAGTAGTTCATGCGATTAGCGCGTTCAACCAAACTATTATGCATTTTTCACAGACATTTATTTACATAAAAAAGTTAGTAAAACGTCATTAAAATTGGCGGTGTCTCGGACGCCGTAAGGGTAATTTTAGTTTTGGATAGCCCATTTATCAAGGAAGGCTGTATGTCAACATCACGCTACGACCAATAGGAGCGGAACATCAATGAAAAATGTTGTAAAACGGGTATTTATTTTCCTTTTGGGAGATTCCGCTGCGTGCGCTGCGTAAACGGTTAAAGTTGCGCGGGTCAGTATAGTATATTTATATATAGTATGTCATATTTAGGTATTAAGTAAGTACAATGAATATTAACTTTTCGGCTCACTCAGCCACGCCACCGTCGGAAATAGATAATACCCCTCAAGGCTCTCAGAAAAAAAATCTACCTGACTTTAACCCTGTCAGATGTATGTATGAAATATATTTTCCTAAGCTCTATCTATCTACGGATTTCCCAACCTGCTCATGAGCACACACACACACAGGTACGCGTCATGAATAGACCCCGTCATAATATACTTGCGGTAAAGTTGACACTGATAATGTAATTATGGGGTGAAAGCGATTGAAATTAAATGTTTAAGGGAGGTGACATTCGGGTATTATGTTGGTTTGACCTATTTGGTATTGTTGGATTTTATAATGCCAATTAAAATAAATTTGTTTCATTATAAATTATAATAAAATAAAAAAAATAAGAACAGTTATAAATCAAATACACTCAACTTTGTTAAATATAATTAATAAAATTTCAATTTTTCATTTAATTTTAATTTTATTTAATTGCGTATATAAAACTAAAGATATGACCATAATAAATATTAGAATAAAAAAAATATTTTCAGGAATATCCGTTCCAGCAAAGCTAGCAGACTGATAATAAAGCGGGATTTATTGGGTGTGAAAAGTGTTTAAATCACGAACCTTTTGAGTAAAAATACGATGGCTCTCTATTTACTATTGTTAACCATCTTAAACCGAAGTCCATCATTAGTAGTAGATACTAAAACAAAATATGTTATACTAGCTGTGATCGCGACTTCGTCCGCGTGGACTAGTTATTTTTTTATCATACAAAGTTTCATCCCCTATTTTATCCCCTTGGGGGTAGAATTTATCAAAATCCTTTCATAGCGGATGCCTACGTCATAACATCTACCTGCATGCCAAATTTCAGCCCGATCCGTCCAGTGGTTTGGACTGTGCGTTGATAGATCACTATGTCAGTCAGTCACCTTTTAGTTATATATATTTAGATAGGTATATTTTTTTTATAGGAGCACAGGAACTACGTGTTGACCTACGTGTGACCTTGTATCTGATGAAGTAGACCTACAAAGTCCATGAATGGTGACAATCAATAAATTGTTGTTTAACACTATTGATCGCTCCCACTATGCTGGCTAAACGATCCGGGTATTAAATAAGTGGCAGCCAGGACGAATTTGCATTACGAGTCTATTTTAATAACATCCTCATTGCTTATTTAATAAAGTCTTGAGTTGCTATTGTACTAAACTATACTATACTTTGATTAAACTATACCATGTACCATTACAGGATTACATCTGTGTAAACTATAGTTAGGTATCATATTAATGTGTAAAAATTTAACTCAATCAGACCATCAAAGGTGATAAAAATAGAGATTAAGCATTTTGAGAAGCCGTACATCGATTGAGATAAGAGTTTGTAATTTAAAAACTATAGAACCGATTTCCTTAATCAAGATCTAAGAGATATCTCAGGAAAACCAGCTTCATATAAAAACTGTCATGTAATCGGTTCATCCGTTTTAGACCTACGTTGCTACAGACTAATGGTTAACACTATTAACATCGCTCATTTTTCGTCGGGGATTAAAAATAAATATAACGTAGTAACGGTACGTTTTTCCAAAATTATAAAAATCTACTATTGCTATATGAAGGGAAAAGATTTGATTGTTTGTACCAGATAAACTCAAAACTACAGAACTGATTTAAAAAAAATCTTTCACCAATAGAAAGCTTTATTATCAGCGAGTATAATTAAATTATATATTTTATTAAACCGATTTGTTTTAAATTAAACGCGAGTGAAACCGCGGGCACAGCTAGTACATAATATAATTGTTAGTAATTTCAGTAATCTTATTTTATTATTTAGTCACAACTTTTTAAAATAAAACTTAAACACAAATATAGAAATTGTATACATTTTAAATGTGAAAGGAAATGATTTCTAAATTTTACATGAAAATTAAGTTTCCTACATCCAGCGCTATGCACTGATGTCATCGCTTTAATGCATAAACACTACCTTCGTTTTTTTTGCACTTTGTTTTAATTTCCTGTGCTGGAAGCTTCCAAATCCAATTACGGACCTTGATTTTTTACCTTCGTTAACATAACGAACATCCTGTTGTGTAATGATTAAGTGAAAGTTCTCTATTAAGTGCACGTGAACCAAACAGCGATGTATATAAAGTACGTTTGATCTATCATTTCCAGATGATATTTTTCATCTAAAGCACTTTGTTGTTTGTTGTTTTAGCGTTGATGAAAAGTGAATAGTTCAATACCCATAAGTTAGGACCATACGTACTAACATATAGTTAAAATATTAAGTGATTTTTAAGGCTAAGAATATTTAATGTAACTTGTATCGGCATACTAACATTTCTACATTTCAAAGAAGTGCACCAATACCTTTAGCGATAATAATGTCTGGAGCAAAATAAAAACATTAAAAGTATTTTATCTATTCTAATAGCAGTTAAAAAAAAATACAAAAGAGAATACTCGTAAACGGCGCAAATATTATTCCACCGACAAAACAACGAAGCTAAACAAATAAAATTTATCTCAAGCAAAACACCCCATAAAATGAAGTTGTCTCGAAAACTTTTATAAGCGCGATAACGACTAAACTTCGTGTAGCCCGAGGTGATTCTATGTAGAAGTATTTTGCAAAAAGAGGACCCAGGAGTGTCCGACCCTGGTACCGCCCACTCCGCGCCACGCCCACTAAGAAAGTTTCCGTAGCACGAGCGGGACACCGCTTTTCTTTAACTTCGTAGACGCGAGCTTCGAGCTTCAGCGTTGAGACAGCGTTATATAGACGCAGCGTCCGTGCGGGCTTGTTACTCGCACATAACGTTAGGTACCAACTTTATAAGTGTCAGACCACTTTATCTTCATTCCCTCGACGTACTAGACTATTGTATAAATTGTATAGAATTGAATACCTTTGTATTTCGCTAGAGGCCAATGCACTGTCTGATAGAATATTATGCAGAGATGGTTGAAACGTGATTTTGCTGCTTCGATTCTCATTGTTAGTTTTGCTCGTTGAATAATGCAATGTTAACTTAAAATATCTATTACTTTTTATAATTTATTATTATATCGGATTACAATAAAAAGGGTGGATGCGATACGTGGTCCACGCAAAACACATACTTGATATCTTTCGCCATTCCAGCTATTGCCCCGGTCGCGACGGGAGCGAGTTGTTTGTTTCATAGTTTTTAAATTTCGAATGATCTCTTTGTACCTATCGTTATATTATTATTTTTCAGGAATGAAGTTGGTAATGCGCTGTAAGATTTGGGTTAATGCGTAGTAAGGCTTACCGATATAAAATACTTTGTTTTGGAGGAGTTTTAAAGAGTTGTTTTTTTTTAAATGAAAGGTTTTTCTTCTCGAAACTAATAGTAAAAAAACTAGTTTTTGAGTTTTGATGATAATCTAACGTTACCTTCAAAAGAAACCGAATATGGCCGCAGTTTTCGATAGTAAATTCCTATATAGTCGGAACCACCACTTAAGTCCGAAAGCCGTGGCGCTTCTGTAGCACATTTTTGTCAAACTACAAGACACATTTTTGTCAAACAACAAGACACATTTTTGTCAAACTACAAGACACATTTTTGTCAAACAACAAGACACATTTTTGTCAAACAACAAGACACATTTTTGTCAAACAACAAGACACATTTTTAGTTCCAGTTATTTCTTTGAACAATAAGATTAATAACGGAACAAAAAAGTAAACAATAAATCGATATATTCTTTACTGACTATACAATCTTTCGTTTCTTTTTTTTATAGTTTGAGATGTAGTGCTGAAGAAAAATGGAGAGATTAGCTTGACAGAGAAGAAGCAGAATCAAAAAGATTCAACGATGGTGAATGCTAAAAGAACATAATTGGATAATAATATTTTAACACTTGATATGGAATAACACTTATTTATAAACAATAATAGAAGAATAGAATATTAAAATAACAGAATATGAAAGAAAAAAGAGGAAGGGAAACGGTGAATAAAAAAAAATTAAAGGAAAATCATAATATTTTGTAGAGGAGGTGCAAAAATATAAGTGTTTGTTTTAAAAGTCTCTCAGGAAAATTTAAAAAATAAATCAGATACAACAAATTAGTCTATTATTAAAGTTGGGTGTATTAAAATGACATGCATGTATTAAGAGAAGCGTCTGATCAAAAATGTTCCATACAGTCACGACCTTTTGGTCTTAACTGTTACATCACCCTAAACACACATAGATTTTTATGATTTTGGAGGCTTTATAAATAAGACCCATATCTAGGCTCGTACTATTTCCTTTTTTTTTATTTGGTAAAGGAAAAAAATATATATCACCCCTTAAAATCCGAAAAAAAACCCTCATATTAAAATAATTCCTCCAAAATGTCCAAGATATACAATATTACAATACCACTATAGTGCCTCGGAGAGGACATTAAGCTGGCTGTCGGTCCCAGTTTCACTACACCAACTTGTGAAACTGTTTTTAGATGGGTTATTGAGCCTACCCAAAACATCGCGACGAGCTAGCCACTTGTTCGGTGTATACTCATACCATCCGCTACGACGAGGTGGGATTAAAAACCCCGCCGTACCCTGAGGCTGTCTAGGCTGTCTCGGACGCCGTAAGGCACTCGTGATGAAATATATATATATAAAATATCCAAATCCAAGATAGAAAATTCAAACAACGAAAATAGTTAACTTTCTCTTTAATAAAATGGGACCAGTTTTTTTCAAATTCATTAAAGTTTAAGGCTAGAAAACATTTTCAGTAGCCGTTTTAAAGTCTAAATAGTTAGTATAATCTCAATGTTCTCTTTATATTATTGGGTTTAGTCGGGGGGTTACTACATACTTATGGTAGTGTTACCGACAATTAATATGACAATTAATAAAAAAAATACATAAAAAAGTCAGTAAAGGCTACTTAAATGATTGGGTAGGTAAGAAACTTACTAAATTAAAAGTTCCATTTTTTAATTTTAGATTTCATAAAAATAGCGGTCAAGTGCAAATGCTGTTCGAGCACTTAGGGGAACAACAAAAGGAAAAAGGAGAGAATAGGAGGTATGGGAAAGTCATATTAGAGAAACAAATCTCTGCAACCATTTAAGAAATAGGAACCTGAAATTTGGAATAGTAAAGCAATAAATAAAATTATTTTTATACTTATTAATATGTTCGCACAATGAGACGGGCGCAAAATCAGGTTAATAAATATATACTTTTCACAGATGTAGTGAGTAAATAGTTTATGAAATTACTACAATCAGGGCCTTATTTTAATAACAATAATAATTTATTGAAGAAAATTTACAGCAATACAAAAATACATTAAAACACAATATACATCATATGATTCAAGTGACCAATACAAAAATACAAAATAACCAATAATGAATCTTCACAATTAATAATCTAATCAAAAATACATAGGAAACATACAATAATAATAACCTAACATGAGCCAAAACATATGTGTATGTGAATGTATATTTTGTGTATGAGAAGAGTGTGTATAATTTATTTATTTATGAGGGTGTGTGGTGTGTGTGTGTGTATACATATTATTATTATTATTCTACGGAATAATTTAATTTGTTTAATTTTAGCATAGTCATAAAATTCCACATGCCACTGTTACCTATATAGATTATTTAAATTAAAACACATCATGAATAAATTTTGGTAAAAAAAATACCTATTTTAAAAGTTTGTTTATCCAAAGCACGCGCACCGGAAACTAAGCCTCTTTAATTTTTAATACCTGTATTTGCCACCGCCGTGCTGTTGTCGCTTACTTCCTGCTCGGCTCCTTCCGGTTGGTCTCTATCCTTTTTTTTCAAGGGTTGTATTTCCTGTGTCTCTACATTTCCACAAACGATGTCACAGCGGTTTACAGAAAGCCTTGAGTTAAATGTTTAAGGCGAATCTGGTTTTGACATTATCTTCATCATGACTAGAAACACCTTATTGATATATTTGGTTCTTTGATTTAAGTTAAATAGAATATATTTACAATATACATGCCTATTATAGGGGCTACTTTGTAATCAGGGCAATATGTGTAAAATTTAATTAAAGAAAATAATTATCCGCCATTTTGTTAATAATAAAAAAAAATGCATTTCTTTAACAACACCTCTATAGTGCCTCGACGACCACGTTACGCTATCGGTCCCAATTTCACTACTCCAAATGTAGATGCGTGAACAAACAATGCGCACTTGATAACAAGGTTAACCAGATGACAACAAGGCCGGACCTGGGATGGGTGACCGATTTATACAACGACGCTATACCATCATAAGCACCGCAATAAGCGCGACACTTTTTAGGTGTTACCTCCGAATATCATCGGCGAAATGAGGACGGGTTAATGTAACGATTAAAATTAAAAATGGCGTTGAATGTACCAAATTTATTTTGTATTTCGAATGACAGCTGGTACATTCGACGCCATTTTTAATTTTAATCGTTACATTATTTTAACAAACACTTTGGTACAACTCAGTCTTAGTCTACACCGACAAGTGGTCAGTGGTCTACATCACAGGTACCTTTTTAGCACTCGAGAACTTTAATTTTTGTTTTTAATTTTAATCGTTACAGTACATTAACAGACACTTTGGTACAACTCAGCCTAAGAATACGATCGGTTACGTCGGGAGCAAATAAAAACTCACCGCTGGTTAGTCTAAGTACATAAAATATAAAATTATTAAAAAAAATGTGTAAAACAAATTGGTTCCATTATCCGTGCGTAACATAATATCTACATACAATTTGAAATACAGATCACAATTACACAAAATATTTATAAAACAAAAAAGTTTTGGGCTGTCGTTTCCACCGCACCGCGTATTCGGACAGCATCATAAATGACTAAGTTCTTTCCGTCATTATTTTTCCGCAAGCCGGCATTTTTTTCCGCCGGATGAAAAATCCGTTCCATCCGGATATTATCATTAATTATGAATCAGACTTCGGATAACTCCTGACAACGATTATAAATTGCTTTTACTTGTGACGAACGGTGAAGTTGACTGGCGTTTTTTTGGTGTTTAAAATTTACGTTTAAAAATGGAGTAACTACTTATAAAGAGTGGCATATTATTGGTGGATATATTACTTTTGCTATAATTCTAAAAAGCTTTTTAATTGTTGTTGGATAATATGTGTTAATATATCCGTCATATTATACATATAATATGACGGATATATTAACACATATTATCCTGGTCACAAACTAAGGTTTATGCTAGAGCACTAGAAACATCAATATCAATTAATATAATTAATCTCCAGACAAAAAAAAACCGCCCTAATCTTAATTATTTAAAATATAAATCGATTTCTTATCAAAATGCTAAAATAAATAATTTAAGTTGTAAATATCCTACTTACTCTGAAGTAGGGAGATTTCCAAATAACAGCAAACAGCATCAGTTTAATTTGAGGTTCACAAAGCCACAGGCCATAGATCTGAGAAACCCAGCTACAAATCAAAGCGGGATCCAGAGACGGGGGTAGTTTAATTCTGCGAGGTCGAAAGTGGACAAGCCAGATCCCACGGGTCACTTTAAGATGCCCTGAGGCCTACCTGCTTGAAGGCTGTCGTAAATAATAGCGTGTTGTTTAGGACACTGTTTACTTACCTGTTTACTTTGAATCAAGCTTTTATTAAATATAAATTTCGAGGTTTAAAAGCAGGATAATAATATAAAGATTTTTATTATTTATTGCTATTACTATAAAGAATCTTACACTTATACACCTTTGGCAAATTATATTGTTCGTACCAGAATTGTACCCCGCGATATTAATGGATATTGAGGCGATTCTACTGC
This sequence comes from Monopis laevigella, assembly GCA_947458855.1. NCBI lineage: Eukaryota > Metazoa > Arthropoda > Insecta > Lepidoptera > Tineidae > Monopis > Monopis laevigella. The sequence continues at coordinate 26,721,581 of OX381578.1, forward strand.
TGCACTATTATTTAAGCTTAGTTTGTGATCAGTGCAATATGTGTAAAAATTGTTTTACATATTGTATTGTTCGTACCAGAATCGTACTCCGCGATATTAATAGATTATAGTGGCGATTCTACTGCTATTATTTAAGCTTATTTTGTGATCAGTGCAATATGTGTAAAAATAACTTTACATATTGTATTGTTCGTACCAGAATCGTACCCCGCGATATTAATAGATTATAGTGGCGATTCTACTGCTATTATTTAAGCTTATTTTGTGATCAGTACAATATGTGTAAAAATAATTTTATATATTGTATTGTTTGTACCAAAATCATCATCAATTAATAGATTATAGTGGCGATTCTACTGCTATTATTTAAGCTTATTTTGTGATCAGTACAACATGTGTAAAAATAGTTTTACATATTGGATTGTTCGTACCAGAATCGTACCCCGCAATATTAATAGATTATAGTGGCGATTCTACTGCTATTATTTAAGCTTATTTTGTGATCAGTGCAATATGTGTAAAAATAATTTGATGGAATTTTGCACCCATGTCAAAATAATATTAGTACGTTTTTCTGTAGGGGTTGCCATGGTTTGGGTGTTTATAAAATATAACATGTATTAGTACCTAGTTGTTTCTGGTACCTACCATGAGTCCAAGCATAGAGCTTAGTTTGTGACTAAGGCATTATTTGTGCAATGTCCTATTATATTATTATTATAATTATTATCATCTGAGTATCAGTATGAATATTTATAGTCTACTCCTAAATGGTTTAGCATTAAATAAATAATTATGAATTAATTTATACCTACAAAGAAATAAATAAACAAGGATACCAAGTTAAAAATAATTAAAAAAAAATCAATTAGTAAACATATCATCAGAAACTGAGTAGGTACTTTTAAATATAGGTAAAGTATATAGAGTGAATTTGAAAGGTTTCACTTTGGGCTTTTAAGAGACTCTACTGATCAAATCGAACAACTTTTCCCATGGAAAAAAAAAAGTACCATCACGGGTGCCAATTTGGTTCCCGAGAACCGTTTAAACGGCCGCAGGGTCCCAGCGGAGAGGCAACACCTAACAAGTGGCGAGCTTGTTGCGGTGTTTATGATGAAATAGCCTCGTTGTATAAAGCGGTCGCCCATCCCAGGCCGGTCTTGTTGTCATCTGCTTAACCTTGTTATCAGTTGCGCAGTGACTTAACCACTAGGCTGGGGCCGCTTTTTTCCCATTGTCCGGTTAATGAAAATAAATTTTGGTTTCTCCATACAAAATGATAATTTTTACATTACTAGTTTGTATGGAGAAGGCAATTTTTTTTTCATATGCGACACATGGTTCCATGAAAAAAGTTGTTTCATTTGATCAGTATTAGCCTAAATTACAACCTTTAAAAAGTATATAGGTTAAGAAATACAGGGTTCTATGATTGGTCTGCAATTTATTCAGCTCCTATATTAGAGCTGTATTATTTTCGTGATCTGGGTCATTAGCTATGAGAGAGGGACGATTGCGTGTGTCGACACAAAACTTGTGATCACATAAATCGACGCAACACGACCAACTTCCGCTATTATGATTAATACCACCATAACAACTGAATTGGGATTTTTTTTCTTGGGGTCGCATAGATTAATAGTGTTGTTTTTCATGAAATTATATACGAGTAATTAATAAATTAATAAATGCTTTGTATACATACAGCCACTGAAAAAAATATGTATCGCTTTTTGTCTGTAGCCGTATTTATATTACTACTTTTATCAATTAGTTATGTATTTATTATTATTAGTATGATGTGCATGTTTTCATAATATATGTGATGATCTGCCTATTAAACTTTTTATAGCTGTATATATATATATATATATATATATTTAAATCAGTATTCTAGTCATGAAATTTCAATTAAACCAATAGATAGAGTTTATTTACTTTAACCTTTGATTTCAATGAAGATAAACAATGGCTATATAGTTTTATTATTTTATAACAGTAAATTGTTTAATGTATGTTAATATTATAATCAAATACCTAAAATTATGTATGTATCCAAGGACGGAAGAGATCTGTTTGCCTGAGATACAGAATCCTAGTCTTGTTCAGGCACAGATTTGCTACTTATTTATAAAATCTTTTTTTTAATTGTAGGTCCCAAATTAATAACTATCAATGTAACTTTACTTGAATACATACACATTATTTATATATTATATTATTATAGTTTGATAGTAGGAAATATTGAACAGGCTTCCCTGTTTCCACGATTGTTTTCAGAGCATAACTCTTGACATAATGAACGACTTGCCAATCGACATTATCGCCAATCGAATGCCCACCTATAAATAAATTTGGCGGCAAAAATGGCGTCAGTTTATCAGTGCCCGGAAGTGGCCGCTGGGGACCGGAAGGCCGGTAATAAATGTTATTAGATAGCCCCAGGGCTTAGTGAGGCAGGATTTTATGGGTTTTTTCGGACTTCTTTCAGGCGGACCCCGGTTTTTGTTAATGCGTCTGGTCTGCTAAATAAATTGGTAGGGCCGGTTTTAAATGAGTCGCTTAGGGTTAAATCCGCGGGACAATAAGCGATTTAATTTATTTTGTAGAATATTTATTGCATGTGTAATTAGGGATTTACTTTGTGTTTGTGTACTTACCTACATTTGTACATCAACTTTGCTATACCGGCGTTTCGATTACCATTCAATTAGAGATTGAAAAATGGTTAAGTGACTTAGATGTTTCTATGGTATATGGGTTCACAAGTTCTCAAAAAAAATACCACTTCCATGTCACCACTAATAGGAAGGTGCCCAAAAGGCTGATTGCGTTTCCTCTCTAAATCAACAAATTAATACGTTGTTTAAAGTATAAGCGCGGCAACGTCTTGAGGAAACTTTCCACTTTGATTAGTGCGAGTGCTTAGTGATTAGCCCAAAATATGTGTGGACCATAACTGATTAGTGAAAGTGATTAGTCAAGTAAAGTAAATAGAAGCGTGTTCTACTTTTTTGCGAGTAGCCACGTCCCGCGCGACTATATTCCTCTTCACTCGCAGCGTCCCTGCCACTAAACACGTTTAGACATGCTTGTTTAGTAGCATAGCAGGGTCGCTCGCTTGTTGTATTGTATTTGGAAAGGTACAATGGAAAAGTGGACCTAAGATATTTATTTCAGTATTTCTTGACGCCAAACAACTGATTTTAACTAAGCGCAGCAACTAAACAGCATTGGACACTACTCACACTACACATTTCAACTAATTACTCACACTAATCACCTGCACTCGCACATATCAAAGTACAAGTACCCTTAATAACCACCGGTTATAGAACAAGCGCTTTAAAATTCCCTCCACCTCATGGTTTTAACCCCAAACGGTAAAAATATATAATCTTCCAAAAAAGGAGAATATTTGCACATTTTAAGTCTTTCTGCAGAATAAGCAGTCGCTCCAACCGTTTGTGACATCCCTGAAAGATATGAAGCGGTAATCTATTGGCACAAGTAATGACCCATATTAAGCACCTCCAGCTTAGGATTACCATGGTGGTTACATCGGGTCTCTTATCATCATAAAGTGACAAACCATTTGGTTTAAGCACGGATATAATGTAAATGATTGCAAGAGCCATTAATAAGTTGCCAAAATCTGCCACCATAACATGATAAGCCATGGTCAGTTAGCTATCACATCTCTTAAAACAGTGATGAGGAATATTACATTATGTGCCAAATTAATGGTTTTGTAATGTTCCAATAATTATATAGATAAAAGTTAATTTTACACTGATTAAATATGCAATACCTTTAGCTGCTACGAATTTCAATCTACGAGCTACGAAGATCTACGTGCTACGATGTATACTACGATACTTCTACCAGCGCGCAACGTATACCTAACAGGAATCCTACCTAGAGTAAACTCCCATCAGAATACTGTATCTGATGTAAATTATCTGTATATATTTTAACCATAATATTATAAACTTTTGGGTGGAAGGAAGGTCACTCGTTACCACCGCCCATACAGATGCAAAAACCGTCAAGTGTACCTCATGTTACGGTTTTAGTCTGTAGGTTCACCGGTTTTCTGTAAAATTGTCAAGGTGGTATTCTTCTTTCAAGATGTGGTTACGAAACGGGCGATTGATTTGACTAGTAGCTATTAAATTATAGGCACGTAATGCAAATATGTTTTTGTCCATACAGATGTAAAAACCTTCAAGTGTACCTAATGTTACGGTTTTAGTCTGTAGGTTCACCGGTTTTCTGTAAACTTGTCAAGGTGGTATTCTTCTTTCAAGATGTGGTTACGAAACGGGCGATTGATTTGACTAGTAGCTATTAAATTATAGGCACGTAATGCAAATATGTCTTTGTGTGAGAGATACCAAGATTGTTAAACAACAATGTATTTTTCGACTCCAATCAAGGGCTTTGTAGGTAGAAGCTACTACTTGGTACATAAAAAGTGCCGTGCCCCAATAAAAAAAAACATTCCACGTAGTAATTATGTAAAAAAATATTTGTTTCTTCAAAATAGATAAACACGATTTCTATAAAATTTTGAACACACTATAAAATTTACCGATATTATTCCCTAGTATTATTGGTAATTTTAACATTTCAGCCACACGGAAACATATATAAGTTTTGTTTTAAATTTACCTCATCAATCGTTTTTAGAGTCAGTTTTCATACATGAAACAAATTAAACAAAATGCTGACATTTATGTTATGATGACCATTCGCAAGTCTTAGCGAATGGTCATCACGGGGAACATTTGGACCGAGGCTAAATTTAGATATAGAGGATATGTAGTAGGTATTTTGTTTAGGTAATTTATTTGTTAATTAATTTAGTATTTATTTAAAAAGATAAATACTAAATTTATTAAAGTATATTTTATTGAGATATATATATATATATATAATTAATAAAAAAAATACAGACACAATATACAAAATCAAATATATGCATTTACAATGTTCGCACTCTGTTATCGGCGTGATTTACGATGTACAAATACAAAATGCAAAGGGAATGCATTAATTTCTATAAAATTAAACCTGCCATTTATTCAAACAGAATTTTAAATGAATCGCAATATTACTCATATATGAAAACCCAATAAATAATAATCTGGTTAGAACTAATTGAAAACAGATTTCTATTAAATATAAAACATTTTTTTTTGTTTTTTTTTCTAATTATACCTACTAAATCCATGAATGGGGTCAAACAATACTTTGATTATCCTCAAAAAATGAGCTATCCAACACTAAAGAATTTTCAAAATCAGTTCAGTAGATAGAGATTACTCCTTACAAACTCACCAACTTTACCTCTTTATAATTAGTATATAGTATAGAATATTTCTATATGTAACAAAATTACACAGGTATACATACAGTGGTGTTGTACAACAAAAGTTATGTACTTTTGTTACTTTTTTTTATTAAAAAATCATTGGTTCCGGAGTTTGAATGGGGGACCTAAAAACTGTAGTATTTTTAGGTCTGAAGTCTAACAAACCCGGCTAACACGTATTAAATTCCATTTCAAAGAAATCTATTAAAAATAACAAGCGGCTATTTTCGTAAAGGCATGATGTGTGAGTTTCCTGTATCCGTGTGCGTGTGCAAACACCGGTTTAAGCCTAACTGGCCTTAATGAATCGTAATGGGCTCTATGATTTGCTACGTAACTAACTGCCCATGCGGGCTTAGGGGGTAGCCACCCCAAACCCTATAGAAAACGGATAGAACGAAGTGCGCGATTACGTGTGATTTTACTACGACATACAATATACAATTTGTCTTTGAATCAACGCAAAAACTTATATTAGTTTTAATATTTGTTCTATTTTAAAAAAGTGCATTTTAATAGATTATTATAACGATAAAATTAGCCTAGTGCACTATGGAAAAGTCAGGTATGAGAGATTTCCTGAGATATTTATTATATATTATATATAAGTATTATTAGTTATCGGAAATGTGTGTGAGTGAAAAAAATGCCTTTCTGATTTAAAAAAAATATTTAATAGCAAATAAAGAATCCCGGAAATCTGGTATTTTTTTATATGAAATTCGTGTGCAAAAAAGTATTTGTTTGCACACGAATTTCCGATCACTAGATATTACATACAGTCTCATCTACTGATTCAGGCTATATGCATGGTTACTACAACTGAATCAAGAAGACTTTGAGTTTTTTTTTTTGAGAATATTAAATAATGTTGTACATACATACATACATATCTTCACGGGTGCCTTACGGCGCCCGAGACCGCCTAGACGGCCCCAGGGTACCCAGCGGAGGGGTTTTAATCCCACCTCGTCGTAGCCGATGGTATGAGTCTACACCGAACAAGTGGCTAGCTCGTCGCGATGTTTTGAATAGACTCAATAACCCATCTATAAACAGTTTCACAAGTTGGTATAGAGAAACCGGAACCGACAGCTTAACATGCTCTCCGAGGCACTATAGTGGTGTTGCCAAACAAATGTACATATTTTTTTTAATTAAAAACTCATTGGTACACACCGGGATTCGAACCAGGGACCATAGTGTTTTTTTTTAAAGTCCAAGGTCTAACCAACTCGGCCACCACGTATATCTAATATGCACCACGTATAAATAATGTTGTACAACTTCAATATGGTGCAAATTATAAAGCCAATTGTTTAATAAGTTATAAATATGTATAAAATTTAGTACATGCATACACAACCTGCAAGGTTCCAGGTCTCTGAGTACATGGCTCCCAGCGTTTTTGTATAATTCAAAATATTGGGAAAGTTATAAAACTGTCATTTTCCAAGAATTTTTCACGAGATATTTTTTTGTTTCTTACTCACACGTATTGTAAGAGACATTTAATTTATTTTATTATTTCCTCTCTTTAATGAACACACAGACAAAGGGTCTACTATTTTATTATATACATTTATGTATAACTTGTAACCTTTAATATATAGGGATTTAAGCTTGTTAGCGTAGGTTTTTGTTTGTATCTGTTGTGGCAATTTAGTTTGTAACTTATTTTAGTGATATACTCGCTAAAATAAAAAAATATTAAACATATATATATTAATTTATTACTACAATTTTAATAAAGAAAATGAAAAGAGTTATTAAGGAAATAGCAACAGCCTGCCGCCCTAACTTAAAACTAGAGGTCGTAATTTCATCCGTTATTTATTTAATTGCTCTGTGGCGGTAATTATTCATGAAATTACGGCAATTACGTCTCGGAAACAATTATTTATTGTGCAAACTTGCCTCTTAATTCAAGTTTTATTCTACAAAATGCATCAGAAGATAACACTGTGGAAGAAATTCTAAGGTTTATTTCATTTTAAATTGTAATTAAGAATAAAAGATGCAAGTAATTAGGTTGTAAGATTAATTGGGTTATTTTACTTATAACGTTCGTATAATAATAATAAAAACAGACATTAGTTTTTAATATTCTATTAAAAATGTGAAATAAAACTATAAATATTATAAATGGCAGCTTTTTTTAATGTAAGATTTATTCGATAGATGTCTCTGACGTTGCTCTTGCTCTTCCTACCATGGCCGCTCGCCGATGATATGTAGTCTTTCTTATAAATCCTTTTTGATAATAGTTTTTGTGCTATGAGACAATATTCTAAGCTATCCATGGATTCTCAGTGTGGGTGCTGGGGAATCCGGTGATTGGAAAGCAGGGGAATAAACTGCACCATTCCCGGACTTGAGACCGCGAAGTAGGTTAAAGTTAAAGGCTTTTTAACTCTCACCTGTACTGTGTTCACAACTCTCTCTACTCAACCAAATACTTTATGTTCCTGTTAGCGCCATCTTGGAGACGGTCCATAAAAGTTCTGACGGCCGATCACGGAAGGCCAAGTTCGGACAGACGATGCAAAGAGTTTGCTGGAATTCTTGTACCGACTTCCACTGCATAAAGTTGAATTTAAAATCGTTTCTAGTAATTTCATTTTGACATCAAAATATTTGTTCGACTTCATAGTGTAGTCTTTAGGAATGTTTGTTTTCCACGGAACTAATATTATAAAGCTGAATAGTTTGTTTGTTTGGTTGGACAAGCTAATCTCAGGAACTACTGGTTCAAATTGAAAAAAATATGTTAGTATTGGATAGCCCATTTATCGAGGAAGGCTATACTAATAGGAGTACAGTAACAATGAAAAATTTTGTAAAAACGGGAAACAATATTCCTTTTGTGAGCGTACACGGTTAAAGTTACGCAGACGAAGTTGCGCGGATTTAGCCGGCATAGTGGGAGCGATCAATATTGTTAAACAACAATGTATTAAATGACCCCATTTATGGACTTTGTAGGTCTGCTTACCATCAAGTGGATTCAAAATAACATGCCGTGTCCGATTAAATAAAAACTACGTTAGTTAACTAAATATTTAGTATTTCATCATTCAAAAAAATATTTTGAGGAATAAGCGATAACTAGTTAAAATTTTCTACTAAACAAAAAGACAAATAAGCGCAACAAAATGGCCATTTTCAGAGGTAGGTAAGCCCTGAAATCCTTTTACTAATGGGTATCTCACGTATCGCAGGCAAATTAGTGCGCACACCACGTGTGGCTAACGGCCTACCTCTGCAGCCTGCTCACTCATTACCCTCCACTATACCTACCTCACAAAACACTACTGTAACCCAATCAACGTTCTCACGTGTATAAACTTTGCAATTTTTTTAATTATTATTAAAGTTGTTTTATAATAAAAAGTGGGTTAGAGCGTTTTTATATACATATAACGTTTCGTATAAAAATAAAAGTTATAACTATTTTTGTATGGTTTAATAAAACCATTGTCTATATTGGGTGACATGCTTTTTTTAATTATTTTATAATGTTTTTTTTTTATTTTATTATTAAAGGCAAGTAGGTAAGTAAGTTATTGATAAATAACAATAAATACCATCGATATAAGAACCGTTTAAACGGCCTTAGGGTACCCAGCGGAGGGATTAACCCGTCCTCATTTCGCCGATGGTATTCGGAGGCAACACCTAACAAGTGGCGAGCTTGTTGCGTTGTTTATGATGAAATAGCCTCGTTGTATAAAGCGGTCACCCATCCCAAGCCGGCGTGGTTGTCATCTGCTTAACCTTGTTATCAGTTGCGCAGCGACTTAACCACTAGGCTGGGGCATCTTTTTTGGGGGGCCGCTTTTTTAAGTTATTGAAATAAAGAATTATAACATGACAACATACAAGGTGAATTTGAAAGGATGTACTTTGGGCTAATATTAGGTTCTGCTGATCAAATCGAACAACTTTTCCCATGGAACCATGTGTCGCAAATAAAAACAATTTTTGGCTTCCCTATACAAATTGGATTCAAATAATACTTGGATATTGATAAGTACTTTTAAAATTATGATAAAATATTTACATGGGAATTCTTATCTGGTATCTTACGGACAAAAGGACAAATAAAGTGATTTTATAAAGATCTCTTTAATTATCACATTAATTTAAATTAAAAACGTAAATGTTGTACTCTTAAACATTGTATATACAGATACAGCAATATTTAAAGGCAATACAATGCACGTGTCTCCGGGTTGACCATACCATCCTGCATATTAATCACGAAGGTCCGCCAGATGGCGCTACAAACGCCTTGGAATGGACAATAACGGGTGAAATTAAAATGCCTTTTAGATTCGCACTGACCGACGCGACAGTTGGTGGTCCGTGGTAACTCCGAGGGTCCAATTCTAATGAAAACAACGATAATTTCTGTTTATAATTCAAATGGTTTAATTTAAATATTATATTTGGTTGATTTTATATTATGTAGGCTTTGTGGGTCAGAGGAAGATATTTTAATTCGTAAGATATTATATTATTCAGACGAAGATATTTTATATTATATTATTTTCTTTAGAAAATATCTACTTTTTAATTATTCTAAATAACTTTAATAGAGTTGAAATAAGAAATATTACAGCAAACACCGCTATTTCTTTATGTTTTTTTTCATGTACGCGTAGATTGAATCAGGGTTGTATATTACGAATTTTCTTTTAAATTTCATATTTAGTAAATACTTCAAATTAAAATTAGAGAGAGCAACATTAAAAATATCATAATCTATTTTTTTTGCCATATTTTGTAATAAGCAGTCAAATAATATCAGGATTTTTTTATTCATTAGAATAATAGTATTCTTAGATAAATTTTACGTTAAATGCAATCTTAAAATAAGAATTTCTGTTTTTTTCTTATTAAGTTATATGCAACCCTAAAAAAGCAATATAGATAAATTAAACAGACCAATCGCCACTAATGTGAAACTAAAGCCTACCTATACAACCGCGTTGGGCATTTTCAGCCTCATAGTTTACAGTTTTCAGCCAACATATATTTTATCACGTTCATTGGCTTTACTCCGCGGGACATAATATATGATCGACCCTTTATAAGCCCTGTTCTAATAATGAATACTCTCGTTTAGTTTTGCTAATTGTAACCAAAAGGTTTTAAGTGCCTTTTAAATTATTCATGAATTTTACGTTACGTTATCATTGATGTAGAGTTAATTATTGTTTTAGGCATGATTTTATTATTTATAACCATCTAAACATGAGTACGTAGATATATTTATTTTTATTAATTATTTTCACGGCACCGATTTCTTATCCTTTTATGCTTACGTAGATGTGTTTTCCTGGTACGTTCCAATTAAGACATGGCTAGCATCTTGTAGCTACATCATAAACCATCGTAGTCGTTTCAAATAAACCAAACCAGCAACTTAAATATGAGTGACTTTTTGACAGGTAACCATTTTTATCATAAGTTATAAGGAATTAAGCTTTTACTTTATTTTCATATTTCGAATAAAAGGGTTTTCTAAATATTACATTTATCTATTGATTACATTTGTTTTATCATTTACCATAAAATGATTTAATTTTTTAATTTTCATATTTTTTTACTGAAAGATTATAATTTCGAAATTTATTTTAGATGTAAACAAATATCTGTCAAAAAATACCACCACAACCCACCTTTAGCATGGTGCTTTAAAAGCTAAATATTGATGTTAATACTTTTTGGTAATGGAATTTTTTGCTAAAAAAAATGTATTTCATGCTAGGATTGCTACAAACAGAATTTTTCCTCTATTCCTATACATGTCTTTTATACATCAAATGTTTTGGAGACACCGTAATGTTTTTTTTCAAAAACATCGTGAATTTGATACGTGCCGTAATTAACGAGACGTAATTTTAGTTTTAACTATATTTTAACGTTATTAAAAAAATAAGATCTGTTTAATGAAAATTTTAACGTAACAAGTGGTAGTTATGTCCTTTTGCAACGTAAAGTTACTTTGGCATAGATAAATTAATTTTTGGGAAAGGATTTAATTTGTTTGGGTGTACGTGCCTAGTCGGTATTCAGCTAGCGACATATCTCAATGAAAAGATTACGGGATTCCCGCTAGAGGGCGCGTTTATCTTTTGTTCCTAAGGGTTGGATAAGTGATTTAGATTGGGGTAATTTTACACGTGAATATGTTATTTGTAATTAGTTACTGCTTTCATTTAGTTTACAAATGATTTATCTGTAATCTGTAGGTCATTGATTTATACACTTAAAAGGATATAAATTAACTAGGATTCCTGTCTGTTTGTACTCACATACTGTCTAAAAAATACTGCACCGATTTATATGCATTTTAATCTTTTGTTGAATAGTAAATTTATTTTATTTTAGCTCTGGGGGTAAAATAAAATAATAAAATAAAAAAGGGTGTATTATATTTCAAGTTTCCAGGTAAACTATGTTGATTGTATCTTAATAGTCTCTTAAGGACGCTGCATTCGAAATCAGGAAGTCTGCGTTCTCCATACAAAATGAGCTTTCGCACTTCTATTCGAAGAATAGAAATAATATTTTTGTCGGTCATTATTAATTAATGCTCATTGTATTGTTGATCGATGGTTTCTGTGTTGGGTTTTTTTTAATCTAAAAAGTTTTAAAATATTATATTACAAAAATATATATTACCCAACAGAAATATTTTTATACGTGGGTATTATTTATATACGTGGTGGCCGAGTATATACGTGGTGGCCGAGTTGGTTAGACCTTGGACTTAAAAACACTAAGGTTTTTAATTTAAAAATTTATGTATCCTAGTTCGGTGTAGACTCATCGGCTATGATCCATAGGCATCATATCACAAGTTGGTATAGCGAAACCGGGACCGACAGCTTAACGTGCTCTCCGAGGCACTATAGTGGTGTTGTCGAACAAATGTACATGATTTTTTTAATTAAAAACTCATTGGTACACACCGGGATTCGAACCAGGGACCTAAGTGTTTTTAAGTCCAAGGTCTAACCAACTCGGCCACCACGTATATTTCATATAAATCTTTACAAATATATATGAGTAAAAAAAAAAGTTTAACAATAGGGCATAGAGTGAGTTTGGTTAGGCAGCTATTCATTAACAAAAGAACTACAAATATTTATAATACCTCGATTTCAGATTAAGAATTTAAACGCGATGCAATGGAAATCTTAATATGAAAAATACTACCGAACCGAACACACACTACACACCAACTAGTGTAAGACTAGGTGGTTAGCTGATTCTATTGTCCTGTCAATCATTATCTGCCATACAAAGGAGCCACCAAGGCGACCACCTTCACCTCTAGCACCGATAGCAAAGAAGAACATTTATACATACCTACCACATTTGTTTTTTCTAAATACCTACAACACGTACACAGTTACGACGTCACCTACCAGTACAGTACAAACCGAATCAATAGCTGTTGACATATCGGTTAATCAACAAACAGTTGGGATTCCTACGGCAGCCGGCTGCCGGAGCGATCAGCCGACCGCAAGCTCCGTACGGCTCGAATTAATTGCGGCCAGCCCGAGGTCGCATGCCGACTCATACCAATTATTAACCCCGTCCCTGGACTTGGCCGCAATCGAATACCGATATCGGTGACTGGTTTCGGAAAATTCAAGTTATTATTGTTGTTAATTTAATTTTAATTTAAGATAATTAATTGGTACATAAATAGGTCATAAAATAAAATTACTAAAACTATAATATGAATAGTTACTATAATACTAATTTATTTATTTATTTATAAGCCATATTAATTCCCTACATTATCTTTTACAGTTTTGTTCTGCAATCTCCTAAATGTTTATCTTCCCATCTTTTTGGTGGTCTTCCCTTCGGTCTTTTCCCTTTATCAGGTCCTGTCCATTCAGTTACTATTTCTGTCTTTCATCTTCTAGTCGGGTTAAAGGCCCTGCCTATTTCCATAAACATTTTTTTGGCATGTTTTAATGCGTCGATTATTATTTTTTTTGTCTTATTTTGTAATATAAACTTAAATAATATTTTTGGTCAAAATCCCTGTCGATACAACCAGTTCTAAATGCTGGTTTCATCCATTATGCCGGTTTAGAAGGCCTAATTCTTATATGAATAATAAGTATTTGGTGCCAATCTGTGTAAAATAAGTTTTTCTTAAAGACAAATAATATATTTAATCTTCTTCAATTTATCAAATCTTACAAAACATTTTGTTTTAAACTAAAACTAAAATTTAATTTAATCTTCTATGTCCCAGCTACTCCGTTGGCCTAAGGTACCTAAAATACTCGCAACATTTCCTCTCTGGATGATAAATGCAATACGTTGAATGAAATGATACCGAGCTCGGACATCACCAGAAGTTTCTTTCAGGAGAGTACCTATAAGTCACAACTAAACTTTTTAGCTTCTGTAGACCAAACACCTAAAGTTTCTACAGCAAAGGGTAAGAAAAGATAATTTTGTTTAAGGTCCGAATATTTTTGGTGTTTGAATTTTTGAAATCTGTGTATGAAATACAAATTAAAAAATATTCAATGGTCGAAATATGACAGCTAGCAAGCCATAGACAGACTGTTTGTCCTAATAGACAAATACATCAAACTTAAAAAAAAAGTTATATTTGTAATGAACTTATTGATGATTTTTAACGATACATTACATATTGATTGTTAGTCGTAAATGGTCTGAACATTAAATAAAATAAGACAAGACCTCTACTTATAAGACCTCTTTTTAGTCGGGGGTTAAAAATAGTAAAAGAGGCCAAATGACTGTACTTTTAAACGTCACAAATAGGTTTATAAGTAAAGAGGCCAGTACACAAATCCGGTTGATGTAAGTAATGCTCAAGCGAGATGAGCGCAGGGTAATCGCTACAGGGGCAGCAGCGGGCGAGTGGCTCGCTGGACCGCAATCCCTGCCCCCGACGTGCGGCGACAGAATTAATTGCAGCTCATGACGCCGTATACTAACGGACGTGTTTGCGTCGTAACACGACTGCTTTTTAACATGACCTTTTCGTTTTTCGCTAAAGGAACTTGTAGAATTTTAAGGTAAATTGAAATAATTATGAACACTCCAGTTGCGATCGCGAAGGCGCGTTCCCCATATATAATGAGTTATCGCACTTTTACTACTGTTTTTCGAAGAATTATAATCATATTTTTATCAGGAATTGTATGTTTATGGCATTACAAGCTCATTTTTTATAAAAAAAAAAAAATTTTATCAATAATTATTCAAAAAATAAATATTAATAAATTTAAAGCGATAAAAGATTATTTAAATTTTAAATACAAACAATAGAGCATAATTACCGGAAGATAATGTCATTTTGTATGAGTGACACAGACGTCGCGGCCGCAACTGGCGTGTTCTTAGGTGTTATATGCCCTATGATTGTTAATGTTAATGAAACCTTGGTATGTTGTGCACACTGCTTTAGAGTATAGTCTCAAATAGAACTCTTGATAAAATAATATACCAACATAGTAGTATAGTTTCCATTACCCAAACCGCGTTACTTCTAATAATAAAGGATAGATATAATCAGGTACATAATCAAAATTCAACGGGTGTCGAATAGATTTTGTTCTCCCGAGATAAGCTTCGCTACGAGACAGCGCTCCCGGCAGGGGGCTTATCCTACTTCGTCGCTAACTTGTGACTAATCGCCCGGATTCACTCACTGATCGTGTCTTGAATAATGCTTTGGTGAATGATGGCTCTTTTCAGTTCTAGGCATTATTTGTTTTATAAGATACGATAAGATTTTAGTAGATTAGAGATCCGTACGACAAAATCTAAGGGTCCTGTACAATGGAGGAAAAAAGAGGAATAGGCGAAAAAATATTGATTTTGGAAATAAATTATTAAAGCATGAACAATTGAGATACCTCGAAAACCGATTGAGGTATAGGAGATGAGATATTTCTGATTTGGATTATCAAATGTTTGGTAATTTACACCAAACATTTATTTTTTTTGGAATTTTATTTTGGATAAAAGTTTTTAATAAATATATTCCTCCCTATACTCCTTATAGAGCTTATTTTACAAAACGAAACTTATATGAAAAACTTACAGAACCCACAAAAATATATAAAATTTCACGAATTAACTTTATGCCTGTGTAATGGCCTTATTAAAGGCCTCATGAAAAAGCTCACAGTCACACAAAGGGCGATGGAGCGCGCTATGCTCGTTTGTTTGGGGGATCGTATTCGAAACCATAAGATCCGCAAAAGGACCAACGTCCAGAATAGCCAAACTTAAGTGGCAGTGGGCAGGCCACATAGCTCGCAGAACGGACGGCCGTTGGGGCATTAAGGTTCTCGAGTGGCGACCGCGTGCTGGAGGACGCAGCAGAGGCAGGCCCCCCACAAGGTGGACCGACGACCTGAAAAAGGTCGCGAGAAGCCGATGGCTACAGGCGGCTCAGAACCGGTCGGTGTGGCGATCCTTGGGGGAGGCCTATGTACAGCAGTGGACGCGTGAAAGGCTGGTAAATGATAAAGGTATGATGATGATGATAAATGGCCTTATTCATAAAAACTGATTGAGAATTGAAAATTGAAGATATAAGGTTTTCTCCCTTTTACGCATAATCATTTTTGTTGGTAATAAAAAGCGACAAAACCTTCCATAACTAAAGTGTTCTTCAAGGACTCAATATTTTTTTATGAATACCGGTGTTAGTCGCTACGGGTACAGCAAAGTCTTGGCATCGTCTAATGAAGGTCTTCGAAGATCGGCCGCCGAATCTTTTATGTAATACATTTCCAAAATGGCGCTTACAGGGTCGTATAGTGTTTGGCTAGAGTAACACTATGAAGGAAAGAGTTTATATCGGAAAGGTCTTAAACCCTGCTTCGAGGTCTCAAGTCTGGGAACGCTACAGTTCACTCCCCTGCTCCCAATCATGTAATGGACTCGGAATCTGCACGTAAATACCACGGATAGCTAGGAACTTTGTACTCATATCACTTATTTTATTTAGAGACCACCTAGATGGCGTCATAATAACCAGCTATCGCAGTGTTTGTATAAACTTTAGAGAAATGTAAATTGTTTAGCTTCAATTTATAAATTTTACCTAATAAGAAACACATCTAACACATACAAACTCAATAACTAATGTATAAACAGTTTCATAATTCAGTATAGTAAAACTGAGACAATAGCTTTACATGAACTGTAGATTTTTGAAATCTTAAGTCTAACCAACTCTGCCTAAAAAATAATACATATTTCCTAAAAAAAAGTCGCTAGCTTGAGTTCTCTTTTCAAAAAACTCTCTAAATTTTTACATCTAGATTATATAGAAAGATAGAAAATACAAAAAGGGAAAACAGAGGGATAAGCATGCGTCACAGAGCCGCATGCGGGCCGCAGATATTGACAGTAAATTTCATTCATGCCGCATTAGTGCCGCGCCATCAGAGACAGGCCTGGCTGAAACATGCTCAAACCATGCCAATGTTTACATTCCGCCTACCTATGAATTAAACTTACGTTATCTTCCTACCTACAATATTATATTTTTATTTGTTCAGTTTATCTTTTGCTATAAAAAAGTTTTTTTTTATATTTTCCGTATTTATCACTTTTTATTGGAGCACGGTATGTGACTTTGTATCTGCCTGATGGTAAGCAGGCCCGCAAAGTCCATAAATGGGGTCGATCAATACATTATTGTTTAACTATATTGAATTTTTTTTATTTAATTTTGGAGCCCGACATGTGACCTTGTATCTACCTGGTAGTAAGCAGACCTACAAAGTACCTAAATGGGGTCAATCAATATTTGTTCTTAAACAATATTGGTCGCTCCCACCATGCCGGCTTAATGATGCAATTACGAATTGGGGGACTACTATTTACGAATTGCATTACGAGTATATTTTAATATACTCGCTGCCTTATCGACATCTATGACATCTCCTACTATGACTGCTAAATGATGCGGTTTCGAAATGGCCGGCGACAAAGACGTATTTTTGCATTATGAGCTTTATCGTTAAATCATTCGCCCTTCATAATGGCATTGTTGGATTTAAACTAATATTAGACGCTTTTTTTTTAAATAAATATTATCTTAGGATCAGTGCTGATTTATATATAAGGCATTTATATTCATGATTAGACAAGATCTCATCATCAGGTCGGACCTTATGAGATCTTGTCTAATCCTCAAAGATGTTAGTGACATACTACAGAACGAGGTTCAGAGATTCAAGAGTCCGTACTCATAAGGGTCAGGGTATGCCTATCAAGATTTATTATCTGCCTCACCTCTGCTGAAAATAAAAACTGAGATAAAGTTTAACAATTAGGATGTTGAGATCCCTGTACTAAGTCTAATTACCTGCGGGGTGAGGCAGAGAAACATTGCTTTCGTTTGCGTATTCACTTTTGTCCGGGCGATGACAGCGATCGTTTCGTTTTGAAACCTAAATAAAGACACTATGTCGACGACTCATTCAACTATCAGTAGTGATTGAAATACTCTAAAAATACTTGTTATTTCACAGAACTTTGGCTATGGCATTCGAACTTTCGTTTTTAAACGATCGTTCTTGAGCGATTGATCGTTTGATTAGCGTTCTGCCTCACTACCCTTAGATTATAACTCAATTAAGGCTTTGTTGAATGTTATTTCATAATTAAACTATGTACTTGGATTTACTTACAAATTATTCATTTCTCCTTATATTAGTAGTATGTAAATGTATGATTTACCTTGCTATATACAACTATATGCATGCAGTTGCATATATATAAATATTTCATTTCATTTCACTTATATACTGTTTTTGGTACAACTATCAGTTTTCGATATGATGACAATTGACCACAAAACTAAAATCTTGTATATATCTATAATAGTGTACCTAATTATATAATAATGAAATTCTCAAATAGCCTAATTTGTTTGCCTGTTCAAACAGTTTTTTTGTGTATATTTCAGCGTGTCGCTGTTTACCCCAATGTATTAAAGCAGCCTTAATAGTATATTACCTGAAAAATTATGTGTTTTTTTTAGCTAATTTAAAGTGAATTGGGGCAATCAAACAGAAATAAAAACATTTGTATCATTGGTTAAAGTTAAGCTAATATTTATCGACAGTGACCCCCGGGCCCGTAATTTATAGTCCGACAAAGTGAAGTTTATCGAAAGAAGGAGAATAACTTTATTATATAGTGACCGGATGTTAGGGGGCGGAAGGCATCGCAACCTACAGTGGAGGTACAGTCGAAGAAAATAATTTTCTGTTTTAAGTCTAATTCAACAAAACTTATTTCAAGAATAAAATGTCTATACTATTTTTTTTTCTAATTTGAAAAACAAAACTAACTACCTATTGTGCGTTACAGCGGCCAAAATCAACTTACAGTGGAGGTATAGTAAAGGAAATAAATAGAAAAGATTTTAGCTGTTATAGGTCTAAATCAACAAAACTTATTTCAAGAACTGTAAATACTTACTATAATTTTCTATTAAAAAAAAAACGAACTATTGTGTCTTATAGCGATTAAAATACGACGACCCAGCAGTGGGCTTTTATTCTCCCCGGTAAACTAATGGTACTTAAAAAAATATCTTTATTGCACAAAATTGTAGATAATTGAGCTTAATAAAAATCTAAATCATTTTTGGCTTCCCCATACAAATTGGTAATTTTGCCTTATAAAAAAATCACAATTAAATAATATAAACATTTTAAATAATAAAATATAATTTTTAATTAAATATAAATTTTATTTTTCGATAATTATGTAATATTTTTTAGTGTTTTTGAATTTATGTGAAACTTTTAATGTCTGTTTTATTTTTGTAAAATTATATATCTTGTGGCTGACTGTACCATTTTTCGACGCACATTTTTATATAGTCCGAGAAATTTCTTTGCAATGATGAAATATGTCCGTCGGCGAATTTCTCGCAAAAACCAGCGCCGGCCGACTCGGGCTTTATTGTAAACACATTTCGGAAATCGTCCTCATACGTCTGCGTCCGGAAACACAGAGTCCGAGTCTACGTCTTTTTTTGACAAAAAACGTAGACTGAATAGAATTTTAAACATTATAATCACAACAAAAATAATATAATGCTGTTTGTATATTCTTATCATAACTTGAAGAATCCATTTATATTATATTATTCGGAGGTCGTGGGTTCGATTTCCATCCATGGCAAAAAAATATTAGTACGTTTTTCTGTACAGTTTGTCAAGGTCTGAGTGTTATAATATTTATTATATTGTTGTTTCTGGTACACATAGTACAAACCTAGAGCTTAGTTTGTGACAAGAGCAATATGTCTAAATTGTACAACATATTATTATTATTATATTTCCTTTTTAATTATAAGGTCAAGTCTGACTTTCTTTCCTATTAGTTTGATTTAATAAATATTAAATCCACACTAAATAAATAGGCTTTAGGGAGAACTACAATTTTTTTTTACGTTTTTGAACATACATAATACACACTTACATAGATTTAGATGCATTTTTTTAGAATGGTATATTCGGTAGTTAAGGATTCGCCAATCGTGTGACGACTATACAAACGTACCTACTTCTAGTATTGCAACTTGGCGGCTTACTCGTATTGCAATTATTATTTTTATGTTGGTAATTGTATGCAAACATATTTCAGATACACTAAATACTATTGTATTAATTAAAAATAAGTAATAAAAAAATCTTACGGCGACCGAGACCGTCTAGACGGCCTCAGGGTACCCAGAAGAGGGCTTTTTAATCCCACCTCGTCGTAGCCAAAAATCTGATTGCCAATAAACTAAAAATGACCTCAGTCGAAAGATTAATAAATACCATGACCGCCAAAAATTTTATTTTAATTCTACGACAAACGGTAGTGGGGAAATAATGGAAGTACGGTAGCTTATTTTTTATCTGAACGTAGACTTCGCGGTCTGGCGATGTTAAATAGTTTCGCGACGAGCATGTCACTTATTTGATGTAGACTTACAATTTATTAAGAACAACGAGGTGAAAATAAAACAACTTCGCTGCTGGGTACTCGAGGCCTAGGCGGTACCCGTAATGTCACATTTCTTTTAAATAATAATATTTTACCTGTATCCACATAATACTACGTTTAACAGTTGTTTTACAGTAGGAGTATTAAAGAGTTTTCCTATATCTTATACCAAGCTGCCATTGGTGCGTGCTTATAGCCCTGGTCTGAATGTAATGCATTAGGTTTTGTCTAATTTGTTTCGTTAATTTATTCATATCGAACCAACAATGGACAAAACATAACAAAACATCGCGACGAGCTAGCCACTTGTTCGGTGTAGACTCATACCATCGGCTACAACGAGGTGGGTTTAAAAACCCCTCCGCTGGGTACCTTGGGGCCGTCTAGGCGGTCTTGGGCGCCGTAAGGCACCCGTGATGATATGCATGTATGTTATGTATGAACCAACAATGGACAAACCAAGCCGATGATTTATGAAAAATTATGATGACCTTCAGTCACTGATGACGCCGCTCCAAAGAGAGGCGAAATATATGAAAATTTATATAGCTTTAATTTATATATTTTACCTAATAAGAAATACATCTAACACACTTTGTTTCATTTGTTTCAGATATATATATTTTTAAATATAAATACCTAAACATTTCACGTAACTTAAAGTCCTTCATCTACAAGAGGGATATGTAACAAATGAAATAATATCCAATAAAGTTTCATTTGGCGTCCACTTTGGTACTGGCCGGGTACTGGTATGATATTGTCAATTTTACTTCACGCTTCAGCAACTGTATTCAAGTGGACGTCTTTGAAACCGAGGGAGATAGAATGTAATATTTGAAAAAGAGATTTTTTGGGAAATTTATAAAAGAAAATTTACTGAACTACCTAGTCGAACCATGTGCTTTAATGGTCATTCCTATATTATTATTTTTTATAGTTATCATGGTAATTGGTAACTATATACAGTATGGAATAATGCTAAGGACGAAATATATATATGACATACCTATGAATTATCGGGTAGGAACAGAACTCATTATTAAGGAAAAAAAAACGCTTATTACGCATTGCTACTTTATAAAAATCTATGTATATTCGTACTATATAAAATGTATCATAGATATTCTTTGTGGCTTCGTAGAGCATTATTTCAAATCTATGAAACCTTTCTTCATAATAATAATATAAGACAATTAAATATTATATATATATATATATATATATATATATATATATATCATCACGGGTGCCTTACGGCGCCCGAGACCGCCTAGACGGCCCCAGGGTACCCAGCGGAGGGGTTTTAATCCCACCTCGTTGTAGCCGATGGTATGAGTCTACACCGAACAAGTGGCTAGCTCGTCGCGATGTTTTGGATAGACTCAATAACCCATCTATAAACAGTTTCACAAGTTGTTAAATATTAATTTGTTTATTTTTAAAATTTTCCTTCCCAACTGCAAAGCTATTCGTAGCTTCGTTCGTAGCACATAGATTACTAGTTTTTTTTTAAATATTATTTTAAGGCATCTATTTAAAAAGGACTACTGAATATATGTGATCCATAATAACAAAACCGCATACTATGTTTGCTTTTATCTTATTTACATTTACCATTTCCATATTTACTCATTAATAACATATTAATTGGTTGTTTCAAACATGTAAATAAATTAAGTGTTGTTTAATTTATCAGAGTTTAATCATTTTTAGTTTTATTATAAATAGTTGATTTTAGTGTTAAATATTACAAACTATAGATTTTTGTAACAAATACTAAATTAATGATAATAACATTTCCGCAGGTTTGAGAAGTAATAAATTTTTTTGAATATCTAAATTTCCCAAAAATACAATTTCAAAGAGATTTTTTGGAAAATACTCGTATATACATTATTATTAAGCATAGAAATAATTAATACTACTTATATAAAACCATAAATTTGTAGATAGAACGAACATTTTCTAATGGTACAAAAAAATATAACTTTTTGATGAACTAAATTGATACCAATATGTAATAAATAAGACAGACGTGTCATGTCGTGTATTTTAATTTTATATATTTTTTTATAATTTAAACTTACTACTTTTTTACGTTTACGTTCTATGGTTAGAGATGTTTGTAAGACGGCGAGTTATTTCCAAGTTAGGACACACAAAGGATATGTTTAATGCTACAAAGTGATAGTACCGGCGGTCGCCGTCGCCCTCGGCAACGCTTTGTGCGTTCACTATGTCACGGAAAACTGGCCCTTTTTTGGGAAAATATATCTATTCTGAAAATTTACCATACTTTGCTTATACATATCTTAAGCTATTTGTATTGTAATATGTCTAGTAATATATACTATTTTGTTTTTAAATTAAAATGTTTTTTTAAAATTAATATAACTAAGTAGGTACTGTAGATGGGTTATTGATTATCCAAAACACCCGACAAACTACTTGTACGGTGTAAACTCAAAATACCATCGGCTACGACGAGGTGGAAATAAAATCTCTCCGCTAGGTAACCTAAGACCGTCTAGACAGTAAAACACCCGTGCTTGTACAAAAAAAAAGAAAGTGGAACAGTATGCCTCTGTATTTTAATTAGTATATAATAAATACAAATTGTTTTCATATCAAAAGTAGTACATATTATTTAACACCAGTATTGTCATTTACAAATATTCACAACGAAGCATTTTTATCAAACTTTTTTTGCGTTTATTTGACCGATTTTTTAAGCGTTAAGCACACGTGCGCGATTTATTTGGCGCCGTGGCAAGGTGCAGAATCCGCCCATTTATAACAATACAGAATCTGATGATAAAACATTGCGCCCAACTCATCTTTTTGGGCGTCCAGAGCAATACGTAACGTAAATACGTTTTGGCGCGTTTGCGAGATTACTACGAAAAATATTGCCTATTAGTTAGGGTGCGGGAATATTTTTTATGGTTAGGTATATATATGGTGGCCGAGTTGGTTAGACCTTAGGCTAAAAATACTACAGTTTTTAGGTCTTCGGTTCAAACCCCGGTGTGTACCAATAATTTTTTAATAAAATAAAAAATGTACATTTGTTTGACAACACCAATATAGTGCCTCTGAGAGCACTTTTAGCTATCGGTCCCAGTTTTTCTATATCAACTTCTGAAACCGTAATGAATTGGTTATTGCTCATTTTTTTTTTTATGAGAGCTCAACATGTGACCTTGCATCCACCTGATGTTAAGCAGTATGCAATATCCATGAATGATAGCAACAAGCGGATGCATACAGGTGCACCGCTGGTTGCCATTATTATCATATCATATCCAAATACCGCGACTAGCTAGCTAACCACTTACTCGGTGTAGGATAGGATAGGATCAGAATACGGTTACGATAGGTGGATAAAACGCCACCGCTGGGTTTCGGGCGCCATAAGGCACCGATGGTACAGCATATAATGTATTTTCTAAAGCCCATTATATGTTTATTACCAATTTATGTCTAGATTTAATAACACAATAATAAAAAATAACAATTGTTTTAATATTTACCCTAAAATTCACTAGAAACCGAGTCCTCCTTTTATTTATTATTGTTATTATTAATAATAACTAGCTGACCCTCGCAACTTCGTCTACGTAATATAATATTAAGTAGAAAATAATTAAATATTTTTAATATTTAGGATTAAATATTAAATCTTTGATATTTCGTTCCGAGAAAGGCGTAGTATATCCATACAACCTAATCAACTTTGTTTTGTTTAGATAGTCTGTAACGATTTACGTACGTCAAATGTTTGACAGCTGGTTCGTATGGGAAAAGAAAAGTGCTGTTTTTACTATTTTCCACGCAATTTTTATGTTTTTTCTCTCCATAAAAACCTTCCGTGGAACATAGGGAACAAATGAAAAAAAATAACTTAATGGGTCCAGCCGTTCTCGAGTTTAGCGCTTAGCAACATTCATTTCCTAGTGGAATCCTATATATAGATATGTAGGATTCCACTAGGCATAATATTTTTTAACACCCAGATCAAGGTAAACACAAAAATTGTACCAAATTTTTTTGCTATGAAAAATATTAATAAAGAAAACTGCCTTCATTTTTCTTTTTAGCTCATAAACATAACTTCGAATCCTTTTTATAATAACATATATCAAAAACTTTTTTACTATCGTCGCCCTTTCGTGATAAGTAGGTACTATGTGAAAAATATAGCGCACGAGAGTCGACATGTGTTAACAATGTCATAACGCCCAAGTTAACTGCCGAACTTACGCCATTTTGTGAAATATTACACACCGTGTGAAACAACCCTTATCGCTTGGATATACTGCACATTTTCAGTGAATCTGTATAGTGTAACTGTGATCAATAAAAACTTTAGCATTAAGTTTTTGTTAATTGATAACGCAGATTATCAATAAACAAAAATTTAGTGCTTGGTTTCGTGAAGATAAATAATATTAAAAAAAAACCTAAGTATTTTATTATTAAAATCGATTCTACTATTGCTATACCTAACATTGCTTTTGTTAGTTAAATAAATTAAAGGAAAATACTAGATCACGTGTCTATTCAACAACTTACTATTTACAGTAATGTACAATAATGTAGAAAACGGTACGTGTCAATTTATACAATAGTACCTTCCTACTGGTGTCTATTAACTTTTAATTTTTATTTAAATAAACTTTTACAAAACAAGCTTTTACGAAGTGCGCTTTGAAGTTCCTACATGTCAAAATTCGAACCGCAACCCTTTCCATGTTGAGTCAGCAGTTCTGCCCACCCGGCCACTATTATGTAGGTAAAGGTAAAAAAGGGTTCGCTATTAACTATAAACGATAAATGTAATGTTTTACTAAAGTGTTGTAACACCTTGTTTCGAACGTTTTATCGCTCTAAAATTTCCAACATTTTTGGAATTATTTTTCTAATCTAGTATATTATTCCATCTTTGAACTTTTAAACCAAGAATGCTAATACTGATTTTACTATATACTACTTGTATTTACTAATTATTATTGTGGTGTCACAACCATTTTGTAACCGCATCATTTAGCCGGCCGATAAATGTTGTTAAACAACATTGTATTGATTAATCCCATTCATGAACTATGTAGTACTGCTTATTATCAGGTAGATATAAAGTCGTATGCTATGCTCCGTTTTTTTTTAGAATTTAACATTTTTATTGTCAAAAATAATAATTACATTAGTATAGGAATGCGCCAACTTTTATTTTTGTTTTAGAAATAAAATCTTTTGCAACGATTTTTTTTCTTAGCAATTAAGTTAAGGCCACACCAGTTAGGATTCCCTTGAACTTTGACCAAGGAAGCCGCTTCAGTGCGCATTGTGTAACTGGAGCCTTTCTGATCAGCGCTGCCTTAGCTAAGCAACTTAACTGAAATTGTTGGGCTTCTCTCGTACCTGCCTGCAAACAACGCTGAAACATTTGTAGATGTACAATATAAGATGTATATTATATTTTGTATATGTGACTTGTACATTACTAGTTGATTGGAACGTTTGAATTGAAGAACAAAATTCAATAGGTTCTGTCCCCAGTATGTACCTTTAAATGGCATAAAAGTAGAATATTTTGATGTCGAGTTCTATCTCTTGGAATAACATTACAAGAATACATAATATTTAATAGAAAGATAAGAATGTACAAAAGAATATTTACCGAAAGAATAAAAAAATAAATTTTAAAAAAGAATTACGCGCAAAGCAAAAAAGCGCCATTTATTAAGAAAATGAATTATATAAAAATAAAAAAAAATCGCATTGGAAAATAAATTTCTCGTTGAAGTTATAATTATGTGGTACTTATTTATTATTATTTTAGAATAAAAAAATAGCTTTAATATAATACTAAATTATTAACCAAAAATTTTTTAAAAGTATTTATAATAAAAAAATAATAAAACTTATAAAAAACGGGCG
The DNA here is from genome assembly GCA_947458855.1 of Monopis laevigella. NCBI lineage: Eukaryota > Metazoa > Arthropoda > Insecta > Lepidoptera > Tineidae > Monopis > Monopis laevigella. The sequence continues at coordinate 26,747,955 of OX381578.1, forward strand.
TTTTACTCCATAAATAAATAAATATAATATAAATATCATCACGGGTGCCTTACGGCGCCCGAGAACGCCTAGACGGCCTCAGGGTCCCCAGCAGAGGAATTTTTAATCCTACCTCGTCGTAGCCGATGCAAGAACAAGTGGCTAGCTTAGAAATACATGATTCTATTGTGTACAATATCAACCATATTTCTTATGAGCTTAGTTCTATAGAAAACGGTGCAATTTATATTTTTATTCCTAGTATGACACTCGTTATCGGGTAGTTATCCAAAGCCGATAATAGCGAATTCGCGGCGTAAGGTCAAGCATCAAAAGCTTTGCCGTCTCAATACCGCTGCGCCGCCATCCACGCACCGAAGTAACTACCTAACACCACAGAATAGGTAAATTAAACTTAACAAATTCAATTCAAAAGTAAAACAGTGCATCTAAATGTAATGTGACAACAGTAAGTTTTTTTTTTTCCAAAAATATACTAAAATATAAATATATATTTTGGCGGGGGCGAAAAAAATTAAGGAGAATTTTGCAAAAAGTGACGGGAAAAGGAAAATTCGTATCTGGAAAATAGTTGCCACCCGTCTTCCTACTTATTTACACATTACATAATTGGTATTTAATCTGTAGGTATGAAACTCCTATTCGCTACTTTTATTACAATCGTACCAATAATACTCAACAGGTCAACCGTCTCGAACGGGCGCGACGGTATTGAAACTTCATAGCGCTCATCATCATCGCCATTGTTCTTATCAAGTTCGAGATACCTACCCTCTCGAAATAAACAGCACCGCGCGTCCGTGCAGCGCAATAAATTGTATTAAATGATTGAAAACGGCTTTTTTGCTGGTTTTATACGTTTCAAAACGGTGTAACATGTGTACCTACGATGTCAATTTTGTGTTTTTGGTATTATATGATCAGCCCGAGTTAGATAAAACATTAAATTCAAAAGTTAAGTATTTCAAAATAACATCGACGCAGCTAAGAAATAGGAAAGAGCGCTTACCTGAATTATTAAATCTGAAGTAATATATAAAGTAAGTAAGTAGTATGTAGATAAACAAAAATAATCACTTAGGACATAAAACGGATTCAATATAACACAATGACATGTTTCCAACCATAGACAGCCGCGGTTTATGGATGATCACCGTAGTCAGCGAAAAGTGATGCTGGTAACCCGCTGGCTGACTATGATTACAACCAGCTTCACACCTATACACATAATATAGATTGAATCTCTTTGAGGTGACTTATGTCCAGCAGATTGATAATAATTATGTAAATTTAAAAAGTACCTGAAATATGATTAAAAATGCTTATTTCAGATGTATTTAATTAAATACCGACCCAAATATCTTTAACTAAGCTTGATAAATTACAAAGTTTAAGTAAACTGCTCCTAACTAAATTACTAACAATTAAACTTTGAATTACAACATTGTTTCGTACACAATCAGCAGTAAGACGTTACATAAATCGGGGCAATAATTTTCCCTACTCAAACATTAAGATTGTACACTAATAGGCGCATATGATAACTCAATCGTTAAATTTTAGATTCAATTTAAATCTTATAGCTAAGAAGATAAATGCTAAATTAGCAGAGACTTGTTTCGCTAAAAGTGGCTTTTCCAAGGTTGTAGTAGTTGTCGAAAAGCCGGCGGGGTAGTTGGAGTTAGGGCGCACCCTTCCCTGCTAACCGCTAAACAAATTTGACAGCTTGAAGTTGGTCGAAGTTGGTAGAGACTAGGTAGTTAGTATTGTGCCTACCTCTAAACAAGTCGGCGTGATTATGAAGGTGTTTAGCGGCAGTATAGTTACCATCGTAGGGATGTTTGTTCCATTTGATGTTTTAGGAATTAAGTTAAATACATTTTTATAAAATCACATGTATGTATTATATTAATTAATTAATAATAGCATGCCAAATCGTAACATCACATAATTCAGTGTAGATTCAGAATACCGTCAAATGACCTAGTCATGTTTCGGTTTTAGTCTGTGGGTTCACCGGTTTTCAGAAGATTACTGCATCGATTTCTTGTCGAGGTGGTAGTCTCCTATCGTCAATTCAACCAACGATTTCGAAGGCAAAGAGTCTATTAAAAAATACTCGTAATGCAATTCGTTTTTGTCGCCGCCCATTTTATCATTTATCCAGCATAGTGGGAGCGATCAATGCTGTTTAAGAACAATTATTGATCGACCCCATGCCGAGCTCTCAATAAATAAGAATAAAAATACGCAACGAGAAGAAAAAAAAACATTCTGATACGATTACTGTTTGTCGCAGAAATAACATAATATTTTTGTCGGTCATTGTATTTATATTTTCATATATTATTCCAAATCAGAAAAAAAACTTTTTTAATATTATAATGCAAAAAATATATATTATAGATACGTTTGTGTGGGCGTCAAGTCGACTACAGAGTCCTTAAGCACCCCAGATGATAAATACATAAATAATTGTAGTACCTATTTTATAATAAAAACAAACATATTAGTAAAACAGAGCGTTTTGATAAACCTTAATTTTCTATATTAAATTTTTAAAGATAAAAATGCAATGAAAAAATTCCTGGTGGCGGGACTCGAACCCACGAACCTCGCTATCGCGGCAAGGCGCTCAACCGCTGAGCCAACCAGGTTCCAGTCAGCCCTCACGAATTTTGTCATTGCTTGCTATCTACTTATACACAGACGCCCTCTATTAGCTTTCTTTTAATAACTCTTATACGAGTGATGTTAAAAGTCCTAGCTTTTGATACTAGATGGCAGAGGAGTCTGTTTTTTGTTTTTACTTTTTTCAGTATTTTATATTTATGCATTTTTATAAATTCCTTTTTATAGGATAATCTTATATTAAATTTTTAAAGATAAAAATGCAATGAAAAAATTTCTGGTGGCGGGACTCAAACCCACGAACCTCGCTATCGCGGCAAGGTTAATTTTCTATAGAATGATATAACATGTAAATATATAACTATACTTTGAGCATTCTCTTTTTTGTTCTCTATTGAATTGTTCTTCTTTTTTGATATATATCAACCAATTATAGTTTATTGTTGCAACAAACAAAAATTGCAGATTTAATATTTGTTTGACCGCAGACTAGTGGTTGCGCCTTTGGCGTTGTATCCGGAGATCGTGGGTTCGATTCCCACCGATGGCAAAAAAAGGTACGTTTTTTCTGTACAGTTGTCACATAACTGTTCTGGTACACATAGTACAAGCCTAAAGCTTAGTTTGCGACCAGAGTAATATGTGTAAATTGTCCTACATATTATTTAATTTATTATTTATTTAATATAACTGGTAAAAATATAACTAAAATAATATTATGATAAATAATAATACTAAAATATTTTAATAATTTAGTATTGTTATTATAAATAAGTTTTTTATAAATTTTAATAAGTTTCTTTCATTAAATGTAAGCAATAAAATCCAGACAAAAAATAAATTAATAAGTTTTTTAAAAGACACATTTATAATGGCAGAGCTCAAAAAGGTAATTTAAATCATAATTACAGTTATGTCGGAAGTTATTTAAGGTCAAATGGAACGCACCTGCTTTACAAAATCCACCTGTGCTGCCAAGTTAAGGATTATTATTCGTGAGCAGCCAACTTGCGATAAGATTTAAGTTCGGTCTTGCCTATATTTGCATAGAATACATAAATTTAGTTATGCAAAACGCGCGTGTGTGTCGTCGCAACTTGCCGCTGTCTGAAACTTGTTTCATTGTTAAGGAAATCCCTCATAACTGTATGAATCATGGAATAGAATTAGGATCTTTAAATCTAACGTTAAATTTGGTGCTAGGTAGGTTTTGGGAAAGGACACTTGGTCGAGAATCATAATTCATGATTTAAGGTTCCTTCAGTCGACAATGCTGCCAAACAAATGTACTTCTCATATTACTATTATAATAATAAATATCGACATCCTCCAGACTAGTGCAGAGGTTGGCGCGGCATCGTGTTCGGCCTACCTAAGCCAGCCTATCTAACTACCTACCTAAAGAACAACAACTTATTTATTTATTTATTTAAAATACTTTATTGCACAAAATTACAAAATAAAATTGTACATAGGCGAACTTAATGCCTTAGGCATTTTCTACCAGCTAACCTTTGAGAGATTGGAAGATTATGCATAGGGTGCAAAAGGAAATAGATAACAAGTTAAAAGACTTACTTTACTTACTTTTCTTTTACTTCCTCAAATATTGTATGGCTGTTTTTGTTGAACAAATAAATGATTTATTGTTTGATTTAATGAACATTAATGCAATTATTGACAAAAAAAAACATTATATCAATTAACTACTGTACGTAAGTATTTTCTTACAAATCATTTTATAATACACCATATATTTTTTCAAATCAATGGTATTAAACAGAAAGATATTAAGTACTTACTATAAATTATATGAAAAGTACGTTTGTCTGGCAGCTGTAGTATGGCACTGTCGACTGGAGACACCTTAAGACTCTGGCTTGATATACAGGGGAGTGGTAGATAGCTATATGACACGAGTGCTAAGCTGGCACGGAGTTCAAAACCCAACTTCATGTAAAATTGGGAAAAGTGACAAAGAAACCAGCAATTATTGCTGAAGTTAACACGCATGCATTATTCGAATGCATTTAATGATAAAAAAGTGCTAGTCAAAAAGAATATACCAAAGGAGTTTTTTTTGGGCTCCAAAATGTTTAAATTATAATGATCAAAAATGTCTTATGTCCCGATTTAATAATAGAAACTACAAAGAACTATACCAAAGTCTAACCGAAATTTGTTGAATCGGTTCTCGGGAATAGTCGGGTCCAAAAAGGCACCCGTGATGGTATTATTATTAAAGCTATAGAGAGCACTGGCGATTTAATTTTTCAGGCGTTATAGCTATACAGACAAAACATATATATGTACACTGCTCAAGATATATTATTTGAAGTTTAAAATAACATATAATTCAATCTTATACGTTTAAAGTTTTTTGTGGGACATCGTACAAAAAAAAACACGATCTCCTTTGAAAGACAAAAAAAACACAAACTTATATATAATAAAATACGAAAATACTACTAGAAAGGTTGAGTGGTGGAGAATGTTTTAGTCAGTAGAATACAGCATGAATTAAGGCTATGTAGTCAGACTGACTACACCCAACGTTTGGAATACATGAAAATTTTTCTATCCTTAAAAAAGTGGATTGTTATATTTGGTATAAAGTGCTCGACCGTAATAATACCAATATATTTTTTATTAAATAAGTTGATGTGTCATCGTTATTATATCTGAGACATTACCATTACCGTAGAGTCACAGAGTTATATTTATATGTGTAGAGTTTCATAAAAATATGTTTATAGTTTTTATCTTTTCGCCTTTATAATCTTGGAAGGAAATAGTATTTGTAAGAAGTACTATAACCAATCCGGGTCATCTTACACTTAAATAATAAGTAATCTATCCCTTTTTCAAGGGTTTGAGAAACGACTAAAACGACTAAAACATTTTAAAATCGCATGTACTGTAATTGTATTTTATTGTATAATTATATAAACTATAATTGATAGTGTTAAAATCTTTAGTTATTTTCTTATATATACATACATATAATCACAGGCACCCGTGCCGGAGACTGCCTAGACAGCCCCAGGGTACCCAGGATTAAAACCCCTCCGGGTTTTAATCCCACCTCGTCGTAGCCGATGGTATGGGTCTACACCGAACAAGTGGCTAGCTCGTCGCGATTTTTTGAATAGACCCCATAACCCATCTATAAACAGTTTCACAAGTTGGTATAGTTAAACCGGGACCGACAGCTTAACGTGCTCTCCGAGGCACTATACTGGTGTTGTCAAACAAATATTTTAATTAAAATTAATATTAATATTTTTTTTAATTAAAAACTCATTGGTACACACCGGATTCGAACGAGGGACTTAAGTGTTTTAAAGTCCAAGGTCTAATCAACTCGGCCACCACGTATATAAACCCTATAATTTAAATTAAAAAAAAAACATTTTCAAATTTTAAGTTTAACGTAATAAACCATTAAAAGCAAACTGAGTTAAGTAATATTAAAAGCCGCGCTTTTGTTTCGGTTATTAAACAATATGCATCAGATTCATCAAAGCCATCGCCAAAATTCAGAGATTAATTTAAACTGGCCGAGTAGGGTGCTTTTAAATATACATAAATACAACATGTCATGGAGGCAGCCAGTTTGCCTTTATCAATTACTACGACAACCCACGTCAAAAAATATGAAATCTGAAATGAAAAAAAAAAAACCCTGAAACGATCGTTTAATATTTACACAAATATTATCCTCGCGTGAGTAGTGACGTACCTACTCGCTACGTTGGACCTGTGTGCACGAAACTCTACTGTGAAAAACGAGTGCACGAGAGGGTTAAATACTATGCGCCCTTTGAAGTGATCGAGAAGTGCTCTGTACATGTTGAATGAACTATAACTATTTTAACATTTCATTTTTGTACATTTTTTTTTACTGTGTAACTAAAGGTCTTTCGCGCTGTTTGGCTCCATTTTTTTTCTTGTATAAACTTTATTGTTATTATTTATTATTAACATCTTCAATGAAGTGAGGAATGATAAATTATTCAGTACGTTTTGTCAACTAACATCCACTAATACTTTTTTACCACTAATTTTTGTTCACTACAAAAAACCTTTTTTAAGGGCACTGCATTCGTAAACGCGAACTCCGCGTTCTCCATAAAAAAGGAACTTTCGCATTTCCAATAAAATAAGTTTCTCGCAAAATTAAAATAAGATTCTTATCAGTCCATTGGATTTATTAATCTTTTTGTGTTGGGTCGTTATTTTTTTCGAAATCAGAAAAAAAACATACAAAAAAGATTTTTTCGTACAATTACGAACATAAAAAAATAATTGAACTTCGAGCAACAGCCAAGTTGTATGGGCGTCAACTGCAGGGGCTTTATTCCGAGTTTGCAACCGCTAAAGACGACAAGATGTTGCGTAAACTATAAATATTGAAATATAAGTTCTATCCTATTAAATCATCATCATCATCAGCCTATCGCAGTCCACTGCTGGACATAGGCCTCTCCCAAGACACGCCACTGATCCCTATCCTCCGCTCTTCGCATCCAGTCTCTGCCAGCCACCCTCCGCAGGTCATCAGTCCATCTAGCTGCGGGGCGTCCTACGTTACGTGCGCCAAGACGTGGTCTCCACTCCAATATCCGCCTGCTCCAACGGTTATCCGTCCTGCGGCAAATGTGACCGGCCCACTGCCACTTCAGTTTACTAACTTTCAGAGCTATGTCGGTGACTTTAGTTCTCTTACGAATATCCTCATTCCTGATTTTATCCATAAGAGAAACTCCTAACATAGCTCTTTCCATAGCTCGCTGAGCGACCTTGAGTTTGTGGACCAGCCTCACTGTAAGTGTCCACGTTTCAGCGCCGTATGTCATCACTGGTAGGACGCACTGATTAAAGACTTTTGTTTTCAAACACTGCGGTATGGCTGACGTAAGGACGTGGCGTAGCTTCCCGAACGCTGCCCAGCCCAACTGCACCCTTCTGTCGGCTTCACTCTCGGAGTTGTTCCCACCGAGATTTAGGATTTGGCCCAGGTAGATGTATTCCTGAACCACTTCGAGAGTTACACCGTCCAAAATGACGGGTCTCGGAATGACCTGGTCGTTGAACATGACCTTGGTCTTTTCCAAATTCATTCCGAGACCCACCCGTCGAGAGGCACAGTTTAGACTGACCAGCATTTCCTGCATATCCTGCAGCGACTCCGAGAAGAGGACAATATCGTCGGCAAACCGAAGATGTGAGATGCGTTCTCCGTTTATATTTATGCCCAGTCCTTTCCAATCTAACGTCTTGAAAACATCTTCAACTGCATTAGTGAACAGCTTCGGCGATATAACATCGCCCTGTCTCACTCCACGGTGCAGTTGAATAGGCCCTGTTTCGTCGTTTTGTACTCGGACAGTCATAGTAGCAGATCTATATAGGCATCTCAACACCTCGATATACCGCCAATCTACCTGGCATCGCTGCAGGGACTCCATTACAGTCCAGGTTTTGATAGAATCAAAGGCCTTCTCATAATCCACGAACGCGACACACAGGGGCTGATTATACTCTTTGGTTTTCTGTATAATCTGCCTCACCGTGAGTATGTGGTCTATGGTGCCGTATCCTCCTCGAAACCCGGCCTGTTCTGGAGGCTGGCAGTCATCAAGTCGTCGAGTGAGTCGGTTAGTGATGACCCTCGAAAACAGCTTATAGACGTGGCTCAGAAGCGAGATGGGCCTGTAATTCTTTAAAAGCGTTTTGTTGCCTTTTTTGAAAAACAGGACCACCACGCCTCTGCGCCAAGCCTTTGGTGTGGTCCCGCTCTGTATGACGGAGTTAAACAGGTGCTGCAGTCTTTGCAAGATCGCCACACCTCCTGATTTCAGGAGCTCAGATGTAACTCCGTCTTCACCAGGAGCTTTTCCATTTTTAAGCTGTTTGAGGGCCAATTTGATCTCCTCTAAACTGACGTCGGGAAGCTCGTCAGTGTAATGACGTGTAAGTGAGTCCTATTAAATATAGAGTTGAAATTCCAATGCCCATAAAACGTTCAAACTTGCGAAGAATTCGTGTATTTCAAGATGGCGGCATTATTATAGCCAACCTAATACAGACTATATATCCATAGAAATAGAACTTATATTTTAATATTTATAGTTTACGCAACGTCTTGTCGTGTTTAACGTTTGAAAACTCGGAATACGGCCCCAGTACCCTTAATGGTATCTTCCTTTTCCCTTAATGAACGTCTGACTCATAATTTCAAGTCAAGAAATATAAAGTTTAAATATATATTTATTAATAATCCTTTTGTGCCCATCTAACGTTAACTGTATAAATAAAGTAGATATATTACCAGTAATAATTATAGAATAAGTACAGTGACCACAAGGCATATAATTACAAATTTATTTCATCATCACAAAATACAAACTGAAAACATTAAAACCGCATATTAAAATTTTATTTAAACATACATTAATTGCAAGTGGCTTAACCAAACGAAAATATTGGAACCATTTTGCTGGCAAACATGTTAAATTGTAAATTACTTCAAAATTGTAGTCCGTTTTTCAACCGGCAGCCGGCGTTTAATTGTACTTGTGCAAAAGTGCCGAATTGAAATTTCGCAAACAAATAATGAGGTATGAGATTAAAAATGCAAAATGTGATTAATGGCGTGTAGTCGCGAGCAAATTGTGGGTATATTATGGGAGCATGCGTTTTGTTGAAATAATGACGAGTCCAATTTGTTTATTCACGCCGCGACGGGACCGAATGCTATTATTAATTCATAACCTTTCATCGGAAACTATCAAGTAAAAGGTAAAAATCATTGCAGGATGTATATGTATGATTTTGGGCTATATTATTTACTAGTTATTTGATATTAACAAACAATACCTACCTAGAAATTATATGCCCGCGTTCTTCTATTGAAATTTCAAATTCTCAAAATAGCAAAACACATGTCTATTAGTTTTGCCTATGCATATACTATTTATAATACAACGTTTTATTGTTCCCGTAATAACCAATTTTTCTTTCCCTCACCTTCCCCTCAAAACATTCCGAAAAAAATTGTCTATTAGTTTTATAAGAAGTTTAACAAATTTTCATTGCTGACATTATATTACCTATAAAAATGTAAAAAAAAATTGTAAACCTCACCTTCATAATATTTTGGAAAATAGTAAAACATGTGACGCTTCGTTTTATAATAAGAGTATGTACATATAAAGTTTTATTATTCTTAATTTAAATTACGAAAAAATCGCCTTTTGTTTTTCCCCATTTTCCCCTCTACCCAGTCCTTTTTTTTAATGGTGAAACACCTGTCAATTTATTTTCTAAAAAGAGTCTACACATATTTCAAGTGGTAGCACCATATACAAAAACATTTAACCATTTTCACCCTTGGGATTCGAATTTTGAAAAATCCCGATTTAACAAAGCTTTTCTATTTTTAATTTTTGAACACCTACTTGATCAGTTACTTTTTTATTTAAAACTAGTTTTGTTTAAAAATGAATTTCGCATAGTTATTGAGTTATTCTTGCCGCCTTAAAGTTTGTTTACGGGTACAAAAAATAGTTTCACAAGTACAAAAATAAATCTATGTATCTACGCAGGTAATCAACTAAAAAGTACATCTTAACGTTGATAAAAAAAAACTTAAATTTATCACTAAAAATATAATACAATTGTAACATTACCTTAGTAAAGTTCACCTGCATAGCAATATGACCCCGTTCCCTATAAATACCGAGGCTGAGTTAATGCAGCCGATATAGGGTCGGGGCAAGCCTACTCTCTCACCCTTATCGGACCGCGGCGGGGTTTCCCGTGCGATTTACCGATCAATTACGTCGTTTAAATTTGGAATTTGTTTTACCGAAACGTCCCTTTTATTTCAGGCGATTAGATAATGATGGAAATACGGATTTAGATAATTTTGGTGTAAATTTTATTTTAAAATTGATGGTTTGATTTTTTTTATTTAGTTAAAATCGCGTCGTGGTTTAGCGGCTGCACTGTTGGCGTTGTGTCCGGAGGTCGTAGATTCGATTCCCACTCATGGAAAAATAATATTAGTACGTTTTTGTGTACAGTTTGCCATGATGTTTGTCTGGCTGTTTATAACATATAATATTAGTATATTTGTTCCTGGTACACATAGTACAAGCTTAGCTCTGTTTGTGACCTAGCTCTGTTTAGTATAGCTTAACGTTGTACGGCGTAATATACAATATGTGTAGAAATTCTCCCATTATATTTTTTAATATTGCTAAGTTAATAAATAAGACCATGTTCTATTCTTAATCCTTGATTTATATGTCGTAGTTGATACCACACACGTCGTGACTACTCCTGTCAGTCTGATCCCCGCTGTGGCCCCGGTATCCGACGCTCAGTAATTAATTAGATGATTGCCTGGTCATGTTCCATCATGGAGATTCCACTAATTGACAATTGACGGTGCTGTAGCCGATGCTTACAATATGTCATTAGGATCGACATACAGCAACTAGTAGGTATAGCGATGGCAAATATTTGTCAGAATTGCCGCTTGTATTGCTATTTATTAGGGCCGATTCGACCAAAAGTGGGTATAAATTATACCGAGATTAGTAATGTCAAATCACATACGAATAATTATTCTTTGTACTTATTAATAATTTAATCTAAGAATAAATATTTGTATGGAATTTGACATTACTATCCAGTATAAGTTATGCCCTTTTTTGGTCGAATCGGCCCTTAGTCGTGAGAGTGGCGTTGGTATAAATAAAGAACTGTTAAGAATAGGAAATATAATACTTTGTGGAAAATATTTGTTATACTTGTATTCCTATTTAATGGTGAGAGGGACTGGGGTATAAATAAAGAACTGTAAAGAATATAAATTTAAAAAAAAATGTAGGGTAAGGTTGCTTAAGTCGTACCCCCTAAGGAAATAAGACTATAATAGGTATTCAATGCAATTGAAATAAAACAAAATCTTCTGCATCTACTGAATCTTTATTTAGTTGCCTTTTAATTAACAATCATAAAAACTGGAAAATCAAAAAAAGTTAAAAATACTTAATAACAAGAGATCACATGAAGAACTAAAAATACATACAATTTAGTTTGAGATCAAAGTAAAACATATTTTTTTGTAATTAGTTACAAAGTCAAGTAATTACTAAATAACATATAGAAAATAAAATAATAATCACTTAAAAAACGAAGTATTTGCTTTAAAAAATATTGAGATTGAACACAGATATCATAAATATTTTTTATTTTTATTTTCAACACCATCACATAGGTTATGTATCCAACTTTTTTATAGTTGGCATAACCACAATTCTTTAGCTTTTATTTTTTTGTTCTTCGTGCATGTTTTATCTTTTTCTGTTTAATATTTTTTTATAAGTATCTAGTAAAGGCTTCTTCTTATTTCTGATTTCCTTGGCTTCTATTTAATTTTACCTAAGTCGTACCGGTACGAGTAAGGAACTTTGCATAGGTACGACTTAAGCAGCGGGGTATTCTAAGTTTATTAATAAAACCACTGACATAACCTAAAATAGTTTTAACTTTTTATTATGCTTAACGTTTGCCAGATTAGTATTACAAATATATGTTAACAAAGAAAAAAGGTAAATATCACATTACATAGCCGTAAAAAGCTTAAAAATAATGAAAACTGTTGAAAAACTTACTTTTTAATTATTTTTGCTTCACCAAGCCATCCACGTTTTTATGTTTGTCGCTCTACTAAATAGTTCAGGTTGACAACACTAGATGGGGCAATTAATTGCCGGGGTACGACTTAGGCCGTGAAACGACTTAAGCAACCTTACCCTACAAAAATAATCATAATAATAAAAAGTCATCAAAGTGTTGACTTTTTAAGTCTCTTAATAGGCAGATACAATCACAGCCCGGCTGTATATAGTTTTTATAATAAAGAACCTTCAAATTACATTTCACGATTGGGTTTCAATACAAAAAATAGTTTTTAAGAGCTTGTTTTTCCTATTATTATAAAATATCGTGAGTTATTTTAAGTTATTAAACATAAAACTTCAAAAGTAGATTTTTCAAATAATTGTTTTTTTCTTAGAAATATGTTTTGTCAGTATTTTTTTAAGGACTATTGCAACATAGTAGACAGACACCAAGAACTACTAAATATTATTCCAAATTTTTACTTTCTATCTAAACCGGTATTTAAGATATCAGTCTGGACAGAGCAATGGACGAACGGATCAACTGAGTGTTCCTATATATTTATTAAGTACGGGGCAGTGGTCCAACTGCTCTGTCCAACTAGTTAAACTCGGGTCTTTACTATGACTCGTGATTTAACTAATTTCTATTTCATACGAGTTACATGAAATACAAATAAATCTATAGAAGATCTTTAAAAAGTTCAAGAACTTATTCAAGTAATGGTTCTCATTATTTAATAGTAGCAATAACTAAGTACAATTAATTATAAAACAGTAACACTATCAGGACTCAGAATATTTGTTATTGTTGACTCTGACACTGGTCTGACCCGAAACAACCATGATTGATCAAAATGCTAATTTAGCGTCAATTAATTAGCAAACAATCGCCGATGATGACGGCGACATTAAATCGATAATGTTGCTACATGTAGGTACACCTCTGAACTTCAACTGCATATTTTATTTTGAAGTTATAATTGCATGATATTTGTTTCGTAAAAAACGCAACATTTTAAAGTATATTTAGATTTTATCCAACCAATCAGTAGGTAAAAATAATAATAATATGTAGGACAATTTACACATATTGCTTTGGTCACAAACTAAGATCTAGGCTTGTACTATGTGTACCAGAAACATATAATACATATTATATTTTTATAAACACCCAGACCATGATTAACTGCACAGAAAAACGTACTAATATTTTGTTGCCGTGGGTGGGAATTGTACCTACGACCTCCGGATACAACGTCAAAGGCGCAACCACTAGTCTACGGAGGCGAAAAGCATACTACTATTGTAGATAGGCGAGCTTAATGCCTTAGGAATTATCTACGAGCTAACCCTTGGGAGATCGACCAATAACAGGTGGAGGTTAAATAATGCTATAATATACAGGGTGAATTTGAAAAGATGTACTTTGGGCTAATATGAGGTTCTGCTGATCAAATTGAACAACTTCTCCCATGGAACCATGTGTCGCAAATGAAAAAAAAAATTTGGCGTCCCCATACAAATTGGTCATTTTAACATTACTAGTTTGTATGGAGAAGGCAATTTTTTTTTTCATTTGCGGCACATGGTTTCCAAAGTACATCCTTTCAAAGTCACCGTGTATAATATGAGGATATATAAATTTCATTTTCTTATATTTATATTATACTTACCATGAAGGTAAAAACCGTGCCCATCCGCGCGCGGGGCGCGTTTTTTTAGCTTCATGATACTTACCATAAGGTTCGATTCTAAAGCGATGTCAAAGACTGCTAATGTCAAACCAGATTATATTTATAGGTATGATTTGATATTTAATTATAATATTAAAATTATTAAATAAGAATTAATTTACTGATACCTCAATATTAAGTAACTAAAATACCTTTTCCATTATATTTGCGTTTTTAGGGTTCTCAAAATATTAAAGGGTTTTGAGAGAAAAAATCACTCTTCGCCGGCGAATTTTCGCAATCATTTGTCTTTTTTTTTCACTTTATTATTTCTTTAAAATTAAATAAGTTAGGTCGTAACAAGTTCAATATTGTATTCTCTATCACTTTCAAACTCAAACTCTTTCTATTTTTCCCCTTACTAATTCTCTCTTTGATTTACCAAACCGCGACTTTGCCAACATTTTTTTGTAGCTAATCAAAATTAAGACCACTTCAAATGTAAGTATGATCATCAGTAACGACTATTCACCAGCTGCAAAACCAACAACACTTCAAAGGATTTTGTTATTTAGCACAAACCCGCGTATCTCCACGTACGAGGGCACAAAAAACAGCGTACTCCAACTCCCCTAAACGTAAAAATTGCATCCTAATTATAGCTTAATATGCAAAAACTGAGAGAGCTGCTAATTTGCCGCCCGCAAACGTACGGCAAAACTCTCATTAAGGTAAATAATGTTTATAATTAAAATAACACTCGAGGTAAGTCGGGACTCAAAGGAAGCGGGACTTCGAACAGCTGATGCGTTTAATACGGCAACTTCAGTTTTAAGCGATTTATTTTACCTGCCATGCTGTGTGCATTTGACTTTTATATCTCCCTTTTTATATGACGATGTGGAGTACCGTTTCTAGCGTTCTGTTTTATTTACTCGTATTAAATGATTTTATATTCTACATTCGTTAGCTACTTGTTTGTTGGCCAGGTTTCGTTTATTTATTAAATAAATAAAAAGTTTAAAATTAAACTGTTGTTATTTGCTGTCACTGAGTAAAGCAATTACATAGAACTATATTTTATCCTGCGAGTATAACTGAAAAAATAAAATTCAATATAAACATTTTACATATTAAACCTATGTATTAAACAGTATGTAAAGTTATTTTTCTATTTTGTCCTTATTACTCATTACAAAAATGTACTAAATGATATAAAGTAAAAAAAAGGAAAGGACTAGTATAATTATGTAGGCTGTGGCGTACATGTTATTTTAAACAAAAAAACACGATATGTGTACCAGAAACAACGATATAATATTTTACAAACACCCAGACCATAAAAATTGTACAGAAAAAAATACTAGTATTCTTTTTGCCTCGGGTAGGAATCGAACCCATGACCTTTGGATACAACGCCAAAGGCGGAAGCACTAGTCTACTCGTACTAACTAAATTAAGTCTGGTTTTCTTCCCAGGTAGCATTGACGTCCCTATGACATCAATTACGTCGAGAATGACACCATAGGGACGTCAAAATGCTACCTGCTTATCCATACATACTTATTTCCAGTATATTTTTGTAATAATTAATAACAACAAATAGGTAAAATAATTTGTATGAAACAGGAAATAACTTTACATAATAAGCTACAAGTTTCTCGTGAAAATTGCGAACTAATTGTAACAACTGGCTACAGTTTGTTATAAACTTAATTTGCATTTGGAATTATAGAGCGGTTAATGGCGAAACAAATTCGTTGCTACCGAGGTAGGGCCGCGCTTCCGTTCGTTTATTTCGTTGCCTGAAATCACTTAACTAGCAATAATTAACTTTATTTACATTTTGCCTCTTAGCCGTCCAACCCTTTGTTGGGTTGATGCTACACTTGAGTGTATATTTCATTAAATTAAATTCGTTTTTAATACAATTTTTTTATTTATATTTTTTATTCTGGTGTGTAAAACAGACATCAAGCTGAAATGCAAAATAAAATACTTTATTTCAATAACAAAAATCACAATTGCAACTTGGGTTGGAGTTAGCTTTTAGGGTAAGGCCAAACATAATAGGTTGGTATTTACTGTATGGGTGATTATCATACATATTTACTATTATAGTATTTTTTTTTAATAGGTACCCTTGGTACCCTGATACCGTCTGGGCGCCTTAAGGTACCCGTGATGATATTTATTTAAATATATAATTTAGAAAACTATATATCCATTCATTATCTAACTAAACAAAATAAACATTCAATGTGAAAGTTGGTGAGTGTGCATGTTTGTATAATTATGTGTGTGTGTGTGTGAATATGTGTGTTCGAGATAAAGTTGAATGCAGGATTGTACTTTTTGTCTAAAAAATAACGAACGGAAGTGCGGGGTAAGGAAGGGGTATATTTTATTAAAATGCTTGCTTAGTTAATTTAATACTTAAATACATAAGTAATGTAGTGTGTTTACACTATAAGGCAGCAAGCTAGCTTACAAATTATTTTATATTTTATTCATGTTTGGAGCAAATATAACAAAGCTTTTAAGAATTAGTTATAATTGTCACTTTGGCATTCATCTTGTATAGCGATCAATGCTGTTACAGAACAATATATTGATCGACCCAAGAAAAAAAATCCACAAGAAACAGATGTACCACTAACTTGCTATGTGGTGCCTACTGTCAATACACACTATCGCACTTCTAATATTTCTCTACTTCTGTTTGTCGTAGAATTAAAATCATATATTAGTCGGTAATTGTATTTATTAATCTCTCTGTTGTGGTTTTTTTTATATTAGAATTTAGATACTTTTATTATTATTATAAATAAAACTAAATATCAAGTGCAATAGAAAGATTTTTACCTAGAATTACCAAGAAAAATGGGTATCAACACGACTTTAAGACACAACGCGGAATTTTAAGTGTTGCGACAACCGTACAACCGTGGTTCCGCCGCCTGGTAATTAAAACCATCCTCAGTGATTTACCGCGTCCACAATTTATTCCTTTATCTTTGTTCGGACCACTAATATATCTTTATTTCAGAGACTCTCTAGATAAATTTGCGAATTGTTCATTTTGAAATTTCCTTTCCTTGGTACCTTCTTTATTGCTAAAACTGTGGTTGGTAATGAATAATTGTAAGAATAATTACGTCATAACTTTAAATTAAGGAAACGATGGAAATTTTAAGTTGCAGAGTTGCTGAAAGAACAGTAGAAGTTAATTCGCTTGTCAAAGATCAGCGAAGTTTTTAAGAGACATATGGCTAAAATAAACCGATTTTCGACCTTTTCTATATCATTAAATTAATTTAAATTATAGCATACCATTTAATGTTATATTGAACGCTCGATACTTCGATTATTTTATTAAAAATTTAACCACTATTTTATTGCTCCACTAAAAAAAAAAATATTTTACAATTGATTTTAATTAATTAAATTCTGCTTTCAAAATCTTTTCTTTTTACAGATTCCATTTTTTTCCTAATAATCAAATGCATATTTATCGTGTTTAGTACATGTGCTTATTACACTTCCAGATTTTCTTTAGACATAATTTTTTTACGTACCTAATTTTTATTCATTCCCATAAACTGGCAACACTTATCAAATATAATATTTAAGGAAATGGTGCATTTCCTGTGCTCTAGGTCAAATATTATATTATTATTATAGGTATTAATTAAAAAAAACATGGCAGTCTTATTAATTATGACAATAACTAGGTATCATAATTTTATAGCATAATAATAGCATGGTGTTGTTGTGGCAATTAGCAACAAAAGCGTGCTCTATAATTGGGTCAAAAACGTGATGGAAATTCATTAGATTTGACGATATTAGTAACATGCTTCGTAATTATCTATTATAAGTAGACAATTTAATTAAGTTGGTATATTTTTGTTGGTATACCTTGCAACCGGAAAAAAATATTAAAAACTATGTCTACCTATTAGAAAATTACTTTGTCATAAACTTGGTCAAAAAGTCGGGAAATTACCTAAATGTTTTTAAGGTAAATCGCGTTTAGACAATATGTACCTAATTATCTATGTGTAAAAATGTTCTAAATAATATTATTTATTAACGGCAGGTCTTCCAAGCCGTATTAGTGCTTAGGAATAAGGTTCAAACTTTGTGGTCTGCTTAACATCAGGTAGACACAAGGTTGCTGTGCTCCTATATATATATATAAAGTTTCTATAAATAAAACTGAATAGATATAAAAAAAATATCATCACCTTGTGCCTTACGGCTTCAGGGAACCCAGCTAAGGGGTTTAATCCCACCTCGCCGTAACCGATAGTATGAGCCTACCTACACCGAACAAAAGGCTAGTTTGTGTAGACAAAATTACCCATTTATAAATAGTTTCGCAAGTTTGTATAGTGAAACTAGGAACGAAACCTTAATGCGCTCTCTGAGGCACTATAGTGTTATTGACAAACAAATGTACTTAATTATTACCTTAATCATCGCATTACTCGAAAGCGTTCCAAAATTGGCCGAGTCCGACCGAAGGTAACCGAGAGATTACCTTAACACATGTAATAATTAATGGTGATTTCAAACGGGTAAAGATCGTTCTGACAGTCGAGTGATAACAAAATGGCGGGAATATTCATCTTTCTTTAGAAACGTAACTTTTTACATACTTATTGTAAGTAATATTGCTCCACATTATATTGTTTTTATTTTATATTAAAAAAAACTAAAATTAGGTACAACAAAGTTGGTTTCGTCGTTTCAAAACACATTTCTATATCATTCCTAAATATTCCTGGCTCTTTTTTAATGCCGAGAAATCGCACGGGTTACTATTGCACCTATTTTGAAACACATTACAACTTGGTCACCACGTGTCAACTCGGTCACCACGTGTCAACTCGTTCACCACGTGTTAACTCACTCACCACGTGTCCACTTCGCCATCAATGTCAACTCACTCACCACGTGTCAACACGGCCACCACGTATGGATGAGTACTATGTATGTTCCTTGTATTGAGGACTGTTCTAAAATTTAAATATTATTTATTACCTGTGCGATCGCTCGAGGATATATTATGCCATTTTGGAACAGGTATGAGAAGAAATATTACAAGCGAAATAATCATGAAGCTAAAAAAACGGCGGCGCGCGGACGGGCACGGTTTTTACCTTCATGGAAATAATAGTATGTATGTAGAAAAACAAGTGGCGCTCGGTTGACTCTGTTCCTAATCTGGACGGCGCGCGCGGCGGCGTGGCCATAAATTAGTCTTTTATTTTGTTTTTAACTATAAATAACACTAAATAGATAAAATGATTATAAACCACTTAAGTTAATAATTCAATAAAAATAGCCGCTTTTTTTAGCATTTATGTTTAACTACCTGAAAAACTTTAAATGATTTTTTATGTGTCATGTAAAAACACTCGCAATACCAATTAATTAACAAAGTAGTCACGTGACGATGACTACATAAAGATTTTGATAAAATAATCATTATACTAAAATGCCATTTATCATTTTCACTTCGCTTGTGTGTACATCATTAATGCTAACAATGAGCGGATTCAGTTTTTATAGGGGCTTTTACATTGCCCGACATGGCACCGGCAATGACGTTAAACAAATATATCATTTAGGGTTAAGAAAAATGGAAATTTTGCAATCATAAATAACCTAATATACGTGGTGGCCGAGTTGGTTAGACCTTGGACTTAAAAACACTTAGGTCCCTGGTTCGAATCCCGGTGTGTACCAATGAGTTTTTAATTAATAAAAATTTATGTACATTTGTTTGACAACACCACTATAGTGCCTCGGAGAGCACGTTAAGCTGTCGGTCCCGGTTTCGCTATACCAACTTGTGAAACTGTTTATAGATGGGTTATTGAGTCTATTCAAAAACATCGCGACGAGCTAGCCACTTGTTCGGTGTAAACTCATACCATCGGCTACGACGAGGTGGGATTAAAACCCCTCCGCTGGGTACCCTGGGGCCGTCTAGGCGGTCTCGGGCGCCGTAAGGCACCCGTGATGATATGTTATGTTGTTATAAATAACCTTTTCTGAAAATTCATTTAACATTGCGATTTAAAAAAGTGCCTATTACAATATATAGAGAGCGTCTAATCTGTGCAAATAAATAGGTAAAAAGTGACTTGTACCTGGATGGCTCAGCGGTTCGAAGTTTGTCATTGATAATTTATTATAACATATAATAATCGTAATTGCATTAAATATTATCGTTTTTAATTTGCTTTATTCTAAATATTATATGAATTACTACTTTAGCTTAAAAAATATTTATGTAATTTAAATTAGATTGGGCACCGCGATACAGGATAATCCTAGTGCGGGGCCTACTGTTAATGTAACTAAGAAAAAGTGTAATAATAAAATTTTATTTAATTTCATACTTATTATAAAACTAAAAGAAAAGAAATTCAGTATTTAATTAAATTTATTATAAAGTAAGCATTATTTATATAAGCTTTTTTTATTATAAAGTAAGCATTGCAAATTGCCATTAACTAAAAAAAAAAAAGTTTTATTCATATAAGGTTTTCATATCATGTTGTAACCAAACCCTTCTTTTAAGTTTAAAGAAACCTGTGTTAGAAGAAATCCGCTCTTTCAAAACATGATTCTTCTTATTAAATTATTTAATATTAAATTAACAATTTGATTTATTTATATTATTAGTTTACATTAGTTTTTGTACATATTTATATAGTGAGTAGTTTATGTGTGTGAATAAGCGTGTGTGAGTGTGTTTGAGTGTGTATGAGTGTGTGAGTTTATGTGAATGTGTAGATGAATTTGTGCTGTATCAGTGTTATTTTAATTTATGGTTTTGTGTCAATGTTTTATGTATGTGTGTATAAGATATAAAGGTTGTTTAGTTATTATCATTATAAGCACTTAACAATATAGTTACAAACAAATTTTCGGTTTCTTGATAATCTAAGGTATTTACCCAGTCTGTAATTCATATTTTACATTCATTAGTAGTTTTGTGTATATATTTAGTTATCTATTTACTGTATTATATAGTTTAATAGAATGGTATTCGTACTGTTTCTAGTTGACTAGAAGGTATAGTATATCTTATATTATACTAAGAGAATGTCGTCAATGCATAGTTTGTCTAATATGCAAAACAGCCTATCGCGTGTTAAATGCATATTAGGTGTCATAACAGCGCAAGCAAAGCCAGGCTTTAGCGTAGATTCATTACACGGTAGCATTTCGCCGGAGATCGAATGATTAGCGACTCGCCATGCAATCCCTCTACCTTGCTAAAACCTGAATAATTTATCCAAATATCGAACGCCGTTGAAAGGCTGCAAAAACCCACGTATTTCCGTTATTATTGATGCATTTCGTTTAATGTGATGGGCGGGTTTGGTAAATACATTAAATGTATAAGACTAGGCTGCGTTCTATAAGCCCATGTGAACCACAATATAATGCATGCAAATAAGTATTTTTTTTTTGATGAAAAATATCTTATTGAACGCATATATTTAAAAGATTATAATAATAATAATAATATGTAAGACAATTTACACAAATTGCTATGGTCACAAACTAAGCTCTAGGCTTGTACTATTTTTAACAGAAACAATGATAATAATACATATTATATTTTATAAACACCCAGACCATGACAAACTGTACAGAAAAACGTACTAATATTTATTTGCCATATATATTATTATCGTTAAGTAAACCATTAAGGGCTCTGCAGTCGTGTTGATGCCCATATAAACGACCTACTTCTAATGTTTCAAAATGTCTGTTAATCGTAGTTCAATTATTAAATAATAATCTTTCTGTTATTATTAATATTTTTGTATTATTAATACTTAATAATAAAACTGAGAAAATTATTATATATTATTTTAATTCTACGACAAACAGTAGTGGCGAAACTGGAAGTGCGAAAGCTCATTTTGTAAAAAGAACGCGACTTTGCGATCTCGAACGCATACACAACGACTGAAACGCGCTTAGAAATCTCGGTATACAACTGAGTGTGCCGCGGTCAGGGGCCTTATTCCGTGTTTGCAACCGCTAATCACGACAAGACGTTGCGCAAACTATAAATATGGAAATATAAGTTCTATACCAATGGCTTTAGAGTATGTATTAGGTAGCTATTATAATGCAGCCATCTTGAAATACACGAATTCTTCGCAAGTTTGAACATGTATGGAGCATTGGAATTTTAACTTTTTAATTAACAGGATAGAACTTACATTTCAATACCCGTACTTTACGCAAAACTCGGAATAAAGCCCCTGGGGGTGATTACGCGTCCTAAATTCGCTCGCCAATCGTTATGACGTTATTCTGACGTAGTTCAAGCTTGGCTTCTTAACAATGCACAATGGCTCCAAAAGAAATCCTCATCGCATTTGACAAGCGACATATTTATTTATTTTCGTAAACATGGCATGAAATAATAATTATTGACTGAATTGTTTTTGATTTATCGAACTAAGCAAAAAATATATTGTTATTTTATTTATAAATACACGGAAGCTTAGCATAACAATAATTTGACAGTCGATAAAATACATAAATGCTCCATATAAATAACTACCTGTACCCCGAGATTTCATCTTCCGTTTAATTTAAAAGAAATAGGATTATCCATTCTCAGGGTCGTAGCTTGATATTTTAATTTTATTAAGCCTAATAATCTTTCTCAATGGGTTATCAAATGCTAAAATATTTTCAAATCTGACTGATAGTTTCAGAAATTAGCGCATTCAAACAAACAAACAAACTCTTCAGCTTTATTATATTAGTAAAAAGTGGCCCCAGCCTAGTGGTGTAGTCACTGCCCAACTGATAACAAGTTAAGTTAAGCTTTATACAACGACGCTATACCATCATAAACACCGCAACAAGTTCGCCACTCGGCGAAATGAGGACGGATTAATCCCTCCGCTGGGTACCATGAGGCTGTTTAAACGGTTCTCGGGAGCTAAAAAGCACCCGTGATGGAATTTATTTAATTTATTTATTATAGATAATAATAAAAAAGGACTTATGTATTATATTGTATTTTTCCTAATTTATTATTATTCATCTGATAGTAGATTTATGAAAAAATATGTTTTACATTTAATTAAAAAATGCAAAACATATTTTTTTTTTCAAGTAATAAATTTATATTCCCCATTTTAATTAAGTTGTTAAAAAGGCCATTATCTCGGTATATTTGTTCTAAACCCCCACCCCTAACCGCAGTGATAAATCAAACGCAAGACAATGCTAATGCAGCGGAATTAAAAAATACTTTCTCAGAGACCGAACTGAAATAAAGACTTAACACAATCTTTGTGGTTCTTAATGAATTACTTTTGCTAATTTTCGCAACAGAGACGGAGTGTTTTTTTTTTGTTTTTTTTTATTTTTTAATGAGTTAAGGTTTCATAAAAAAAAGATAAAAAATACTACTTAAAGGATACCTCATTTTTTATTTTTTTTAAATTCTTTATTCCACAAAATTGTACATAGGCGAGCTTAATGCCTTAGGCATTTTCTACCAGCTAACCTTTGAGAGAGTGAAATAAGCTTAGGGTGCAGAACTTTTCGATAGAAGGATATAGATATAATTTTAACAATGATGTATAACAATAGTTAAACTACAAACTAAACACTAAAAAAAAACTGTCCAACCACATCTCTAAAAGGTGCTATTTAACATTTTTTTTTGACGTGTTACTGTGTTGACCAAATAGATAAAAAGAAGACATTCAATACACGATTTTTTGTTTTTTTTCCAAATATGATGATAAATGAATAAATTAATACACAAACAAAAGAAAACTAACTGTTACTAAACTATGCAGTCGTCGTTTTTTATGTTATACTAAGCACCATAATAATAAAAAAATGTTTTCTAAAGTTCCGTTTTAAAGTGGTTTATATATAATTGATGAGTCCGTCCCTGTAACGGAAAAGGTTTTGCAAAGACCGTGATATATTCGCGGCAGGTCCTCCTCGGGCTGACTCTGTTATTAATCACTCCAGATTAAAGAAAAATAATGACCAAAGATATCTCAGTGAAAACCTGCTATGTCTAATTGATACGTTTTTATGCTACTGGTAGATAAAACTGTTCTGTTTTCTTTGTAATCTTTATTTCTTGTGTTAGTTTTTGTAAATCCCTAAATAAATAATGCGGGGATACAATAGGAAAGTGCCGTATGCCCTAAAATCATCTTTTCAAAGTTGAGAACAGAAAATAGCCGCGCGCCATACAAAACAAAACAAAAAGTGAGAATTAAACTTATAATAACCAAATAAAGTTCAAGAAGTGAAAACACAATATGACAGCAACGAACATTTAGGCGATTTTAGGCCTTCTTCCGTTATTTATTCTTTCTTTCATGATGAAAAGTAACGAAAAGTTACCATATCAGGAAGGTGGTGGAGATAAAAATAAGGTAGACGGCCTGCTGCATATATAATAATAATAATACGTTTCTTTCAGACAGAGTCCATAGTTTTAAATAATGTTACATAAATTCAAAGTTTTAAATTCAATATAAGTATACAATATAATAAAAATAAATTACACATATTACAAAAATTGTACCTATTATACTTACTTGCACCTGCACATATTCGTTATTACGTAATATGCTGATATGCGGTCCAGACTTTCATGGATGTGGTTGATCCTAATTTTGAGAAATACTTAGGAGGGGTTCTATCAAATAGCCGAGGTGATCAAAAAAATCACAACAGACCCAACACTAGACCAACATCTGTACAAATCTGCCACCTGATATTTAACCTGATTAACTTTATGGAAAAAAGCATTTTGACTTCAGACTTTAAAGGCATTCAATACCGCTTAAGACTGAAATCACAACAGACCCAACACTAGACCAACATTTGTACAAATCTGCCAACTGATACTTAACGCCAGAATGTGTCGATCTTGATGAACTTCATGGAAAAAAGGCATTTTGACTTCAGACTTTAAAGGCATTCAATACCGCTTAAGACTGAAGTCAAAACGCATTATGACTATATAATTAAAATACTTTTGTACTCACAAATAATTCACCGGTACCTGATAGTGACACTGTTCTAAGACGTAGGTACACATAGTTTACCTACGTCTCGTAGATGTTACGGCTCATATTAAGGCGACTTCCTACCTGTCTATACTACATCTGCGCGACCAGATTTTAAAGAAAATTTATCTGACCACAACTACTTGTACTATTATTTCGTCTGTGCCACAACTAACACTATCGAACTTAATCAGGAGAAAATACACGTACCAGTAACAGTTTATCATTGCAATTGGAGATGAAACACCTCACTATGAAGATCATACGTTCTGTCAGTTCGTGATGATGGGTGTGAATCACAATGCAAGGCATACACAAAACGTCTGAGGGAAAGTTGTAGATCTACTTAAGATGTGATCTTAGAAGAGTTTAAATTGGTCAAACAGCTAGTGAAGAAAACGATAAGCAATGGCACAGACGAAGCATCTCCACCACATACAAATATCATCAAAGTAAACCGAGAAAACCCTGACAAACCAAATAATTATACGTGAAAAAATTTACACCAGGATTGGTTGTGGTGGTGTAGACAAGAAGGAAGTAGACTGCCTGCTGTATGTATGCTGCTATGCTGGTCAGCCGTGCATAAATCAAATAGATGTGGTTGATCCTCTTAGCAAGGATGATGTCAATTACCCGGTGATCAGAAAATTCAGTAGCCACAACAGACCAGCCTCGGTGATGAAAAAAAATGCTATTATTTTCTATAATGCAACAATATAAGCGATACCCTGGCTCCTGAACTAGGGCACAGATCTTGTAATGACCAATTTCACTACCATATACAATATTTTCATATTTAATATCTACATGCAAAATAAAATAAATTACTTGTATGCTGAAAAACAACGCAGTATCTAAACATATTTCCAAAAAAAATATAAACGAAATGAAAAAAAAAATGCATAACCTTTGGGATATTCAGCAATAAGAAAAAAGAGATACAGAGAATATAATATCAATAGAAATAATGTAATACGAGTATTATGTTATAGAAATAATATTATACATGTAATTAGGTGTAATAACCACTTTTCCAGGGTTATTTTACACTAGCAGAGGCTCTACCATGGGTTTGTGCATTGTAGCAACGTAACGTATTTGTGTATACGCATACGTGAGCAACAACCAATAGGGCCGCTTTATTTTTGGTAACAGGATTGAATAAAGAGATTCTATTGTTTGTTGCTACGTATAAGTAACGTATTTGTCTACTTATACGTATACGTAGACAAATACGTTACGTTTCTACATTGCGCAAACCCATGGTAGAACCTCAGCTAGTGTAAAATAACCCTGGAAAAGTGGTTGTTACACCTACTTACATGAGACATTTCTACAATGTTACGTTTCTACAATGAACAAACCCATGGTAGAGCCTCTGACCCGCGCAACTTCGTCTGCGTAACTTTAACCGATTACGCGCATACGCTCTTAAAAGAAATATTTTTCCCCCGTTTTTGCAACATGTTTTATTGTTACTCCGCACCAATTAGTCGTGATGGTATGTAGCCTATAATAGCCTTCCTCAATATTTTTTTATTATTTTTTATTATTTTTATTGGAGCACGACATTTGACTTTGTATCCACCTGGTGGTGAGCAGACCTACAAAGTCCATGAATGGGGTCAATCAATAATTGTTCTTAAACAATATTGATCGCTCCCACTATGCCGGCTAAATGATGCGATTACGAAATGGGGGGCGACAATGACGAATTGCATTACGAGTATATTTTAATATACTCGCTGCCATATCGTCAATCCAACTACCCATTTCGTAACCGCACCCTGAAAGGAGACTGCCACCTCGACAGGAAATCCATGCAGTAGTCTCCAGAAAACCGATGAACCCACAGACTAAAACCGAAACATGACTAGGTCACTTGACGGTTTTTGCATCTGTATGGGTGGTAACGAGACCGGTCGGTCGGCCTAACGAAGTTATAGAGACCTTCCTCCCACCTAAATGGGCTATCCAACACTAAAATATTTTTTCAATTCGATGCATTAGTTTCAGAAATTGTTATTAGTTCCTGAGATTAGCACGTCCAACCAAACAAACAAACTCTTCAGCTTTATAATATTAGCATAGTTGTAACTTCAGACTTAAATGTGAAAGTGTGAGAGTAGCGTGAGGTGTTTTCAATTCGGTTTTAAATCATTGGGTATTGCATGCATCTACGGTTCAAATAGTTCAGCAGAAAAAAACATTGCGTTAAACCGTAATGTGTGACCAAACATACGATATTATTGCTAAAAACTTTCTTTGACTATTTATAAATATCTGTAGAGATTGACATTAAATAAATAATTTGATTGATTTGATTTGACCCCAGCCGTCATTGCGACCAAGCCGGCAGAGGGCGAGCGCTGCCCTATATGTTATATTAATGTTCTTATTCATAAAAACTTGAAGAACACTGGTTGTGACTATTTTTATTATATTATATTTTTAGCAATAAAAATAAATATGCGTAAAAGAGACAGAACCTATTTTAACTAATGTATTTTTTTAGGTCTCAATAATAAAATCAAGAACTCAATATTTTTTTATGAATACCGGTGTAAGAGTCAATCCCACTTCTGACACTAAATCAATCATTAAAACAAGCAGATTTCCCCCCGGATTATAAGTCGTGTTCTTCACTCCACTTTTACTCAAGGAATGTCTGTCTCTTTCTACTAAATATAAAATCAACAAAGGTAGAATGAGACAATTTTTTTTTTGAGTTAAAGTGCAGTTGAATACACTTTAGAATACAGGGTTAAGTCTTGTTTTCCACTCCGCTTTCACTCAAGGAACGCCTAATCTATTCCACTAAATATCTAATTAAGAAATATCATGCGCCCTATACGACAGACTATCCTTAAGTGAAAGTGGAGTGGATAACCCAACCTAGAATACGGGGTTAGTCTTTTATTGTACATATATTCTGCATAACGCATTGAAATGATTTTATTGACATAAATTAGTGTTACACTTCACTTCGACCGGAGTGTCGGAAACAATTACCATATTTTTTTAAAGTAATTATTATTGTGTCTTACGTACACACCAACACGCTTGTATCCCTGTAAAAGGGTAGAGAGAGAGTAATATGCCAATTTGAACCACCTCTTTATACTTTAAATTGTGCATACGTGAGCTTAATGCCTTAGTCATTTTCTACCAGCTAACCTTTGAGAGAGTGAAATATCCATGCATCGATTCATAAATTATTTCTGATAGATAAAATGGATAAATTACTATATTTATTTTATTATTAAAAAAAAATAAAAAATATTATTAATTTTATGTTTGCGTTTTTAATTTTATGAAAGTATTAATTAAATAAATAAATACAAAGTATTTAGTACATAAAAGATTAAAACTACAGAAGAACTTATCTTGATCAACCAACCATGGGTGATCGACTAGAATGAAAATTATAGAAGACAATACTTATTTAACTCGTATAATATAATGATAATTAAATTAGGTTTTTATTAAGTTTTTTAAATTTTCGCAAATATATTTTTTGTTCATCTAAATATTTAAATAAAGGAAATTGGCATAGTATAATGAATAGAAATCAATTGAACTTAAAGGAACAACATCCTCGCACCAAGTCTGGTTGGTGACTGAAGTTTTGGCCGAGTGGGCGTGGTCGGACGGTAGGCGGGGCTTAGCGGTGATTTGTTCGTTAGCTCCGCCTACCCAGAAAGCTCCGCCCACTATAGAGCAAAAACATGTGACATGTGGGCGTGGCTACGTTGCTAAGTTCTCTTTACCAAGAAATTTGTTACGCTTGATACTATTAAAGGCTATTTGCGGAATGAAGCTCGATAAATTTTGTATTAAATACTGATTTTGAATCGATATGAACAATAATGGAGTTCATATTGCTCCAAATATAATCTGTACTATTAAAAATTAAAATAAATATCAGACCGCCTAGACGGCCTCAGGATACCCAGCGGAGGGGTTTTTAATCCCACCTCGTTGTAGCCGATGGTATGAGTCTACACCGAACCGGTGAGCTCGTCGCGATGTTTGGATAGACTCAATAACCCATCTATTAACAGTTTCACAAGTTGGTATGTACATAATTTTTTAGATTATAACCTCATTGGTACATACCGGAGTTTGAGTCAGGGACCTAAGTGTTTTGAAGTCTATAATGTCTAAGCAACTCGGCCACCAGGTATATTAAAAACTTATTTACATATATTTTTAATTTGGAATATATCTAGTACCTACCCTTTTACTTAATAATTTTGAAATATGTTAGAACATTATCAAAAGATGTTAAGTTTAAGTCACAGTTTCAATTAAAAACAAAATACCACGACGCTGCCTGAAACCACGACAGCATATATTAGATGCTCCAAATAAATAAATAATTACAACACCTACAGGTAGATATGTTTTACTTATTGGATCACGGCATGTGACTTTGTATCTACCTGATATTAAGCAGACCTATAAAGTCAATGAATGGGGTCAATTAATACATTGTTGTTTAACAACATTGATCGCTTCTAATCAAACTGCCCGTTTTCATCAAGTCAACTGCCCGTTTCGTGACTGCACCCTGAAAGTAAGTCTCCCGAACATAACCTCTACAAGAGATCAATGTAGTAGTCTCCTAAAAACCTGTAAACTCACAGACTAAGACCAAAAAATTACCAGGTCACTTGACGGTTTTTGATCTGTTTGTTGGTGGTAACGAGACCGGTCGGTCGGACTATAACAAAATTATAGAGAGAGATAGTTTTTGGTTGGTTTATGGATCCCACTAAAAACTGTTCTGAATATGTGTCTAAAAATGACCTCAAAATCAGTTATTGTATATATCCTATGCTGGTTGTATAAAACTGGTTATAATAATAATAATAATATGTAGGACAAATTACACATATTGCTCTGGTCACAAACTAAGCTCTAGGCTTGTACTATGTGTACCAGAAGCAACGATATAATACATATTATATTAAAAAAAATACTTATATAAATTTATTTTTTTAAGAAAGTATTTTTTTTAAATATTTTTAGATTATTGGAGCTTCGGAAAAGCTTTATAAATTTTCTGAAAATATCTTTTGGAGAACAACAGAATGCTTAAACTTGCGCTTAACGACTTAACAAAGAGCGCTAAAGCAGAGACAATGACGAGAATCCCTTTTTCAAAATTGTTAACATAATATTACTCGAATTTACTTACACAACAATGTTGTTGCCTAAGTGTAAGTAGCTGTATGCAGTTGTTTTGCTAACCCGTTATTCAAAAGTTACGTATTAAAACAGTAATTGGATAAATAGCTACCATTCACTTTGCTTATAGCACCTAATAGACGATTTATCCTAGTTGTTGTTACTTTAACTACAACCGTTAATCAGAGAAATTATAACGATTGACTCAAATAATTTTAAGCTTTAGTTACTTAAACTGTGGAAATTACTTTAACTACAACCGTTAATCTTATGGCCAGAAAAATTATAACAATTGACTCTTAAACGGAAATAAGTATAATTTTTCTGATCTTAGGTAAATAATTTTAAGCTTAGTTAGTTAAACTGTGGAAATTATGCGATTAAACCTAAAATAAATAACAAACTTTCAAAATATTTGATTTTGATTGAAATATTTGAATCAAACTAATTTATAATTTGTTTAAAAAAAACTATTGTTTAATGCTTGTGTTCCCTCACTAATAGTTTATAGTTTACAAGGCCTATTTATTTTTATATTATTCAAATTATGCTAGATTGAATATAAAACAAATGATTATACGAATTTCTTTCCTTTACAAAATTCATCGTCTCAACATAATTGTGGTAATATTTCCATGAAACATGTGTATAATCTTTTACACTCAAGTTCAGGTACTGATCAAACAAGGATGCGTGCAGTTGCTTACCCAGAAGCTGGTCTTTGGCTACACGCAGTCTCTTCTCCGTCTTTCGTTTCTTTCCTAGATAATACTCAGGCTAGGTACCAATATTTGTCATCTGCACACCTATAACTGTGGTAGTTTTGTTCAATGTAATGGTCATCATGGTTTAATTTGTGCAAGATTAGCAGGTAGAGTATCAATACATGCAGCCCTTAATTCTATTATCAAATGGGCATTAACAGCAGCCGAGATCCCCTGTTGTCTTGAACTTTCCGATCTTGAAAGTTTTACTGTGACCGGGGATCCTAAATCAGAATTTCTTTTAGGACAAAACGTAGTTATCCAACGCGGAAACGCAGTTAGTGCTATGGGACGTTTTCAAGAAAATTTTGTTTGTTTTTGGTCACTTCTTTAATTCTTTTGCCAATAGTTTGTATTAATAATAATCTTATAATTTGTATATATTTTTAACATATATATTATATGTTATATATACTTGAGTAAAATGGGTCGTAAATTTTAAAAAATGAACTTTGAAAATCAAATGATTATTTTTGTAAATATATTATTTAATTTTTCCATACTACATAGCAAAAAAAAATTTGGTTTACTTTATTTATACAAATAAGAACAGCTGTTCAATAACCGCCGCCATCTTTGAATAATTTGCTCAGTAAATGCATATTAAGGAGTTGAACAACAATGCAAAAACCTGCAATTAATTTGACAACTATTGAAAGGGAGAAAAGCTTTATTTCTATATATTCTAATATTTTACAATAAAATTTTACAAAAAAAATTTCATAGTTCTTATTATTTGAATGTTTCAAATATTTCAGACAGTAACATACACTTATGCAACCTAGTGTCGTCTCACAGAGACCGGCATTTCAACCCTTTTGCTCCTCTAAGCTTTTCATCCCCACTCCACTTTGATGTAGGTGAGACGCCTTCAAAATATCCTCACGGTATTTTAACGAAAGGGGGTTGGGTAGAATACCTGAGATTATGTTATTAGCTGTTTAGAATGCGACGCTTTAGCTCAGAATGGAAAACGAAACTGCTATCATAATTATTCAAATTATTTATCTGGGGGAGTTTAATTTTATGTTTGTTATTATATTAATTAGAATTAAATTATTATTATAATTCCTTGGTTATAATAATTATTACGTAATATAAGATGTTACATTTAATTGTAAGTGTTAAATATCTACAGGTTAAAAGTGGCCAAGTGCGATTATTATAGGTACATAGGATGCCGTTAGACTTCCATACTTCCATAATAATATCTAAAAGTAAAGACATCCTCCGTAGATTTGGTTGCGCCTTTGGCGTGGTATCCGAAGGTAGTGGATTCGATTCCCACCCATGGCAAAAAAATATTTATAAGTAGATACGTTTTTCTGTACATTTGTCTGGGTGTTTATAAAACACATACACATAGTACAAGCCTAGAGCTTAGTTTGTGACCAAAGTAATATGTCTAAATTGTCCTACATATTATTAACTCTGTCAGTCACCTTTTCACGTTTAAACCGCTGAACCTATTTGGATGAAATTCTGCTATGGATACCATATGATATAGGGTAAGTATATAACTTTTTGACATAGCTAATCATAGACATCCCCTATGGGATGCAGCAGACATAGGTTGTTTGTTTTTTAAGAGTCTCTTAGTCTTTACACCAGAAAGAGAAAAGTCCTCTATGAAGCAAAGTTGGGTATTTTAAAATGACATGCAAATGCAAACAAAACTGTATTTTTTTCTTTTAAAGTTGTCATTTTATGTCATCAAATTGGCTACTTGATTGATTGGGTAGGTAAGAAACTTACTAAAACCTACATATTATTTTTGGTTTCATAAAAATAGCGATCAATTGCGAATTCTGTCCGCGCACTTAGGGTTCCGTCACCTCTAGTTCCGTACAACATAAGAAAATGGGGGAGAATGAATAGAAGGTATATACTGGAAGGTATATGGGAAAGTCTTATTTCGATTGGAACCACTGAATTTTTTTGGTGCAGCCGCATCTATTGTATTTTTTATGCAAGTAATAGATAAAAAAAATATCTTATTTAATTTAAAAACCAAATACAAAATAATTTAATAAATTAACCTTATGTGTTATTGATGATGTTAATTATGTAAACAACATCTATTGTAAATTTTGTGCACTACTAATTATACTTTAATATTACCTCTCATGAATATAGCTTGGATTTAAAAAGTCCTTCTATCTTTGACTATCATAAATAGATAAGATTCTAAGGGATCGCCTCATGCTGGCCAGATATTGGTATTGGCACAGTTTTTGATTTTTATATTTTGTGTAGATTAAACGATACCACAAGATGTAGTATTAGATTCGGGGAGTTATTCCCAGTTATCACCACTGGCTCCGTTTCTACTACCGACAAATGGGAAAAAAATCCCAGTTGTTGCTAGTAGTGACGGGTGGCACAAAAACGCACCCAGTTGTAGTCACCCCTAAATTTAATTAAAATAAACTCTAGTTTAATGTTTTGAAAAACATGAAATATAATTATTTTAGTAATAGATATATAATGGGTAATAAGAATATAATAAGTGATGGCAATATATATATATCATTGGATAACTATTAATGTTTGATGTTGTGTTGTGCTAATTATTTAAACATGGATTAAAAATATATTAATGACTTTGACAGTACCTACTATATGTTTGTATAAGGGAATTTTAATTATTGTATTGACTTATATTGTTTTGGTTAATAAATTGTTAGGTAGGTAGGTATAAAATACTAATACAGTAAATGTTTACATGCTCTCGGGCGGAACATAGAGAACTATTTAATATTGTATTAACAACTGAAATTGTAAAATTTTGTAAACCTGTGTTCGTGAACAAATAAATGATTTATGATTTGTTTAATTGAAATAAAAATCGAAAAAAAAAATTCGACACATGATTCCAATGGAAAAGTCTCTTGTATCAGTAGAGCCTCATTTTACGTAAAAGTGCCTTTAATTTGTGTCTGATACTTTAAAACGAGGAAGTGACGACAACTGGGATTTTTTTTCTTAATTGTCGCTAGTAGGAACGGTGCCAGTGGTTACAATTGGGAATAACCTGATTCGCGATCGACAGTTTAACGTGCTCTCCGAGATATAAACGACGTATAAAAATCATGAAAAATACACCAGGAAATGAACCTGGGTCCTTCATTTTCGAAGCACGCTTTACAATTTTTTTATAATGTACTTCATTATTTTTATTGCAATAATTAAGGCGTTACGATTGTAATTTTATCTGGAAAGACATGCAAGAATTTACTACAAGAATGTACGTAACTGTTATTTTGAAGCTAATGTTTATTAGTATGTAAACCTGTATATATGTACCTACATGGGCACATGTCACAACAATTAGGTGGCGTACCCCGACTGATATATGGGGGCTCAGCGCTAATCCGACCCCGGATGGAGATGAACGAGTGGGTGCTCCAACCTTTATGGACACATAAAATGGTTTGTTTTATTTTGTATGATTTGTATAAAATAATCAGTGTTAATTGTATAATATGATTAAAATCTGAAGTACTATTTATTTATAAAGATAGTAGCCAAAATATTTAATTTTAAAGTCATGTCAATTATTTTTTAAGTTAACATTTACTGCGGCCACATTGTTTCTTATAAAATGAGCGTTAGAGATCAAAATAACGAATTCCGTCATTATTTCGTTCTCTTTCAATCAGCGAAGGTCAAAAAACTACTCTGATTGGAGGAGAATGCGCTTATAGCGTTATTTTGGCAATCTAACGATCACGTTATAAAAACCAAAATGTGACCGCAGTAAATGTTATATACCTACATCTCTTATTTTTAATTATCTTGATAACAGATTTAGAAATTAAACGCGCAGTGAAACGCCAACTTCTTTATCTGAATTTAAAAAGCACACCCCACATAGTCAACTAATGGCTGTAAGATTTTTTTTTAATATTTCCTATGATTTTGTTATTAATTTATAAAATTATATTGAAAGAAAATCCAGCTTACATAACATACTGGATTATAAACGTGATAATATACTTTTGTCAATTGACTACGAAGGACCTCGTAGCTACCGTAGTCGATAGTCGTAGTTCGGTTTTACCTACTGTAATCCACCATTAGTTAAGCTAACTGTAGTTGACAATAGTCGCTAGCGACTACCATTAGGGATCAACCAATATGATCACTTTATTTTTCAATGAACCTAACCTATTTATAGTGGATCCTTAATACTCTAATATTGGAACTGCACATTTTAGAAGAGTAGGTTAAGGTAATATAATATGTATTCTCATAGGCCAAGCGTAAGCGCCAAGTTTATAGGAGAAGTCGACCTCGTTTTTGAGCCTCTTTTAAGGTTCCTAATTCTGCGCACGAAAACTGTATTAGTTAAACGTAGATCTAATATTTATATTTGTACCATCTCGGGTGACTTACCCGACCGGGAAAGTTTTCTAACCTCAGGGTAACTAGAGGTAGGGTTTTATTCCCATCTCTTAGTAGCCTATACTATAGCTACTGTAGTACCTCGAAAAACACGTTAAGTTTCACTATACCAACTTGTGAGACTGTATAATTATAGATGGGTTATTTAGTCTACCCAAACATCGGACGAGCTAGCCACTTGTTCTGTGTAGGTGGGATTAGAAAACCCTCTGCTGGGTACCCTGAGGTCGTTCAGGCGATCTCGGGAGCCGTAAGGCACCCATAATGATATTTATTTATTTATTCTTAGTAGCCGATGATGTTCTGAGTCTACACAGAGTAAGTGGCAGGCTCGTCGTGGTATTTATATGGACTCAAAATATATGTTTATATATCTATAAATAGTTTTACAAGTTGGTATAGTAATCAAGTAATCCAAACTAGTTTTATTATTAGTATAAAAATAATATTGCGATGACGCTAGAATTTTTATTTTAGTAATAAAGCACCATAAAATTTATATGGACTGAATGATATAAGTATTCTAATTACCACGGTAAATCAAACTAGAATAACATGAGATGATATGTGTGTATTACATTTATTATATTATATACAGTATTTAAGTAGTTTGTATTGTTATGCATCATTGTTAAGATTATATCTATTTCTTTTTTTCGAGAAGTTCTGGACCCTAAGAATATTTTACTCTCTCAAAGGTTAGCTGGTAGAAAATTTCTAAGGCATTAGCTCGCCTATGTACAATTTTATGCAATCATCATCATCATGCCAGCCTTTCGCGCGTCCACTGCTGGACATAGGCCTCCCCCAAGGATCGGCAAATTTTGTGCAATAAAATTTTTTAAATAAAAATAAAATAAATATCTTATTTTTAGTACAATTTAATAGGTTTCATTCATTTAAAAGAAATTATATTGAAAATAAAATATAATTATTTATAGCTGTCGATTGGTAAAAGGTTTTTTTTTTAATTGGGTTTGTATATTTTTATTTATCCGGAACAAACTAAAAATCACATTCGAAGCTCCACGAGAATAAATTCGTGTCCCAAAGAAAGAATTAACAGGCATCAACAGTCTCCAAAGAAACAAAGACTCAAATCCGTTAATCATATTTGTTAATTGTTTATATTTTATACAAAATTTGCAAGGCACCGGGCTCAGGCACCCAGCCAGGCGTGAGATGACATTAGCTCCTTACTGGTGGTACTGACTGATAAACAGACTGAGAGTTACATGCCATCCTCCAACAGATGTCCTCGCATTGTGGAAATTAATTAATTTTCTGCCATTCGAATCCTCCATTGTGCCCGTTTTGTGCGAGTCACATTAACTTTGTTAAGCTGTTTATGAAAAAATATTAAATACGAATTTTAATTTATGATTTTCTAATTATTATTTTTTTGTACTGTGTGTGCATATATCCATTATATTTTTAAAGCCCATGTGATCTGGATTATACCTGGATATTACTGAAACTGTGCATAGAAAGTTAGGGCTTATTTTCTTGGTGATTGATAAAGATCTCCTACCTCCAACAGTTGTCGCTTTGGACCTTTTGCTTACGGATTGCACACATTAATCAGTTTAAAAAAAAAGTTGCTTTCATATTTAAAATTTTTAGTTTCTTATCTCAAATGGTTGCTGAGGCTAAATTATTTTTGTAATAAGCTTAAATGTAATATACTTCCTATTCTTTGTTATATAGAACCCTAATTCCGCAAATAGAATTCGCAGTTGAGCTGAATATATGTCCGCTATTTAAAATATATATATATAAGTAATTTTAGTTTTAATAAGTTATATAAATAGCCAAAAAGATAAGAAGAAATGTATTTTTTTAAATAAAAAAAATGCATCCCTAGTAAATACATATCAGACTTTGTTACATATTAATATTAATCAAACCAATGTTACACCTGTTACAATATGTGCGCCGTTTATGTATCTTTTTGAATAAATAAATAAATAGAAATTTTAAATATTTTTTGTCATTTTAATATACTTACCCAACTTTTCTTCGTGGCATACTTTTCCTATATTGTATATTTAAAAACTTTTCCTAAGACTTTTAAAACACAAACAATACATGGTGTATTATGACATGATCTGCACTGCTATGTCGAAAATGATACATACACCTATGCCTTTCCTAAGGCCTCAAAATATCTTCATACCAAATTTCAACGGTTTAGGCGTGAAAACGTAAAAAACAAAAAAACAAACAAACCGAGTAACTTTTGCATTTGCTAATAATATTATATGATATGGATGGAATTCTGGATTACGTTATTATTCAGGAATAGTTATTTTAATATATGTAGTAGGTACTTGGTTGTAAAATTTTTAATAAATACTCGAAGTTTTGAGCTTTGTAACAATATATAATAAATTAATGCAGATATAAAATAATTTAATACAAAAAAGTCGAATTTTGATACATTAACTTCTTTTACTAATAATAGTAATATTTTCCGTAATATTAAAAAGTACCT
Organism: Monopis laevigella; assembly: GCA_947458855.1. NCBI lineage: Eukaryota > Metazoa > Arthropoda > Insecta > Lepidoptera > Tineidae > Monopis > Monopis laevigella. The sequence goes on from OX381578.1 coordinate 26,785,923, forward strand.
ATATAAAAATAAAGATATTTTTAAAACGCTACTATAGTTTAAAACGTATATAAAACAAATCAAAATCTTCAATACAAGCCCGTAAAATCAGCCATAACCCTGGCCTAAAGTGGAAATAAACGAATGGAAAACGTCATAAAACTGTCCTGGCAGGCTTTGCTTCGCCATATCCAGGTGCGTTCCGGATCACGTGGGCATTAATAATGATAAATTCGCGTCATTAATTCCAGCCTGGATTAGCCGAGGGCCGGAGCGAGTGCGCGTGCCCGATAACCAAATATTAACACAATTAGTTAGGAATATGACGCATTCGGAATCCGCTTCTGGACGTCATTTTCTAAAGCTTAGGATTTCAATAAGTTAATTTTTTTGGTAGACTAATTTAATTTTAATAAAAGTAATAACGTATAGTATTTTGTAGGGCTTCTTGCAACATATTGTTGTTTAACATGATCATGCCTTAAATTTATAGTATTGTAAAAAAACTAGGTAGATATTATCTGGTAAATTATATAATGATAATTATGTAGGACATTTTTACACATATTGCACTGGTCACAAAACTAAGCTAAGCTTGGACTATATTTATGTACCAAAAAATATTATATATTTTGTATATATTCAGAAATTTTTTTTGCACAACGAATTTTGAGACCTACTTAAAACCATTACAGCTTTTAGATACCGGGTTTAAATCCCAATATGTCCAATAATATATAGCGCCTCAGTAAGCTCTTATTGTTTCACTATACCTACATGTGAAACTGTATATAAGTGACAAGCTTGTTCGGGGTAGGATTAGTGTACCGCCGGCGAGGTGAGGACAAAACCCCTCCGCTGAATATTCTAAGGCTATCTAGGCAGTCTCGAGCGGTCGCGGATGTTGGGGTTATGGACCCCCCCGAAACCATCGAAATTTACTTCAAACCTACTATTTTGTACTAGTTATTACAAAATTTCCTCTAAAAAGCTTGTCAAAAGGCCCTAGGGGCCCCTCAAAAATCAATTCTGGATCCTCCGGTATCGAGTGCCGTAAGGATGTGTTGGCACATAGAGCATATTTATGACATTATTGCTAATAATTATACTATTACCTACTTTACAGTCTCTTTTTGACCCCCTTACCAACCTAAATCGGCCTATTAGTCAAGAGTAATTTGGTAGTTAGCTAATGACGTCATGCTAATGACCCATGCTCTGTTAGCCATGACAAATGGCCGGTCACACGTGGCGGCTGACGCGACAGCTTTGTGACGAGATCACAATGATCGCGATCTGCTTGGCTCAGGTTAAATTGCCATTGATTTGTCATTAAACTTATCATCTGTGTTATGACTACTGTATTACGTATTAACTAGTATAAATAAAAATATAAAATAGTATAAGTTTAGTATATTTATGTTGTATCAGGGGTTTCTTTTAGATATTAGCTTAATATCTAAAAGAAACTCTAGTTCCCTATATTGGATTTTCTATATTATAGAAGAAATTCCATCCAAATTTAGTTACCGTATTTAAACATATAAACGCTAATTTTTCAATCGTCAGATAAAGATATTCGAAAGGTACCTAACTCGTATGATGAACTATCAAATTTATTTATTCTCTGACGATAAAAAATTGGCCTTGAATCATAAAAAAAAATTACAAATATAAGATAAAAAAGTTTATTTATTTATTCATTTAATTTACTAGTAATTATTATATTAAATAACATTGGTAGTTATATACTAAAGATTTTTTGACAAATCAAGACAAAAAATAATAATGTCTGACCATAGACAACTAGGCGACAAAATCTTAGGTGTATGTTATATTGTGAATCGCTTTTATTTTTAAATGTTTTGATATATGTTTCTCATTATTTTACTTTTTAACTATTGAACTGATATGAATCGTGTAATCTCATGTTTAGGCTGATGTCTTCTCCAAAACATTAAAAAAATGTTTCATCAAAATCTCCTGTTTATAATCAATATTTCCAAATATAGTGTCTGTTGTTGAATTGTCATTATTAATATACCCTACTTTGCTTCATAGAACACTAGTTTTTATCTGATCTATTTTGAAAGCCTATAAAACACGAACAATAACTGTACATCACTGGTAACTTTCACATCTCACCCCCTTGTATTATATAACTTAGTTTGCCCCCAAAGATTTGTATTTAACAAAAATAACTATGATGCCCGAACAAACAAACGAATTCTAATTAATGTTAGATATCTCTTGACAAGGATACCAAAATACTGTTTTAGCTTTAACTAAACAGTTTTATTTTTTATTCTATTATATATTTCTAAATCATTTTCTCTAGTCTACACGATTATAATGTTATTATTCTAAACGGTACCAAAATAAAACCAGACCAAAATGACGACAAAAATAAATTCACAAATATACAAACCAACCTTTAGGCAAATCGAGTGAGTCGTCTTCGTATAAAACAAATTATTTGACATAATATAGTTAATTACCTACCCGCTTGTGCCGAGTCTTCCATAATTAGGTTCGACTGCGTTGAATGGGGCCTTTTTCTGTTCGTTAAGTCGACGAGCCGCCCAAGACAAAGCCGCCCGCCCTAAGAAGTAAACAGTTCCATTCAATGACCCAGAAAAGATTTGCATTTACGAACAAAAGCTGAAAGGGTGAGGTTTAATTCGATTTATTTATTGGAGTTTAAAATATATTTTATTTCAGTGTTGTTTATTTTCGTTTAAATATTTAATATATCTTCTCTTTTTATTAAGTATTTGAAATAAATATATATATTTTAAAGGGTTATTAATATTTTTTTTAATTTTATAATCTAAGATAATATATTTCAAAATAATATGAAATATGTTTGTTAAAAAATACCTATACTTAGTGGCAGAGTTGGTTAGACCGTCGACAGTGGTACACATTTCGATGTCTAGAGTTTAAATCCCGGTGTGTACCAATCAGTATATAATTACATATGTTGTGCACATATGCTGGGTACCCTGAGGCCGTCTAGGCGGTCCTGGCTGCCGTAAGGCACCCGTGATGGTATGTATATATTATATCCCTAAGTATATTTACATATATAAAAATATTTTCGCAAACAAGCGATTATTATTGTCAGCGATAGTATTGCCAGACGCCCTGTATTTCACGGGACATCCCGTATTTTGGGCGTCATTTTGGGCCAGGACTGACTTTGTCCCGTATTTCAACCGTGCTCGATTTATTATTGCCAAGTGAATCGTGCTACTGCAGACAAATACCCATACGCAACGTTCGCACAAAATAAATGTACCTCTTGCTTAATATTTTTGTTATTTAACATATATTTAAGAAAAGAATAATATAATTATAACCATAATTTAAAACAAACAGTTAATTTATCCAACAAAAGTTATTAATTTCATAAACAAAAGTAAATGATAGCTTTTTTTTCTTAAATATGCTAAATCCAACAAAAATATGTTTTTGTTGCCCGTTTATTACAAATCACATTAAATAAAAATATTTGTTTAAATGTGCCGGATAAAAATATGAAATCCCGTATTTTATTGCCCCTTAGCATTTGTTCCTTATAGACTGAATAAAATCTGGCAACACTAGTCAGCGATGACTTTGATATCATCAGTGACTAGGAAATCACGAATAATCAAAAGTTATATTCTTAAATAACTTCTCATAGATAAGAGCTACTTGCGTTTCGTTACACGAAGGAAATATTGTTATTTGTTAAAATTACCATTCTTGTATCTCATTCGAGTATTTATTACTCGTACATTATTATGCAAAAACATAAAAACTCAAAGGTGGAACGAAACTTAATGTACATTATCTGTGATGATTATTATCTGTCATCGGTGAATTTATTTGCGAGTGTTAGAGGGCACTCGATTGAATGAGATATGAACTTCAAAAATCAATGAATATTTTGTCATGTCAGTGATATTTAGATATTCAGTAACATTCGAAAATCACACAATAGTATTTTTTCGCTGCATTTTAAATGTATTATGAATATATTTAACTGGTACAGAATGTCTAATTCAAAAATAAACTAAGTAGCTGAAATATTTAAAATAATAAATTAAATACAGTAAATATCTGTTAAAAAAACTTGTTACAGTCTGCCAGAGTAACTCCCAGAGGCTCTACAATGAGAATTTGCTTCGTATTAATGTAAAGTTAATACTTGAGGAACCACCAATAGTCACGCTATCTAATAATAATAATAATATGTAGTTAGTATAGCAATATGTGTATTTACACATATTATTATAGCTCTGGTCACAAACTATGATATAATACATGTATTTGAAATATACTAAACGATATTTCAGTTGTTTTTAATCATAATTAATATTTTTAAGTTTAATTATATAAATATAGTAGAAATTTAGAGCTAATATTTTAAATTATTAGGAATAATTTACAATATTTACATTTAAGGAGGTGACGAGGGATCAGAAAATGTGCCCATAGCACTAACTGCATTTCCGCGTTGTATGGCCATTGATATTCGTTGGCCTAAAAGAAAACCTGAGCGCGGATCCCCTGTTACCTGTTTAAGCTTTTTACCTAAAGACAATATAAAGGATTATATAATACATATTTTATAAACACCCAGACCATGACAAACTGTACAGAAAAACGTACTATTTTTTTTTTGCCATGGGTGGGAATCTAACCCGCGACCTCCGGACACAATGCCATAGGCGCAACCACTAGTCTACGGAGGCGGTCCTATACCGCGGATATTTTTGCTAAGATTCAGTAAAGCGATCCTAATGGTGTTTTTATCATTACGTGAATTCCAGGCAAACACGGTAAAGCCCATCAAGCATCAAGGCAGGTACAATAAACTTCTGGTTTTCTATGCGCACTTTCGGATGAAAAAAAAAGTTTGTAACTAATATAAATTTGAAGATATTAAAGTGCACTTTAATAAACTCTTCGGCATGGAGGGGCCAACAATAATCCCATGTAACTTTTATAGTTTTAAGTTTTACAAACTTGAGGATTTTTTTACAAACTTACACGATTTTTGCTGCGGACATAAGAATTAATAACAAATTCTTATTATAATAAATGTGGCCCTTCAATCGTGTTCATCACTTTCGACAATAAACTTGGGTGCTAGATAAATATAATTGAGACTCGTGGAAAATTTGTTTACGTATTTAATTTGTATGCTAATAAAATATTAATTTAAATATTATTACATTTACATATTTATTAATGCTATTATAGCTGGTGCCCACGACTTCAGGTGCGTACATACATACATGTCATCACGGGTGCCTTAGGGCGCCCGAGACCGCCTGGTTACCCTGAAGCCGTCTTCAGGGTATCCAGTGGAGGGGTTTTTAATCCCACCTCGTTATAGCCGATGGTATGAGTCTACATCGAACCAGTGGCTTGCTTGTCACGATGTTTTGAATAGACACAATAACCCATCTATATACAGTTTCACAAGTTGGTATAGTGAAACCGGGACCGACAGCTTAACGTGCTCTCCGAGGCACTATAGTGGTGTTATCAAACAAATGTACATTTTTTTTTTATCAAATTAAATTTATTCAGGTGCGTAGTACTAAAAATAAAATAAAACTATTTTCTATTGGTAGTTTTTTTTTGAATTTTTTTATTTTGCGTACCTACAAAGTCCATGAATGGGGTCGATCAATAATTGTTCAAACAATATTGATCGCTCTCACTATGACGACTAAATGATGCGATTACGAAATTGCATTACGAGTAATACTTGATGCCTTATCGTCAATTCAGCTACCCATTTCGTAACCGCACCCTGAAAGGAGACTACCACCTTGACAATAAATCGGTAGTAATCTCCTGAAAACCGGTGGTCACTTGACGGTTTTTGAATTTGTATGGGCGGTGGTAATGAGACCGGTCGGTCGGCCTAACGAAGTTATATAGACCTTCCTCCCACCTATAAATATATAGTTTTGAAATGATTGAGAGAGAGAACATTTGCATTTTATGAATAAGATATCTTCTTAGTTTAAAAAGTAGTCTATATTTTAAGTATTATCTCTAGCGATCGGTGAAAATTGCATTCAATTCCATGCAGTAGTGTTTGCGTAATGCCTGTACAAACATACAGACATACAATAATTCTAACTATTCTTTTGGCTTATGCTGCTCTAATAAAAGACTCTATATTATTATTATTCTATATATATATATATATATCATCACGGGTGCCTTACGGCGCCCGAGACCGCCTAGACGGCCTAGTATAAGTTTACACCGAACAAGTGGCTAGCTCGTCACGATGTTTGGATAGACTCAATAACCCATCTATAAACAGTTTTACAAGTTGGTATAATGAAACTGGGACCGACAGTTTAACGTGTTATCCGAGACACTATAGTGGTGTTATTAAACAAATGTAAATCATTTTTTAGATTAAAAACTCATTGGTACACACCGGGGTTTGAACCAGGGACCTAAGTGTTTTTTAAGTCTAAGGTCTAACCAACTCGCCCAGAACGTGTTATTATTATTCTTTGTCTATAATTTACAGACATCGGCTTGTTACAATTTAATTTATTGTATGTATATAAATATGTATAAATTCAATAAATATTTATTAACAAACAAAATTTTAAATCACAATTTAAATATTGATTATTACACTAAGTTTATACTCAGAAGATACTCATAAATTATCATATTTTTACAATATTATTACGGCAAGTTTTCTGAAGAAGGAACAAAAGATGCTTAAGTGGGTGAAGTTTCAGGCGTTATCCTCTGCAATTATAACAAGACTCAAAACTGTTCCCCCTGAGTTTAATTGGGCGGCATTGTCTCGCTTGATTTGATTCTGTATCTCTACATAGAGTTCCATAATCATAATAATGAGCTTAGCGGGCGAGCCGACGGGTCTACAGTATAATACCGTAACTACAAAAAAAAACAAAAATAAAAATAGAGATAACCTAGTGTATTTACACATTTTATGTGTAAATACACTATGTGTCTAAAGTAATAGTAAAATATATTTTATACATTAATAAAATAACTAAAGTGATAACAGGTTAAACAGATGACAACAGGGGCAGAATGGGCGACCGCGTTTTACAACGAGGCTATCCATTATAAACATATGAATAGTAATCACTTTGTTTTATACTCAGTTACTGTATTGCGCCTACCTCACTTATTAACTGCTTTAATTGTCCCGAAGGATTGGTAGAGAATGCCTAGCGGCATTAAGTTCGCCTTTGTATTTTGTATGCAATAAAGATTTTAAGATTTAAATAAATAAATAAAAACCGCAATAAGGTCGCCACTTGTTAGGTGTTGCCTCTGAATACTATCAGCGAAATGAGGATGGCTTAATCCCTCTACTGGGTACCCATGCAAAGGCCATTTAAAAACGGTTCTCTGGAGCTAAAAAGTGATGCTATTTATTTTTCAAAAATAAAAAATATGAAAAATTCTTAGTACTTACCTAAAATAATAAAAATAGGGTGTTTTATCAGTGAATCATTTTTATTTGTTATTAGCTAATGTGTAATTATAAAACCAAAAAAAAACTATTGGTATTTAATGGAAAGGTTACAGTTACCTATTATTCTATATATAATAAATCTAATGATACAGTTTTAATTTTTATAAAAATCGGCCCCGAGACTCCTTCGAGCATTTTTCGCTATTCCTTGTAGTTTAGGATTTGGCCTTGAAGGCCCAATTAAAAAATTCACTCTGTATAACTAAGAAAATTATGTGATACCGTAGGTAATATTTGGCACATTTTTTACTATTTTTTTTTTCTACTTTATTTCGCGGGATCTCTTTCGTGAAACAGCCTACAGGCACAATAAATATGCGGATAAATATTTATTAAAATTTAATTTCGTCATTTTTCTTATCACCCGTTTTATAAGCGATAGATAAGAACATTAACCAATAGTCATAAACTTAAATACATTTGAACCATGGTCATAAAAAGGTCATACACCAAAGTGGATTTACTTGCATCATTTAGCATACATAATTGAAATACCCACAATATTGTTTATCAATGCTAAATAATGTGCTAATAAATGATAAAAAATGTGCGTATTTATTGACCCCTTTAATTGACTTTGTAGACCTGCTTACCATCAGGTCACATGCCGTGCTTCAATAAAAATAATTACTAACTTGATTTCACAATTTATAAAAAAATCTGTTTACAGTATTTTTACATTAGGGCGTAATGTTATGCACACTCTTTCTCAGACAATTTGTACAAACAATTTTGTCATAATTGAGTTTTGCGTTTCCTTTGACTCCGCTCCAATTGTGAAAATTCGTTTTGAAGAGATATTAAATACGGCCGTATTACAGATAATTAACTTAGATTAAGATATTTTAAAAATAAACAAAACCAGCTAAGTGCGATTAGACGTTTCGCAATATGGTCGGTAGACATAATTTACACACTCACACCGGTATTCATAAGAATTTATTGAGTCCTTGAAGAATCCTTAGTTACAGAACGAAATAATTTGTGATATGAGATTTTTATTTGATGAATATTCTCTTTTTAATTTGAATATCAGTCTACATTGTAATGCAGAAATGAATGCTGTTTATGGGACAATAGCTTGATATTTTATATATCAACTTAAATTCAAAATGTTATTGCTCCGTTGGTTTATAAATAAATAAATAGAAGTTTTTATCTCTTAAAATAAGAAACAAAAATGAATATGTGTAAAAGAGACAAAACCTAATATTACTAAAGTGTTCAAAGGGTCAATAAGTATTTATGAATAAAAGTTTAGTCTGATCTATATTTAACATAACATTCATAAAAAAACTGGCTAGTGCGAATGCCGTTCGCGCACTTAGGGTTCCGTTTATAAGCAAAAAAATAGTGAAGAGTTAAAAAATACATTATTATTACAGTTATTGGTATACTTGTCGTATGAGCAGAAAGAGCAGTGGCTATGCAGGACACAACACGTTAAAATATAATAACAATAATATGTACTCGTAAGACAATTTCATAATGCTCTGGTCACAAACACAAGCTCTAGGCTTGTACTATGTGTACCAGAAACAACGATATAAAACATATTATATTTTATAAATACACAGACCATGACAAACTGTACAGAACAACCTACCTACTAATATTTTTTTGCCATGGTTGGGAATGGAACTGAAGACCTCCGGATACAATGCCATAGGCAAACGCGAAAAAACTACTATGCAACAAATCGCCTTAATGCAACATATTTATATCGCAATATTATTATGGTAGAAACTTGGACAATTACCCTACTATACTAAGTACAAAACTATGAACTTATATCATAGATGAGAATTTAAATAATTACAAAATTAAAAAAATGTAACATGAACCGAAGGTAATTTTAATTAAAAAGAGATGTAGTGTTTTAAATTTATTTTAATACCTTTCATTTAGTAGGTACCACAAATAATTGTAAAAACACAAAATAAGCGGACAGCATACGCTGAAAACCAGTATAATCGGCATTGCACATCGCTGCCTGCTCTTTCATTCCCCGCCTATTGTTACTAGATTCAATTAAGTTTACATCCGCGCGGAGGTCAGTTAATAAAACCCGAAGCCTATAAAAATTGGCGCGTAAATCAAATTGAATAAAGAGTGCAGGACAATGCGGCACTTGGGCGGGAAACGACTACCGAACAATGGCCGAGCGTGAAGCGCGCCAATCACGGTGTATTGGTTTGCATGCGCCGTAACTCGAAACGCTGTCTATATTGCCGCATGTTGAAATAATTGAAAAATATCTAGGTATACTGAAATTAATAATGCATAGGAATAAACCGTTTTTTGTTTTTGGTTTATTATTGTATACCTTTGAATATTTGGAGCTTATTTTTATTTTATTTTAGGTGTACGTATTTTACGCTACTTTGTGTACGTATTTTAATTATAAACAAAAATAAACTATTTGCTATTTCTTTCTAACTTAGTAACTTTCTTGGTAACTACCTATTATTATTAAGGTAAAGGTCAACATGTTTATGTTGACCACGGGTACCTTGCTTTGCTGGGCATCGTATCACTGCCATAATGGTATGTTGCCTACGATCCATAATGAATTTAAAACACATATTTATGGACGCAATTTTGGGTTTTAGTTAGTTTTTACCTTTACAGCAGCTACCAAAAGGTAATGTCACCTTTAAATTAAAAAAAATCTCGAAAAGTTAATTTTCATTCGAAAATATTTTAATGCAATTTTATTCATATATAATAAAGCCATATATAAAAGCGGCCCCAGTCTAGTGGTTAAGTCACTGCGCAACTGATAATAAGGTTAAGCAGATGACAACAAGGCCGGCCTGGGAATGGTGACCGCTTTATACAACGAGGCTATTTCATCATAAACACCGCAACAAGCTCGCCACTTGTTAGGTGTTGCCTCCGAATACCATCGGCGAAATGAGGATGGGTTAATCCCTCCACTGGGACCCTGAGGCCGTTTAAACGGTTCTCGGGAGCCAAATAAAATATATATAAAATAAATACCATCACGGGCACCCGTGATGGTATTTATTTTATTTTATCCATATATAATATTTATAATTAACTTTGCTTCAAATTACTCATCTTCCTATCTCTGTGTATTTTGCTTGAAACACCATTTATGTATAAATGTAAAATTTATATTTTGGTTTAGAATTATTAGGTTTTCGGGAGACTACTACATCGATTTCTTGTCGAGGTAGTAGTGTCCTTGTTTTTTTTTTAGAGTGCGATTATGATACGGACGTCGGGCAGTTGATTTGAGGATAAAACAGCGAGGATATTAAAAGAAACCCGTAGAAAATTCATCTTTGTCGTCGCCCGTTTCGTATCAACACCGAGCGATCAAGTGTTGATCGATTCGATTCATGGACTTTTTAGGTCTGCATACCAATAAAAAAAATGAATTGGTTATCAACAAAGGCAAAAATATAAAAAGTAATTTAAAAATTTCCCATACAAAATTTGCATTACAATTTGTATGGTAATTGTAGCTTTTATACGTCATTAATAAACAATTAGTAAAATAAGGCTTAAGTTCCGTAGCATGGCGCCCAAGATTGTTTAAATAGCTTGAACCGTCAAAATATTTAAAATTTGTATTAAAACCATTCAAAAAATATTCAAATTAAATATGTACGTTTTTTAATAAAAAAAAAAACACTTTAAATGGCACCTTATTCATAAAAACTTATTGATTCCTTCAAGAACACTTTAGTTATAGAAGGTTTTGTCTCTTTTACGCATATTCGTTTACAATATTACAAAAATATATTTAAAAACATTATCTAATAATAAATATTACATTTAAATTGTAAAGTTCCACCCTTGCACATTATGAATTCCCGCCACCTTTCCACGTCTCCGAATTAATCGCCCGGGATCCTCTCTATTTTAAAGTCTATCAGAAGTTCTTTAAGAGACTTGGGCAAGTCTCATAAAGTTGGAGGACAGTGTTAAACATTCATTTAATTGCAGGGAGACAACTCAATTTTCCAAAACGACGATAAATCTTTCAACTCAAAAGCGTTATTTTGGAAAATTAACTTATTATTAAAACAACACTTTATAAAATTAAAACCCTTTTAAAAATTAAATAAAAAAAATAGTACGGATGCCTAATGGCGCCCGAGACCGCCTAGTCGGCCTCAGGGTACCCAGCGGAGGGGTTATGGTCTACAGCAAACAAGTGGCTAGCTCGTAGCGATATTTGGATAGACTCAATAACGCATCTATAAACAGTTTCACAAGTTGATATAGTGAAACTAGGACCGACAGCTTAACGTGCTCTCCGAAGCAAGGTATTGGCGGTATGGTACCCGCCAATAACAATACTGACCTGATTCCACCGTCCTTGTTAATTCATAGTTATTCGCCTTAGTGACTGGGACCTAATTCTGTCACTTTCGACATAAGTTTCGGTTTGATATACATTGAGTGTAAAGTAGCAGATCCCCTTAGTTTCATTCTAGTATTGTTACAATATGCAACAGTAAACATATTCAGTAGTACTGTTATGTTGTACGCATTTAAGCTACTGTTAATCTAACTAGCTAGCTATTTATAGCACAGGTTTTCCTAGTATGGCAGCTAGTAAAATATTTTCTTAACACAAATAACTATAACTAAGTATATTTTAAATTATATTGTCGAAAACGCCAGAATTTTCGGGGCTTCTTCGTGGTTCATTTTTTTAATCAAAGTTTGAACTACCTATTATATACATAAAGCACTTTGCTATCGTTGATTTAATATTATCTTTGCGCTTTCCTGTCGAAGTGGTTTGGATTTCAGGGTGCTCTTACGAAACGGGAAGTTAATTGAACTATAAAGAGCGAGTAGGTACTAGCATAATTACGTTTTTTACAACGCCCATTTAGTAACCGCATTATTTAGCCTGCATAGTGGGTGCGATAGAAGAGATGGGACTTTGTGTGTCTGTTTACCATTAGGCAAGCAAACCCACAAAGTCCAGATACAAGGTCATATGCAGTGCTCCAATAAAATTAAAAAATAGTTACAGTGTTTTACGATTCGTGAAAACTGTCATAAATATTTTTATTGACTTTTGCCGCTTCAGAACTCAGCCTGAAGCGTCAATATTTATTAGGCTTTGGTTCGGTTTAACTGATCGTTGCTGTCACTTTGTTAATTGATATGCAAATATAGGTACAGTACACAGCAAGGTATAGTATATACATTTTACCCAGCATTCACTCTATGCCAGTATTAAAGTTTGTTTTTAATTTCCACTGAAAGATAGTACAGAAAATCTGTCCAGAAATGAAACAATTTTTGTTTATTGCATTATTTGTTGTATTTTGACAAAATTTTATAACAAATATTATTTGTTATAAAAATGTAAACTTTTTAAGAAAAATATACTTCTCAAAAAGTTAATATAAATTCAAAAATATTTTAATGCAGTTTTATGTCATTTTATTAAAACTATACTTCATAATCTACTTTTCGTATCTGGTTTATTTTTAAACATTTCCTGAGAGATTCTTAAAACAAAAACACCCTGCAATTTGGTTCATGTACACCGAATTTTATCATAAAACATATTATGTGTATTGTACCTACCTAATAATATGTATATATAAAATGCAAATAAATGAAATGACATGTAAAAAAAAAGTAAATAAAAGATAATAATTGTTCTCTATTGAATTTTTATATACGTGGTGTCCGAGTTGGTGTGAAGTCAGACTAAACAAACTACAGTTTTTAGGTCCCCGGTTCAAACCTACCTTTGTTTGACAACACCACTATAGTGCTTCGGAGAGCACGTTAAGCTGTCGGTCCTAGTTTCACTATATCAACTTGTGAAACTGTTTATAGATGCGTTATTGAGTCTATCCAAATATCGCTACGAGCTAGCCACTTGTTTGCTGTAGACCATAACCCCTCCGCTGGGTACCCTGAGGCCGACTAGGCGGTCTCGGGCGCCATTAGGCATCCGTACTATTTTTTTTATTTAATTTTTAAAAGGGTTTTAATTTTATAAAGTGTTGTTTTAATAATAAGTTAATTTTCCAAAATAACGCTTTTGAGTTGAAAGATTTATCGTCGTTTTGGAAAATTGAGTTGTCTCCCTGCAATTAAATGAATGTTTAACACTGTCCTCCAACTTTATGAGACTTGCCCAAGTCTCTTAAAGAACTTCTGATAGACTTTAAAATAGAGAGGATCCCGGGCGATTAATTCGGAGACGTGGAAAGGTGGCGGGAATTCATAATGTGCAAGGGTGGAACTTTACAATTTAAATGTAATATTTATTATTAGATAATGTTTTTAAATATAATGTTTAAAGTAATGGTTGTAAGTATTCACACAAAATAAATAATATGACACTGATACCTCATAAAAGCCAATTTTATTAAGTTATAATTAAAAGTACTACTTATTTCCTAAGTTAATTTATGACTCTTATATAGTGACTAAACAACCTCCAACGTAAGCACGTAAGTATTTTAAACTCGAATCACCTCCAAATCGAAATCGGATGAGACCAAACAAAGAAGTCAGTCACATCCCAAGTCCGAAGCAATGAAAACAAGCTGAACTTTCAAACAAAATCATTACCTCAAACGAGCTGTTTTCAAGCTAAAGGAAGCGAAGTAGCCGCCAAAACACGTAGCTCGTTCATTTAAGTCGTTAAGGCATTCCCCGCGCCGCCATTCTCCCGCGACGCTGGCTCAGCATTATGTGGCCGATCACTTCATTTACGGTTTGTTACAATGTTATGGCAAGTTGTTTGATGAACTAAAAAGAAACTTAAATCCTTCTCTTATATGTGCTACAGCAACATGATTAAGAGATGTATTATTGGTTGTTACTTTTTTTTTAATATAGAAATTATCGCCTTTCCTGCCATAATATTATTGCTAAGCCTGAAATCTGCTATTGAAATTAAATTCGATATCTTAAAATCTACATACGCGTATGTATATCATATTACAAACATTAGTTTTGATATTAATATTATTACCACTCCTGCTATGTAGCGTTAGCTTTCAAGCTAAGACATCGAATTTAATTTTGATTGCAAATTTTAATCTATCGATTTAAAACTATAACTATCGCAGAAACGGTGACCTAACTAAGCGCATACTTTCACCTTAATTTATTCTTCATAAATCCTTGTAACTTTGGGTGAAACACAGATAAGTATCTCTAAACACACTTACAGCCCCTGGCCATATTATTAGACGCACTGTGGATTTTTTAAATTATTTCTAATAATTATGCTTTGAATATTATTATATATTCGTAAAATTTATAACATTTATTTAGGATGCTTAAGTTTTTTTTTGTATTCATATCGAATTTTTCTATGTGATATTAAATTATCACTTATAGAATAGAATATAGTTCTTAACACTTAGTGTATTCAAAAATATCAGAGGCCCTAGTGTGTATTTTGTAACGTTTACTATCCAGTTAACTATTCCACCAATCAGACAAGCTTATTTGGATAGTCCAACAAAATAAAAAGATCCTATTGGTGGAGATTTATCGATTAAGGAGATAGTACCGTAAAAAAATCTCGGGGCCTCTGATTGATACCTTCCAGTAGACTAAGATAATAACTTTATATCACTTAGCAAAAATATATATAAAATTCAATAATATAATTTGTGTACTAAATAAACGTTATAAATTTTATTATTAATCGCATTAAATATTGTACCTATTCAATTTGGAATTATGTAAAAAAAAAATTGCAGAATGTCTAATAATATGGCCAGGGACTGTATCTTAACACTTTTCAGGTTTTATAATTCGTGAACACTATGAAGCTGTAACGTATTAAGTATTAAGGTTTCGCCAGTCTCGTTGACGCCCATACAAACGTACTTCTAATATTACAACTTGGCTGTTGGTCGCAGTGGAATTATTATTTTTATGTAATTATTTTTTAGTTGTAATAAATACTGTATTATAAATAAGATTTAAATTAAAAAAAATAACTGAAAAATTTAACAAAAATATTACTTATTTTAGATATGCGACAAAGAGTAGCGGAGAAATACTGGAAATGTTCGCGAATAGAGTGTTCTTAAAATAAATTTATTTCACTGATTAAATAAATTAAATACTGTTTGACTGATTTAATAAATCCGGATATCAGATTCGATTCCCTTTCTTGTAAAACAATATTAGTACACATTTCTGTACGTGCGTAGTACACGTTTCTGTCATGCGTAGTACAGGTCTCCTTTGTGTTTCTAAATATATATTAGTATTGCTGTTTATAATTATTTCTGATACATTTTTTTTGTGTAAACTACTATATTTAATACATAACTAAGTATTTATAAACGCTCAGACCAAGATTTTTTTGTACCATCACGGCGCCCAGACTCTAAATACGGTCTCAGGGTACCCCGAGATAGGATTTTATTTATTCCCACCTCGTCGTTGCCGATCGTTTTATGAGTCTACACCGAACAAATGGAGCTGGCCACTTGTTAGGTCGCTGTGTGTGAATTGTCTTAATAACCTATCTATATAGGAACAGTTCCCCTTTTTTGATTAAAAACTCATTGGTATACCGGGATGAGAACCGAGGACTGTTTTTTAGGTCTGAGGTCTAAACATTGCGGCCACCACGTATATCGGACATAACATAAACTATACAGAAAAAATGGTATATCGAAAATAAAATACACATTAAATTAAAACAAAATATATTTAGTTTTGTTGGGGCGTCTTCGTCTCTTTTGGCGTTGTATCCGAAGGTCATGGGTTCGATTCCCACTCATGGCATAATAATATTAATACGTTTTTCTGTATAGTTTGCCATAGTCTAGGTGTTGGTGTTGTGTACATAATTTTTAGATTTAAAACTCATTGGTACACACTGGAGTTGAACCAGGGCCCTAAGTGGTCTAACCAACTCGGCCACCACGTATATACATATATATTTTATTTTAGTTTATATATGTAAACATCACGGCGAGCTCACTATTGTTCAGTGTAGATCAGAGTATCATACTGCACCCCTAGCACGGCCAAGCCAAGACAAGATATAAAGTCGCGAACCAATGTCAAAAGTAACTATTTTTTAATATCAACCAATCAGAGCGCTGCAAAGTTGCACCTGATTGGCTGATATAAAAAAAATGTTTTGTTTGACATCCGCTCGCGAGATTATCTCTAGTCTTGGCTTGGCCGTGCTACGGGTGCTGTTATTTATTCTAATTTCTTAATATTTTTTTTTTATTAGAGCACGGCATGTGTCTTTGTGATGATTAGCTGATGGTAATCAGCCCTGGTTCAACTCCAGTGTGTACCAATGAGTTTTAAATCTAAAAATTATGTACACAACACCAATAGTGCTTCGGAGAGCACGTTAAGCTGTTCGGTCCCAGTTTCACTATACCAACTTGTGAAACTGTTTATAGATGGGTTATTGAGTCTATCCAAACATCGCGACGAGTAAGCGAGTAACCAATTGTTTCGTGTAGATTCATACCATCGGCTACGACAAGGTGGGATTAAAAAATCCCTCCGCTGGTAATCCTGAGGCCGTCTAGGCGGTCATATTTATTTTATATTAAAATAAAATAATACTTAATAATTATAATATGTAGTACATCATATTCGGTATTTATTCTAATTTCTTAATATATTTTTTTTATTAGAGCACGGCATGTGTCTTTGTGATGATTAGCTGATGGTAATCAGACCTACAAAGCCATGAATGAGGTCGATCAATACATTGTTCTTTAACAACATTGATCGCTCCCCCTACTATCCTATCCGCTATCCCTACGATTACGAAATGAGCGATTACAAAGACGTATTTACATTACTGCTTCATGCTGCTGCTTCATCGTTAAATTAGTTTAGTAACCGCACCATGAATGGAGACTACCACCTCGACAAAAAATCCATGCAGTAATCCTTAAGAAAACTGGTGAACCCAGAGACTAAAACGAGAAACATGACTAGGTCACTTGACGGGTTTTGCATCGGTGTGGGCGGTTGTAACGAGTCCGGTCGGTCGGCCCAACAGAGTTATAGAGGCTTTCCTCACAACTAAATTAAATTATATATAAATATAATAATTTAATAATTGTTCAAAAGACGTTTACAGTACAGTAATTCCGAAGTCTTATTCTAAGCAGGAAACCCTGGAAACGCTAGCATTCTCTGTGTTGTGAGAATATTACAATATAAAAAAAACAGTATTAATCCTGCACGTTAAAGAATCCTGGTTTAATGATCACAAAAGTTCACACTAAATTATTATAAGTCCAAATACTCGTATATCACGACATTGTATTGACACAAATAAATCACTGGAACTCCAGAGTCACCAATCTCCAAATGTTTTATGCATTAATCCAATTTTAAAAGCAGAGCCAGACGAAAGAAGCCCAGAGCCGCCCGAACCGTGTCGCACGCCCGGAGCATCAGAATCAACGCCCCCTGCTTAACTTATTATCCTACAATATTTTTCAAGAGTTAAATCCGCCCTCGGCATATTAATACGCACTCTTAAACACCCCTTACATGAATAATTAGGTGTTTCCAGGATTTTCTTTTCTCCGTTATCTGTAAAACACGCTTTTAAATTTGCAAAGTCATTCTTTACGCTTTATTGAGGATGATACATCTTGGCGGGATGTGGAACTGATTAATGTATTTTGCTCCAGCCTGCTACTCCTGAACACCAACTTAGGTCGCGATAACGGTGAAAAATAAGGGGACGTGACTTGACTAATTCACTTTTTAAACAACCTGTAAAAAAAGGTTGAATATTTTTTAATTCAACAATTTGGCAAAAACCATATCGAGTACATTGGCCGGAAGAGAAAATAATTCATAAATTAAAAAGGTAATTCTTCTTTTAAAAAGCTGAATCTGCCAGAAATAAAAATTTTGACATTTAGTTTGAGGTGACATCCAGTGAGTTTTTATCTGAAAATAATGAAGGAATTTATATTGTATACATTTGCTATTTATCTTTGTAAGTAATTATTTTTATTATAGCTTAGCTAGCAGTCAGAGATGTAGGCATATACTGATAAGTATTTTTGATTATTTAACAGTTCTACATTGGAGCTGCGTCGCATTTTAGTTGGCACCTTGGTGCTTTTTTTTATGTATATACACTAAACGGTTCATTAACTTCTCATCACATATTTATTGATCTTTTTTAACATATCGGAATACTGGGTCTCGCTCTATCGATTAATCAGTTTGTGGATATTTGATGGCTAACTTCAACTGACCTGGTAGAACTTGCCAGGTCCTGTTTTGTGTTGTAGAGGATTTGTTAGGAGCGTATAAAGAACTGGTATGAAAATAAAGGACACTTTTTTTTTTCATTCAAGCGCTTTGTTATAATGTCAATATTAATAAAAATCAGAATAAAGCACTGGCTATTGTCTTTAACTGGCGTGTCTTAAGAGAGGCCTATGTCAGCAGTGGACTGCGATAGGCTGATGATGATGATGATTGTCTTTTAGTTTATATTAAAAAATATGGGGTACTATCTATTTTTAATATTAACAGACTTTTTACTAAAACTATGGGAAACATCCACCTATAGGAAAATTATATAGCAGCCTCCAAAAATCTATAAACTAAAATACGGCTACTTACTACCTACTATATATATATATATAAATATACAACGAAACAGGGAATCTTAGTGTGGTGTGGTGACTATAGGGCTCAAATTAATTGTAATAGATGTAGAAACGACCTGTGTAAACATGTTTTAATGTATTCTACAATTTGTTAACTATTTCTGAATAAATGTATGTGTGTATTTACGATTTTTCGTTTTTACACAGTATTGGTGGTGAACATACAATTTTCGACAGCACAGAATGGGGTTCTTGATGTCACCAAAACGAAATTTCCTTACATGGTTTGTGAATTTATTTTAATTTATGTAGTGTAATACCAATATTATTTAAATTATTGGAAATTTTTAAATTTGCTTTGCATTTTTTAATGGACTTTCACAAAATACCACTATAATACCTCCGAGAGCACGTTAAGCAAACGGTATCAGTTTCACTATACCAACTTGTGAAACTGGGATCACCGCGACGAGCTGACCACTTGTTGGGTCTCATAATACCATCAGTTACGACGAAATAACAGTTACATATATTATAATTTGTTCGTGGAAATCAAACTATGGACTCTGGGAGCATTTTTTTTCATGTATGATATTTTTTATAATATGAATAGTTCGGTCACCTAGTAGGGACCTAAGATCTACTACGGTTTTAAATTTCTATTTAAACCGGGTTTAAATAAGACTGACATAAAAACTAACATTGGTATTTATAAAAAAATATTGATACCTTGAAGAACACTTTAGTTATAAAAGCTTTTGTCTCTTTTTTTTTAGCAAAGAAAAAAAAAAGAAACAAACCAATTTCAACGAAAGTCAAGAAGACTTTCGACAAGGCCTCAATAAGTTTTTATGAATAAGACCATTAGTAATCCCATAAGGTTTTCATTTTTTTAAAAACGTACTAAACAAAATGATTATTAAGTGCACTTTAGTGTCTTTTTAACAAATAATGTTGTAAATCTCATATGTTTTAATTTTTAGGCATTTCTATACTACCCCGATGAAACAGTAAAAAGAAACAGTAATAATCGATACTTCCAAAATGCTATTTTGATCAAATCTGACTGGTTGATCAGTGCCTCGACAGAGATTGGCAAAAACGCTTTTCCGATCAAAACTCTGTTGGCAAGAGCTGGTGTTGTCATTGTTGATCGGAACTTCACTTTGAACGAAGATGACGGCGAGCAAGAAAGAGAGGTAAATTGCTGGGCCATTATTGTACTAAAACAATTGTACATATAAAAGTTAAATTTTCCTATAAAAATGTTCCTTTGAAACATGTCATATAATTATATGGCATTATTATATATATTATATGACAGTTTACACAAATTTCCCTGGTCATATATTTTATAAACACCCAGACCATGACAAACTGCATAGAAAAACGTACAATATTTTTTTGCCATGTGTAGGAGTCGAATCCACGACCTCCGGATACAACGCCAAAGACGAAACCACGGGTCTACGGAGGCGATCGATATGCAGCTGATATTCAATTTATTTAGGAATAAAGCCCTGTTCTTTTTTTAGAAAGCCGTGGCCCACCGTAGAACCCTGTTACAAAAACTATTCGATTCCGGTTATATGATCTAATATTTATCATAACCCAACTTCTAGCATTCTTTTTTATTTCGGTATTTTAAAGTATTTCGTTTTCTTAATCAGTCAATAATATAATATTTAAATTTTTCTGGAAGTTAAAACATTAAGATTATAACTTTTAAATATTAAAAACCAGAAGTCTTTATATATACTATGTTATATTTCACTATATGTAGGTACTACAACGGCTCTTTTCGAGCTGTTGCCAATTAGTTAAGTAGGTCATTACCTACTTAACTAATTGGCAATAAACTGTCAACTCACTATTTATTAGATTTTTCATCCAAAAGAAATTATATATTTTATACCACAAATTAATATCATTTATATTCCCCGATTATTTTTTATAATATTAGCCATCTCCAGCCAGTATACGGTACTACAACTATGTAACAGTAACGCAACTATGGCGTTCGAAATAGTAATGAAATTAAATGAATTCTTTATTGCATTATTTGTATTACAATAGGTGTTATAAAATAGGTAGGTCGATCATACAAATAGTCACTTCTGACAAGCAACACATTCTAAAACATACTATTATTATTTAAATTAATAAAATTTTGAAAATGTTATATAATTAGGTATATCGTTGAAAAACAAACTCACACAAATTCCTATACATAATATTCAAAATTATTAGGACACAATAATTACTATTTGATAGGGGTTACAGTACTTTAAACAAACAGATAAATATAATTGACAACTATATATAATAAAAAAAACAGGGGCCGAGTTTATTCCGAGTTTGCAACCGCTAAAGACGACAAGACTTTGCATAAACTATAAATATTTAAATATAAGTTCTATTTCAATGGATATTGAAATATAAGTACTATCCTATTAAATATAGTTAGACTATAGTCTGTATTAGGTTGACTATAATAATGCCGCCATCTTGAAATAAGCGAATTCTTCGCAAGTTTGAACATCTGATGAGCATTGGAATTTCAACTCTATATTTAATAGGATAGTACTTATATTTCAATATTTATAGTTTACGCAAAATGCGCGACGGTGAACGTGTCAAAACTCGGAATAAAGCCCCTGGCCCTAGGTTAACGTTAATTATTATCTACTATTGATGTATTATTTTTAATTAATTTTGTAATTCAATATTTCAACTGGAGCCGAAATTGAGGATATCACGACCTGTGACATATAATATTTTTTGGCAAAAATTAAATATTCATTATCCGAATTCGACTCTAATGGCGTAGAGAAGAGAAGAAATGCTGTGACTGTATATTTTGTTATTTGTTTTCCAGATCATTCAAGTGGTACTGCCGGACCATCATAACGTGTCAATGAAGTTGGCGACCGACGTATCGTTACTGAAAACCTTGCTACCGTTTAACACGACCGAGACTGTAATGCCAGTCTCCCTCAATACGAACTTTGACACTGTCAATAAACTCTGCGTCATAGTCGCTTTTCTGGTAAGTGAACTTAGTTCGTGATAAACATTATGTGCAAAAATTGGCCGGCGGAGGGCTGATGCCTTTAACGAAGCAGTAGTTATTGATATATTTATTAAATATGGGCAGAAGAAATCTCTTTCTTTTTCGTTACCCTAAAAGAAAAATCACCCGCTACGCCAGACTCAAAAAACTATTGATATAAATACATTAGACTACACAGTTACATTTAATTCTTCTAGTAATAATATATATTATACTGGACACAAATTATCTAAGCTAACCTTGTACTGTGCATAATATAAAAAAGAAACATTAATAAAATTATCATGAAAATTACCACTTGTCTTAATCTCCGAAATCCTTTTGCTTCGTACGAGATAACATAAAAAATAATATATTAACTCATTGAATACCAATCTTTCCTATTTCATCATTTTAGAAACTCCTCGTATTCCTTATTCCTAAACTTTACTCGTTCAATTAGTAATGTGATCTCCATACCATCGCAACCGGTATATTGTATATTATAAATTAAATAATAAAATGTTGCGTTTGTAATACTATTACGATGCGAATACAAGTCAATTGTAGTAAAGCTTATTTAGTACATTTAGGCTTAGTTTTACCAAATAAACATGTGCATCTGGATTGAGAGATCTAATCAAAACCAAGCAAAATGGCAAGTATGGCATTTTGTAGCATAATGTAGAAACTTATATATGAAATATTTTAAAGGCGAGGAAAAAAAGTTAGCGTCCAAAAATAGGAGCTATCAATCCTGATCTTTTTGAAAAAATATAAAAAAATATTTTTAGAAGTATTTACTCTATGTAATATTTTTTTGTACTAACATTCAGTACACACATCGTAAGAAATAATCAGAAGAATTCAAAATATTTGAAGGTAAAATGAAGAAGATATAAGGCAAAACATGGATCTCTCAATCCAGACGTTTTAGATTGAGTGATCCTTTGAAACACCATGTTAGGCTGAGTAGAAGCAAAAGTTGACTATGCGAGCATTTAATAGTACTTCTCGACATTATCGCAAAAAATAAATAAATATCCAAATGACAACCGTTAAAAAGTTATAGCAACTTCGTCATTTTTAAAACATCAGCGGCCACATTCTGTTTCTTATTACGTGATCGTTAGAATGTCAAAATAACGATTTCCGCTATTAGCGCGCTCTCCTCCAATCAGAGTAGTTTTTTAACCTTTGCTGATTGGAGGAGAGCGCGCAAATAACGGAATTCGTTATTTTGACAATCTTACGGTCACGTTAAAAGAAACAGAATGTGCCCACAGGACTGAGTGATCTATATTTTCACATATATCTACTTTTACTTTCATCGCACGGAAAATCTAAAATTCTACGAATTATTAAAAAAACATCTTCTAAATCCTGGCATTTAAACAATTTGTGTAAAGGTTGCACTTTATTAGATTTATAGATTCCAAACTTACCCATACAGCAGTCGTGTAGGGTGACCATGTTTTGTTTTTAATTTTTATGAAGCATGGCATATTATTCTGTAAATATGTATTGTTTAACTTTCATTTTAATGCAGTAAAATTACAAGTTGTGTGTAAATCAATGCTAAAAAAATACATAATAAACCATTTGATTTACCTATTGATTTAAGTGTATGGCTTTCATCACTACAAATTACTGTCACTGATGACGCCGCTCCCCTGAGAGGCGAAGTAACTTAGATATTAATACTTATATTTCGTTTTGACGTTTATTTAAGCACAGAATACTGGAATACTATATTGTGTGAAGGTACTATGGAAGTATAAATATCAAGGAAATGCTCTAATAATTTTCACAAAGTACAAATTACTTGTTAAACGTTTCTCTGTGTTCAGTAATCCATTTTGGATTATCACTTTTTGAGCATTGAATGGTTATAATCACTAGTGTTCTCATTAGGGTTCCGAATTTATTTATTTTTTCAAAAAAAGAACTCTTATAGGTGTCTGTTTGTTTGTCGGCATGAATATCTCGAGAACCGCTGGTCGGATATACTTGAAATTTGTGGTACTTATATTATATATATATATATATATTTAGTAAAATATCTCCTAATATGTGTAGGTGTAAAAGGGTCCAAGTCAAAGATAAGCGCACGTTAGGCTGTCGGTCCTAGTTTCACTATATAAACTTGTGAAACTGTTTACCGATGGGTGATTAAGTCTAAACAAATACCGTTATGAGTTTACACCACAAATACCACTTGTTCAGTGTAGTGTAGACTCACAATTTGCTACGAGGTGGAAATAAAACCAATCCGCTACCTTCGGAACACTCCGCGGGTGGAGTTTTCGCACTTGTAATTTTTTTGTATTGACTTTGTGTCGCGGGTGGCTATATTGTGTTCTCATTTTTAGACAGGCTATTTTGGGGCTTAGGGTACTTCCTGGTATTTATAATATCTTTTTTTTTTAAACATTACCGCTTTAAAGAAATTTAAAATGACTAGGTTTTAAATTTATGTGGTTTAAAAAAAGTTTTTTTTAAACACATTATTAGTGTTTACGGGTTTTCAGGAGATTCGACGGTTATGTTACGGGATTAGTCTGAGTTTAGGTACCGCTTTTCAGGTAGCTCGAAAATTTGAGATCAGTCGTAATTATAACGGTATCCAGATTTATTTTTAAGGCATCAATCTGTGCGTTTACCGTTTTTCAACATTAGTCTATGGATTTACTGTTATTAGTAAACACTAAAATTTGTTTCGGAATCAATCTGAATTTGTATGGTTTGGCATGACGGTTATCATTTGGATATTTATTTATTTTTTGCGAATATGTCGAGAAGTACTATTAAATGCTCGCATAGTCAACTTTTGCTTCTACTCAGCCTAACATGGTGTTTCAAAGGATCACTCAATCTAAAACGTCTGGATTGAGAGATCCATGTTTTGCCTTATATCTTCTTCATTTTACCTCCAAATATTTTGAATTCTTCTGATTATTTCTTACGATGTGTGTACTGAATGTTAGTACAAAAAAATATTACATAGAGTAAATACTTTTAAAATTATTTTTTTATATTTTTTCAAAAACGTCAGGATTGAGAGCTCCTATTTTTGGACGCTAACTTTTTTTCCTCGCCTTTACAAATTAAAATATTTCATATAAAAGTTTCTACATTATGCTACGAAATGCCAACATAGTCATTTTGCTTGGTTTTTTTAAGATCTCTCAATCCAGATGCACATCAAATAAACTCTCTGTAAATGTAACGATTAAAGTTACAAATGGCGTCGAATATACCAGTTTTATTTTAAAATTCGAATGACATCTGGTACATTCGACGCCATTTTATACTTAAATCGTTACAATTACTTTAACAGACACTTTGGTGCAACTCAGCCTTAGGGACAATTTTTTTAATCGTCAGAAAAAGTTATTTAAATAGATAATTTGTATGAAAAAAAAAATTACAGTTCTTCATACAAGTTAACTGTCGATCTATAAAATAAATAAATACCATCACGGGTGCCTTTTTCGACTCCCGAGTAACGTTTAAACGGCCTCAGTGTAACCCGTCTTAATTTCGCCGATGGTAATAGGAGGTAACACCTAAGAAGTGGCGAGCTTGTTGCGGTGTTAATGATGGTAAAGCTTCGTTGTATACAGCGATCACCCATCCCATCCTTCATTCATTCCATACTTGTTGTCATCTGCTTAACCTTGTTACCAGTTGCATAGTGACTTAACCACTAGGCTGGGGCCGCTATTTAATAACTTTATCTGACGATTGAAAAATCAGCCCTTAGGTTGTAATATAATATTGTATATCTCACAGTGATCTATAAATAAGTAACTGTATATATTTCAGAATAAGAAAGGTTTGGAAAGGAAGCTGGTGCAGATGACTGTAGAGTTACTGCCTCCAACGGAGTGTGGTCAAAACTTTTTTGAAGATACAATGACATGTGGCGCTGAGGTCGATTTGAAACCAGAATATACAGGAATAGTTAATTCCCAAAACTTTTGCGAGGTATTTATGTCCAAGATATTAATATTCCTGTAAAATAATTTAACCACGGGTGTAATAATAATATTTAATATTAATTATTACCCAAATTAATTAAATATATAATTAGTATAATATTTGAAAAATCATTTTCGGTCCCTACAATATATAACTTTCACTATACCATCTTGTGAAACTGTATATAGATGGGTTATCGAGTCTATCCAAATATCGCGGCGAGCTAGCCATTTATCCGGTGTAGACTCATACCATCGGCTACGACAAGGTGGGATTAGAAACCCCTCCGCTGGGTGCCCTGAGGCCGTCTAGGCAGGCTCGAAAGCCGTAAGGCACCCGTGATAATATATGTATATATTTATAATTATATTATATATTTAAAATTATATATCATTTTAAATACGTAAAAATATATACTTACATAAATATTTTTTATCCAGGATAATGCCGGTGGACCTTTAATTTGTGACAATGAAGTTATGGGAATACAAGTGTATTTAGAGAAAGAAGCATGCAAAATTCCGCGTCTATATCATCTCATTTCAAAATGGAATAAATTTATCAATTGTGGAACTCATTTTGATTGCCGAAAAGATGTATGCGACGGAGTTTGCAAAGTAACTAACAAAGATGAAATAAGTGAAACGCACACTATTTCAACTACCGCAGCAAAAATGGTTGAAGTGCTAGACTCTGATAAATCTACTCGTATAGCGCCCGTTTACCGTACTCCGAACCCCTCGGAAGAACCAAAATCAACTAATACTAAAGAAACACCAGAGCCTCAAACGCAGAAGCCTGATGTTATTGAACCTAAATCTAGCAGTGTTATTGATACTGCCACTCGTACTTCTGAGACTATTACTACTCGTGCCCCTGAGACTGTTACCACTGTTACCCCTGAAGTTCTTTCAACCAACTCCTCTACAGTTATTGCAACTACAACTTCAAAAGTTTCACCGGGTCAAGTCATGCTTGTATCGTCGGGAACGTTAACGAATCTCACTATTAATACTAATTTGACGTTGAGTCCCAATTCATCAATACCTGAAGCCAAAACGCGCAAATCTAAGAAACATAGACGAAATGGTGGTGAGAAATTATATTTTTTCGCCGATTTATTATTTGGTGCATTGTTTACTAAATGGTTAGTTTAGTTTTGTGAATGTTATATTATTTGAATAAATACTTTTTAGTTTAAATATGGTGCTATATTTTAATGATTACCTCTTTGTCTATCAACCTAATGTTGTTCCTATAGTACTTATATGTTGGGAGACGAATCTCATTAATGGATCCTGTGGCACATCTTGGCGACTGGTGCGTCTTTTGAGAAGTATTGATGTGATGTGATAATATTTATGCAAATTAAAGTCTGAGCCATAGAAAAAAAGACAAGGCCACAGATCGCGTCGTCTTCGTTGAAAATATATTATGGATTTTTTTGCAGTCATCGGGAATGGTATAAAAATAATAAATTTGGTATTCTGCTAACCAATCGCTCATAAAAAAATGTCAAAACAATAGTCATAAAAAAACTGTCAAGCATAATTCACAACTACGATTCTTTTGAAGTAAATTAATTTAAGATATGGCTTCATGGCAGCGTACGTTGAGGCTGGCTGGACTATCTAACGTAGAGAGTTCCCATAACTAGTTTTTGATAACAAATCGTATGTGATGGCATCAATTAAGGTTCAATCGTTTGACACAATATTTTTTATAAAAAATAATCGTTAAAAACTTGTCTCAGCCAGCCAGAATTTCGGCTTTTCGAGTACATCAGATCTCGGCGGTTAGTGTTTTGGGGCCCATTTCTAAACAAAAGTAGTGACACGATATGTGACGGCATCCAAAGTAGTTTCATCCATTTTAATGCAATACTTTTCGAAAATTTATCTTGAAAAACAATTTATATCAAATTTTGTTTTTCAATATTTTTTTTTTTATCACTGAACTTTTTGGATAAGTTTAGTGACGGAGACTAAACAGATTAGAACCTTCATTAGGCGAGCGTTTTCGAGATTGGCAAAAAACTTGATGGTCCAACCAAAAAAGTTCCGGCTGGCTGGACCATAATTTCTACCACTTCCAAGTGAACAGCACTATTGGACACTAGTTAAATCGTTAGTGACGCTGATGGAAAATGCGAATTGATGTTTGTGACGAAACTGTAAATAGTTTCAATGAAAAGTTATTAGCAGTTTTTTTTCATACATTGGTGATGTGGGGTGACCATGCTTTGCCTTGTTTATGATAATCTATGATACTACACATGAAAATGTAGTATTTTGTTTATTATTAATTAGATAATTATGTAAATGAAAGATATCATTACCTATGGTGGTAGTAATAAATATATTAATTTGTACTCGAAAAGTATACTAACCTAACTATAGAAATATAGGAAATAACAGTACCTCATTTACCCGGCACAGAGAAAGCTATCAATATTGCTAAATAACCATTATTGATCGATACCATTCATGGCTCTTGAATGTCTGCTCTCCCTAGGTATATACAAAGTCGCATGCTGTGACATAATAAACATATGTACGATGATGTAAACACGGGAAATCCATATGAAAAAACCATCACAAATATTTTAAGCAATCGGTAAACTTGTTAAGTGTCTGTTGTGTCTTAGTATTTTACCGCGTTGAAAATAAATAACTCGGTTAAGTATAGGTATGCTTCTTCTAAAAGTTTGCGTTACAAGTCGGCTTAAGACCACCGAACTTTACGCTTTCCGTAGCGCTAATAGCATTAAAAGTTTCCAGACCGTATTGTGCCTCTTCACACTATCTTAACTACTTACTCAAATCATTTTCCTAGGAAAATCATATTCTTCAGTAGTATTACCTAACTATATACTTCTACTCTTCAGTATAAACCTAATTAAATATATTGATGGTCCGAGTTGGTTAGACATTAGACTTGAAACATTTGGATTTTTTTTAAATAAACTTGGGCACCGAGGAGGCACTCCTTATCTACTATTCCATATTTCAACTTTCTGCTTTAACCAGCTCAAATATCAATCTGGATAGATAGATTAACTGGTTAAGCCTATATAAGCTCTTTTGTTTAGGTACACACCAAACATACCAGTCCCAGTTTCACTATACCAACTAAGGAATCTGTTTAGAGATGTGTGATGTGTGTGTGTTGTTTTTAGATGTGTTATTCAGTCTATCCAAATATCGCGACGAGCTAGGCGCTTGTTCGTTGTAGACTCATACCATGGGCTACCGCTTTAGTCGCGAAGATAACCAGAGTTTGATAACCAATATTCAAACAAAGATTTTTAAATTATTTTTTGATAACTGGGTTACCTACGAAAAATTTGGAATTCCTGTTTGTGAACCGCAATGATGTCATTTGATAACCAATCATCTAGGAAGCATCAGAACCGCAGTTTCAACAGAAACTACATCCTTGTTACATTATAATTCTTATAAAAATGTTATAGAATAGAATGGTTATGTAACAAAACAGTTATTTTTTCTTTGTTATCAAATAACGTCCTAGCGGTTACATACCTAACCATTCTATGATAATACCATTGTCTTATAAATAATAATAATATGTAGGACAATTTACACATATTGCTTTGGTCACAAACTAAGCTGTAGACTTGTACTATGTGTACCAGAAACAATATGTAATACATATTATATTTATAAAGTTCTCCCACTTAAAAATATATATGTTTCCACTGAAACATAAAAAAAAGTCTTTATAACCCGCCTATACAGATGAAAAATCCGTTAAGTTTTAGGTATTTATTTTAGTCTGTGAGTTTATCATGTTTTTAGGAGCCCACTACGTCGATTTTTTGTCGAGATAGTAGTCTCCTTTCAGGGTGCGGTTACGAAATGGATGGTTTAATTGACGATAAGCAGCGAGGCTATTAAATTGGACTTTTTTGCCTTCCATTTCGCAGCCGCATCATTTAGTCGGCATAATGTGAGCGATCAATGCTGTTAAACAACAAATATTGGTCGATCCCATTCATGGATTTTGTAGGTCTGCTTATCATCAGGTAGACACAACTTTACTAAGCACATGCCGTGCTCATTAAAAAAAAATCAAATAACGTCCTAGCAGTTACATACCTAACCATTCTATGATAATACCATTGTCTTATAAATAATAATAATATGTAGGACAATTTACACATATTGCTTTGGTCACAAACTAAGCTGTAGACTTGTACTATGTGTACCAATATGTAACAATATGTAATACATATTATATTTTATAAACACCCAAACCATGACAAACTGTACAGAAAAAACGTACTAATTAATATTTTTTTATCTTGGGTGGGAATCGACCCACGACCTCCGGATACCACGCCAAAGGCGCAACCACTAGTCTACGGAGGCTGTCATGGAATGGTTATGTATTAAGGAATGTTTTTTTTTCTTTGATGACCGACTAGTTATCAAATGATGGCTATGCGGTTACATAACCATTCTATAATATTCTTATAAGCCTGAGCCTGCACACTGTATGAGACGCAAGAAAATCGGCACCCGGTAACGATTTGCATACGTCGCGGCGTCGCGCTAGGTCTCGACTTACAGATCACAGTTGCTATGACTTCCGCTAGTCTAGGCTATAAAATCATCCTAATTAACTAATTTTTGGTTTTAAAACTCAATTTTATTTTTTGAATGAATGTATGAATCTTTATTTGCATAATTCAGAGTTTACAAGTTGTTATTATATATTTATACAGTTTCATCAGAATTTACCCATTAGGTGTGCAAAATCATTATTTAATATAGAAGGTGACTTTGAAAGGATGTACTTTGGGCTAATATGAGGTTCTGCTGATCAAATGGTACAACTTTTCCCATGGAACCATATGTCGCAAATGAAAAAATATATTGCCTTCTCCATACAAAATAACCAATTTGTATGGAGAAACCAAAATTTAAACCAAATGTCGCTGACAGATCTTATACTATTTGATTGTTAGAGAGAGAGGGTACTAAACACATGTGGAGTATTAATATCGTGAAAGATCTTTAACCCTACTTCGTGATCATGACACATGGATAACTAAGAACATTGTCTCTATCAAAATATATTTTTCTGCCATCATCAAGATGTTCTTTATCAAGTGTCTCCATAACCGTTAAGGTAGCTTTAACATCGCAACAATTAGCATACGGGATGGCATCCCAAGTTAATCCTTTCGAAGGTTTCGGGGGACAATTTACATTTTCACAAGTTGCGGTTAAGTCACCGCGCTTAACTTCTTAGAGATGTTCCAAAATTTCTAGCGACAGTTTGTAGCAATTAACATAAATTATAATATAAGGTATTTCGTATTAATATACTTAATATTTAGTTTTATTTCTTAAATTTTTAGATTTGCCTACACAGAGAGGCAATAAAAAACTGCCACTTACAAAAGTAAACTAAAAAATCGTAACAGAATGTTATGATCACTCTTCTAAACTACACAACCTATCTAAAATAATGAGAAGAAAGTAGAAGAAAATATATATTTTTAAAATGCTCCCACTTAAAAAAAATATGTTTTCTATTGAAACATATAAAAATAAGTTTCTATAACACGCCCATACAGATGAAAAATCCGTCAAGTTTAAATTATAGTCTTGTGAGTTCAACATATTTTTAGGAGCCAATTACGTCGATTTCTTATCAAAATAGTAGTCTCCTTTTAGGGTGCGGTTACGAAATGGGTGGTTTAATTGACGATAAAGCAGCGAGGCTATTAAATTGGACTTTTTTGCATTCCATTTCGCAGCCGCATCATTTATCCGGCATAGTGTGAGCGATCAATGTTGTTAAACAACAAATATTGGTCGATCCCATTCATGGATTTTGTAGGTCTGCAGCAGGTAGACACAACTTTACTGAAGCATATGCCGTGCTCCAGTAAATAAAATATCCTTAAGAAAATTATATTTAAATTCACGGTAATTCATCATAATTTACTTAATAATTCTCAATAAAAGAAAATGTAAATACCCAGCTGTTGTATCCCACTAAAGGTTCCGATACATAAACATTGAGTTTGAATAAGCCTTACACAATACCCTCAAGTTAAATACTTAAGTAAATTTGCAAGTTTCTTCCGACAAAGTTTACTAAGTTGCTATGAAGTGTCGAGCGCCGGTTCTTATTAAGCAAACTTACTTTGAATGCTAATTATTATGTACCAGAAAAATCTCCATCAAATTTACATTTACTTTATTAAATATTACCAATAGCAGGTTTTAAAATAAAATAAAATAAATCGTAAATATTAGTTTGACAACAACACTATAGTGCCTCGGAGAGCACGTTAAGCTGTCGGTCCCGGTTTCACTATACCAACTTGTGAAACTGTTTATATATGGGTTATTGAGTCTATTCGAAACATTGCAACGAGCTAGCCACTTGTTCGGTGTAGACTCATACCATCGGCTACGACGAGGTGGGATTAAAAACCCCTCCGCTGGATACCCTGGGGCCGTCTAGGCGGTCTCGGGCGCCGTAAGGCACCCGTGATGTATAAAAATTAAGTAAAACCTGCGAATACTAAAAAAATCCTGTAAACAAAATATTGAAGCCTAAACGCTGGCGGCGTTTCTCCTCTGGATGGTGAGACTGACCTGCTGAGAGAAAAACGCCGCCGCCCTCGGGTCACACGAAGCGTGGACTAATTTTGCACCTATTTCTGAAACAATTATTTGGCAATGCCTATTTAAATTGTATCAATCCAAAAAAAAGCCTTTAGGTTATCACGACATGTAGTGCTTTAATGCCTTAGGCATTTTCTATCAGCTAACCTAAGAGAGAGTGAAAAATGCTTAGGATGCAGAACTATTCTCCATATTTTAATAAAAGCTTATTCACCCATAAAATCTTGTATAAAAGTGTGGTGTACTAATGAATTTGATTATACACGAAATAAGTATAACTGATAAATTATTTTAAAAACGTACATACGTAGATCACCAGCCCTACTTACCGAAGCAAAATGTAAAAGCTATTAAAGTATCGCAAAACGAAGCTCTAAATCTACTTAAGAAATTTGACTTTCATTTTGTAAAATAATGACCGAACTTTTATCGACAAAATTCCAATGCAGGGAAGAGTCTGCGAGCTTTCTTGAATCGAAATGTATCTTAATACGACTCGATGTGTTTAAATTCCGAAAGGGGAATCGTTTCGGAAACTGTTATGCATATTTTAAAGTGAAATTTACTTACACTGAGATCACCGTTGGAAATTTTCTACGTGAATATCTTACCCTTTGAAATGTTTTATATTATTCAACCAACGTAAGGGCTATAAATTTCAAATTTGTTCGATTTAAACGTGAAATGCGAGAATGTATTCTTGGTTAATATTTGTAGATTAATAAATGTGTAGGTTGTTTATTTTCAAACTTAGCTACCTACTTTAATTTATATTTATGTTTATCAAAAATATGAAAAAAATAGTTTGTTCTACTGTGGGTTTCGTTTCGTTTGCTTCTTAATTTTGTAACGCCTGATATTTTTTATATTACTATATATATTATTTTTGTGTTGTTAAACATATATAGGGATAGCAAGTATATGCAGGTCATTCATAATATAATTTATGTTTTTGTAAATACGTGCCTAATAAGGTTTAACGTTTAAATTTACTATATGATTATCACATTAATATTTTTTATCGACTTTAAACTACCGTTGCGGGTGTAATACCGCAAATAATAATGTTGGTGCGATACCATTATCTGCCTAGACGGCCTGTGGGTGGGTACCCAGCGGTGGAGTGTTAGTTTCACCTCGTCGTAACTTCGTAACCGTTGCCAAATGAGCTTGTCACAAAGTGTTTACATTAAAATATAACAAATAAATAATTCATTTTGAAAAAAGTAAATAGATATTACAAAGTTTAACCAATAAAACTGAATAACCCAACAAACAAGGCATAGCTAATAAAAAATCTTTTTAAGTTCAACCGATTAACGCAGCGGGAAATGACTGCGAAAACAAAAGAAATTAATTCCGCAGTCCCATAAAACGAAATAACCAGTTCATAAAACTTGTAGTAATTAAAAGTGGAATAAAAATAAGGGTCCGAGATATTTTTCGGTCCCTGCAAGGGGAAGAAGAGAGCAACTGTCGTTAACTCATCCTGAGCGAGACATTATGACTTAGGAGAAGCCCCTGGAGGTGTCAGTTGTTTTACGTACAATGATCGTTTAAACCGATTTTTTTTTTGTTAACTACCGACTTTAAGTTTATGTACAGACAGACATTTTCAAGGAAAAACGATTGTTTCAGTCTTTATTGCACGGTACATGGTGATTGGTAAAAGATGTTGATAGCTATGATAGTTTTAAATAATAATGCTAAGTAATATTATATATGATCACTATGATCACGAGTGCCTTACTGCCTTTGAGACCGCCTAGACCGCCTAGTACCTATCTACAAGTATGTTTCTCAATTATTAAATTGAGAATAGGTACATACAAAGCTATTTTTTATAGGGTGGGAACTTAGGGACCCGAGGCCTTGCATAATTCAGGCTCTAGTCTCACATTGTAATTATTGTTAAATTTATTATTTTGTTTCTGTATATTTTTTGTGATAAAGTAAAAAAAAATATTACATTATTATTATTATTATATACCTTAATGTTGTAAATATATTGTTTAATGTATATATTGGAGAATTAATTATTAGGTATATATGTATCTTTACTTTGTTAATAATAACGCGTGACACACGGTGACACTAATTGTAAAATTCCTAATTTGCATTGTATTATTAATGAATATTCCAATATGATTCATTTTATTTACCTATTGATAAACTTATACTATGTATAATACCACCATACCCATACAGATTCAAAAACTGTCAAGGGAAACCTAGTCATGTTTTGGTTTTAGTTTGTGGGTACACCGGTTTTCAGGAGACTACTGCATCAATTTCTTGTCGAGGTGGTAGTCTCCTTTCAGAGTGCGGTTACGAAATGGGTAGTTGTATTGACGATAAGGCTGCGAGTATATTAAAATAGACTCGTGATGCAATTCGTCATTGTCAAATCCCCATTATTTCAAAATCGCATTATTTCAAATCAAATATTATTTATTTCATGTAAATCTTTACAGATATTTATGAATGGACAAAAAAAAGTTTTAACAATAAGGTCTAGAGTGCGTTTGGTTATCCTGCTATATATATATTCATATATAAGCATTATAGATTAATTAATAAAAGGTGCCATTAAATAATAATATTTAAAAAACTACCCAACCGAACGCACGCTACATAGCCAACTAGGGTAACACTAGGTGGTTAGCTGATTTCATTGATCATCCGATTATCATCTGCCATACAAGGGTGCCACCGAGGCAACCAACCTCACCAACCACATCCACGCCTTAAATATTAATTCTTATATTATTA
This sequence comes from Monopis laevigella, assembly GCA_947458855.1. Classification (NCBI taxonomy): domain Eukaryota; kingdom Metazoa; phylum Arthropoda; class Insecta; order Lepidoptera; family Tineidae; genus Monopis; species Monopis laevigella. The sequence goes on from OX381578.1 coordinate 26,821,533, forward strand.
TAATTATATTGGCTCTAGATATTTTTGATTGATATTTAGCCGGAGGATAGTGGGAGCGATCAATATTATTTAAGAACAATTATTGATTGACCCCATTCATGGACTTTGTAGGTCTGCTCACCACCAGGTAGATACAAAGTCACATGTCGTGCTCCAATAAAAATAAAACTTATTTTATAAAACTGATTTCAAAAATAAGAGTCCTTAAATATTTACCGAAAGCCAATCTATTCTAGACTAAAATTTTATTAAAAATGGTATCTTTTGGACGAAGTGCTTGATGTGTCTAGATAACAGTTTAGTCTGCTAGACTTCCCCAATGGTCTAATTCGGTGTCCAATAAATCTCAGACTATCTTAGGTCAGGTCTTACAAATCTATTTTCTCCAGACCACTTTATTTTCAATTGGATGAAACTTAAAAATACTTTAGTTTTTTTATACAAAAAATATGTGCAGGAGATTACCCTGATATAGCTCTAGGATTTTAGGTACTATATGAAATAACGATATTAATACATGTTTGGGCTTATACAAAAAACTTATTGAGTCCGTGTGAAGAAGAATTTAGTTATAATGGGTTTTGTCTCTTTTATTTAATTTTTGTTGCTAAAAAATAACAAAGCTTTTTATAACTAAAGTGTTCTTCAATGACTCAATATATTTTTAGGAATACTGGTGATTATATTTAGAAATACCCAGACCAAAACTGTAGATACATAAACGTACTTACTTTTATAGGTTTACCTTGAGAGGTAATCGAACCTGCAGAGTCTGAATACAAAGTCTACTGTGAAACCACGATGTTTGTCCAATGTCCAAAACATCGTGGACGTACATTTAATTTTTGACCGGTTTACTTAAAAAAAAAAGAAATATTTTATAACTATTCATTAAAATTATGACTATTCAACAAAAATAAATATTTTATTCAGACCCGCGCAACTTCGTCTGCGTAACCTTTTCAAACATTAACCGTTTTTGCAACATTTAGCATTATTACTCCGCTTCTATTGGTTGTAGCGTGATATATAGCCGCCTATAGCCTACCTCGATAAATTGGATATCCAACACTAGAATATTTTTTTTAATTCGAATAGTAGTTCCTGACATTAGCGCGTTCAAACAAACAAAATCTTCACCTTTATAATATTAGTATAGATTAAAATAGTTAGGGTCAATGTGGTCAATAAATGGTAAATGAAAATGTTTCCAATTATTACTCCAATATTACATTTAAAACATTCTGCATGCATCGGAACGCATTTAAAGTTTATGGTCATTTTTAATTATAAGTAGTTAATGTCAGAATAAAGTATTAAAACGTATTATTGGAAGCGTTATCATTTAGCTCTGTTTCAATTTACCCACTTTGACTATTAGATAATTAAGCACATAACACATTAATGATTGTCATAATATGTTACTGTAAACTTAATAACAAATTTGTAATTGTAGTGTCTTATTGAAAAAAAAAAAAAAATTTCTTCCACTAAAAATAGCGGACAAATAAAATAAAATAAAGTTATAATAAAAGAAAATATAGTTATGATAAAATATATACCAATATTAGAACATAATCATAAACATTTTGGAATAGTCTATGGATAATACTTATGGGCTCTGTGGTCGACTTGATGCCCATACATACGTACTTTCAATATTACAACTTGGCTGTTAGTCGACGTTCAATTATTATATTTATATTGTTAACAGTATGTAAAAATCATTCTGTTGTGGGTAATAAATATTTTTATAAGTAAATATTATAATATTTAAAAAGTTTTATTTTCTGATTTAAAAAAAAACCCAATACAGAAAGATTAATAAGTATATAGAATGACCGACAAAAATATTATTTTAATTCTGCGACAAACAGTAATCGAGTATTAATGGAAGTGCGAAAGCTCATTTTATATGGAGAAAGAAGACTTCGCGATTACGAATGCACTGTCCTTAACAGATCTAACTTAACACTAACCAGATAATGAAAAAGATAAAAAAACAAGATTATAATAACAAAACATAACTGAAATCCAAATGAAAAGTTTGATGAAAAGCGGAACCATCAAATCAATCTAAGGCGGCGTCTGTAGCCAATCACTTTTCCATTTGTGAGTGTAATAAAGCGACCGAGAGGGTAAACAATCAATTTTGTATTTCAATTTATTCCCGGCCATCCTAGTTCATGATAAGAAAAAAAGCGCCATCATTGAAAACGGAAATTATTGCAAGAAGCCATCAGTATCGTAAATGGCGTTCGTGCGCGTCTTCTGACATTCTTTTATTTACCTTTTTAGACAATCTCAATCTTTGACAAACGATACCTATTTCGCCTTTTTTATTTAGGCTTGAGTGCGCTAAGTTTAAAATTGACAGTTTTTATACCTACTTCAGATCCCCGGTAATTAGTAATCAATGAAGGTTTTTTTTAGATCCCTTTTTTATAAAGTAACTTTCAAGTTATGCTTACCCGGTGAACTGTGGTGAAAAAAATATTTTTTGTATAATCGAAATTTTTATTTATTTTTGTGTATTTTGATTTTTACAATATAAAAAAAATATATACGAGTATGTTAAATCTAATTTGATCGATTTAATCGTATTTTGATTTTTACAATATAAAAAAAATATATACGAGTATGTTAAATCAATATAACATGCAAATTATGATTTTTATCTATTTAATAAAAGGACACCGTATTAATTTATTCTACGTAAAATCATTAATTTAGAATGGAACAATTCTTCTACGGATTCTGTACCAGTTGTCAGAGTTATTTGTGGGAAACCATTTTCCAAATACGCCTACAATAAAAGTTCCAGAAGTCTACCAATAAAGAAAATTCTAAATAGGCATAGAAAACAAAAATACTAAAATAGACCCAAGCATTGCAATCATGCCTACTTATTAAACATACAAATATTTGACGAGTATGTTTTTCAGGTTTTCCAGCACTTTTGATTTGTGAACTGTCGCGACAAACCATTTTTCACAGTTTTCATTGTACCGTTCACGCTTCACGATGCCGGTTGTCCGCGATTGTTTTCATGTCATGCCTATATTTTATGTTTGGGCCTCATTTAAATATTTTGTGAAGCAAATAATAGGTTTTATTGATTGTTCTAACTTTTCAGTAAGATGATATTATGATTCATTTGATTGATGGTTGGTATTGGTCAAAAAAATGTGACATTCATTTCCATATAATCGTCATATTGGGTTAATTAAAGCAGGGTATAAATTAGCATTAAGTTTCCCGATCGCAAAGTCTGCGTCTTCATACATGAGCTGTTGCACTTCCAGTATTTCTGCGTTTCAGTATTTCTACTGTTTGTCGCTGAATTAAAATAATATTTTTGTCGGTCATTGTATTTATTAATATTTCTGTACATTTTTTTTTTATATATTATTAAAAATACAAAAATATTTATTATAACAGAAATATGTTTACGTACAATCATATAATACTTAACAGCTAACAGGATCATATAGTATTTGGTTGAGTAGAGAGGGTAGTGAACACAGTACATGGGAGAGTTAAAAGGTCTTTAGCCCTATTTCGCGGTCTCAAGTCCGGGAAGGATGCAGTTTATTTCCCTGCCTTCCATCCACGAATGGCAGCAGCCGCACGGAGAATCCATGGAAAGCTAAGAACACTGTCTCGTTTTCAACTAACATCCAAATTGTAATACTTATTGTATGTCGCGACGACTGCAGAGCCCTTAATTGATAAAACGTAAACAGAGTACCTACAACCTGACTGTCTCTCTTTCTAGTATTAATTACAGTTAAACTCAACCCATTTGTTGGAAATCGATTTTAAATAACTTCATCCATAAGCGCTTATAAAATGTTTTCAAAGACCTATTAAAATATTACCTTTAAGGCGTGTTGGTATTTATCTAAGCGCAACTTTTTATTAATATTTTTTTACATTTAATTTTAAATTATAATTAAATACCCACGAAATAGTTTAAATGTAATTTATACAGCTTCAATACATCAGCGATCAGATCCAATACCCTAAACCATTTCGAATATTTTTTTGGTTTTTAAATCCGGCGTAACAGTCGCGGTGTTTTGCTGGTTAAATTAAAGATGGCATTGATAATAATTCTATCAGCCAGCCGCGGTCGACAATGAGAGGGCGAGCGTACCGGGAAATTGGGGTGATTTTTCTCTCCACTTTAGCGTCCGTTGTTTTGGACCGACAGCAAAAAAAAAAGATAAATATATAATAACAATATGCCTAAAACCGCCTATATGACCACAAGGTACCCTTAAATAAATATGTTTTAGGCAGTGGGGTTTTATACCTCGTCGTAAAATGTGTTTGTATACACTCAACAACTCATTTATAAGCAGTTTTATAAGTTGAAATAGTGAAGCTGAGAGGTAAAGCTGTTGAAAATGTTGTCAAACATATTTTTAAAATCTCCTCATTATTTATTATTCTTATTTATTTAAATCTTTATTGCATACAAAATATAAAGGCGGAATTAATTATTTAGTTTACATCGGGATTTGAACCCGTGACCTATACTTTTTGTTGTAAGTCTAATGTATATACATCACGGCCACCACGTAAATAAAAAAAACCTTACGTTTCTGACTTTTATAGCCTTTTGTTTTTTTGTTTTATAAATACCTTTTTTTTTAAACACAAGTTTTCCTTTAGGCTCAGTTGATGGTGTACAATAGTGACTTTAATTTGATGTTGCGGTTTAATATTTTTATGAATAGTAGAAGTTTTGAGTGTTTTAACCTTAGAATAAGGTCTAAATTTTTCTAAGGTTTTGTAATCAACAACCATACATTCACGACCTTTTGGTCCTAACTGTTACCCCCCACTAAACATTCATAGATTTTTATGAGTTTTGGAGGCGTTATAAATAAGACTATATCTAGGCTCGTACGTTTTATTTTTTTTAAAGTTTGGTGTAGCAAAAATAATATCAACCCTTGAAATTCGAAAAAAAATCTCAAAAAAATGCCTCACATTAAAATAATTCTTATAAAATATCAAGGCAGAAAATTAAAAAACGTACAGTCATCTATTTTCTCTCTAATAAAATGAGACCATTTTTATTTAAATCCGTTTAGGGGAAGAAAACAGTTTTGGCCCGAAAGTCGTTTTGCTGCCTAAATTGTAGGTCATACGTACTCTTTCTCTTATTGAGAGTCGGGGGAAAGGTTTACATAAATGTATGGTAGCGTTACCGACTCACTGTCATGAGCGGGGAGAGTTAATACTTTGCAGTTGAATCAGCATGAGCATCGAAGAGCCTCATCAGATACTCCTCTTATCATCCTTGCTGCTGTATCGTCAAATCAGCCGCTGGTTTCAAAACCGCACCCTAAAAGGAGACTATCGATGCAGTATCTCCAGGAAAATAGTGAACCCAAAGACTAAAACTGAAACATGCATGTCTAATGACTAGGTCATTGTTATATTGTAGCGATTTAACCGCTACTACAAATATAGGGTTTTAGATATAAATTATTTATATAAATTATACTTCTTACCTATTTGTAAATATTTAGTTGTTCACATCACACTACCTGTGCTATATTTTATTTTACTACAAAAATATAAATAAATACTTTGATAGCTAAATAAATTAAAACCGTTCACTTAAAAAAATACTTTAGTTTTTTTTGCACACAGTACATTATATTTCATACATACTTGTAGATAGCCATTCATCGCTATCTATGAGGAGTGGGGTAAATACCGTGTGCCCATAGACATTTTTATTTAGTTACAGTGATATTCAGGTTGTCTATGAACCATTATGTGGGGTATCTTTTTAAATTTCCGGTGTCTCTCACCTCTGGACCGATAACAAGGAAATTTTCCATTTATGAAACCCACCTTTGTATGTTTATTGTAGGTCATATTTTTGTCGGTTTGGTATCATTATATTTATTTCATTTGCCGTATTCATTTCATTGTATTGTATAGAAAGAGTCTGCGATTTTGTTTTAGCATAAAAACTGAATTTAAGAACAGTAATAATAATAATAATATGTAGGACAACTTACACATATTGATCTGGTCACAAACTAAGCTTAGCTTGTACTATGTGTACCAGAAACAACGATATAATACATATTATATTTTATAAACACCCAGACCATGACAAACTGTACAGAAAAACGTACTAATATTTTTTTGCCATGGGTGGGAATCGAACCCACGACCTCCGGTTACAACGCCAAGTAGTAGTCTACGAAGGCGGTCACAGTCAGACCTACAGTTATTATTGACGCCATGGTGCTCACAATAGTTTTTACTTTTCGATGTAAAAGAAACATCAAATACCCTAGAGGTTGATAAAATTTAACTATGTTAGTTACATACATATAAAAAACAGTCAAAGTTATGTTTAAGGTTCAGCTATTTTCAGCTAACTGCTTCATCAATTTCGTGATTTTCTTGTCGGGGTGGTAATCTCCTTTAATGACACTGCATTAGCAATCTCTAAGTCTGACCTACACCATACAAAATGAATAGTTGTCATTCTATTAATTAATTTCTTTCTGTGTTGGGTATTTTTATTTTTTTAAATAAAAAAAAAAAACTTTTAAAATAATATAATACAAAAATATGTATTACCATAACAGAAAGATTTTTGGGTAAAATTACCAACAAAAAAATATTAATTTAACTTCGACTAACAGCTAAGTTGTAATATTATAAGCACGTTTGTATGGGCATCGAGACGACTGCAGATCTCTTAAGGGTAAACAGGCAGTTAATTTGTCGATAAAGTAGCGAGTACTCGTATTGCAAATTCGGTTTTTGTCGCCCTTGTCGTAACTGCATAATTTAGGCAGCATAGTGGGTTAAACAATATAATAATAATAATAAAATTGTCACGCCCTTTTCCCACGGGGATAGGCAGAAACAAGGGAGCGCCACCTACAACGATCCTGGCATAACTCTCTCGCTTCCTTCACATCTACCACTCTCTTCATACAAGCTCTACGGTTATGGGCACTACGGATCCCAGCTTTTTTGAGAATGTCCCCGATTTGGTCGAGGAACATTCTTCTGGGTCGTCCCCGCCTTATTCTTTCATTCACCTCTGATTCATAAATCTCTTTCGTCAGTCTCTTTTCATTCATCCTCTCAATGTGCCCAAACCACCGTAACATTCCTTTCTCAATCCTTGTCACTACATCTTCTTTCAAATCACACATTTCCCGCACAACTGTATTCTTCACTCTATCCGCAATTGTTATTCCACAAGCACTCCTTAATGACCGCATTTCTACGGCATTAATCCTACTTTCATGCTTCTTCTGCCATACCCAGCATTCACTTCCATACATTAATGTAGGAACAAGCACCGCTTAACATTATATATAATTATTTAATCCGTTCATGGTAAATTTAGGCCTGTTTATATTACCATCAGTTAAACACACATGCCGTGCTTCAATAAAAAAATAACAATGCAAAGATTTTTTAGTTCCAATTATTTTATAAAAACAATCATTCAATCATGTCCCATATCCCCGCGTTGTATCCGTGGTATGGAGGTTGTGAGTTTAATTTCCATCCATGACAAAAAAAATGTACAGTTTGTCATGGTCTGATGTTTATAAAAATAATATATGTATTAGTACCGTTGTTTCGGGTACACACTTCGATTAACAATACAACTTGTTGATCGAAGGGTACACATATTACAAGCCTAGAGCTTTGTTTGATACCAGGGCAATATGTGTGTATTCCTCCATATTATTCCTTCATATTATTACTATGTGCTGGGTTTTATATATATTATATGCCGGCTCAATTTACTTTTATTGTTTATTGTTTAGGTCACAAACTAAGCAGTTTGGTACCTAAACAGGCTAAAAATAGCCTAAATATTATTATTATATTTTATAAACTATGTCTGTGTCTCAGATACCTATAAATGGGATCTAAAAGTGCTTAAAAAAAAAATACACATTTTTGTTAAACAAGGCTTTTATTGAGCTACATCTTTGGTCGAATCATTGGTTAAACATATTTATTTTGTATTTCAACTACCCAGATGCGACAAATCTGAACAATAGTTATTTATACAATAATTATTTTATTCTTAGGCCCATATTACACTGTTTATTACACTACCTATGTAATGTATATAAAGTTTTTAGTTATTATATACATGTTTACTTTAGATGATAGTACTTAGGGCATGAGGCTACTAATCAAATCAAAAAACTGTTAAATATATGGGATACATGTATTTTTTTTTATAGAGCAGGACATGTGACTTTACATCCACCTGATGGTAAGTAGCAATGCAACGTCCAAGAATGTTCTTAACCAATGTAGCAATGATGCTTCAATTGGTTGATTCCACTATGTCTGCTTGAGAAACTTATTCACGCCTTGCTTAAAGGACTCGGGATTAAAGGAAGAAGAGAAAACGCACGCAGGCAAGGCATTCTTTTGTCGCAATAGATAAAAAAATTTTAGCTTCCTCATACGAATTTGCTATTTTAACATTACTAGTATTAGTAAAGCCTCATATAAGCCTAAAGTACCTCCCAAAGTCACCATGCATATGATAACGTAATATAGGTCTAAGTAAAATATAGAATAATCTATTATTTATTACTTGACTAATATTTGGCTTATTTAGCCTGAGATTCGATATAATATTCAAAATGCGACATCCCATTGTTCTAATATTAATTATTCAATATCTAATCGAGTTTACAATTTAATAATCGATTAATATTCTACTTATATTAATAGTAAAATTTTGTTGATTATTTACATAAATAGTACAAATATTTTAACAACTCAGATCGCTATATTACACTAAACTTAACAATAATATACAAGTAAATAAAAATAATAAAATAACAAATTGCATTTTTACTTGCGCCTAAACATATAAAATGAAATGGCTAAGCCTCTTTAAAATTGTACAATACAATATAATTGTATAATATTAAATAAAAACAGAAATTACAATTGTATTAACTACAAGCAATAAAAACATTTTTACAAGATCCTTTTTACACGTAATTATGGCACATTTTTTTTTAACTAATTAACCACGTACATACATTAATCATTTTAAACTAATTCAAAATCCAAATACATAAAAAGGTTTTGAAGCTTTATATAACTAGCTCCTTTGAAATATATTGTTATATATTCTACAACTGCTTAGGTATACTAGACACTGATTTTAATATTAAATTATTTAATATTAGTCAAAACTGAGATCAAACTTTGAGATTCATTATTATTGAAAATATTGTATTAGTAAAATGTTACATCTAAGTATTCATATTTATTTAAAATACAAGTTGAATAAAATGACAGATCTTATATAATTTTAATAATGCATATACATAAGAAAATATACATAATATCATGATGTTAATTGTGAGAAAAGGAAAAATAAATAATTTTATATGGGTACACTACATATCCAAGTATTTACATGTTTTTAATAAAGTTACATTGATAGACAAGTAGACATTAATATAGTAACTATTTGGCATAATTTTTAAATGAATAAATAACACATAAATTTCATCTATCGAATAGTAAAGATGCACTGTTCTAAGCTATCTAAACTAAAAATGTGATCATCCTTTAATGACACTGCGCACTTTGTTTTTGTTATTTGCTGACACTTAACTTTTCAGTTGTGGTACTTAGCATATGGGTGGGCTAAGTCTCATGGGCGGAACTCTCAGCTTGGCGCAGAAAGTCCCATGGGTTTGAGGTGTGGAGGCTGGACGAAGGGCGCTGGCGAAGACCCTGACATGTTGTTGTTCAGGTCACCAGCTCGGCTAGACCCGTTCATCAGACCCATGGCATTGCTCGTCTGGAAATCAAGCTGCGGCTAAATAAAATTATAATTGGATTATTTTTTAAATCAAGTTGTCAAGGTGCCTTTATGAGTCCACTGCTGGATAATGAAAGAGGATATATTAAAGATAAATTGAACCTAAAACGGTAGTAAAAGTGAGGGAATTTATTATTTTAATCATATAAAAAAACTCTTAGAGGAATTTTATATAGTTTGAAGTTGACTATGATAAAATTAAGTATGTATCCAGAATTGCGATGGCACCTGGTTGAGAACCAAATATACTTGCAGCATTGACTCGTTGTGTTTATTGATTAATAGTATCATGAAAATTATAATGTTAGTAAGGCACAGGTACTTAAGATCCCTGCACTCCAAAAATAAACTTTAATAATTTTCCCTTACGGACAAACAGTATTGGTATCGAGGGATCACACTGTTCACTGATTTTAAAAATAAACTTTAATAATTTTCCCTTACGGACAAACAATATTGGTATCGAGGGATCACACTGTTCACCGATTTTTACTATTTAGCATGATGTGTGATATATTGTTCAAAATAACTTATTTTTTATATAAATATACTTACAGGTGGAGGGGGGAGGTGAGTAGTCTGTCGCTTGAGATGCGCTAGCGGCGGGGGGTTGTACGCCATGTTCGCGAACACCAAACGCTCTTCGTAATCGTATTCGCACAAGATCTTGTTCTCGCACAAATAGAACCGGTCACCAACGCAAAACCTGAGGACAAAACATACATTAATTATATACTGCATTAAAGAACTATTGGTATAGGTAAATTTGAACATATACCCACTATTATATATAAGCATCTAATTGCATAAATAAACGCTGAAGTAAACTCCATCCTTCAGTTCTAAATTACCGATTCAAAATATAAATCTCCAGTAAAGATCTCCCAAAAATAAAATACTTTCTATAACAAACTAAAAGAAGATATTAATCAGAACGTCCGGCGCATTTCTTTTAAACAAAAAGCTGAAAATAAGATTTAGTATAATGTCTGGAAAGGTCAGCGCGAAGCAAGGAGCGCGATAACGTCACGCGAGTGAAGGCGCCAGCCATCCTTCAATGTGGAAACAAAAGGTATCGCCTTCAAACCGCGCTGACCGTCCGGAACCGCCGTGATAAGAGCAGCCGACTCCTTATCTCCCCTCCACCACCACCCCCCACTTCCTAGCCGACGAGTCAACTCTTTGTTTCACTTGTCACAAAAATTAAGCTACAAACCTCCCTTACAAATGTCTCTTTTTTAAGGGACCAATTTCAACTGCAACTCAGTCGATTTCGCTGCTGTTAATTAACTTTATTTCCGGTTCTCCCCAGGCTCGACTTTTGTTTTGGGGTTTCCTTTATTTTCTATTTTTTGTCTGCTTCGGCGTAATGTAAAATGAAATTTAATGACTAGGTGCAAGTTAACGCTTTGTAAAGCTCGAATTACTTCGGCCGTATGCGGTGGTGAAATAAAGTTTTTAAAAGCTCAACTTGGAAATTTTAATTTTCCTATACATAATAGGTGTATTAAATTACGAAAGTTAATTAAGAGATCCCGAATGATAAACTTTTTCTTCCTATTGGAATAATTTGCGAGTTCATAAACATTCTTAACAGTGCAAGCGACGGCAGATGGTTATATAGGTGAGTCGTAAGGATCTACTTTAGGTGTCAGTCGGCGGATTGCTACTAAATTATTTAGCCGTTTAGTGAAATTCGCCCGCGATATCAGTTCATCCGTCCGACGATCGGACAGCCCGCAAATTGGATTCAGATTTCTGGCGGGATGCAAATTGATTTGTACGTGATATTTAATAGTTTGCGCTTGATTCTGACTGAATTGCAGATGGGTATTTGCAAAACATAAATCTAGAATTCATACGAAACTTGATACCAAACAAACTATAAAGGTATGAATTCAAATTATTTTATTTTAATAAAAAAAAATGTACTTTTTTTAATATTTCAACGGCATTGTTTTGCTGATGTATTTGAAGCCTACAAGTGGTGAGTAAAATATACAAAATACTGATTTTAACAAAATAGTGTTTTTGGAACTAAAGTTTTTTTATTCATTATAATATTATACGTAAGTAGGTATATTTAAACAACTGTTTTGTTTATAAATCTAAATCTGTACAATTAAAGTCAATATGTGTTGAAGAGACGGAACAATCAGATTAGGTATATAGTGTTCCATTTTAAAGACCTAAAAGTTGTGGCCGACCTAAACTAAATATTAAACATTTTTTTGTTTATAGGTATATTTTATACATAATATACGTGGTGGCCTGAGTGGGTTAGGCATCAGACTTAAAAACACTTAGGTCCCTGGTTCAAACTCCGGTGTGTACAGTAAGTTTTTAATCTAAAAACTATATGTACATTTGTTTAACAACTCCACTATAGTGTTACACGTTACGAGCACGTTAAGCTGTCGTTCCCAGTTTCACTATACCAACTTGTAAAACTGTTTATAGAAGTGTTATTGAGTCCATCCAAAACTTCGCGACGAGCTAGCCACTTGTTCCGTGTAGACTCATACCATCGGCTACGACGAGGTGGGATTAAAATCCCCTCCTAAGGTTATATTTTTTTGTAAAAACATATGCAAAACAAAAGAAAATCCAATTTCAAAGAAATCTGACAATTCACACACCATTTTCAGGTTTGCAAGAAATGAAACAGATACATAATAGATAGTAGTGTCATAGGGAAACACTAGAGGCAACAGGATCCACGAGTGACATATAAACCATTCCGAGAGGCTCCAATCTGCGCGACCTCTCTATTATTTAAACTCAAGCAGTCCAGAGAAAATTGCACAGTTTTCAGTTGGTGCTATTGAGATTAAAATTTTAGAGAAGTTACCTAAACAGCCAAGGTAAATAATAGTCATCTAATACCTACGAGTACATAATAACTATAATTTTTTTTTTTTTTTTAAATAAATAGTGCTATAATATACGTGGTGGCCGAGTTGGTTAGACCTTGGACTTAAAAACACCTAGGTCCCTGGTTCGAATCCCGGTGTGTACCAATGAGTTTTTAATTAAAAAATGTATGCACATTTTTTTGACAACACCACTATAGTGCCTCGGAGAGCACATTAAGCTGTCGGTCTCGGTTTCAATATACCAACTTGTGAAACTGTTTATAGATGGGTCATTGAGTCTATTCAAAACATCGCGACGAGCTAGGCACTTGTTCGGTGTAGACTCATACCATCGGCTACGACGAGATGGGATTAAAACCCCTCCGCTGGGTACCCTGGGGCCGTCTAGGCGGTATCGGGCGCCGTAAGGCACCCGTGAAGATATGTATGTAAATAGTGCTAGCATACTGCCCAATTGTTGTATATTTTGGTATAAATTGTCGAATTTTTTGACCGCCTCCATAGACTAGTTGGTTACGCGTTCGGCGTTGTATCAAGAGTTCGTGGGTTCGATTCCCACCCATAATAGCAAACAAATATTAGTACGTTGTTACTGGTACACATAGTAAAAGCCTAGAGCTTAGTTTGTGGCCAGAGCAATATGTGTAAATTGCCCTACATAAGTATATTTTTTTTATTTTAAACCCGCCTGAAGACTTCCTCCATCACCCCATCAATATCCCTACGACATAAACACCACGAGGAGTCGAGTTCTTTCAATGTTACTTTAAATAAAAATGGCGAAGAAAAGGTGAGAACACTCCACCGCGGGTACCCTGAGGCCGTTTAGGCGATCTCGGATACCGTCCGTCTGTGTCAATCTGACAGCGGAACTACTGAACCGAATGCGATAAACATAAGAACAGTGAAAAGAGGCACAAATTAATAAATTATTGTAATGACATTATTCATTGCTTTTAAACTAATAAATTGAATACTTAAAGGTTTAATCACAAAACATGGTGGTTTTGTGGTTAACCCAAACTCATTCAATACCAAGTAGGTATTTGACATAAATACTAAATTCATTGTTTTTAACACAATGTTTTAACTCATTGATATTCTTTAATAAATAAGTCAAATAATCCTGTACTTGAGAAAAACCTACTTACTGTAATCATTTTGTGTTCATTATTTTGGTCTTTAGTCTTATAATAAAAAACTAATTAAATAGTTATACGCTTTTATTATTAGAGTTATATTATTTTTTCAGGGTGTTCATCTATATGTTGTTTATTATCCCTATTAACAGCACTAGGTATATGTTTACAAATAGTAATATTTGAATTTAATAATTTACTATAACCATATTTTTATTATGTTTTTTTTATTACTTTTAGCACTAAATATTTATTTTATTTTAATACCTACTAAATATTAAATATTTTGTGTATTTTTTTTTTCTAAAAGCGCAAGCATGCTCACTTTCTTATGTACGTAACTATATATTATAGTATACATGGTGACTTTGAAAGGATGTACTTTGAGCTAATATGAGGTTCTACTGATCAATACGAACAACTGTTTCCATGGAACCATGTGCCACAAATGAAAAAAAAAATGCCTTCTCCATACAAACTAGTAATGTTAACGAACCAATTTTTATGGGGACGCCAGTTTTTTTTTTTCATTTGCGACACATTGATTGATTGGTTCCATGGGAGAAGATGTTCGATTCGATCAGCAGAATCTCATATTAGCCCAAAGTCCTTTCAAATTCAACCTGTATATTTATTTTATTTTAATAAACCATGGCAAGGAGCCGCCGCTTATTCGGTGTAGACTACCATCGATCCAATATTGTTTTATTGCCCTTTTCTATGCAGTTTCCTATATGGTCATGTTTATAAAAACTACCTGACACTACGTATATAATACTTCGTCCGAGTGAAGCTCTCAAAAGGAACAAATTTTCCCCGTTTTCCCAACATTTTTCATTGGTACTCCGCTCCTATTAGTCGTAGCGTGATATTATATAGCCTATAGCCTTCCGTTAAATAGGCTATCCAACACTAAAAGAATTTTCAAAATCGGTTCAGTAGATCCACTGACAACCTCACAAACTCACAAACTTTAACTCTTTATATAATATTAGTAGTACCTATAGAAGTATAGATTAATATAGATAATAGATATGTATTAGTACCGTAGTTTCTGCTACACACAGTAAACCTAGAGACTTAGTTTAGGACAATATGTGTAATATGTCGTGCATATAAAAAAATAAGTAAATGGTATTGTACGCGCTAGGGAAATCACCATGACTACTGAATATTGTTTAGAATGCCTCCCTCGCCGGACTTGGCCGCTTACCTAGCCAACTCAAAATGGGACATATTTTCAAAATTCACTTCTTTTCAAGATTAAACTGTGCTAGTTTGTTTTTAGCCTTATATACGCTTGGGTCCGTGGGTCGAATCCCGGTGTGTACCAATGAGTTTTTAATTTAAAAAAAAAATACATTTGTTTGACAACACCACTATAGTACCTCGGAGCTCCTCCGAGCACGTTAAGCTGTCGGTCCCGGTTTCACTATACCAACTTGTGAAACTGTTTATAGATGGGTTATTGAGTCTATTCAAAACATCGCGACGAGCTAGCCACTTGTTCGGTGTAGACTCATACCATCGGCTAAGACGAGGTGGGATCAAAAACCCCTCCGCTGGGTACCCTGATGCGGTTACGGAACGGACGGAATTGACGATAAGACATTGAGCATATTAAAATAGACTCGTAATTCAAATCCGTCTCTATCGCTATCCGTTTCGTAATCGCATTATTAAGCTGTAGTGGAAGTGATAAGTGTTGTTAAACAACAACAATGTATTGATCGACCCCATTCATGGATTTTGTAGGTCTGCTTATCACCGGGTAGATACAAAGTCACATGTCGTGCTCCAGTAAAATAAAATAAAACTTGTGGTCTGTGGTTTGTATTTTTCTATAACGAAAACGAATCGTATCTTTACCGTAAGTACCTAATAGAAATCCGCTTCTAAGAAATTACACCTTTACTAGAACAATTATTAGTACCTCTGATATGTTTTAATAATTAATGCTTTAAAGATTTCTTGGAGTGATAATGTGTTAAAAATTACGATCATGATATGATATATCTATGGATAAAAGTTCTGTATTTGAGAAATGTTATTAGAAGATTTTAATCATCTACTTAAAAAAAAAAATTATGTAAAGCTAAAATATAGGAAATTTTTAATTTGGCATATAACCAATTGTTCATGTAGGTACAGCATGAACAATTGGGTATTGCAAAATTGAAGCTTTCCTACATTTTAGCTTATATATTTCTCACACCTGGGGAAACTGTTAGTGATATGTGTAACCAGGAATTCAATCTTGCCATGACTTACAGTTTTTCCGCTGTGGGATGCTGTTGATTAAATAAACAAATAATTGTTTCATTTGATACGACAAGGTTCTAAGATAAGTCAGCGGTTATGCATCAAAAGGAAACCTTGAACCCAAAAACTAGTCCCCATAGTCCAGACAAGAGTTAATCCGAAAAATTTCCCGCAAACTGTTGCGTCCGTAACTCCAGAAATTTAATCGGCGCTTTGTTCAGGCATCGTGAGCTGAATAGTCATCCGGCCGCACAGTCATCCATCTCTCTCACACACACTGTAAACACTTGTCTTTTATCTCAACCAACATAAAAACCCCAAGTCTGCGTCACTTTCAATACAATAAAGTCCCCATACAATTTTCACGGACGTAATCACGTTTGACAGAAGGTGAGGGTATGAAACTAACTTATTGCAGTCCGGAGCCCGTAACGGATGATTTGTCGCGCGTTTACGTTAGCGTTAAAACTATGCGTTAAATTGTGTCAGTTTATTTGTAGTTGTTTCACGGCTAAACTACTCAACGAACTATATAAATCGCCTCCGTAGTCTAGTAGTTACGCCATTGGCGTTGTATCCGGAGTATTCAGAAGGTCGTGAGTTCGATTCCCACTCATAACAAATTATATTAATACCTACGTTTTTCTGTACAACTTACCTACTATGTTTTGAAATATACTATGTAATAGTATAATTATTCTTGGTACACATATATTACGTATTACCTGCGCCATTTGCTTTCTCGGTTATATTATATTTCCGACTATACTCCATGGTAAGGTTCCAAAATAAAAAAGTGTACGTCTAATACTTACGCTATCTTGACGCGTCCTAAATATTTAATACGTGTTCGATTGTTTTCGTTAATATTTTAATAATATTTTTTATTTTTTTATACGTAGGTAAATGCTTGCTAACCTAACAGAGAAAACTTATGGCGGATTCCTATCTACTGTAACGATTCGTTATCCTCGTAACTAAATTTAAAAAAAAAAAGATCTGTATTTTTGTTTATTGGAGCACGGCATATGACCTTGTATCTACCTGGTGGTGAGCAGACATACAAAGTCCATGAATGAACCGTTTTTTAATGATTAGTTTTCAATATAGAGTTTTGTTAAGTTTGGTTGTTAAATGTTTATAACTATAGATAAAATAATATTTAAAAAAAAATATAACCTTCTTCGCTGACTGTATATGGTCGCCATTTATAAATTGTTTCTTTATTGGCGCGGCTTATGCCGTAAGCAAAAACTAATATGTAATACATAAAAACTTTTGTAACCATAATATTCATAATTCAATCTTCAATAAACAAAAAAAAATGGTTGGTTGACATGGTCAATGAAGGTGAAACACAGTTTAATGATATGGGTAATTATATGAATATAAATATCACATTAAACTAGGAATGTAGGAAAGTAGTTTCTACATTTAACTTGGTTAATCGTAAATCTAGGTAAAAGTCACAGGTTACGCATAGGTTAGTCTAGTGACTCTGGTTATATGCTAATTTCTATTCTACTATTTCTATTGTCATCGTTTTTTTATATACTAATTAATGAGTTTTTTGTATTTGTCTTCACGCCTGTCCCTTATGGGGTAAGCAAAGACAATGAGCGCCACTTGTCTCTATCTCTACATACTGTTTTTGTCTCGTTCACAGTCATAACTCTTTTCATACATACACGCCGATTTCGGAAGGTTTTAATTGTACCGTCGTTAAACGTTGTGATACGGTGTCTTAATCTCTTGGAGCGTTCATCCCACTTTTATATGTTTATAGGTTCGTCACTGTTTCATGCCTATACTTTATTTTAGTCTCACTCGTTTTGATTGTTTTTTTAAAATAATTATATACATTTATTTAGTTTGAGAATTGAACAATGAACTATTCCAACTTGTGGTAATAGTAAAATCCTATCTGTATAAGTTTAACACCTACTACATTTTGTACGTTAAATAAATGACATAATTATATATTAATTTTTTTTTGTTTTTTTTTTCTAATTGCCAAGTTTTTCCGAGCCCGCCATTTTCTGTTTTCACTTATCGAGCATTGATTGGATATTGTCATTTTTGTTCTTATTTTTTGTTTAGTCTGTGTACTGTTTTTATGCTTTAGATCCCTTCCAAATAATTTATACTTCCATGGGTATAATCTTAATATTATCTTCGTATGTATCAGTCCAACATTGTACTAAAAAGTTAAAAGAAAACTTACCTATGGTTGCACTGCTGACAAGCGAAACATTCCAGGTGATAGACATTGCTTCTAGCACGCATGACCATCTCGAAGGCTGGGATCACCTTGTTGCAAGCTGCACAGTACCCGGTGTTCCCGAATAGCCTAAGTAAATTAAGTTATGTTAATAAAGTCCTAGGCTGACTGGGCTTGGATTATTAATATATATCAGGTATTATAAAAGGTTTATAAAAAAATATAATTCCAGGTCTTAGGCATAGATTCTAGCATGTATGACCATCGTGAAGGCTGGTCCTTTTTACTGCCTGGTGTTCCAAAATAGCTTAGGTACAAGGTATCTAAATGACTATGTTTGATTTAATTAACAGACTGTTTTTACAGAGGGTACGTTAGAGTTGATTATTCCAGATGATATTCCAAACATTAACTTCAGAAATATTGGCCACTTAAAATGCTTAAATAAACTTTTTGGATGATGATCAGCTATCCAATGGTTCATTGGATTTTAAACGTTACTATTATCCACAAGTAAATACAGAGCCACATAATAAACTGTTCCTCAAATAACAAATGGTTTACTCACCTCAAATAGTCCCTCTTACATAGGATAAGATTGGCGCGGGTATAGAGTGTGCTGCCAACCTCGCCAAGTCTGCAGTCACAGCAGCCGCACTTTAAGCAGTCTTCATGCCATAGCTGGTCGAGGGCTTTTAGTAGAAACCTCTCCGTGATGACTTTATTGCAGCCCGCGCAGATCTATAAGAAAATTAACGATAAAGCATTTACTTATCAGATCCTGTACCTACTTATTGAAGTTAATCTTCACCTAAAATATCTGGTCCATAGTCTACTGTTTAAGGGAGAGTAAAGCTGATAGTGTAGTACTCGTAAGTTGATATTTATTAATTAATTCTGATATTAACAAGGCAGACGGTTAAGCATTACTTTTTTCGCACAATAAAAGGGTATTTTTAAATTTCAGACAGTCTTCTTTGTGTCAGAAGTTTTAGCTTAATAATTCTTCAATAACTACTCAAATGATGAGGTATCAATTCATCAAGTAGATGTTTAAGAAGAAGTATGGTCTAATGATGGACTTCAATTACCTGTGCTTGCAAAGGTTGTCCATTGGAGGCGTTAGTGGGAGCAGACTGCACAGTGGTGGGCAGAGGAGACGCACGAGTGTCTTTAGTGCCGTCCATGCTCAACAAGTGCTTTCGTGAACAGAAGCCGCCGTGTCGCCGAAGACTAAAACCGTCACTGACAAGCTGTGGTCCACGTCGTTCACACTGTCTGTAACAATAAAAAAAATGCAATTATTAGCAACAATTTTTTTTTATAAAGATTTATGGAGATACAACAATTTGCTTTGGGTTATATTACAGGCATCATAATACAATTTGGGTTTGCTATGGCATGCCATCTGTTATACTTGACCATGTGTTAAAATATCTATAAAAACAAACTCTGCAAAGTCATAATGTAAATATATACAAAATATTAATTTAATGTATACTTAATATTAGTTTTAATAAGCAACGAATACCAATCTACCTCTATCACAAATGCCACTGAAACCTCAAAAAGTTTTAAATTTAATAAAACCTAGAATATGCAACAGTTGTCGAGTGTGTGTATCAGTATTAAAAAAGTTCTATCTACAACTTTTTTAATTAACTTCAACAAAATGTATTGCTCGTCTAACCGACACGAAACCTTGCTCCATCGCCACTATAGTGTACTAGATTTTTAAATTAAAAACAAAAAACCCGACCCTGGTAAAATTAACGAAGCCGGTCATGCGATTAATAGGAACGTGAAATACGATACTGTTTAAGATTAAATTATGTGTCACAAAAACATATATAAAGCGAAAATTGGAAACGAACTAGAGGCCGCGAATGAAAAAAGTGGATAAATCCGAGCGCCGAACTTCGTCACAGTTAATTAATATTTTAAATAGGAACATTTTTCAATTAAATTTGGTAACAGCCATCGTTGCCGACAGGTCAGTTAAATACTGCTGCCTGTTCGTATAGATGTAAATACGATTCTTTATGGATAGCCATTGTATTCGTTCTGACTTTATTAACATACACAATTTTATACCGAATTTACTGACCCTAAAGGAGTTATATAATGAATGATGAAGCTTCTGCACTTCTTTTTCAATACTATCGCTCTTAGATAAAAATACCATCAAATAACGTCATGATTTGCAGTTTGTGTTAAGGTTTATAAGAATACTTGCATCTATTTCTTATCGAGGTTAAAAATCTTATGTGAGAAAACGCCTAAGATTATTGTTTTGATCAAAAATATAATATAGACTTTTCTACCAATTGCTTCGTAACAGCTGTCTTAAACCAGTATAGTGAAAAAGTTACCAGACACTGTATTAGGCCTTCATTGATGGTTTTTTGACTATAAGAAGTAAGAAGAGGTACGGTCAACCGCAGTAAAGGATTTTATAGTAAATTAATCCTTCTAAAAGAATACATGGAGTTTACTTTACCTTGGCATATTGACTGTGTATTAAATGCTCCTTAAAAAAACGAAAGCAGATAATAATAATATAAATGGTCAAGCCAAAGAATTTAGAGTAGTGCTGAACGTTACGAAAAACACAATATTTTTTTAGTCTCGATCGTGCTAACGATTTGTATAATTTTCATTAGGTCATTGTGTTGAAACTTATCGGTTGCTTAATTACCGATAAAAAAGTTAGTTTTTGTTTCAGATAAGGTTTTTAGAGGTAAGGCAGCGGTCAGGCGCAGTCACACTCACGGACACCGCGTCAGGGTAATTTGGCGCAGTTGTCAATTTCTAGCACAATCAAATCGAGCATTAGGAGTCAACCGTGCCTCAAACAATACGGCCATTGTGCTCGGCGTGACCAAATGATCATTTTTGTATGTTTTGTGGAGTGGATCCAATGATTTGACTTTGACTATCAGGAACGGAAGTGATGAGTTACTGCCTACGAGGTCTAGTAGTTGCGCCGTTGGCAATGTATTCGAACGTCGTGGGTTTGATTCTCTAATAAAAAAACTATAATTAGTACATTTTATAAAAAAAAAATGTATTAGTTTCGTTGTTTCTGGTACACATAGCACAAGTATAGAGCTTAGTTTGTACTAATAACAATAATATGTAGGACAATTTACACATATCGCTCCGGTCATAAACTAAGCTCTAGGGCTTGTACTATGTGTACCAGAAACAACGACACAATTATTTTTTTCTTTGTATTTCAATATGTGTAAAATCTTACAAATCTGAGGTCTTTTAAAATATGATTAGTGTAAATACGCCTTGCAACAACTTCAGTAATATTACAGCTAAGTTTTAAGACCGTATTTAGTTATTTTATTTATGGAGTCATTTATGTGATGCGTCCTAAAGTGTCACTTTTTAATATTAATCTAATGTGCCAGTTTATCTTATTATCATCTAGCATAATATATTCATTAAAAAAGTTTTAATATTTAAAATAATTAATTATATGCACCATTCTAATTACGTTTAATAATATTTGCATTCCATTCATCATTAAAATAATTCAAGTGAAATTCAAATTATTGGAAGCTCAACACTTTTAATAATGCTTAATTAACATTGGCTCCCTATTACTCAGAGTAATGACGGTTGTTTATTATCTATCCGTTGATACGAGTAGCATTCATAATATTAATAATTGAATTAGTTAAAAAAATTGTTGTTAAAATTAACGTAGTTGTTACTACTCGAACTACTATTATCTATTGTTTTACAATTGTTTCATTTATATATTATAATTCTATTCATTGTTTTATGTTAGAAATGCCACTACAATAGTAAATTTGTCACTTCTTATGAAATTCACTATAAAAATTAAGGTTTTTATAAAACCCTAAAACTAAAAAAAATCCTAATGGGAATTATAAATAAAACTTTTGTTTCAAGTAATTACGATATTGGTATTGACATCAGCCGGCAGTTCAATGTGTCTTTTAAAGTTAAAAATAATAATAAATAAAGTTAATTCAATAAAAAATCAATAAATCAGATACTAAGTTCAAAGGCAGGTTTAATGCAAGACCCGGAATGATAAATAACAAAGCTCTTAAACTTGTTAAAAAATGTGTATCTATACGAGTATCTACCATAGACATAATTATTTAGTATTCTAAATATTTTTTCTCTCTCCACTATCTTAAGGAAAGTTTGACCGTTTTATTCCTCTGTCTTACTTGCGTTTTACTTTAATCAAACTTCTCAAGATCCCTACTATTCTTTTACCAGATACTCTATCTAATTCGTTTGCGTCTCTATAGAATAATCTGCCTCTTTCCTTTCTCTATTATTGTAAAGGAGTATACTAATTCTTTAAAAGTCATCATCAATACTTTTTTTCTTTTTATTCAGAATAACTTATCATAATCTCCTAGTTGTATAAAGCGGTCACCCATCCGAGGTCCGGCCTTGTTGTCATCAGCTTATCCACTAGGTTGGGGCCGCTTTTTTATTTAGGCATTTATTACTTTTTTTATTATTTACCTAAAATATTTTTATTTTCAGAACGGCATTCTGTCTGTCATTTGTTGATCACAAACGTTAGCTAGTAGCTAATGCCTTAGGAATAATGCTTGCTTCTCTACAATAGTTGTTAGCTTTATACATTTTATATTAAAAAAAATACACAGCTATAAAAGACCCATTAATCTGACATGTGGACGGCACTGCAGATCACAGGCTAGAGGTCCCTGGTGGCTGCTAATAATTTAGACGCATGGTCCGAGACCAATTATCTCCCACATTCCGAATTAGAAACTATATCCAGCCATTAGCGCCAACTTTATAATCAATTATACGTTAAATTTTCAGTTCAGTGTTTTGGGAGCTTGACCAACGTGGATAACCGGAGTTTGTAGTCCCCCGGCGGCGTATAATACGGTCGCGAACTATTAAAGGTTTTTGTTTTCGCCGCTAATTTTAATGTCAGTTCGGGATGCATTAATGTCAGTGCACAGAGTACCATTATACTTATTTTTAATGTTATTTAAACAAACTTCGTTGATGTAAAATTTATATTTAGATTTAAAAACGCTACAGTTTTTACGTATATTTAAAATGTCAAAGGTTTAATAAATTAAAATAAATACGATAGGCACGGTTAAAATTATTATTTTTATTTCATAATATATAGTAGACTTTATTTTATTTTATTTCATAGTAGATTCTCTCTATTATATTCATTCTCGTTAACTTTAAAAAAAACTATACAATAAAACTTCACAATAAATGTCTATTATTATTTTAAAAACTTGACGTTAATTATAAAACTTTAGAAAATATTTCTTACCTAAATTAAGCTATGAATATTGTATTACCTGTATGCAATTTTTACCGTTTCATATATCAAATTACGTAAAAAGCTCGAACCCAGCTTTCTGTTTTACAAATAAAAAGAAAACAATAAATAAAACCCGATAACTTAATGATTTGTGTCGGAACGGCGTTCCGGTGCAGGCAGTGTATACACCTTTTAATTAAAACGCATATTTTCATTAAAAAATGAAAATTTACTCGTTTTTCCGGTGGAAATTAACAAACGTATTTACACCCTACAAATAAACTGTTGTAATATCCAAAAAGTATTTTTAATATTCAAATCCCTTCAATTAATTGTACTATTATTTTTTATAAATAACTAATATTCACACCTTTTAAGGGAATGATAGAAAATATGCAGTTCCGATTTTCTTAATCTTTATAATATATAAAAGATTTTATTGGACAAAGAGGTGCCCTAAATTATAAAACAGTTAGATTATAAATATGTGTAAATGAAGCTGAAATAAACCATAAATTAGCTCTGAACACCCAAACTAGGATTTGTTCTTTCCATCCACATCATGAACTCTTCTCACACATTAAAGCCACGTCTTTTTTCCCCATAAATAGAAATGAAGTAAATAAATTAAAGACCTCTTAAATCAAACAAGAATACAATAAGAGCAAGTAAACGAATCTAACGAAATAACAACAAAAAGGAAAACGAAATAAGCAAATATAAAACTAATCTTCTAACATAAGATAGATGCATTAATGGAATTGAGTGCACTTTGCTAATCATAATTCATCAAGAAGATTAAAGAAGTCTCGAAGGGGACGCTCTCTGCCTACCCCTCTAGTCTCATGAAAGAGGAAGCTATGATTACCACACCTGCGGAAACAGAAGGTAAGGTACGAGACGAGAACCTAAATAATTCACACAACTTTTTCTGGCTGAATGTATGCTCTACTTTCTTCTTTTATTTAAATTCTTATTTAATTTATTGTAAAATAATTATTAGTATTCAAACTATGGCATATTTTTTTGAGTAGATAACTGTTTAACTCAGTAACCAGTTTCTATGGTTATTATTAATATTGTTTTAGCAACTAGGATTGAAACTAGGATGTTTATTTGGTTTAATGGTAATTTCACCAATTTATCTTCTGAAATTAGATCAAGACAAAACATTTAAGTATTTTAATTTCGAAAGTATAAATTTATTAACCGTATCGGAAAATATTCAGTAAACGATATATAAAATATTCGGGTATTTAATTTTATTTTTTAATACTCTTCGTGGTCTTTATCTAAATATAACAAAATTGTCTTCCAGTTAAATTCAAAATAGAAAACATAAGATAATGTAAATTTAAAATAAATCACGAAGTAGAGCACTGTTTCAGTTAGCGAAGCACTTACCCGTAGTTAACAGATTGCTTTCGCAAGTAGTTCTCTGAACCGACGATAGTACTCCACACTGTCCACTAACTAGATGGACTTTTGATTAATAAATGTTTCTAGCAAACGTTACCAGTACTAATATTATAAATTTTAAAAAAACTGTTAGTGTTTTTGTAGGAGTTAAGCGGCAAAAATACAACAAGATCTACGTAGGATATTTTTTTTTTTTTTTAAGGTTGATATTATGTTTAAAAAAATCTAAATAAAATTCCGTTAATAAGCTAACCAATAAATGCTTGGAAAAATAATTCGCGGAAGTTCGGGATCGCGATTGTTGGTCTGCGTATTTATTAGCGATAAATTAGATCCGTGGTTTATTGGCTGATAAACGTTCCATTTTTATTCAGACTATTTTAAATCGAGCGAAGCTTTATTAAAAAAAAAATGAATATTTTGTAACACTATAATCTAAATTAACCTTATTAAACTAGCAAAGCACATTAAATTATAATTAGTATAACTGAATTACCTCTCAAAGAGATAATACAAACCGATGTTACCTACTAAAACAACACGCAAACACATCTTCTCCAAACGAAACCGCGAATTCGTCGCAAAATTCGTTAATACCAACCCATATTGGATTACCCGACGTCACCCGCGCCCGCCGCAATATTATAACGCAATTCAAACATTAATAGGCTCAAACACAATCACGGATGGCCGAATAATCGAGTTAGCTGCTATTCCGCAAACCCCTATCGCTTAATCTAGCCATTGTCTGACAGTCCGACTGATCATGGGGGCTGATTATGTGATGGCAATTTCGTGTTTATTGTTTTGAGACGTGTATATTATTTTGGTGCCTTTAAGGAGGACCTTAACTTGACAGTATCGGTTTTGGGACACGCTCCGCAAGTGACAATGTGAAATTGTGTGTATGTTTTGTCTTCAATTCAATAGGGTAAGAACCATCTATATAGTTATATATTATGTAGGACAATTTACACATATTGCTCTGGTCACAAACTAAGCTCTACGCTTGTACTATGTGTACCAAAAACAATAATAAAGCGCCGAAAGTATGTAAACATTTCTAATGATCACATATTTTCGGTGTTTGCTGTGGAAACGATGGGCCCGTGGGGATCAGAAGCAAAATCATTATATAATGAAATAGCACCAAAGCTGATCGACATCTCTGGGGACAATAGAGCTGGCAGCTTTTTCGCTCAAAAATTGAGCATATTAATACAGAGAGGAAATGCTGCCAGCGTATTGGGTACCATGCCATCAATGGACAGTGATTTGGACGATTTTCTAAATTTGTAGTTCTTATTTAAGTAGGTAATTATTATATGTAAATATTTATTGAATAAAAATAATATGAAATAAAAAAAAATAAAAATAAAAAAAAATAATATATTAAATATTTTATTTTATTTTTAGTTAGTTGCTTCTAAAATTGTGCTTACAATAGTTTCCTGGCTTAACAGATATTTTCACTATTCAAATATCATTTAAACTAGATCTTTTATATTCATTATCTTAAATTCTATAATAAGATAAAAATATAAATGCTTAAAATCATGAACTTGTAGCACAAAGCGAAACGTCAACACAGTCTGATCAAAGACAAACAAACAAACAAACTGTCTATTAGATAATAAACAATAGAATTGTAAGAAGTAAGTGATACTCAGGTCCAATATACGATAGAAAAGTTAGAACTTCCACTTCGGTTAGATGCAACTAAAGGAACAAATAAGTAGATAGAAGCAGTGTCAAAACTGCCAAAAACAAAACTATAAAGTTGGTTGAACGGTCGTAACCAGTGGATATCGCTTTATCTATTTGAAATGTCCGCCTCAATTTGGTTGGAAGTGAGCTTCAATTTTATAACTTTGTGGACTTCGACGCACGAACGTTTTGAAGGTTCAGACAATCTGGTATAGTTTTTAAATTTGAAAAGTAATTAACTTTACTGGTGTCAGAATTTATCTGAGATTACATTTTTAATTAAACTTTTAATTGCATTATTTTTTTCTACAAGATTACAAACTAATGCTGATAATTTATTTGGTAATGATATTATTAATGTACTGATTTAACTCAATTAAAAATGTTTTGTATAACTTG
This sequence comes from Monopis laevigella, assembly GCA_947458855.1. Classification (NCBI taxonomy): domain Eukaryota; kingdom Metazoa; phylum Arthropoda; class Insecta; order Lepidoptera; family Tineidae; genus Monopis; species Monopis laevigella. The sequence continues at coordinate 26,848,753 of OX381578.1, forward strand.
AGTATTGTATACAAAGTCAAGTGAACACTTCATGATATCTAAAAAACTATAAATCCTGACATAATATCTGTCAACTCTTAATTGAAGTTAAATTCAACTCAATATATTGATAAACGTTTTTAAGATAACGTAACTACGTTAAGTGGTGATAAGGCAAAGAACTTAGTACAGCAAACGAGCCAACCAAACTCAAGCAGATAAACCAAGGAATCTTAATAAGCTCTTAAGTGGAACTTGAACGAGTTTTTAATATTTGTTTAACAATATAGTAATACATACTACTTTAATATTTGTTTACTTAAGTTATTTTATAGTTCATTTACATGTTTTCTAGAATGCGTTAGCTTTTTGTCATTTATTAAAATATGTTGTTTGTTCTTTTTCAATTTAATTCGTAGTCTTACTTCATTATACGAGTATATATTCTTAAGTACTTTATTTTACGTATTAGTTATTTTTATTTTACTTTCCTGTTCTTATTTTCTTTTTTCTTTGAATTCCTATATATTTTTGTTTATTCGACGGCCTATGATTTTGTATTTACCCGGTGCTAAGCAGACATGTAAACCCCCTCAAAATATTATTATTTAACAGCATTTTTTTTATTTATTTATTACAATACAATTTTACAATATTTAGCCAGCTCCCTCCCAAACTAAGCTTATCACTTGTATCTCAGGAGCTGGGTTCACTTCCTCGTTTTAACAGCATTGGTCCTCCTACTAATCCGGCTAAATGATGCGGTTACGAAATTCTGTTATCTCATTTTTATATTATTATCCACAGCATTCTAAATATTAGTGGATAAATTAGTCAATATTACGCAAGAGACTTACCCGATGAAAAGCAGTTTTATTATTTTTTATACCTATTTAAATACAATATATTATTTTTATACCTATTTAAATACAATATATTATTTTTATACCTATTTAAATACAATATATTATTTTTTATACCTATTTAAATACAATATATTATTTTTATACCTATTTAAATACAATATATTATTTTTATACCTATTTAAATACAATATATTATTTTTTATACCTATTTAAATACAATATATTATTTTTATACCTATTTAAATACAATATATTATTTTTATACCTATTTAAATACAATATATTATTTTTATACCTATTTAAATACAATATATTATTTTTATACCTATTTAAATACAATATATTATTTTTATACCTATTTAAATACAATATATTATTTTTATACCTATTTAAATACAATATATTATTTTTTATACCTATTTAAATACAATATATTATTTTTATACCTATTTAAATACAATATATTATTTTTTGTACCTATTTAAATACAATATATTATTTTTATACCTATTTAAATACAATATATTATTTTTATACCTATTTAAATACAATATATTATTTTTATACCTATTTAAATACAAAATATTATTTTTATTTATTATTAATGTTCTTTTTTATAACCAACATTCTGAGACATAGAATAATAATGGAATATCAAAGTAACGATATGAAAGGGAAGTTCTTATGATGTCGGAATTTGCTGATGTTTTATTATACATATAAAAACAAACGTAGCAAGTCATATTAATTATAAGACACAGTCACATCCCAATTGATCGTAAAGTCATGTTTCATAGCTGTTGTAAAATCCCCGATTCGTGTCATGATAATTTATGACGCGTGTTTATGATTGAATTTATGACGATAAATGTCTGACATGTTATTCCTTATAATAATATGTAAAGATTATTGCAAAGACAAATCAAGATCGTTGCAGCTGAATAGTTCAAAAATAATATTTTCATTATCTAAAAAGTGTATCAAATATAATTTATAAAAGAAAAACGCTAGAAGATCGACAGTTGTTGTGTTTGGTGCTTACCAACAATTAAAATTGAAGATCTTTAAAAGACGTAGATAATGTTATAGGTAGGTACTTAACAAATATTTTTCGATTAGCCTCCAAACATGGAATTATATAATAAGGAAGTGCGCTAATGTCTAAATTCGCTTTTCTAAACATAAGTACAAAAGATAGCCACCCGCCATACAAAATCAAATCAACAACCAATCAATACTTAAGATTTGAGAACAAAATATGACGGCAACGATAACATATTCGTTGCCGTCATATTTTGTCTCTACAAAAAGTTTATTTTTTATATATTAAAATATGTTATTTATTTCCAATACATTAAAATGGGTCCGAACGAGACAAATTAATATTTCTAATTTATACTTTACAAGTGTACAGCACTTCCATATAATTTATACTTTCAGTAAGCTAAATCAAGAGAGAAGTTAAAAAAATAAACTAGCACAAACAATCTCCTAAAAAACATGCAAAAAAGTTTGACAATGTCCAAACGACAAACCGAATAAGCGTGAAGGTAATGAATGAGAAGCGAGTCGCCAGCCTATTAGCTGAAGTGAGTTATAAAATAAAGCCGCGAGAACCAACTTCATACATTACCAGCCGATAACCAGACGAGACTTCCTAGACACAAACCAGTCCCTTTTAGTGGAATTGAAAACTTTTTCTGTTACTCATACCGGGACGCGACACGGCTCCTTTTAAATCAATTGGCTTTTATAATTAACTTACTTGGTTATTAGAGTGCACTGGCTCGTTTACTCAATTAAAATTCAATCGAGATGTAAATCTATGTCTTATGGAACGGGTTTTTGTAACAGATGTAACGAGTATTTGTAACAGAATGGATGGTGTTGATGATAACGTGTTGGGCGTTTTATTTGGGTAGACTTGTTTCTGTTTTTTTTTTATAAATTGTGATTAATAAGCTCAGGTCTGCAAGTAACTTATATAAGAAATAACTTTTTTACAGGTACCTGGTACGATCAGATTTATCCGATAAAAAATCATATTAGTCGTTAATTGATAATTAAACTGACAAATGAATATCATAACCTAAAAAATCAATAAAGTAAGACAACAATAAGAGTTTTTTTTTTATTTACATTAGTGTAAAAATAACGTGAGCCTTAAAATATTTATGTTACATATAACTAACTGCTGAGTTTTATTTTTAAAACATGAACTATGTTTATCGAGGATAATAATACTATTATACAGACAATTTTGGAACAACTTAAAAATATGCGACATCAATTAAACTATTCTTCGGGCGTATCATGTAAAGAAATATTTTAATAAAATAAATCGGCTCTACATAAATATAACGTCCCAGATAAAAATAATTTTATTATTATTAAGATGACCACATAATATGTTTGCAATTAATATCAGGTGAATACAAAGTTACAATCAGTCGTATATTAACTTACAATTAACTATTCATATATTATTTCTATTAGCATCAGCTAATTTAAATAAGTAAGTACGTAAGTGTACTTTAATTTCACTACATTAAAGCTCATTTTATAATAATACAGATTCATTTTAGAATTATTATAATCATGTGCAGTCTACTGGACAGCCTCTTCAAAGAGCATTCTTTTGCCATCTGTACCCAAGATCTGACAGCTGAAGATTTTTCATCCAGCTGTAAGCTATCCTACACTGCGTCTACTAGGGCATGGTCTCCATTCTTATCAAATACCTGGCTATGCCCCGTGTCAAATTTGTATGATAGTGATTTTATGGCATATAAACCATCTTTAATAAACAAGCTGTATAACCCAAAAAAATATCATAATCGGACTAGTAGTTCCTGGGATTAACGCGATCGAACACATACAAACTTTTCAGCTTTATAAGTACAGAATAAGTTGTGTATACAACCATCAAAGTCTATCTTCTCTATTGATTACTTAGCGTAATTTATTTTTAATCAACTAAAGGCTTAGGGCAATAAGTGTAACAGTACTTATGTGAAATAGATCGGGGGTCCATTAAAGAATTAGTCAAGAGGGCCACCGTTGGGGGTGAAACACTGTGTGTCAATTTCTGACATTATGCAGACCTCTAATGCAATCGGATACGCCCTGGGACCGGCCGCCTTCCTAATTCTTATTAAACATTTATTACATCACAAACGAAAGCTATCGAACCAAAATATACAATCATTTATTTATAAGCACTTTATATTGAATTGCTGTTACTTAAAAGATTAGACACAATCGAAAAAAAACCTGTATAGAAAATAAAACGAAATGGACTTTTAAATGACCAGTTTATTTCTAATCCAAGTGATTAATTTAATCAACTTAATAAATTAACTGTAGAATGGTAGTTGAGTAACAAAATTACTTGTAAGTACGAGTATTTACGTAGAAACCATTCAATTATTCACTCATTCATTTGCGAGCCATCGAATAGCGGCCATTACTTTTAATTAGTATTTATTAAATTAGACGGGCTTTTTGATGATTATTCAGAGTTTATTTTGTTAATTGACCGGATGTGGGCGGGGTACATATATTATTATACCTTTATCTAAGAAGCTAAGCCTTTTTTTACTAACATTAAGTAAAGTAAATTCTAAATAGACTTCTAAGCTTTCGTAATTTTAAATTTCATTTGAATGTTTCGCGTAAAAGTTAGTGGGTAAATTATAAAATTAATTTTTAATTGAAATTAGGTATTTATAGGTAAAATCAGGCTAATTAATTAATTTATCCAAAACGAAACGTCCATTAAAATCATTAGTTGAAATTCGTTTTCAATTTGCTTCGTTAATTATAATTCCCTTGGTAGCTCGGGCTCAAATACAATCGTACTCTGACAGAAGTACAGTCGCTAAGAATATTTGCTATGTATTAGTATTTATACTTAGGTACTATAAAATTAAAGTATAGGTAAATGCAAAAACACCATTTAAATATATATAATAATATAGTTAACTAGTAAGAGAGTAGAATAGTAATCTGTTCAAGGAAATTATATACTAAATATATATTTATATTTATACAACCTAAATAATATTATTTATTTATTATATTGGCGAGCTTTAGAATATTTTTAAAAAAATAATAAGGTAAATAAAATTAGCCTTTGGTAATAATATAATAAAAAAAATAGATAAGAAGATTATGTTGTTACTAATACCACATATGTAAATGTTATTATATACTTATATAACGTAGGTAATTCTATACATTTTTTTTATACCCAGAGCATCAGCACAAACTATTAATATTAGTAAAAATCTATCAAATTGTGTAGTATATCTGTCAAATTATACCAATGTTTATAAAACCATATAAATAAATACTTTATAAAAAATATCTAACAATGCATTTAATATATGTTATGAAATAACTTGTTAAAGTTACTAATTTGACGTTGTTAAAAAAAAAGTCGTAAGTAATAAAAAAGCGTTAATGTTACTGACTGTACTTACTCTAGTAATGAATGATACATACCCGTAATTACAACTAACAATTAACTTTATTAAAAAAAACTCCAATTAAATTAAGGTGAATTAATAACGCTCACTTTACGAACTAATCTAATGCATTTAATTTCATTATTTTATGTATTAATCTACGGCCAGTAGCGGCCTATTATACAAATTATATATTTGAACTTGTTAGAGCCGTCTTTCTTAATAACTATATTTTTTTGCCGTATTAATTACACTCGTTGGAGAGAACATTAAATTTTACAAATTACTGTAAATAATTACTTTTTTTATTATTTAGTAAGTTTATTAACTTTTTTCTTATTATAATAATAAAAATTACCTGAAATTCTTCAATAAAAAAAAAGACTGTAAAAAAACGAAACGCAAAACGCGTGTGCACCAATCAAAGTATTTGATAAAACTAAATGAATGAATGAATAAAGAACGTAATGAATGAATGAATAATACCCTTCCCCCGACCGATATCCTTCCCGCTGCATCCTGTTGTTTTTGATAAGGCCTCGAGGAGTTATTCTGGAGGTAAAAGCGTTCATCATACGAGACAACGATATTACTCTATTGTATCCTTTAAATATATATATTTCCTATAGAATTACCTTATATATATTTTCTATAGAATACACCCAGTATATAATTTGCTATTTTTTTTCATTGGAGCACGAGATGTAATTTTTGTAACTACCTGATGGGCGATTCTCGCGCTTTCGAGATTCATCTCGATTCGAGATTTTTAAATGAAAAATGACTAAATATGTCATTTTTCGTTCAATATTTATATATTTTTTATTTATTAATTAATATTTGTTATTTATTTCGTTTAATGTTCGATATTTTTGAACGAAAAATGGCATATTTAGTCATTTTTCGTTTAAAAATCTCGAATCGAGATGAATGTCGAAAGCGCGAGAATTGCCCACCTGATCGTAAGCTAGACCTACAAAGTCCATGAATGGGATTGATCAATAAATTGTTATTTGCTCCCACTATGCCGGCTACATGATATAAATAATGGTCTGGAATTGGGCGGAGACAAAGACGAATTTAAACTGTTTTTTAACTGAAAAGTACGTACCTATACAGTGAGAATTTGTTGATTATTATGCTTACAAATCAAGCGAAAACATAACAAATATCTAACAGTTCCTACGAGCAAAATGTTTTGAAAATACATTCTACTTGGAAACAATAGTTCGTGTCAAATACAACAACGAACAATGTAAAATTTGTATAAATATTGACGCATAGGTCTTAGGATATATAATTAGCTGTAATATTGTTTTGTTTTAGGTCACGTATGCTGGCTTACGAACAGGATATTCCGGTGTCCAATATTTATCAGGTTGTCCGATAAAAAAGCCTTCAATAGTTTCATTCATTGAAACAGTCATTCAGTTGTGTCATGCATGTGTTTCTGTGGCTTTAATTAAGATTACAAAAAGTTATTTTATACATTATATTTTGTAAATATGTTTTAGAATACCAAAATATATAGAATAACAAAGTTTTTGTTTATTTCATGGATTACTATACCTGATAATTAAAATATATATATAGTCTAATGAGTAACTTGCTACTGCACTTACAACTTGCTACTTTGATTAAAGGGTCAGCAAAAAAAGTAGCATTATGTGATAAAATAATATTTATATTCAGCAAGCTACATTTTAAAATAAAATACAATTTAAAAGTAATACCACAGAAAAAATATTAGTACAAGTAGTAATACAAACTAACTTTCTTCTACGCTAATGTTCAACACACACTCATATATACACAGAATAAACATACACAAACACAATTATATCACATATACAAACTTTATCGTTTTTTCACAGTAACGTAACTAAAGTATCTCTAGATCTATAGTTCTGTAAATTAATCTAGAAAGTATAAAAGTAAATTGGAATCAGTATTGTAGTTGAATATTTTTAAATGTAAATACCTAAAAAAGAGCAGTTTATTTTTGAGATTGGCCACATGCAGTGGCCGCTAAAAAACGTAATATTATTTTTCAATTCCCATACAAAGGTGGCCGACGCGCGGCAGTAAATTGGTTGTATTGTCAATTTGGGCAGTGCGTGCCGGCGCGCAGATGAAATGTTTATTTTCAATTTCCGTCGTTTTCCTGCCGCATGGATTAGGTTGCGGAACAACGACACTATCCTTCCGTTTTGTAGTGCGTACTATAAGGATCTACCCATTGGCTAAACCTGTTTTTTATATATATACCAGTTTACAGCAGCAAAATTAACGGAACAGAAAAAAAAGTATGACTATGAGATAATAACGCATTTTTAAAATGAATATTATATTATTTTTATTTATTTTATTTTATAAGTTTATTACAAAGTTAACAGCGATTCACATTAATAAAATATAAATGATTATTATCACAATATGTACAGCTAACATAATCAGTCTACATAAGCTTTTCAGATTAAAAAATAGTTCAAATGAATTAAGTGTTAATCTAATAAAATAAAAAGTTAAGAGACACAATTATTAGATACAAAGTAATAAAAAAAATATATATCAACGACTTTGATAGTCTTCGCTATTTACTTGTATTGTATGCGTATTGAGATATATGCATTATTATGTAATAGTTTCTTTTTTTTACGGGATGACTTATTTACGAGACCGTCTAGACGGCTTCAGAGGGTTGTATCCAGCGGTTTATTCTCACCTGGTCGTTACCAATGCTATTCTAAGTCTACACTGAACAAGTGGAAAACTGTACAGAAAAACGTACTAATAATCATTTGCCATGACTGGGAATCGAACCCAACCTCCGCTCAGGATACATCGCCAAAGGCGTAACCACGAGATCACGGAGGCTGTCTTTGTTACTTTTATAGTGTGCTTTTGCTTGCCATAATATAGCAGAATATGTAAATGTATACAAAATATACAGTAAACAGTTACCTACTAGAAAATATTACTTATATTCATAGAAAATATTACTAAAAGTATCAAAATAGATTTAACAGAAATTATTTACGTAAAACTTTATAGCAAACCTACAGTAATCGCAATAATACCTAAAATAAATAAAATCATTTATATAAGTAAATAACCTTCATTTTCTTAGCTTCTTTTTTTTATCAATATGCAAACAACTTAAATAATATGTTGCCAATTTATTAGTGCAATTAAAAATATTATCACAATATATAAGTCAATATGTCACCATTTACGTAGAATGCGACCTTAAAACTTATTTGTGCGTCATCAGTCATCACATTAGTTTAAATTAATTAAAAGTACAATAATAATTGCAAGGTTAGCAACAATATGTAAGTATAATATAATGTTTAATCGGTTGTATATCACTTAATAGGCCTGTCACAATGTCAGGGCGGATTTGCCCTAGGAGAGACATTAGGCGGGCGGATTGGCTTAGCAGAGTGTTTATGCTAACTTGCATTAATATTGGTATCGTGTTTATAGTTGCATTAGAATTGTTTTAACATTTTAATGTAGAGATTAGAAAAATATAGATAATTTGTTGCAAGATTTAAATGGGCGTTACCACAATATGAAAATTATGCAATAGGTTATCTTTACGATATAGAACGCCTGGGTATTTTCTGATAAAACGGGCCAGTCCCACGTGTTTTTGGTTTTTATTCGAATGTGACTTGTTGCTCTTTTAATAACAAAATTACAGATAAATTATAGTACGACGAATGAAATTTAAGAAGATTATCGCGGTGTTTATGAGGCGATGGGCGTTAAATTTCTTTTTGAAACATGAATGCAGTAACGCTTTTGGATGATGATAAATTATGGGAAAGTGTATTTTAATACTTTAGGGTATCTGGATACGTGGTGGCCGAGTTGGTTAGACCTTGGAATTAAAAACACTTAGGTCCCTGGTTCGAATCCCGGTGTGTACCAATGAGTTTTTAATTAAAAAAATTATGAACATTTGTTTGACAACACCACTATAGTGCCTCGGAGAGCACGTTAAGCTGTCGGTGCCGGTTTCACTATACCAACTTGTGAAACTGTTTATAGATGGGCTACTGAGTCTATTCAAAACATCACGACGAACTAGCCACTTGTTCGGTGTAGACCCATACCATCGGCTACGACGAGGTGGGATTAAAACCCCTCCGCTGGGTACCCTGAAGCGGTCTCGGGCGCCGTAAGGCACCCGTGATGATATGTATATGTATACGTACTGACTAAGTGACTAACTTGTATTATGAATAGACTATATTTTTTTATGAATATGTTTGAGGTTAATAGAGTCTAGTATGATTTAGTAGGTAGTAGGTATATAAGTAAATGTTATATCATATATTCAGTATTTATATTAACTTATTAACAGCCCATAGTAGTTTACTTCTAGATATAGATTACTCCTGGATTCAGCTACTTCTGTATTAAATTACACCTATACAAAATATACCCTTATGAAAAAAAATACATTATTCATTTGTATTTTTTTTATATATTATTATTATTGGAGCACGGTTTATAACATTGTATCTACCTGGTGATAAACAGACCTACAAACTTTATGAATGGAATCGATCAATATATTATAATTGTCTACCAGAGAGGATCTTGTATCCCACTGCCTATGGTCTCTACCACTATGCCGACTAAAAGATGTGGTAACGAAATGGGTGGCGATAAAAACTTGCAATACAAATCTAATACAACTACCAGGTTTTGTATCCGCACAATGAAAGGATTCTTATCGAGGTGGTAGACTACCACCTCGATAAGAAATCGATGCAGTAGTCTCTTGAAACCCAAGTATAATATAATGATATAAAGCTGTAATAAAATATTTTTACGTTACAGTATTTTTTTATGTCATCGATAGAACGAAAAAAAGGTACGTTTAAAAAAAAATAGTTTCCTAATTTACAAGGATAATGCTATCGGAAATTCGTAACGGTAGCGTCTCCGGTGGCACGGCCTCAAATATTAGCACTTTTTATTATTCTATGTTTGTATGAGCTCCTTTGAACCGACAACTTTGACGGGAATCGCCGCCGGGAGATTAGATAAAGGGTAACTGAACACTCTACTTTCAACTCTATCCCTCAACAAATAGATTTCTTTATTGTTTTTTGAGGCATATGACTATATGTGTGTTAAGGGAAAGATTATAGTTTCCGGTATGTCATCTTAATAAAGTAGCTGGTCACCAATGTGTATGTGTATAGCCCTGCGGTGTTTTATACGCCCTTTGTGGAGTTAGTGAACTTAATTATAGTGCAAAAGTGTTTGACAGTATTATACTAAGAGATGAATAAGAAAGATGGATATTAATCTGAATAAAGTCAGTTACCTACTTAAAAAAATAAATGGATTTACATTTTTTCATATATTTTATCCTATTATACACATTTCGTATAATATATCATAGTGGGAGAGACAAATGCTGTAAGTCACGTATTGGTTTTAGTCTGTGGGTCCACCGGTTTTCAGGAGACTACTGCATCGATTTCTTATCGAGGTGGTAGTCTCGTTTCAGTGTGCGATTACGACACGGGTGGTTGATTGACCCGACATAGTGGGAGCGACAAATATTGCTTTACAACAGTGCATTAATCGAACCCATCCATGGATTTTGTAGAACTGCTTACCATCATGTAAATACAAAGTCACAAGCCGTGCTCCAAAAACAACTAAATATTTTATTATATAGTGATAAAGAGAATAAATTTATACTTAATCGGTGCATTTTTTTATAATTAAAATTATTAATCGTTCCCATTTATACACTAAGTAAGTCTGCTTGATTACTATCAATTAAATACAAAGTCCCATGTCGTGGTCCAATAATAAAATTAAAAAAAACACATAATAAACTAGTACTGTGCTATTTGTACAACTTAACAATACGTTGTTAGACTTAAATTATACGATGAATTGCAGAATAAATTGCAGAATACAAGGGACAATTTCACTAAGCGGATTCAATTACATATCATTTTACTAATTCTCTACAGGCCAAGGATTGCTTTTCTAGTATCGATTGTAACTACTTTATCATTAGGTTTGAATTTGCTTGCACTTTTAAACAAGTATGTTAAGACATTAACAAACACTCGTAGCAGTCTCAAATGATTTCCCTATTAGTTAGCAATGACGATACAAAGAGGTTCATTATAGCCAATCATAATCATATATTTAACTAAAAGAGAACAATGTTTTTCTTCCTTGTTTTTTTTTCATTACAATGTATAGTAATAACAGTTTTGACTGAAACGACTCTAAGCAAATTATATATTTATTACTTATACAGTATCCTTGCCTCGTTGAATAATAATTTATACTTCTAGCCTAATAATAGGTTTGGATTTTTTTTAAATACTTCCAATTCACACAGCCTCCATAGACTAGTGGTTGCGCTTTTGGCGTTGTATCCGGAGATTGTGGGTTCGATTCCCACCCATGACAAAAAACATATTAGTACGTTTTTCTAAACGTTTGTCATGGTCTGGGTGTTTATAAAATAATATAATAACTTTGTGACTAGAGCAATATGTGTAAATTGTCCTACATTTATCATTATTAATTAATTTAAAGAATATTAACTAATAATTACTACAAAATTAGATAAAAAATATAAATAAAATAATTAATATATTGCTCGCTTGTAGTATGACAAAACGAATCCATTATAAAACATTTTATCTAGATATATATATATATCCTAATATAATATATATTATAACCTCATAGTCTCTCCTCGACGATGGAAGTTCACAATGTAGTATCGATTCGATGCTAGCGGCGTCACATAAGTTTTAAGTAAATTAAATGTCAAGTTGGCGTCGCATCTAACAAAAAATAATTTATTTTTTTCTAGTTGATTTAGTTATTTTAAGTTGTGTTTCAGCATTAAAAATGGGAAAAAGAAAATATGAGAATAGTTTCAAATACAAGAAAATGAAAAATTAAGGAAACTCTTTAAAAAGGTGAAGAAATGGTTCGCTCAAAGCGATCATGAAACCAAAGGTGAATTTCTATTTGTCTTATTAAAACCCTATCGAAAATACAAGAAATACATATTGTTACCTTGTACACTCATTGGGAATGTATATGGTTTGATATCTCGCCATTGCTTTAGAATGTTATATATCATTGAAAGAAAAGAAAGAAAGAAAAACTTTATTTCATTGCGATACTAAATCTGAGTATTGAATGATTTTTGTAACCTGGGACATTCTTTGGGAATGTATATGGTTAGATATTTCGCCATTGCTTTACTGTTAAGAGTTAAGAATGGTTTTTACATTAAAAGTTTATTTTTATATATCATTGCGACACTGAATGAGAGTATTGAATGACTTTTGTAACCTGGGACATTCTTTGGGAATGTATAAGGTTAGATATTTCGCCATTGCTTCACTGTTAAGAGGTAAGAATAAATTTCACATTAAAAGTTCATTTTTATATATCATTGCGATACTGAATCAGAGTATTGAATGATTTCTGTAACGAGTACAGTACTGTAAGACTCATACCATCGGCTATGACAAGGTGGGAATAAAAAACCCTCCCTGGGTACCCTGGGGCTGTCTAGGCGGTAAGGCACCCGTAATGCTATGTAAGTATCTTCATGATCAATTGAGTCCAAAAATATTTTGCAACACAGTCAGAATTTTATAGAGCTAAATATGTTAAAAATAATAATAACAATTTCATTGCAATACTGTTGAGAGTATTGAATGACTTTTATAATCAGCCTGGTGCTGTAAATTATAAAAAATAAAAATAAATAAATGTATGTAAGTAATTCATAAAAATAATTTTATGTAATTGATAAAAATAATTTATACCTGCATCTTCAGGATCAATTAAGTCCAAGAATATTTTACAACAAATAATTTTATATAGCAGAATTTGTGAAAAATACAATCTTATTGCAATACTGTTAAGAGTATTGAATGACAATGATTTATAATAAACCTAGTAGTGTTATTCAGAATACCTACAAATTCATAAAAATAATTTTATGTAATTGATAAAAACAATTTGTACCTGCATCTTCAGGATCAATTAAATCCAAGAATATTTTACAATACAGAATTTTATATAGCAGATTTTTGGGAAAAATACAATCTCTTTGCAATACTGTTAAGAGTATTGAATGATAATGATTCATAATAAACCTAGTAGTGTAATTCAGAATACCTACAAAATTTTTATTCATTTTCAAGTTTAAATGAACCAAAAATATTTTACAATATAATCAGAAATTTATATAGCAGATTCTGTGAAAACTTAACAGTCTTTACTAGAAACTCATATACATGAGAATACACATACTTTAACCCAAAAAGATGTAGAATATTTGCTGTACTGGGGCCAACCAAAACGGACCAGGAGACATCCTTTGTACATTCCCCTGTACAAAGTAGTAATATAAGACCAGCAAAGTAGCACTAAGTAAGGTCCTACATTTTCACTTGCAAAAGAAAATAAATAATATATATTCATTTAATAAATTACAATTTAGTTATTAAATGTCTTCATGAGGCAGTCAAACTGCTGTGCAATATTCTAAGAGGTTTTTTGATATCTGCTCTAATAAAAACTCGAATGTCTTCTCATACACGGAAATCCAGATGCTCTTGTGTTTAGAAGTGACCTATTAGAAATAATAAAAACAGCTAGGACTGTTCAAAGATCCAGCCAGGAGCTGTGTACTACCAACCAAAAATGGACAAATAACCATACTAAATCTCCCTGAGACCCCTTCATCATCCAACTTTAAACTGGTGGGCCCCTCCTTGCTTTAACAGGAATGCATAGAGCAGACAGCACCGTGAAAACTCAAAAAAAAAAAATTAAACCTGCAATATATTTAAACATTATATAATGTAGGAGCCATAAAACCTCTCCAATAAATTCAAATTAATGTTGCTCCCCGATTTCAATAATAATATGAATACTAGTCATTTTAAATTAGATGCTACCTTACTATATGTAAGTTAATAAATAGTAATGGGGTTTTTTGGCTACTAATCCTAATATGCCAATTTATGTGATAAAAATATCATGGTAGAATTTGAATCCTTTTTAGTTTTCACAAACTTTAACAGTTTTTCTGTTTTATTCTTATAAACTATAAGGTTTTCATTTGTGTACACAATATATTTTTTCAAAACTATAGAATCTAATAATGACTAAGCTTTCAATGCTGTTCAATGTCTAGATGACTGCCTTATATAAGTGATTCTTATTGCGGCTCTATATAATGCATAAAATATATAAATATAGCTGTAATTTAATAGATATCTCATACTCATACTCGTTTATATATAATGCCCAAAAAGGAAATATTAATTCCTTATACACACACATGTGCTTCAAGGCTAGGTTGGGGCGCAACTTGTGGTACAAATCGGGCCGTCCGGCTCATGGACCAATAAACACGGATTACTTATAAAAACACTAGAACATTAAGACAACCTGTTTTGGTTTGCACTGCTTTGCTATAAATAAGTGTAACTGTAAGACACTTTTACATATTAACAATACATCGGCCATTTCACAATTGATTAGGGGTTCAATCCCCTCCTACACAGAATAGCAAAGAATATTTGGCAAAGGTGTGAAAGCCATAACATTTACATCAAGAAATATTTACAAAATCATATCAAGAAATATCAAGAAATAATTACAAATTTTAAACAACCAGAGATATACTTGTTTGTTCAAGAATTACTAATGGTAAAAAAAAAAAAAAAAAAAACCCCACTATATGATTTTACCTAACCCTTGAAATGATACAGACAGTACAAATATAATAGTTCTTGTACTATATTGGTAGACTCAACCTTGGGATCCATTATTTACGAAACCTGGTGATAGAGTTTTTATCACCGTCAATAATTCTCCCGGATACAAAATTTCTTACCTTGTGCATTTCCAGATAACCGCACCTATCCCTGTTAGTCAGCTTGATTGGTAGCCAGGAATAAATATATATAAATAGGGGTTTGAATGCCAAGGCAGTTAATATTAGGTAAAGGTCTTTGTCAGATAATACTTTCCATATATTGCGGTGTATATGAAATAATGCTGAAATAAGCAATATAATTAATATAATTACTTATTTATCAGAAAAATACCATCCAAGGTACATCTCTATTCTAGATTTATCAATAGCAGATCTGCTTTTTCATTGTATGTAGGACCCAAACTGGGTGTTTACAATAAAATCAAATAATTAAGGGTTTCTTCCAACTATGATTTAGGGCTAAAATATGAATATACTCGGGTGGGATTTGTTCTTAAAAAATGTTCTAAGAAAACTTTTATTTTTTTAGCCTTACCGGATAAAAGGGCTTAATTTTGGGGTTAATAAATATTAATTAATGACATTAAAATTTATCGGAGTATTAATATTTAAAAATTACTAAACTTATCTGGGCCTAAATTGGCGTCTGCCTTTTATAACTCTGTCTTGCTTTAATTCTAGACCTAATGTATGTAGGTACTGCTCAGGTGTAATCAATTATTAAAAATGTAGCAAAAAGTTTAAGAAAGAAAGACAAACTAATTAAATTGAACAACCTCACATGTTGTAACTCTCAATAATTGTACTAAAGATAAAAAAAAATAAAAAAAAAATCGTAGAGATAATCATCAACATCAATATAACTAAATTTACAGACCATTCCACCAGACATGCTGCCACAGCAGCAGTTTTGAGGAGTTGAGCAATTAAACTAATGATAAAATAAGAAGAACGGTTGGTTGGACTGGCCAGTTCAACATATTTTTTGGTGGTTTAGTAACTGCCCAATTCTTACATTGGTCATAACTCTTTTAGTTTTGTGGAATCAGTTTTTTCTTAAGCAGTAATTTTAATAATACCTAAATAGTTTTTTCTTAAGACTTTTCACATTTTTGTAAAACTTTAGTCTAGTGTACGAGTATTTAGAATAATACTTGTCAATTAGTAAAACAAAGACTGATTCTACAACTTGACTTTGAACATCTACATTGTGAACTTCCATCGTCGAGGAGAGACTATGAGGTTATAATTTAATAATCAAACGAACTTACCTGTAAGTGAAGTTCGATTGAAATTATACTTCGTAGTCTCTCCGAAGACGATGGAACCCACCCTCCCTTAATCATTTTCTTTACCCCATAAGCGTTGTAGAATCTGGAGCAGCATCCGAAACGAATGACACTTCAATGCGCGGGAGTGCAGAGCGACAGCGGAGGATGCGTTCCAAAACCTTTATTGCTTTTTAATTTACTTATGTGACGCCGCTAGCATCGAATCGATACTACATTGTGAACTTCCATCGTCTTCGGAGAGACTACGAGGTATAATTTCAATCGAACTTCACTTACAGGTAAGTTCGTTTGATTATTAAATTATATTAGGCTTGTAAATGATATACAAAAATAAGTTTATAACTACAAAATCTTTATTTTGAACTGCTTTCTAATAAGTTTAACCTCCGCCCAAATAACGTCATTTAATATTCACGTATTTCTTTAGGTAGTTTTAAAACGCCTCCGAGAACCGTTTAAACCACCCAGGCGGAGGGATTAGCCCATACTCATTTCGGCGATGGTATTCAAAGCCAATACATAACAAGAGGCGAGCTTGTTGCGATGTTTATCATGGTAAAGCCTCGTTGTATAAAGCGGTCCCCATCCCATACTTATCTATTATTATAAAACAAAAAAAATAACGGTGACGTATAAAAAATCCATATTACTAACAATTACAAAATTCATTCGTTAATAATTATTCCAAACGCTTCCAATAAGCCCGAGTCGAACCGCAACTTACCGATTATTAAACTGGACATTTAATTAACTTAATGAAATTGTTAGAAATCTGACCGGGCGTACTAATTAATGAAGAATTTCAACATTTCAGGGCACCTATTGGTGGGGATTTTAATTAATATTGACAATGCCGCGGGCCTGTTGGCCAAATATCTCCTCTATTAACACAATGGTCACTCCAACCTAATTAAATTATGAAGGTAATGGTGCGTGCAAGTGATACCGGCTGCATTTAGCCTTACATTATAATATTTAGCTGCTGAATTGCGCTCTCCTGAATGCTGAGTTGCTGAAATTGTATTTACATTTTGTTGGCTCATTATTTTAATAAATAATTTAATGAGATAATTTTAATTAATAGTGGTAGTTTAATTTTTATTTTGTTGACTGGATTAAGTTGAGTCTCTTTTCAGGTATTTTATATAAATTCCATTATTAGCTATCGGTATTATGTGTTTTTTTTTAAATTAAAATGTATGCGTTAAGTCTTCTAAACTAACTAAATGATACATACTTAAAAAAAAAACTCCTTGCCTCAGTAGACTAGTGTTTGCGCCTTTGGCGGTATTTATAAAGTATAATATTATTATGCAATATATCGTTGTTTCTGGTACACATAGTACAAGCCTAGAGCTTATTTTGTGACCAGAGAAATGTGTGTATTTTGTCCTACATATTATTATTGTTGGTTACAAAACCACTATAAGCTATTTACAAATATTTACTTCACAAAACAGCTATTAAGTAAGTATATAAAGCAAAAATTACTCAAAATTCAAAACTAACATATGAGAATACACAGAACACATATATAAAAATATACATACCGATAATAATAAATTATATAGAAAAATAACAAACAAACAATATTAAAATAGATTTTCGTCGGAATTAACAATACCTTGTTTCTTAAATCTATTTAAAATCCTTTTTATAACTGGGTCCAGCAAGACGAATATATTAAAAATGCCATTATACCCATAGAGAATAAATCCTTTCATTAAAAAAATATATCCAAATAGCTTATATGCTCCCACTATAATAATTATTATACTCTTGTTACCTAATCATGAAAATGTTAATAACTCAAAATATGAATTAATTAAAAGGTAAATGCAGCCGGTGATATTGGAGAGCAACATTATTTAACCGCTCGGCTAATTGATACTGACAACTAATGAATCTGCCTAAACATTGACACTAACACGTGTAAGCACTCGTATGGCAACCGTAGCCCTCCAGCCATGGGCATGCTCCACAAGAGGGTGGCGGGTAAAGGCAACACAGGCTCTACCATGGGGTTTTAATACGTGAGCAACAACCAATAGGGCCGCTTTATTTTAGGTAACGCGATTGAATAAAGCTATCCTATTGGTGGTTCCTGACGTTTTAACGTTACGTTGGTACAAACCAAAAACCCATGGTAGATCCTCAGTCATACCACTATAGTCTATTTATTTTACGACAGCTCCCGTAGACTAGTGGTTGCGCTTTTGGCTTTGTATCCGGAGGTCGTGGGTTCGATTCCCACCCTTGGCAAAAAAATGTTACTACTTTTTTTCTGTACAGTTTGTCATGGTCTGAGTGTTTATAAAATATAATATGTATTATATTATTGCTTCTGGTAGATTTAGTACAAGCCTTAGTTGGTGACCAGAGCAATATGTGTAATTTGTCCTACATATTATTATTGTTATTTGCAAGAGGAAGGAATGCGATATTTAAAGCCTTGATTCTTTATTGTTTTAGTGTCATCACTTCCAAAAACAAACATTTTTAGAAATGCAGTTTAAAGTTAAAACGCCCAAAGTTTAATAATATTTACCATATATGGAAAAAAGCATTAAACTCGCCTATGTACAATAGTACTTAAAAGTGCCCATAGCATATTCCCTCGTTAAATGATATAACTCTTTGTTTAAAAAAGTATCCAAACCGAGATTCCCCAAAGGTTTATTTTAAAAGGACATAATAATATAAACCTTTCTCTAAAGCCCCGGCCTTCTCATTTACCTACTTATTTTTTAATCACCCAAAGGCCACCAAAATTCAAAGTTGACCTATTGATATAAAGTCCCAACTACAAAATATACGCGCTTTTAAGTCAGTTTAAAACTTCTATAAATGCAATTCTATTCATCATCTCTATAAATCTTAAGAATTCTGGGAATATAGAAACGCGACAGTAGGGCGGGCGCGGCGGTTAGGCGGTAGGGCGGCGGCGGAGGCGCAGCAGAATTAAAATGAGTAATTATAATAAAGTTAATACGTTCTCATAATTAACTAAGCCGCTGATGAAGAGTGCCTTGATGAGAATATGAAACGCGATAGCGCTTTAAGCGCTTATTTTATACTGTTATTGTTTTATTACATATTTACAATTTGGATTTTATTTGCAGTAGACAATAATATTTTTTATGACGCCAATCAACTTGATAAAATATTTGTTTCTTTTTGGAAAAATCATGTTAAATGCCTATGCTAGTATTTATTTTTTAGTTAATAAATGTGGCAGGATCTAACAATGGCTTTATTAATTAACTTTTTTTATATAAAATACAAATAACTTACTTCACGTCCCTGAAAGAGCACATCAATAAACTGAAATAAACAATATTTAACCAACAAATAAACCCTAACATCTACAGCGTAACATTAAAGCGTTTCAGCGCTGTACAGCCATCATCAGCACTAGCGCTAATTAGACGGAGTGACAACCCACTCCTGGTCATAAAGCGCTGCAGATTTATCGCTGGAGATTATTTATATTATGTTTATTAGGCCCCGCCCCGCGACCCGCACCCAGAATAAGCCCTGCTTTTCCGCTAATTGAATTGCCGAGATTTTTACGTGGGGACACCTTAGCCACATTACCTACTCACGATAACATCATAATAATTATATAATTACATTATGTTATACTATTTATTTTGGGTTTACCACT
The DNA here is from genome assembly GCA_947458855.1 of Monopis laevigella. Lineage (NCBI taxonomy): Eukaryota > Metazoa > Arthropoda > Insecta > Lepidoptera > Tineidae > Monopis > Monopis laevigella. Next base: position 26,868,843 of record OX381578.1, read on the forward strand.
CAAACATAATAAAAAATATATTATACACCTGCAATGTTATGTGGTAAAACTTATTTATCGATGGTTAGATTATTTCATAGAGATAATAATAAATGTTCAACTTGTGGGCAATTCCTGTAAACAACGGTTACGATTCGTTATTCCTATATAAAAATGTCAGTTTTTAAGCTGCAGACGTTAATATTTCTGTGTCACAACAAACCGTTGATTATAGGAATGTTAATCCCTATCATTGGTCAGTATTGGTCGCTTTTCAATTTAAGAGTTACGATATTGTCGTTAAAAGAAACGCCACTCTTGCCTATTCTTGGCCAACCTTCCTTTATTGACAATTTTTTCATATAATACTTAATAGTAAAATCAATCTTATTCAAAAAAATCCTATGAAAATATTTGTTTATTTAAACCCGTACAAAACAATTACAAAAATACAAGGTTTCCTCAAATTTATAAAATCTTAAATGTAACATTTTCTACAGCAGCGTTACCAACCTCACCAATTACTATTAAAATTCCAATGAAGTCATTAGTGGGAGTGAATACGATATATTTGGCAGTGCACTCGTTTATGATTTACTGCGGTCGGCATTATGACAAATTGATCTTGAAATAGGGTTACGCTGTCGCATTTCTTCTGACTATAATATATTTTCCTTACAATTAGTACGACATAATGTTTGAGCCAAAACTGGTGACGTATAAAATACAAACTAGTAAATAAAATGACATAACTGTATATTTTAATACTTGTTTGATACATTTTTAACGATATCAATTAAATCTATATATATGCACAACGCTAAGCTAAACTTTAATCGATGATGCAATTCTGACGTTATACAAAACTTGGAGACATTGAAAATAGACAGACAACTACGTCATTTTGGTTAAAGTTTAGCTTAACTTTGTGCGGCATAATAGGCCTACAGAAAACGTATTTATTGTATAGTTTAAAAAAAAATCACTAAAACTGGATAAGTGGTTCTCACAAGAACACAAACGGAATGTTACGAGTATATGAAAGAGAGACCAAAAACTCTAAATGGATGGTAGACGATTTTACCAGCCTTTATCGAACCTGTATAATAATTTGTTTATCTTTCTTTGATTTGCAGGCCAGAGGCATAGTGGGGGCCGGGGCAGCGGTGTGTAGGACTAATTAATTTTAATTAGTTTCGATTGTTCGGAAATAATAAGCAAGTATGAGCGCCCACGCACTCAGGGTGAGTATAAGATTATAGTTAATTGTTTTACCTCATAAATAACGAAATATTTAAGCGCTATTTGGAGCTAATTTAACTTTTTTTTTCTAAAGTATCCAATTTAAGAGTATGTATGTATCATCACGGGTGCCTTACGGCGCCCGAGACCGCCTAGACGGCCCCAGGGTGCCCAGCGGAGGGGTTTTTAATCCCACCTGGTCGTAGCTGATGGTATGAGTCTATACCGAACAAGTAGCTAGCTCGTCGCGATGTTTTGAATAGACTCAATAACCCATCTATAAACAGTTTCACAAGTTGGTATAGTGAAACCGGGACCGACAGCTTAACGTGCTCTCCGAGGCACTATAGTGGTATTGTCGAACAAATGAACATTTTTTTTTTAAATTAAAAACTAATTGGTACACACCGGGATTCGAACCAGGGACCTTAGTGTTTTTAAGTCCAAGGTCTAACCAACTCGGCCACCACGTATATGATTTATTTTAACCACAAAGAACAATTTCACAAAACCCTAGAATAAAAATTATTTAATCAACTTTACATTATAATAAACAAACAACACAATATCCCTAAAACCCTAAATGCTCCAAACATGACATGTGACTGAGCTAAATTAATTCACTGGAGCAGTAATTCGAATCAAGTCAATGCTCAATCCGGTGTCTAATCAGAGAATTAAAACTAACTCAGAGTTGCCAACCTCCAAACAAAACACTCCCGACACTCAAACAATGCTATTCATTTTACGCTCGTGCAATCTCATTATTAGCAATTGTTGTTGGATTATGGTGCTCTGATTTTATCTAATTATTGTTATTCGATATAGAAGAAGTTTTGCTGTGTTAGTTTGATCTAATTTACTCTTAATGCAACTTGCTGGCTATTAGGCAAGTAGAATTTATTATTGCTTAAAAAATATTAAATAATAATGTGCTTATTATTAAGCATTTGTTGTTGGATTATGGTGCTCTGATTTTATCTAATTATTGTTATTAGATATAGAAGAAGTTTTGCTGTGTTAGTTTAATCTAATTTAGTCCTAATGCAACTTGCTGGCTATTAGGCAAGTAACATTTATTATTGCTTAAAAATATTTAAAAATAATGCGATTATTATTAAGCATTTGTTTTTGGATTATGGTGCTCTGATTTTATCTAATTATTATAATTCGATATAGAAGAAGTTTTGCTGTGTTAGTTTGATTTAATTTAGTCCTAATGCAACTTGCTAGATATTAGGCAAGTAGAATTTATTATTGCTTAAAAATATTTAATAATAATGCGCTTATTATTAAGCAATTGTTTTTGGATTATGGAGCTCTGATTTCCTTGAATTATTGTTATTAGATATAGAAGGCGTTTGTCGTCTTGTTGGTTTTATCTAATTTAGTCACAATGCAACTTGCTAAATATTAGGTAAGTAGAATTTATTATTGTTTAAAAATATATTATAATAATACGAATATTATTAATTGTTGTCGAATTATGGTGCTCAGATTCTATTTAATTATTCCATAAAGAAGTTTTTTGTTTTGTTTATTTTATTTAATTTGGTCCTATTGCTTTTAAAAAATTAATTTATTTAATAGTAAATGCAATAGTTTATTTAATTAATTAGCAAAACTTTTTATATTATGAAGTTCTTGCAAATATCAATTAGAAATCGGTTTGTTAAATATATATTATCTATAATTAATAATAGATAATATAATATATATTATTATAACCTTGATATTAAGTTATGGTGGTCTGATTTTATCTACGATACCACCATAGTATATATATCTACTATATTTTTTTTTAATAACATAGCATATACTATCATTTGTTAAGCCCTAGATTTATTGTAAGGATAAGTTTATTTTTTTAAATGGTACTAACATGTCATTCCAATGCAATACAAAGCAAGAAGCTTTCGTATACTATACTATAAACAGTCCATTATAAAGCATGAACAGAAATACTATTCAACTGACTAGACATAGAAAACAATACTAAAGAAGTATATTTATATAAAAAAATCAAGTGCGTTTAATATTTGTGGATCAGGGTTCCGTTTTAGTCATAGGTACCTGCTACCATTTTATTTATTATTCAGGGTACATTATACAAAAAATATTTTTTTAGTTTTTTAATAACTATTAATTTTAGCACTTAACCGAAAATATTTTTTACATAAGATATTTTTAAACTTAGAAATTCCATACATATTTTTTAAAGAATAAAACATTGAAATTATAAAATGTCAGTTTTGAAAAATGTTAACTCTCCATATAACATTTCCAGAAACATCTCTCTGGACATTCAAACAAATTAATCCCCTAAGACCCGCTTGTACGCTTTTTTTATGAAAAGTTATGCATTTACTGTCCGTCAATGTCAAAGAATTTTTGGCTGATAAATTTAGTTAGCTTGGTAAAAAAAGTTTATTTTTTTCAAATAATTTTAAGTATGGAACCCTAAAAATATGAGTAAAACTTACGGTAGCGTACTTTAATCATGAGCGGGGTAATTGTCCGCTTGCAGTGACGATGACAGTAGGGGCCAGGGGCTAGGGGGCAGGGTCTCTGGGCCGAGGGGCACGTGACCCGTCAGTCGCAGCGAAATTAAAACATTCCGCTATTATTTTACTCAGTTGCTCCTGTCATAAATAACCCCATGCAACTTACAGTTTTCATAACGTCCATGTGCAATTACAGTAAAATAATTTATTTTTTATTTAGAGTTGTGCTTATATAAATCCTAATATAAAATATGTATATTTTCGGTTTAATAATATTTAAATGTGTAAAATTGTCTTACATATTAATAATAATATGTAAGACAATTTTACACATTGCAATATTTACACATATTGCTCTGGTCACAATCTAAGCTCTAGGCTTGTACTATGTGTACCAGAAATAACGACATAATTCATATTATATTTTATAAACACCCAGACTATATAAAACCGTTTATGGTGCCAGAGACTTTGTAACGGCCTCAGGGTCTCAGGGTACCCACCCCAGCGGAGGGGTTTTATCCCCACCTCGTCGTCACTGATAGTATTCTGAATCTACATACCGAACAAGTGGTGAACTCATCGTTTTTATTATACTGCATACATTTTATACAATGAAAAAAATGTTTTGACTTTTTATACAAATTAGTCACTTTAACATTACTAGCTTGTATGGAGAAGGCATTTTTTTTTTCATTTGCTCCAACACATGGTTCCATGGGAAAAGTTCAATTTGATAAGCAGAACCTCATATGAGCCCAAAGTATCTACATCCTTTCAAAGTCACCCAATAAGACCTATTAATAATCAGGAGGGGGAAGATGTTTGGGCACTTAATACGGAAAACGTTTATCTAAATACAATAATAGAAGGAAAGATTGAAGGAAAAAGGGAAAGAGGAAGGTTGAGAAGAAGGTACATAGATCAAGAAAAAGAGAAAATATGTGTCACTTCGTACAGTGAGGTCATTCGTTCGCCGATAATAGGCAGGAGTGGTGATTGCTCTACCGACAAAAGAGCTCTTAGATTTAAGAAGAACTATCAACTGGGCGAATTGTAATATATAAAAAATAAGTACTATTACATTCTAGATAAAAGCCTCTGAAAACATAATGCAAACAAATACACAGTTATTTGGACCCGTTATGATAAATGAAATAAAAAGTATTTTATGATGAATTACAAATTTTAATAATGTATTGTTTGATTCGTACAAACGCTATGCACAAAAAATTTAGATGAGTTCTGTGAGAGTCATACGTAACACTGCGAGAGTTATGGAAGGTGGGGCGACATTATTATTGTTCTAATATAAATATCTTCGGGACGACTGGGACGGTACGGGGGCATTAATTAAATTTCTGGTAACGTCCCGGTACCAGCGTACTCCATAATAAGACGTTGGCTTCTCAAAGTTATTTGTTTAAGGGGAATTTTAATAAGAAATGGTTTTTGTTCAGGCGCCTTTGTTCCGTTGTAACGAGCGAAATAACGCAAATCTCGCAAAGTTCGTTTTTAATTTGCATCATTGTGGAACGCAACTATCTCCTTTATTAAAATCCGAGCAATATGTACACAAACATTGATATTGTACCAATTAACTTGTGTGAGTGTACCGTTCGATGTAATATCAGACGCCAGTGGCGTAGAAAATTTAATAATTAAAAATCACCCCAACCATGAGGGGTGATTTTCTCTACACACTGCACATACAATATACGCTATCATTTTTAATTAAAATTCTCATGGCGCTTTTAATCTCATATTAACTTCGAAAAACTTACGTAATTATACGAATAATTTAATTGTTCCCACATAATTTTATTTTTATTTTAATTAAAAGTCCAATTTATTTACAGGTACATAGGATAAGGCAGCAAGTATATTAAAATATACTCGTAATGTAATTCGTCTTTTTCGCGTATAGTGGAAGCGATCAAAATTGTTTAAGAACAATTATTGATTGACCCCATTCATGGACTTTGTAGGTCTGCTCACCACCAGATAGATACAAAGTCACACGTCGTGCTCCAATAAAAAAAAATGCTGTATTGTATTACCTAAATAATAATCTTCGTATTTTAAATCCATTTAGGACCGATATTTCAGAAACCTCTTATTAATATCTGTTAATTTATGCATAAAAGTGCTGAAATTTTATAATGAAAGTATACAGAAAATAAAATAGAAAAATCCACCTTAATAGTCTAGTGGTTACGCCATCGGCGTTGTATAAGAAGTCTGGAGTTCGTGGGTTCGATTCCCACTCAAGGCAAACGTTCGTTAGTACCACTTACGTCACTATTCTACAATTTATCTTGGTGTTTATAAATTAGAATATGTATTAGCATCATTGTTTCTGGTACACATAGTACAAACCCAAAGGTTAGTTGCATATTATGTTTCTTATAACCAAAACTTTAGGTTTTCAAAATAATCAAGTCCTATAAATATGACATTAAACAATCAGCAACAACAAACACTAAAAAAGTCATGCACTCTATTCCCTTGTATTATAGATGCATTTGGCTTGAAAGTTTTTAGCATTCCGTGTCGTAACATAAATAATTTCATTATTTTGACAATCTAACGTTACCTTTAAAAGAAATAAAACAGAATATGGCCTTAGGGCAATATGTGTGAATGTCCTACATGGTTTTTTAATGCAGCACGCCATGTGACTTTGTATCTAACTGATGTTAAGTATACCTACAAAGTCCATGAATAGGATCGATCGATGCATTGTTATTATAACTAAACTATATATTTTTTTTGAATTTTGTATAGAAATTAGGACATATTTTTATCTAATTAATAAATTGTTTCACAACTCAAAATTTCTCAATATTTTATTACATTAAAACTCTAAATTGAACCTATATAATGAAAGTTCTATAATTCATATTTTCATCCAATATTAGAAAAAAATAGCAAACATCCATAGCGATTCCAATAAGCTAATCGGAGTTATTAAACCCTCCGCGGCCCCACCTGATCGTCCGTTTAATAGAAATACCGACGACTTATTATTAAAATTGCTGCTAAATTGATCCTCCTTACCCCCTTGGGTTTAATCCCCTCTCACTTATTAATCTCGCAATATAGAATTTTTGTTTATAGTTTGTCTTTGTTTATTGAAGTGGAAATTATCTTGTATCGCAAAACATTTAGTATTAAGTCGTGTTTATAGTGGTCGGACCTTTTTTTTAGGAACAAATCCTTGATTTGATAGGTATTACCTATAGAATTTAAATATGTCTTAAATAACTGTTAAAAAAGTTACACGTGTAATGAAATATTTTTGAAAAAACATTTCACACAATATATTACCTGGAGGCCTATTATACTGAATTAATTCGATATAAAATCCAATTCAAAGGCAAAATTAAAATGTTAAATTTTAACTTTGATTTGCAGTTGATTCCGATATGTACTCGTACTTATCAAAAATAACGATACTAAATCTTATTTCATAAACACCCAGACTATGCCAAACTGAATAGAAATATGTAGATACTAATATGGTTTTTCCATGAGTGGTAATCAAACCCAAGACCTCTACAATGGCGTAACCACTAGATCACGGACGTCAAAATTATATTTTAAAAGATTTTTTTTTTTTTTACCAAATAATAGGTACTTATACTATATAATACAACAAGCTGTGCTCGCGACTTCGTCCGCGTGGAATAGTTATTTTTTTACTAACTTTCATCCCCTATTTTATCCTTGGGGATAAAAAATATCAAAATCCTTTCTTAGCGGATGCCTACGTCATAACATCTACCTGCATGCCAAATTTCAGCCCGATCCGTCCAGTGGTTTGAGCTGTGCGTTGATAGATCACTATGTCAGTCAGTCACCTTTGAGTTATATATATTTAGATGACGAATAATAAATTAAAGCTATTTAATCGTGAAAAAATAAATTATATCCTCGATACCTTAAGTCTATATCTTTAGTATTTCTTCCTTAAAACTATAATTTTAAATCGGCCTTAAAATTAAGCAAGGATTAATTAATCAAGCCGCTTTAACTGTACTAACTATACTAATTATAGATATGGATTATTGCATTCTATAACTATTTTAATAACAAACAGTTATTAGGAGAAGTCTAGTATGTTAATTAGTAAGGCAAATACCTGAACCTGGGGTAAATGCTGAAGCAGCCTGAGCGTAGGAATTTGTGCCTTACGTTGTTAGATTAAAGGGATTATTGTTGCATAAGTTAGACAAGACTAGTATGACGGAGTGCATACCACACGTCAGTCGCTGTTACTAATTAATTGACCGTGTTATTAGCGTTGTGTTTGGCTAATGTGGTGGTATTGCATCCGTAATGTTGGATTTACACTTTACGTCATCTTAATTTTTAGGCGACGCTTAAATTTGATTAAGAATAAATTTGATAATAACTAATAATCTGTTATCTATAATCAACTATTTAATTACCTATCAGAAAATACCTTATATGAATTAACGAGATGAAAATAGTAAAATCAGTCAGAGGAGGCCTTTTCCTAAATCGGGTCCAAACCTTTTAATATTAAACACCCCATAGACAACACTAATAAAACTAAAATTATTTTACTTAGCTTGCATAGTATACTAACACTATTGTATGTATATCTTATTAAATATATACCGTTTACGCAGCGCACGCTTCTTTCATTGATGCTCCTCTCCAATTGGTCGTAGCGTGTTGTTATAGCCTTCCTCGATAAACGGGCTATCCAACACTAAAATAATTTTTCTATTCGAACCAGTAGTTCCTAAGATAACCGCGTTCAACCAAACAAACAAACTCTTCAGATTTATAATATTATTAATATAGATATTATAAGGATTATTTGTAAAAATTACATTATATTATACAATATATATAAAAGTATATTTTGTTTAATCACACAACTTTTTTTTAGTTCACTCCGTGTGAATGTAGAATGACTAAATTTTAAATTTAGCAAAGAACCTGAACTACAAAATATTCATTCAACAAGCAAAATAATCAATTAATCAACACATTATGAACCATTGACTGAGAATGAAGAGCAAATCTCGCTTCAATGTGGCTCATCAGAATGCGTCATTCGGTATCAATAGTCAATCAGCAATCAGCTGGATCAACTCAACCGCTCACTCACTCAAGGGAGTCAAAAAAAGAAGTCCAAAAAAGCTTCCAATGTCATATGTTTTTAATTAAACGCCATTTCGGAGCGTGAATGTCGCACACAATAGTTGATTCAATATGTACCGCCCTACGTTTTTGCTCTTTCATTATTGTGCTAAGATTTGTATGAAAAGAATTCAGGCTCAAATTTTATTATTTACGAGTTTTGTCATTTACTGGTTATTGTGTTTCTGTATGGTTTTATAATTAATATCTGATAAGTACAGCTAATAATGTTTTCAAGTTGATCCTTTTCATTTTTTAATCAGGTTTTTTTTAAAACAAAATTAATATTTCTTCCATACTTTAGCATTATTATCAGATGAAAAAATATTCAGATTCACTAGGATCACTTACTTCTATAACGTCATTTTGCTTTTTAGATAAATTAAATATATGACCAGGGCAATATGTGTAAATCGTCCTACATATACTCGTACAAAATGCTTTATATTATTTTTGCCTAAAAAAGGTTCAAAGACTGACTTAATTTTTAATAAAATCTGAATCATAATATATATTTTCTTCATAATTTAGTTGGCATAGCTGGAGAGACCTTAACCTTTCTCGATCAACATTGTAGCCGTAGTCTTCATTGATAAACTCTGTAGGTCTGTAGCCCTAGTGTGAGTTTTTTTAACATTTACTTTCGCGTTAACTTTACTACTGCGTTAACATTTTGACCAATCACACGCTCGCATTTTTAGTTTTCAAAATTTCCGCTTGGAGCGCTGAACTATTTCCCATACAAATTTTAGTTAACCAAAAGATATTAGCCGGTAAATTGGTATATCTTGGTTTAACCCAGAGTAAGAGTAAGACGATAGTAATTGGTAACTATCAGTTACTTGACAAAGGATCCCAGAAGAGGTTTCACAAACTTCGACGCAGCAGTCCAAGTGGCCTGGAATCCTCGTAAGTGGATTAATTATACCAAGATAACCTAACAGCCAATTTGCGGAAAATCGTATCGAGTTACTTAGTTAAAACTATAGAGTAAATACCACAGATCTAAGTGCCTTATTTACTTACAAATATGTCCCGACTATAAATGTAGTATCGATTCATTGTTAGTAAAAATAATAATAAATTTATTGGTAACTAGCTTATGCCCGCAACTTCGCATGCATTATAAAATATTTTTGAAAGTTCAGATTATACACAAATTATATTTACTTCAAGCTCTAATGATGTTTCAAGATGTTTCAACCACTGAATAAATTTACCTCCCTAACCAAATTGCCAAATTCTATCAAATTCGATTCATTATAGCCACAAATAGCAAGTCAGACAGACTGACGGACAGGCAGACAGATAGGTACTCACTTTCGTATTGATGATATTAGTTTCGATATTTTCTTATAATTTAGAATTTATTGGCTGGAATCCTGTTTCCGGAGACTTGACATAGTTAAGCTTCAATCTCAAATAATTTGATTGTATGTAACAAATTGTAATTAATCTGCTTGTGTTAAAAAAAAAAACATTATTACTATTGTGGTTAATCCCTAATAAATATATCGTAGTATCGCCTTCTATTTTATTAAGTTTCTATGGTAGATACTTTCTGGACCAACATTGTTAGAATGAAAGGTGTTATTATTGTAAAATATTCTCTAATTGGATGCTTATTAGAATTGAATATTTTATGCGTTTCGCTTTGCATTTACGAAGGGTTGAGTAATGAATGACTTACCTAAGAAGCAATTATTTGCAGAAAAAAAAACATTCCATGATAATTGAGATATCAGATACAAAAATATTATTTTTTAAATCCGACAGGTATTAGTGCGTACAAAACAAAAAAGCAGCTTTTTTTTAATTTTAGTATAAATTGAACAAAATAATATGTTTTCTTTAAAAAGAAATAAACGTAGGTAGAGTATTAATAAACAAACCCCTGCAAATTGTTGTGAACGGTCCAATTACGAAGTTTACCTGGAAATAAAAAATATAACTAATTATTTTATTATCGACAAAACAAAATCATTGAAAATAATTGCCAATTATCCGCCACTTTGAAACGAAAATACATATTTATAATAAGCAGCTATTAATAATCTTTTTTAACTGGGTAACATTTATATTGGCTTTATTCATAAAAACTCATTGAGTCCTTGAAGAACACTTTAGTAAAAATAGGTTTTCTCTCTTTTACGCATATTCATTTGTTTTGCTAAAAAAAGAGACTACCTACTATTATACTACTACAACTAAAGCCAAAGTGTGTGATAAAGCTACCATGGATGGTTGCAGACCAATGTCAAAATATACAAAATCTTCGAGATTAAAAAAAAAAACAATTATGTATGTTAATGATTCCAAATTTTATAACAAAAAAAGTATAAACAAAGAACACACTTCTCTGGCATCTAGTATTAGAAACTAGAACTTCTAACTTCATTCTAATAGAGAATAATTAGAAGAAAGCACATAGAGGGCGTCTGCAATGACAAATTAACAAAATCGTGACGGGTGACTGGAACCTACTGGTTAACCTAATGGTGCCACGAATACGAGGGTCGTGGATTCAAGTCCCACCGACCAGTAAAATTTTTCATTGCATTTTATTTTTAAAAATTTCAATAAAACAAATTTTATAAGTAAATTTTTGTCAAGTACTATACTTAACCCGGTATAAGTAGGTATGATCTAACTAGCTATTTATATTAACATACTTATTTTCAGTATACTTATTTAAAGAAAGCTACTGGTCCCATTACAAATAAAAAAAACAACAAACAATACGGTATTCAAACACACGGTTCCATACATTAATTCAAATTGACACAAAGCAAACAAATTCAGACCAGCTGACCAAATAATTTACCTTCATATGCAGCACATACTTAGGAGCAGTTTTTTTATTATTCTAAATAAATATTTGTCCATTTGGGGAGGCCATTCGCAGGCAATTGGTCGTAATATTTAATAATGAAATTGAAGTTGGCTAATGTATACCATGCCTTAAATTATTGTTTGTTTAATTGTAACTTTTAGGGTTCTGTAACTAAAAATAATTTTTGAATATTTTTTTACAGTCTTAAGGTATTTTTTAATCCGTTTATTGTTTTTAATTATAAAAATTGCTTGAATTAGAAGGTGGGATCCTTAAAGCTTATAAGGTTTTAAGAAATCAAAAGTATTTTATTTATCTATTTGTTTTAATTTTTTTTCTATTTATAGATCGATTATTATACTTTCGGCCGCCTCCGTGGTCTGGTAGTGGCGCTGTTGGCGTTGTATTCGGAGGTCGTGGGTTCGATTCCCACACATGGAAAAAAAAAATAGTACGTTTTTCTGTACAGTTTGCCATGGTCTGGGTGTTTTATAAAGTATAATATATATTATATTGTTATTTATGTAGATAGAGTAAATTGTCCTACATTATTATTATTATTAAAAAATCTTAACACTTAAAAACAAATACAGTAATTAAAATTAAATAATCATAAAAAACTAATTAAAAACCAATTCACGGCAAATTTAATTATAGTGAAGTATTAAAACAGAACAAAGAAATCAATTTTCTCTATTGAAATGAAGCATATAGTGTCATTGCAGCGGCTAATTCAATTATGTCCAACCGTAATGGATTACTTGTAATAGACAGATTCAATCAGTACGTACATACGGCAGCCGTACGTACATTGTTCTATTGACGTACTGCCGCATTCCGAAATGTCATACAAGTGTAAGGATTATTCATGTAGGTATGATGATGTATATACATAGGTATTTTTTTAAGGAATAATATTTTTTAACGTTTTTTTTTATTTTTATTTTGTACCTATGTTACACGGTGTATTACTTATAATTTGTATGATAGTTATATTCATAGTAACATTACAGTGTACAGTATGTTAAAAATCTAACCAAAACGCCAACAAATTTACAAACCAACCAACAAATTCGACAACAATTTTTTGTGGTATTTTAATATTTTAGGTGGGTGGGTAATTCACATAAGTTCAAACAATAATAATAACTAATGTAAAATATTCACACATATTGCCCTGGTCATAAACTAAGCTCAGACTGGTTCTATGTGTACTATAATAAAAAAAAAACATTATAAATTCATAAACCATGTCAAATTGTATAGAAAACTAAACTAATATTGATTTTTTGCCAGGAGCAGTAATCGAACCCACTACCTCTAGATATAACGGCGTCGACCGGCGGCGTAATCACTACACCACGAAGGGGGTCTATAGGTAAGTAAGTTGCTTATTGAAGCTATACAAGCACCTCCAAAAACATGCCACTTGTTTTGTGTAGATTCATACTATCTGCTACGACAAAGTAAGAATTAAACCCCACCTCTAGGTTTCCTGTGGACGTTAAGACATTTTTGGGCGCCGGGTCTAATTTGTATAATATAATACGTGAAGTATTCACAATATGTCTCGTAATGAATATCCAATATAATCACGTTATGTAATCCGAGAGGGATAATGACCAGCGCACACTGCCCGATGAATAAGTAAACAAAACAAACAGATAACAAGAGATGCCAATTAAACAATAGCTTAATTAATTCCAAACACCGATGTAGTGGACTTAATTAGTATTACATATCAAATGAACACACACACACAACCACACACACACACACACACACATAAACACAAAGCCGAGAACGTTCCCTTATAATAATAGTAATCAATCATATTTAACAATAGACAAACAACGATAGTATGAATATAAATATTATTTAACTAAACTGATATCAAATTGGTCAGTTTTATCGTCACTCTTAAGGCTCTTATACACTGTCACATTTAGCTTTATAATGATATACAAATTTATACCGGTGAAATATGCAGCGGTAAAGAAACAACTGCTTTTGACGATCATTATAATTAATCTATACTATAATATTTTGGTTGAACGCGCTAATCTCAGGAACTACTGGTTCTAATTGAATAATTATTTTAGTGACGGATAGCCCATTTATTAAGGAAGGCTATATGTACATAACATCATGCTACGACTAATAGGAACGGAGTAACAATGAAAAAAATAATCCTTTTGAGAGCTTATGCGGTGTAAACGGTTAAAGTTGCACGGATCAGCTAGTTCTAACTGTTTCTAAAAAATGCCTGTCATTAAAAAATCATGATTTTGAAGACTGAAAAGAAAACGTACAATATCAAGTAATAAATATTGTACCAAGCCCCAAGAACACAAAAATGGTAGAGCACAGTGAAAATTTTAATATAATATCCAAGCGAAACGCGCAGTCCTCTCCCACCTAACATTTTCCATTAATAAAAAGCCAAAAAGGAATATTACATATGAAAAAGACATATATCCGTATCGCCGGACCCGGCGCTATCTCAGAGGAAGGTAATAACTTCTTTACAAGTCCAAAGTCCGGGGGATTGAAAAGCAATTTCAGCTGGACACCCCGCAAAAGGCCAGGGACGGAACCCGACAATATTTCTTTTTCGCCACTACCTACTGTAATTCGCCTCTGATTTAATCTTGAGAAACAAATCTTTGAATGCGAAACTTTGCAGTGATACGTATCAGTGAAACTAGTTCTGTTGATTGGATCCCGAGTACCCAACCCCTATGTCACATGTATGTCGTTTGTATTGTCTTCAATATGTTCTATTGTATTTATGTCCACTTGTTTAGCGTTGACTTTATTGCGTGTAGATTGCTACTAATAACCGTAAATATTTTTTAAGGATAGAGTTGGAAACCTTTTTGAGGGACTCCAAAATAGCGAAAAATAGAGAGAGATGGAAAGAGGGAAGGAAGGCCTTTCTCTAATATATATAGAGATGAAACGACCTTGAAAGTTATTTTAAAATACTAGAATCCGTCCATTGTAGTAAAAGAAAACAAGACAATAAAATGAAGCAATAATAATAGCCATAAAAGTGGTCAAAAATTTATGTTTACTGACTCTCTTTATGAGTGTAAAGAATAAAGATGGTCTACCAATACGCACGGACACTACGCAAGGCCGTTCATAGCATGTTCGCTGCAGCAGTGGAGTAGCACCTTGTGTATTTAGTATTTATCAACGCATTTGGTGCTATATCATTGTTGAATTATGTTTCTAAAAAAAAATGTTAATTCTAGAATTATACATCATAGTAAATTAATAAATAGGGTTTGTAATTATACAGTTTCAAATCAAAAATAATTCTTATTAAATCTGCCAAAAAAAGGTTAGTTATGTACCCTTAAACATGTTTTATTTTCGAATAAAATAAAAGGCACAGAATAATCCGAACCAGTTTTGAAATCCGTTTCGGAAGCAAATCTTTTTTGCATTAGCAGTGTCTTGACTACCACCAGGTACCGTGCGAGCCCTGCAATATGTTCTGATGCAGAACCCCTAAATACGTCCACCCTTGCGTATTACATCGCTCCCCCTTTTTTTATAGAATTACATTAGCGATTGAGTGCTCGCTTCTCCTTTGTATCAAAACCATATATTGTATTGTGAGTTAATTTCTTTTTGATATATTCTATCTTGTTTAATAGTATTTAGTTAGCACTCTATTCATAGAGATCCTTTTTGAAAATTATACAATTTATTTTTAATTCTGTTTGTATAGACCCATTTATGTGATTGAAATTAGTTTTATTTCTCATTTTTTCGTACAGGTTAAGACCAAGCTACCCATAAATAGTTACTTATAGTACTATTTTTATTTAAGTGTTCAAATAACCCCTGAAACGAAATTAGCGTTCTCGACCGTTATTTATTTATGAGCACGTGATATAATAATATATCTCTAATGGGTCTCTAATACGTGATATACCGCTAAATCAAGTCTTAACTATTTTTATACTTAATAAGATTACAGTTGTCATTTCTCTACATTAAATTTACCTTTTACCGCTGGTAACAAATAAATCTTTTCCGTTAGAGATCCGCGTTTAATACAAACGCCCCGTACTTCCTCACCACGTACAGTATTACAATTCCCAATTCCTTTACAAGTCAGTAAACAAGATCGAAATATAATCCACAATACGGTCGTGGGCGGTCCCGCTATCGAATATCGCGGTCCCACTATCGAATACGCTACACCGCAGAATATCATTTACCAAGAACTTAATATGTAACATTATGTTAGATATCCTCTTGTGGTTTAAGACTCTAATAATATTTAACGTCCTTGTTTTTATAAAATAAAGTATAATTATTATTTTTTACCTTTAATATTTTTATCCGTTACAGGTTCCGGATACTTGTTTACCACGTTCAGTAATACAATTCCCAATTTGATGATTTATAAGTCAGTAAACAATATCAAAGTATATCGGATATCGCGGTCCCGCTATTGAATACGTGGCACCGCAGCATATCATTTACCAAGAACTTAATATGTAACATTTATTTTGATAGATACCCCCTTGTGGTTTAAGATTCTAATAACATTTAACGAACATGTTATTAAAACAGTGTTCTTCTTTGTTCGACTGACTATTTTAATAGCTTTTTAGTAAAGACTAATACAAAATCCCTGATACTTTATTATTCTTTACAACTTAGTAAATAAGATCCAATAATTTAGAATACGGTCATGGGTGGTCCTGCTACCGAACACGATATAGAGCTGATATAGGGCAGAATATGATTTACCAAGAACTTAGTAAATTGTTTTTTAGATATTTTCTTGATCTTTATAATTTTACTGATAAATATTATATCACCGGCTTTGGGAGATTTTCTATATAAACTACAACCAAATACCACGAAAATAGTATCTATTCCAGAATTGTTGTTGTTCTCTTAATAGATTTATATTAAAGATATCGCCTTGCGGTTTAAATGACTCTTCTATCTATTGGCTCTGCTGAGCAGGAATGGTAACCGCAACTACTAGCAGTAGATAAGTAGTCAGACCTGAATAATTTTGTGGCTGCTAGTTGAGATAATATTTCTATACACAATCCCTTATATCTAACATCATATTATATGTATGTCTAAATATTTTGAAATTAAAAATCATTTGTGGGATGGAATTTTGGATCCGATGTCACGGCATTATTCCAAAATAATTCGCCACACACGGGCAGTACATGATAAAGCCAATTTGGTCATGCCATTGGAACCAATTAACTGATGGTGTATGGCGGGCATAACAATTACAGTGATTCGATTTTTTATGTTGGGTCCATTTTATTAATCCTTAATACAAAGGAACCCACATAAATACCTTACCTTGCCGTAACTGTACTAAACTATATTTATTTAGAAACTAATATGAAAATAATTTTAAAATAAATAACATGAAGGAAATAATTTAAAGAATATACAATTTACCAAATTTAATTTAAATTGGCTTAGTAGTTTCTGTGAAGTATACGGTCTTGTTATTTATTTTATTATAATAAAAACAGCGGTCAATTTGAGATATAGTGTTGTAAGCGGAGAAGCGGCCGCCGCAGATTGCTATCGCCTAAACTGTTGGACCGTCTTATTTATATAATCTAACTATTTGCGAGGGACAAACACCCCTTATTATGTTATTCCCCTTTTTTCGGAAATTTCGTAAGGGTAGGCTGTAAGCTTTTCAGCAATTTCGTTTCACTGGGTTACGAATTCATTTTAGTTTTCGTGTTTTATTATATAGGTAAAATTACTAGTCAGTTATTTTTTTATATAATTTATTGTGCATATTTTTTAACTAAATAACATTAAAGTACTTAATTAAAAATAACTAGCTCTTCTTAAAACCGCTCCTAAATTTAATTTAACGGTTTAATTATTTAATTATACACTTATTAATACGAACAATTTTTCCCATGGAACCATGTGCCGCAATTGAAAAAAAATATTGCCGTCTCCATACAAACTAGTAATGTTAAAATGACCAATTTGTATAAGGAAGCCAAAATTTTTTTCATTTGCGACTCATAGTTCCATGGGAAAAGTTGTTCTATTTGATCAGCAGAACCTCATATTAGCCCAAAGTACATCCTTTCAAATTTACCCTGTATAATAAATGCTAATATAATTATATATTTATTAATACAAACAAAAAAATCTACTTGTTTAAATTTTTTTTTTATTTGCCGATTTTATAAGATAATGAGATGCTGACGATTTTATTACAAAATTCAATATTTTTAGCATCCGCATTTTTGACTAGGTAACACGTTTCTATAATTATATTTAACTATTTATGTTTGAAGTAGTGTTTTATTTTGAACTTAATACAGCGCTAAGAGTACAGAATACGCCGCGCACCGATCAAGCGTACCCCGCTATTTTCTGCGCGAATGGATGCCTATATTGGACACGATTCTAATAGAAAACACCTTCCACGTGGTGCACTTTGATTTTCCTTTAATTTCCCCAATTTAAGTGATTTTAGGGCACCGAAAAAAACATCGTTAACTCCGCGGGCGAGTTTTCGCGCTTTATATTTATTATACTAAAATTTTAAAAGATAAAACGAAGTGAAAAAAATCCTGGTGGGTGGGACTCGAACCAGCTCGCTTTCGCGGCAAGGTACTCAACCACTGAGACAACCAGGTTCCAGTCACCCCTCACGAAATTTGTCATTGCGTGTTATCTAATTATACACAGACGCCTCCTATGTGCTTTTGCTTCTAAAAAAACATTCATTTTTCTTTGAACACCACATGTTAGTTATGTTAACAGGTAGAAACAAAATCCATGAATGAGAACGACAACTACAATATTATTTAACCCGCGATCACTCTCGCGGGGGTGTACCTCTCTACTAAAATATTAATTTTATTCATTAACCAGATTAACACAATTTTACTGACCATCTGGGCTTCTCCTTGTAAGTTAAATAACCTGTCTTAGATGCAGCATATATTACGTCTTTCCAGTAATACTTACATTGTCAGCATCCCAGAGATTTTCTAACATAAAAATATTAGCTTTAAATGACCTCAAAACGTGATCGAAAGAGCTTGAATATTACTGCAATAAATAATTCCCAAACTTAAATAGTAAGAAGTAAATAATAAGTAAAGTATTTCTCAAAAGTACACAAACATTGGAGCAATCACGGCCATTATAAAGGGCCGGGCGGTCCGATCGGGCCATTTGCTACTGTTTCCAATTTGTCGGTCACTGCCATCGAACCTATAATGCTTAAAAGATAGACAGCGCAAGAATATCGAAAAAAAAATGGCGTTTAACACCGTAAATGTGAAACTTCTTAAATATTATGTACCTCTCTTTCTCTTTAGGGCATATCTTTCATCTCTCTATAGTCTTTCTAAAGTTCTATTTGTAGTTTACAGTTCTATGGACGTCGTCGCCTTATATCAGCAGTGGCACGCAGCGGAAAAACCATTCCTACTCTAGGAATTTTCCTATTTTTTTATTATTTTACTACTCTTAATTCTCATCTGCTTATCGATTATCGAATCGCCTGCCTAAGAAGTTTCGCTTCAAAAATATAGCCTCTCATTTGCCTATGCAGGCCTGATTTAAAGATAATTAAGAATGCCTAGGCTTTCCTCATAGTTATAATCCAATACGTTTCAATCGCTTTATTTTTTTTATTTAAAAACTTTATTGCACAAACTAGAACAGCCTCTAATGTTATATATAATTATATAACGATTTCATTTCTATATTCATTATATGCTGTTTGAGAAATTTGTTAAAAATCAAACGTAAAATAATTTAAAAATGTACTTAATTTACCATTTGCGACTCAGCTGCGCTCACATAAACCGCTCAGGTTTTTGAGCGCAACTTATAAAACAAATCTGTTAATACTTTTGATGTGAATAAATAAATTAAAAAAAAAAAAACTATTATTAATACATCACATTACGCATTTGCATTAACATTTTTGTGGTGTTTTTTTTTATTACACCACAAAACTAAATAATTCTTAACAAGCAATTAAATCATTTTTATAATTTTAATTAGGCCATTACATGTAATAATTTAGGAAATGTGAACCATAAAAATAAAGGAGTAAAGCTAATTGTTACGTTATTTTTTTTTGCACTTAATAGAGAGCTTTTAAAGACCTTTAGTTCTATTTCTAGTTTAAAGTTCTATGGACGTCGCCATACATCAGCGGTGGCACGCAGCGGAAAAACCGTTCCAACTTTAATACACTTATGCCTGACATTTTTCCGCCTATTTCCTATTCGCTTAGTCGGATCCTTTCTGCAAATAAGCGACGTAATTTGTCCTTTTCTATTATTCGTTGGGTAATGACAATTTAAAGTCGATGAAAATATTTTTGTATAAAATTCATTTGGGTATTCTTTACTCTTAATATAATTTTTTTTTTAATAAGTAATAAAATAATATTAACCTTTAATATATTAATTACTTAATAAGATTTAAATACATGAAATTTACGTTTAAATAATTTCAAGTTGTAATTTTTAAGTTGTTTTTGTACTAAAGCACGGCATATGGCTTTATCTATCTGATGATAAGCAAACCTACAAATTCAATGAATGAAGTCGATCTTGTTGTTCAACAGTAAGTATTGATTTCGTCTACTATGCCAGCTAAATGATGCGGTAACGAAATAAACGGCGTCAAAAACTAAATTGCATTACGAGTCTACTTTGCTTTATTGTCAAATCAATTGCCATTTTAGTAACGTATACTGTAAGGAATAACACGTCGACAAGAAATTGATGCTGTAGTAATCTGAAAACCTTAACCCTTATAAAAATTTAGAGACAAAAGTCGGAGTAGATCTTTCAAAACAGATGTGGACTTCTGATGGATGTGGTACATACATATCATCCCATCCATAAACAGTTTCACAAGTTTGTATAGTAAAACTGGGACAGCTTAACGTGCTCTCCGAGACACTATAGTGGTGTTGTTAAACAAATGTACCTACTATTTTTTGTTTAGATTAAAAACTCATTGGTCACACAGGGTTTGAACCAGGGACCCAAGTGTTTTTAAGTTTAAGGTCTAACCAACTCGGCCACCACGTACTGACCGCTGGTAGTTTCCCATAAATTTGATATTTACTTATTAACATTGTATTTCATTTAATATAGTAATATTATTTGTTTATTTATAATTCATTGTTTATGTGGGTGTGATGAAAGATTCCGACTTATATAATACCATTCTATAAATTCATAATTGGATCCTTAACTTGAGACATCGGGCGTGGGTCGAAGCTTAATATATAACAATTTATTTGTTATAATAACAAATATTACACAGATTCCAAAATAACACAGTATAGAAGGATTCTCATAATAGCAAACTATTATAGAATATTTTAATTAGGTACTAAATAATAATAATATGTAGGACAGTTTACACATCTCTGGTCACAAACTAAGCTCTAGTCTTATACTATGTGTACCAGAAACAATCATATAATATATATTATAAACACCCAGACCATGACAAACTGTACAGAAAAACGTACTAATATTGTTTTGCCATGAGTGGGTATCGAACCCACGACCTCCGGATGTTCTATCCGGAGGTCGTTTTCGTGGTTCGATTTGACTTTGTTCCCACTCAAGGCAAATGAATCAATATGTTTTTCTGTTCAGCTTGCCTTAGATTAGTTGTTTATTATTAATATATCAATACCGCCTCCGTAGATTAGTTGGTTGCGCCTTTGGCGTTGTATTCGAAGGTCGTGGGTTCGATTTCCACCCATGCCAAAAAAATATTAGTAGGTACGTTTTTTTCTGTTCAGCAGTTTTTCATGTTCTGGGTGTTTATTATATCGTTGTTTCTGGTACACAGTACAAGCCTAGAGCTTAGTTTGTGACTAGGACAATATGTGTCGAATGTCTAACATTTTATTATTACTATTTATTGTTGGTATTTTAAGGTGACACCAAATAAGTTTGTGCTCATAATTATCAAATAATAAGTTTATAATTTCTCATAATATTAAAACATGAATATGTTTTAAAATAAACAACTGGATTAATTTATAACCACTAAAATTGATCTTGGTAATCCCAAGGGAAAGTTTTTACCAGGAGTAGGTATAATAGGTAATGTCACGCCAGACATTATCACAATAATATCTTATAATAAATAATAACATATTAAAATGATAATAACATGTTAAGTGGCAAATCAATCATTTTAAAACGTTCTATGTATTTAAAAATCAATCAAATGTACTTACTTAATAATTATTCAGTTCAAAGAACATATTTTTAGACTGCTTCACAAGAATATAGAGAATTCTATTTTTGCTAAGGTAAAATCAATTTAATGGACTCGATTCGAAGGCATGTCTCTCGATTCGTTTTGATGGATCGACACTAAATTTTAAATCACAAGATCTATGCGATTTCATTATGAAATTGTCGTGATTTCAATTTAGAAAAGGCATCACAGTTTTTTTTGACATAATATTTCGTGCCTTCAGATTTGTCTTGGAGGAATTTCGTGTTAAAATACCATGTTTTTTAACATAAAAAATATTTTTTCTCCTTATTAATGAACAACTCAATTAAACACGGTCTTGGTTTGAGTAATTTAGATAACATTAATCCTACATTTCAAACATTTATTTTTAATTAGCGACTTACATTTTAACTCAAAATTGTAAAGTCAAAGACATCATTACTGCACTAATTGTATAGACGTGGAAAAATAAAAAAGCTTGCATTAAAACATTTTTGACTAATTACGAACAAAATTTTACAATTCTAAGAATGTGGGTTTTTTCGCAAAGCTTTATCAGGGCCGTAGCTGGCCGTTTTATTATTAAATTAATTCGATAACAAATAAAATAAATACCTAAATTACCTAAAACTATTTTTTATAAACTAAATAACTTTAATAAGTCCTATTTTAGGAGATTATTTAATAACAATAATAATGAGAAAAAAATATTTCATAACAAATATTTTTAATGTAATTTTGTCATATTTTAGTGATAGTTAAATTAGTTTAGTTTAAATTGCAAACTATTATACTATATGCTGTATATTCCATTACATATCTATTAATAAATATATCGCTCAAGCTGCCCAGATTAAAAAGTTTGTTTTAAACTAATTTAATTAAACGTCCGCAGTTATTTCTTTGTGCATTGAAAATAAACTAGCCTTTATAATTTCGCAAATATTACAAAAAAAATACAACAAAAAAATCAAAGGAATTTCTAGCGACAACGGCGTTCCGGTCCTCACATGAGCGGCACTAATAATTAGATTAAAACTTAAATTCGCAAAGAAAACTCTAGCTGGTGCTACGGTCTAAAGTGGCGGGCACACGAGTCGTCTCAATATTAATTAGAATAGCTTTCATTAGTCCGCCAAGTTACGAGTGGCCGGCCACGCTCAGCTTACCGTACTAATTGGCCACTCTGCTCGCAACTAACCCGGGCTAGTGTTTGACGAGCACATCGCCCGCGGATACATACAAACATGTCGATACCACCGTCCTGTATAGAAATATTCGAATTGATCCAAATATAGGTAGGTAAAAATATTTTTAATTAATAGCTCCTAACTTGGAGTCAGCTTGGCTAAAGCCCTTTTTTATTTACGGAAATTCTAATGGCAATTTTTAGCAATATTTTTTTGGTATTTTATACATTTTAAAAATTAACAAAATATATAGGTAACCTTTTTTAAGTTATTTACAATAAATAAATAAAAGTTATACCTACAGGTTTAAACCTGGTATAACTTTTTTGAATCGTCTAATAACTAAGAACGTAATATTATGGAAAGCTAAGATAGCCTCAGGGTGCCCGGACAAGAAGTTTTATTCTCACCTCGAAATGAAATCGAAGCAAAAGTTTTCCGAAAACCGGAAAACCCAAAGACTAAAACCAAAACTTGACTTTAAGTGAACCAACTCGGCCACCACGTATAGTAAACTACGATATTATAAGCGGCTTCTGGTTTGCTCAAAACTAACTTTGTTAAAAAGTCTTAACTGTTAAATACCGATACAGCAATACTTAAGTACTTAAAAACAATAATTAAGCTGAAAATAGCAGTTTTCAGTAACTAAGTATATTTTCAAGTAGAGAGTCGTAATTTGGAGGGCCGTCACTGCGCATTCTAATTGCCGAAGCGGTCTCCTGCAATCTAGCCCAATCATTGTCATTAACTAAAATATACATATCATCACCCCGAGACCGCCTAGACGGCCCCAGGGTACCCAGCGGAGGGGTTTGTCATTCCACCTCGTCGTAGCCGATGTTATGAGTCTACACCGAACAAGTGGCTAGCTCGTCGGGATGTTTTTAATAGACTCAATAAGCCATCTATAAACTGTTTCACATGTTGGTATTGTGAAACCGGGACCGACAGCTTAACGTGCTCTTCGAGGCACTAGTGGTGTTGTCTAACAAATGTACTTTTTTTTTTAAATTAAAACACCGGGATTCGAACCAGGACCTAAGTGTTTTCAAGTCCAAGGTCTAACCTAGATTTATGAAAAGCAATGTTAGTGGAAATACATTTTGTCGTACATTAATCCCTATAGTCACTGCAATAAGTTAGGCCTTATAGTTAACAGCTCATTTCAAAATTATAAAATCAACTTTCTGGACTCTATTCTCAATATCATTAATTAAGGGCACTGCATTCGTAATCGCGAACTCCGCGTTCTCTATACAAAATTAGCTTTCGCACTTCCAATAATACTCAATTACTGTTTGTCGCAGAATTAAAATAATATTTTTTTCGGTCATTATATTTATTAATCTCTCTGTGTTGGGTCATTATTTAGATTTTTTTTCGAAATCAGAAATCCAACTTTTTTAATATTAGGTATGAATTTTTTAATTTTATTTTATATGTAGGACAAATTACACATATTGCTCTGGTCACAAACTAAGCTTTAGGCTTGTACTATGTGTACCAGAAGCGATATAATACATATTATATTTTATAAACACCCAGACCATGACAAACTGTACAGAAAAAAACGTAATATATATTTTTTTGCCATGGGTGGGAATCGAACCCACGACCTCCGGATACAACGCCAAAGGCGCAACCACTAGTCTACGGAGGCTGTCAGGTATAATACAAAAAAAAACCCACAACAAAGTAAATAGGCTTATTATAAAAACTGTACACAGTCCAAAATTAATTAATATCCGTAATTAAAAACGTATTTCTAAATAATATTTTACTCAATACGTAAATTATTTAATATTATTAAGTGCGTTGCGTTTAATTAATTTTCATATAAGCCCCATTATTTAACAAATTTTAAAATTAATAATTCCATATCGCATGATGCATACACCGCAGATGGGTATAATACCTAGTTATTTAATTTTACATTCAAATTAAAGTATGGCTGACAACTATTAAAATTATATATCATAGCAGGTGCCTAAAGGGGCCCGAAACCGCCTAGACAGCCTCAGGGTACCCAGCGGAGGGGTTTTTGATCCCACCTCGTCGTAGCCGATGGTCTCCACAGAATAAGTAGCTAGCTCGTCGCGATGTTTGGATAGACTCAATAACCTATCAATAAACAGTTTAACAAATTAGTATAGTGAAACTGGGACCGATAGCTTAACGTGCGCTACGACCACTATAGTGGTGTTGTTAATTATACAAATGTACATATATTTTTAGATTAAAAACTCATTGGTACACACCGGGGTTTGAATCAGGGACCAAGTGTTTTTAAGTCGAAGGTCTAACCAACGCGGCCTCCACGTATATTATTAAAATGATACGCATTTATATTCAGTGAAGTAATTAAAATAATATTCATGTAATTATACTCTACATGCTGAAAACTCAAATTTTAATTATTAGGACAATTATTTTTAATATTAATAAAGAAGATGTAAAAGGTAAATTATTGCTTTTAAAATTTTGAATATAATTCGATTTTATCTACTAACTTGTAGGTAACTTAAGCTATTATATTAATATTATATTTCATGTGCGTGTTTATTTTTGCGCATGATTTGATGTGGCACGTGGACTAAGAGGTCTCTAACAAAAAAAATCTCTTTTAATTATTTGTTTGATTTTCATAAAATAAAGGCTAATGTTAGTCACAATAAAGGTTATTATCTTTCGATAATTTAATTTTGTGAATTCAAAATTGATGTTGAGTGAGTAGCTTTTACGTGATGCGGACACAAACAAACAAACAAACCGACAAAATAAAAAATAAAATATTTTACGTTTTATTACTTATTTATCGTGTATTCCAGTTTATTTTTTGTAAATATCTTTAATGTATTTGGTACAATTTACTGTTGTAATTTCACCTGGTATTATTTCGATTTGGTCGCAATTTATATATTTATATAAATTGCGACCAAATCTAAATAATACCAGATGAAATTTGGCTAATATTGATCGTTCAAAAACCCTTATGATGAGAGTTTTTGTCTGTTCGCGTCAAATATTTCTATTTACTTGAAATAGTTGTTCGATAAAAGGATCTAAGCTTTGAAAAGTTCAATTTGATGACCGTAATTGTAAATTATAATTTTAAAAGTCAAAAAAAAGTACGAAAAGGTTACATTCTCTAGCTGTCAAACTTTTGAGATCATCTACATCGATGATTGAGGCAATCAGAATAGTAGTTGGTATACGAAATATTTTTAGGATTAAAATGCGTTTAAAGTTCTAGATAGGTAGTATCTATTTTTTATTTTATTTTAGGTATTTATTTATAAAGATAATAATAATAATATATAGAACAATTTACACACATTGCTCTGATCACAAAATAAGCTGTAGGCTTGTACTATGTGTACCAGAAACAACGATATAACATATTATACTTTATAAACACCGAGTGATAAACTGTACAGAAAAAAATACTATTTTTCATTTTGCCTAGGGTGGGAATTGAACCCACAACCGCCGGATATATCGCCAAAGGCGCAACCACTAGTCTACAGTATACGCGGTCAGTTGATATGTAAAAGTGAGTAGAGATGCGTCCATCGCGCATCAGTCAACAAAACCATCTAATTGGTCACTTAGGGCTGCATCCGCTGGCATTCCCTTTGAGAATTCCACCCTGTTTGAAGTCCGTAATGGATGTCGAACTATAGTGGTATCCCAATTGCCGCGTGTGTGTGCTTTTCTTTTTAACTAGTGTTTAAACGGAAGTTAAGTTGCAATTAAGTTTAATTGTCTTTTTAATGAGAGTTGTTTTGTAAAGATGATATGGAAGGTTAATTTTCAAATTAGTGTCAATTGGGTAAAGTGAATTTGTTGTACGTATATAATATACAGGGTGTTTGGAAGGGAGCTGTACATACGCCTAGGGTAGAAACTAGGGATAGTCTGCTACCTACCCCCGCCCAATATATTGACCTTGGCCTCAAGGTTTTTTTTTAATTTATTTTTATTTTTTATTTGACTTTTTTGTGATTTTTTTACTAAAACTACCTGTAGCTCAAAATCTATCCATGGGACCGGTCTGCTAATGGTCTTGTTTTAATCGTTAGAGTCTTAGGGTCCTGCAAAAAAATATTTTACACCAGAAAATTGTGGAGAAGAAAAGTTATGGGGCCTGAAGTACCGTAGTAAGGTAAAGAAATAATTTTAAGGGCAACTTTCTATGGGGTTTAAAAAAAACTAACAGGGTTGGAATTCTTCTGATTTTTTTAAAACATCCTCAGTCCATGTCTAACGATATGCTAAAAGTGTAATTATCACTTTTAGTTTTAAAGTTATTAATTTCCGCAACTAGGGCACTAGATGCGAAAAACTTAGTTGAGCAAAAATTTCAACTAATGAAAATTAAATGTGTTCGATCGTAAAAGGATGGCAAATGAAACAAAAAATTTGGTAATGACTAATGTCATTAAATTACAATTTTTTTAAACCCCATAGAAAGTTGCCCTTAAAATTATTTCTTTACCTTACTACGGTACTTCAGGCCCCATAACTTTTCTTCTCCACAATTTTCTGGTGTAAAATTATTTTTTGCAGGACCCTAAGACTCTAACGATTAAAACAAGATAGGTCCCATGGATAGATTTTGAGCTACAGGTAGTTTTAGTAAAAAAATCACAAAAAAGTCAAATAAAAAATAAAAATAAATTAAAAAAAAACCTTGAGGCCAAGGTCAATATATTGGGCGGGGGTAGGTAGCAGACTATCCCTAGTTTCTACTCTAGGCGTATGTACAGCTCCCTTCCAAACACCCTGTATATAATTAATAAAGGGTATCCAGCGACATTGTTGCTTAATGAATACTTAATTGATTAGGTGAACACATGTCGACAATTATTCAAATCCACAAAGTAGTTTTTTAACGCGTAGACAGTTATATTTCCACCACGTCGTAGCCGATGAAATTTTGAGTATATACAGAACAAGTAACCAGCTCGACACGATGTTTGTATTGACTTAATAACAGTTTCACAAGGTGGTTTAGTAAAACTGGGGCTACAGCTTAACGTACTCTGAGGCACTACGGTGGTGGTGTGATCAAAGAAATGTACATAATACAAACATTTTTATTATGGCAGTTAGTTTTGTGTCTATACCTACTCCTATATATATAAGGCTATATATTATATTAGACCCCTGGTTCCCTGATTGGAATGCCGGTATGTACCAATGAGTTTTTAATTTAAAAAAAAAATACATTTGTTTGAAAACACCGCTATAGTGCCTCGGAGAGCACCCCCCGGTTTCACTACAGCAACTTGTAAAATTGTTTATAGATGAATTATTGAGTCTATTTAAAGCATCGCGAGCTAGCCACTTGTTCGGTGTAGACTCATACCATCGGCTACGACGAGATGGGATTAAACACCCCTCGGCTGGGTACACTGAGGCAGTCTAGGCGGTCTCGGTGCCGTTACGCACCCGTCATGATACGAGTACATATAGATACTTATTTAGGCTTTCGTATTTACCAATAATTTGAGTAGTTTATGAATCAGTCTAATAAATTATTGAAATGAACTGGATATAAAATAAATAAATATTCTCACCTTCATTTAGTGAACAATTTGTAAGCCATTTGTTCACTAAATGAAGGTGTACTCTCAATGAACAAAGTTTAATAATAAAAAAGACGACGCAGCCTGTTCGGTTACTTAATGTTGACTTGGTATTTGCATAAAGTCTTATAAACCTCGTTACTGACTCCAAAGTGTACTTTAAAAGCCCTAAAATCAAAATTGACTATAAATGACAGTCGTTTTTTGTTCATCTTGTTCAAGTTTTGGGGTTTGTCATTAAAAGCCTATTTTAACATATCGATCAAAGTTTGATATAAAAAAAAAGGAAGGTTTTGGTATTAAAAAAGTTATTCTTAATGTTGCGTGAATAATTCAACTTCACTTACAATTACAAATACACATATAAATATATATAATTATGACAATTTATATAAAAAAGCGGCCCTAGCCTAGTGGTTAAGTCACTGCGCAACTGATAACAAGGTTAAGCAGATGACAACAAGGCCGACCTGGGATGGGTGACCGCTTTATACAGGCTATTTCATCATAAACACCGCAACAAGCTCGCCACTTGTTAGGTGTTGCCTCCGAATACCATCGGCGAAATGAGGACGGGTTAATTCCTCCGCTGGGTACCCTGAGGCCGTTTAAACGGTTCTCGGGAGCCAAATAGGCACCCGTGATGGTATTTATTTATTATTATTATAATTATGACGTTTGAACAGATTTTTTTAAATAAAAATCTTTTACCATACCTTACCTACGGTATTATAATAAAAACAGTTCTAGGTTTTGGGCTAGCATAATAGACAGGATTATTTTGTTACTTATATATACCTACATAAACATTAATCGATGCTGTTGCAAAACGCTTATATTATTAACGTAATTATACTTGTTTTTTTTATTAATAAAATATATAAATTACCTACAAAAAATAAAACAAAATAATTAATTGCCAATTAACAACTGTTTATATTCTTACGATTCATCTCAGATATTATATTAAATAATACTATAATTTAAAGAAATACATAATATACTAAAAACAACAAATCATCCACGTAACATATCATATTGCCTCTCAGTGATAGTAAATTCATAAAATAATAATATTACTTCATTATAATTGACTTATCTCTATGCAACACAAAGACACAGAAATAAAATATCTGTAGTCGAAGTTCAACTATTATTTTTATGTTGGTAATTTGTTCGCAATTTTTTTTCTGAGGTAGGTACCTAGGTAATAAATATTTTTGTATCATAATATTTCAGATTTTTTTTCTGATATCGAAAAATAAATCCTTGAAAGATTAATAAATACAATGACCGACAAAAATATTATTTTAAATCTGCGACAAACAGTAATTGATATATTAATAGAAGTGCGCGAAAGCTAATTTTGTATGGAGAAGGCAGACTTCGCGATTACGAATGCAGTGTTGAAAGTAATATAATACTTGTACAAATATGGCTAAACTGTACAAAAAGTAAACATAAGTTAAAACCAGGCCACTATAATAAAACTATATATATAATTATGGCCACTCCCTAACATTTTATTTAATTGCCTGTATTAAAAATATATTTAAAAAAACTAAATTGACATGCATGTACTTATAAAATCATGGACAAGGTAAATATAATATGCAAAGTATACCTACATACATATAAAGACAATGGACATCTGTTGTTTTACAACTTAAATTTGTGTATTTTTAGTGTTGATAAAGCTTTGCTTATGCCACTTCTATATTTTTATATTTCTGTGCATAAATGTAATTAACAAAAAAGGCCCTATCTTACGTTTTGTTGACTAAAGACATACTATAATGATAATATATTTACCTACAATGTATACCTATATAATAATAAAATAAAACTTGATTGTAATATACATTGTAACATAACAATTAATATGTTTTAAGTTTATTAAAGAACAAAATCACAATAGATATATTTAAAGAAACTAAAACTTTAAAGAAACAATCAATACATTGTTGTTTAATCACTCCCACTATCCCGGATAAATGATGCGGTTACGAAATGGACGGGTCAAAGAAGTAATTGCATTGCGAGCTTATTTTATTACCGTCGCTGCCTTGTATCTAAATCAATCGCCCATTTCCTAACCGCACCATGAAAGAAGACTACCACCTCAATAATAAATCAATACAGTAGTCTCCGGAAAATCAGTGAACCCACAGACTAAAACCGAAACTGTACCAGGTGACCTAGTCATGTGATGGTTTTTGCATCTGTATGGGCTTTGATAACGAGTCCGGCCGGTCGGCCTATCGAGGTATAATGAGTAAGGCCTAAAGAGGCCTTCCTCCTACCTACAAATAACTTAATTATAAAAAATCAATAATTCCATCATTAGATAATAAATGTTGGCTTTACCCTGAAACCGCAAATCGACCGGATGGTAGGTCAAAGATGCCCCCCTATTATAAATATATACACAATGAAGCTCCCCCGTCGATAACAAGTCTCGATTGACGTAAACCCTAGCGGGGTAATTATAGATAACCTATGCAGGTCAATAAAATTATAAAACTTCATTTCGAACCTTATATTAAAAGCAGTAATGTGCAATTTAAAATGATGCTTGTGGAGAATAACACATTAATTCATAATTACTTTTTTAATTTTAAATAACAAAGTTTATCTAAATAGATTATTTGTTGTGTATTGTAGTAACTAGCTGATCTCCGCGGTTTTACCCGCGATAATTTAGTATGCTTTCCTACTCCTGTGGGATTATTCTATACAGGGTGACTTTGAAAGGATGTACTTTGGGCTAATATGAGGTTCTGCTGATCAAGTCGAACTACTTTTCCCATGGAACCATGTGTCACAAATGAAAAAAAAATTGCCTTCTCCATACAAACTAGTAATTTTAAAATGACTAATTTGTATGGGCAAGCCAAATATTTTTTTTATTTGCGACACATAGTTTCATGGGAAAAGTTATTCGATTTGATCAGCAAAACCACATATTAGCCCAAAGTACATCCTTTCAAAGTCACCCTGTATAACCTTAAATAACGGTTAAAACCTAAAATGTTATCCTGGCACGGGCTAAGCCAGGGGGGGGTTTAAACCCGCCCCGAAATCTATGAAATTAGAAATATTAGGCACGGTAGTAGGCAGCCCCCCGAAACGTAAAAGGGTACTCGTAAAATTATTTTTGTGAATGTGTATCTTACTAATTTAAGGACTTATTATGTATGGCGTTTTTTTTTGTTCTCATCAAAAATTGTGGGCATAAAAAAACACAAAAACGAAGATTGAACCCCCCCAGATACTAAATCCTTGTACGCCCGTGGATCCTGGACATACCTTCTGCTCTGCCAAGTTTGACCCCAATAAAGTTAAGATCCATAGTTATACCCAAAAAAAACGTGATTTTCGTCCATAAGAGTGTTACATGAGTGAGGTGACTGATCCGGAAACCGCCCAAAGACTTTTGGACTGTATTAAAGCTTACTAGAGGTATGAGAAAACATTACAGCAAACACACAGCAGGTCAAGACCCGGGTTTGGCTCCCGGATGACTTGGGAAGTTTGAAAAGTTGATCCATGCTACTTGGGGCAACACAAAAATGACTTTACGAGTCAGTAAATCATATTAACTATTACAAGAAATGTAACCGACTAGACGGGCATTCAGAAGGGTTGAATTCCAAGAGTCTGTACAATAAAATAACAGAGATCGTATTTAAACGTTGTTTTTTTGGTTGGTTGAATTATATATTATTTTAAACCCTTAACTATGTATCTTAAACTATGTAAATATACTTCTTTTGTCTAACCGGAATATTTAGAAATATGCAAACACGTATAAATATAATGTCTGAAAAATAAAATCGCCAGTGCTTTTTATATCGCTTTGTATATGGAATTATAGCGCCCAAATCAAAATATTTCCTATTTTTATCATAATGTCCTGTGGGATTATATTTTTACCATAATGTCCTGTGGGATTATATTTTTACCATAATGTCCTGTGGGATTATATTTTTACCATAATGTCCTGTGGGATTATGTTTTTACAATAATATCCTAGCTTGCTTGAGCTTTTTTTGAGTTTAGAAACGTATCAATTAACAAAATTAAAAGGTAAAAATAATAAGTAAAATAACTTATATGGTCCTAATTACAGGGAAAGTTTTTTTCAATTACTCACTAATTATTGTCGTCAAAAAGGCAAACCCTATAGGGGAGGCGTTCGAAAACCGAAGGCTTTTATTACAAGAACCTTAAATATATGTGGGCCACTTAATTAGGAGGAATGTCTTAATTACTAATACAGATCGGAAAGGGTCGCTAGATAGGTCAAGTATCTAAATCATCATACTCATCGCACGTGTCTACTTTTGCTAACTTCAGATGTGTGATCCACTACAAGGTAAATAAACAAACTAGGTTACGTCCTTCATGTAATATTTTATTCAACATTATCCACCCTAATATTATATATTTTGGGGTCGAAACTTCTGCAACCTTCGGTCCGAGGCCCGCAATGGGAACGCAATGCTGTTAAACAAAAATGATGTATTAATCGACCCCATTCATGGATGCTGTATGTATGCTTATCATCAGGTAGATACAAAATCACATGCCGTGCTTCAGCAAAAAAAACGAGGTATATTAGAATGTTAAAATCATAAATGCCACGCTTATTTAAAATCTAAATTCAGTATTGTCATACAAAGTGGCAATGCTGCTAGCGTATTGGAAACTGTATCAACGATATATAAGATTTATCCGTGTATCAATATTCGCCTCATACAGTTATTTTTTTAATAAATACAAATTTAGTTTCGGGTATAGATATTTTGAGGATGTCGTATCACTTTTGTAGAATTAATTTTAAAACAAACGAATAAAGAAATACCTAAACTTTCTGCTAAATTGTCGCTACATTTCCCAGAAAACTTTTTTTTTATATAACCCTGATTTATATATCATATTCAAAGTCACGTCCCTTTTACCCACTTGCCTTTCTAACCTAATACATTTTCTGTAAGTACGAGTGTATGAAACACACTCGGCCCCGCGTCCTAGTCAACCGAATCGGGGTAATTAGGTTCCATACCTACCTCTTTAATTAACGCGCTAATAACAGACTTGCATTTCGTTCCTTGTAGGTATAGACAACTAATTATATCCATACAAGAACCCCTTACGGACTTTCAAGAAATAATGCCATATTGTGTTCTACGGCTTGACGTATTGAATATTTTAATTAGGCCACTCACTAACGTTTCTGTGTACGTATTAGTTATTTTTAATGATGCAGTGAAGAATAGAGTCATTAAGGAGTTGACAATTATTTTATGTCAATTAAATTAAATTGGTGTTAAAATTCTATATATTTCCTAAACTGACAGTATCCCTGTAACATAACCACGACAGAGTGATAGAAAATTGGTTTGGCTAAACTCAATTAACTTTATTAAATATTTTGACGATCCCTGGTATAGCTAAACTGGGGTTTAAATTATTATTTATCTTTCACCTAATATCGCGTTTACGTGAAATATGTTAAACCACATAAATATATGTAGAAGCACATATATTCGACCGCTTCCGTAGACTAGTGGTTGCGTCTTTGGCTTTGTATCCGGAGGTCGTGGATTCGATTATATCTATGGAAAAATAAAAATTGTACATTTTTCTGTAGAGTTTGTTATGGTCAGGGGGTTTAATAATATAGTACATGTATTATATCGTTTTTTCTGGTACATATAGTACAAGCCTAAAGCTTAGTTTGTGACCAGGACAATATGAGAGTAATCTCCTTAATAGTATATTATAGCATATGGTCTGGGTGTTTATAAAATATAATAATGTATTAGTATATATATATTTTTTAATTCTTCCACCATTGTGGAAAGTCAAAGATTTTTCGACCATACAGCCATTGTATTAGTATAGTTGTGTTGTAGTAGTGTCATAGTAGCAGGGAGAACTGTATGATTATTATTATAGTATACTATTATTGTATAGAAATCTGGCGATAAAAAAGTTTCTGAATAGTACCTACACTGGCGTATACTTCTCAGCCATAGAGTCGGAGGACATATGAAAAAAAAAACATGTAATGTCGACGTTATGTCTGTTTTGATTTAAAAAATATGTTTATTTATAGTACTGGTTGTTTTTAAAATGTGGTTTGCGTTTGTCTTTCAAAACTTAGTACCAACTTAATTAAATATTTGTTTAAAATTTCCATTGTTGATTTTTATTAGTGATGCGCCGCATATGGATTCAACCTAATACGAATATTCGGTCCAAGATGTACCGAACCGCAAATTTGGATGTATCTTTGGTTCAGAACATTCGACGCAACTTTAATTTTTAAATAGTTTTGTAGAATTATTAAATGGCAAATGAAATACGGCACATGTCACCTGTTCTAGTTATGAAACAATGGCTAATAAATAAGTAATGCTAGGTTAAGGTAGTTTAAAGTTTTAAAGACGTAAATAGACAAAATTACAGTTCTTGTCTGTTCGAAAATAAAGCCATTAAATAGACTTTATTTTCTACATAAGTTTTTCAAAATAACTTTGCCCACTTATAACATTAACTTTGACGTTGGAAACTTAATAGAATTAATTTTAAAACAACAGATATAATAAAATGTACCATCACAAATGTACCATCACAAATGTACCATCACAAATGTACCATCACAAATGTACCATCACAAATGCCCGAGGACACCTAGCGGAGGAGTTTGATTCCTACCTCGTCATAGTCGAAGGTATTGAAGTTTCACAGTTTGGTATAGTGAAAGTGTTTTAAGGTCTATAACGGTTTAAAACAGAGTTAAGTTACCACGTATAAAATATTACGTAATATAACTATAATAAACAATTTTAATATGAGTTTATTGTCCTGGTCATATATTTATTTTATAAACACCCGACAAAATGGCAAGTTATACAGAATAAACATGACTTTTTTTTAATACCTATGTAGTACATTTTTTATACATGACAATATGTATAAAAATAAAATTGTGGTCATAAACTAAGCCTAATATTGTACTATGTGTACCAGAAACAACTATACTAATACATATTATATTTTATAAACACCCATCACCACGCTTATCATTATTATTTGTCAAGAGTGGGAATCGAACCCACGACCTCCAACGCCAACCACTTAACTTGACTAGAGGCGGTCATAAAATTTATTACAAAATCGATTTTGAATTAGAAAATCTATTTTCGTTTCTATAATTCGTACCTAAGTAGAGCAAGCTGCTAAAGTTTATTAATATTAATTGATGTTGCTATAGAAGCGTTCTAGGAAATTCGATAATTAATTGGCAGAAGCATTGCACACAGACGGAATACTACGAAACTAGATACAAGACCTAAAGTGGAGGCTTAATTAGTGAAATGAGAGGAGAGCTGAAGCTGTGTGCGAAATAAACAAAACCGCCTTACTCCGCCGCTGGAAACCCTGAGGCCGTTTAGAGCGCCGTAAGGCACCTGTGATTATGTTTTTTTTTCGATTCTTATTACTGATGCCGGCTACTTCGTGTACGTGTCATTTAATATAAACAATAAAAAAAACACCATATCGGTCACTGGGCACGAGTTAAACGACACGGACGTGGCGCTAACAGTTAACTAGTTATGTTTCTAACTATTTTTTTTTAATTCAGACCTACAGAATTAAAAATTTGAATTAAAACACGAATAAAACGCCCAATAAGGCATCTTATCTTTCAGTAATTCCAATAATCTTTAATATACGTACAGACATGGAAGGTCTACGATTTTGTTATATATGTAGATAATGACATACATTGGTTATAGTATTACATTAAGTTTCATTATGTTAATCAAATCCTAACTCTTTTGACCAATTATAATGTTGGTGCTTTACAAATTATCATTTTACACAATGATAATAATGTGATGAATGCAAGAAAACATATTTAAGGCGCGGCTGTATCACAAAATGTAGTAATAACATCCTTACAACTAAATAATATTTATTTGCCTAATGATATCAACGTAGATTCGCGTTGACATAATTCTTAACACTCAATAAAATCAATATTCAACATTCCAACTTTTAATGATTAAATAATTTGAGTTTTTATTTCTAGTTGTTTTTATCTGCAGGCAAAGTTATGTGTAAAGGCAAAGTTGTGGTAACAGTAAGTAGTTGATTAAATATTTGTAATTGTATTAAAAGCTTAAGTTATCTTTCGTTTAAGTGCTTATTTTGGATTTGTGTATTAGGTGAGAAAATTAGTTGTATGCGTTAGATTTTGGTAGCTATGATAGCTTGTAGAACTTTAAAAACAAAGTGATACTATCGCGTCTTAACCATTGACGTCTACGTTTTATCTAAACGAGTGCAATGAATTGAAGATTAACTAGGTATACATACAATATTTAATAGTTTTGTTATAAGATAACAGACACTGGGGTTTCGTTAATTGGTGATCGTATTATTTAGTCTATCTATGTATATAACTAACCTGCGTCACTAAGATATATAATTATGAATGATACCATATTATATATAATGTATGTCTGTTGATAAACAAATAAGCTTTGAACGTCATTTGTCACGCCACCCAGTGTTATCTAGAAATGAGTGCGCGGGCGCAGACTACACAAGTTCAATTAATAATTATTTTATAGTATTTACATGAGTTTTCTAGTAAATAATTGTAAATATTTCTATATTTTTATTTGAAAATGCTATTATTATTATTATTTAACAATATGCTTTTCTTCCTTATTTAGAATCTCACACACATTTACAAAACCTGACGCTCATGCGTCATGTTTCTATAACTTCATTTTTATTATTTTATCTCCCTATGTTGCCAGTTTACTCCTACGCATAAATTTAGAAAGGCAGTTTTAGGCCAAGCATTTTCGTATAAAACGTTTTATCCTAAGTTTGCCCGCCATGCCCCGGGCACAATTACAATCAGTGCTTTGTACCGACTGTACTTAATAAATCAATAACAAAATAATTACTTTGCGTAAATATAACGTAATCTAATATTGTTTATTATTATTAATTAATGATAAAATAACTAATTAAAGACCCTTAACAACAGCATTAAATAAACTTACGATTATTGACGTTAAAACATTAAATTTAATTGCTCGTTATTTCTATGTTATATCTCGTTATTATTTTATGAAATGAAGCTGGGTATAAGACATATTATTAAGTTTATGATAAGATACACTAATTAGCGAAGACGTCCAATCAATACAGTGTTGTGGGACCGTGCGTCATTACGATAAGCTATGCAAAACAAAATGATATATATGTCTACCGCTCAACTCACTTTCGATATGAAACACTATTTTCCATTATTTATTATATATCATTATTTTAATCATTTTTAAATGTTTAATTTTATAATTTGTATGTGAACCGCCTTAATTAAAATTGTTTAGATCTTTCAATATCAATGCATAGGTTTTATTTTTGTATTCTTTATACTCGTAAACTGTGGAAATTAAAATAGGTATTTCTATGAAAAGTTTTATTTTATTTTATTGAATAAAATTGTGGCACTTTATTATTAATTTATTTTTAAGGATTTATTAAGTAGCGTTCTATATTTTAAAATAATTTATTTCCATATACATAGTAGGTATATAAAAGTCAGTTTTAAATATTTGTACCTAGGAGTTAAATTGCCTTCTTCTCTATTATTGTTATGAGAATATTTCAGATAAGGTAATAAATGTATTGATGGGATAATATAATGTAAATCTAATGATGGGAGAATTGGTAAGTAATTCTATGAAGATATTGAAATAGTAAGCTATAAACTCAGTTTGTTGCATTATTGTATGGATGTCCATTTTTTTAGTAAGTATTTTAAATTACACATTACGACTTTACAATTTATTTATATCTCAAAATAGTTTTTTTATAAAGACAAGTACAAGATAATTTAAAGTACACGCATTTGTCTATGTTTTAATAATATAAACAGACCATACTTACCAATTTATTTTCTAGGAATATTCTCTAGTAAGCTAATGAAATAGTACTTACCAGGAAAACAAAAGTCCTAAAGAGTTGAATGAATATTGTTTGACAACCCAAAAGCTCGAGCTTCCGTTCGTAGAGGTAATTTGTTTGCAATAAAGAGAGAGGAAGATACCATGCAGCTGGACCAATTAGTGACTCCCGCGAGGCGCTGCGCTCCTGGTACCTCATATCATTACAACGTTGTTTACAGAATACTTACATGAAATTTGAGGATTTATTTTTAATTTATTACCAATATAGAATATTAACCGCCTCCGTAGACTAGTGGTTGCGCCTTTAGCGGTGTACTGGAGATTTGTGGGTTGGATTCCCACCCATGGCTAAACAAATATTAGTATTGCTATTACTATTATTATTAATATTAAGGATATAGAAAAAAAAATCTCTATACAAATAGCACTTTAGTTTTTATAGTAAAAATTTACAGAATTTATAATAAAAAAACTAGTACCTACTTCTAGTAGTTTGTTCGGCTCATAAAGTTTAACGTTGTATTATGTAGAGAGGTGTAGATTTTACTTATCCGATCTTAATTTATTTAATTACAAATCATGTATAGTATATCTTATAAAAAAAACTAAAGTGCTATTGTATGACGAGAAATTTTGCCTGTATTCTTAATAATTATCAGAGGAAAAGATATCAGCTAGTACTATGGGTACTTTTTCAAGAAATCCTTGATTGCTTTTGGTAACTCCTTTAATTATTATTTTATAAGATCTAATGTACCATATTTTAATTAAAATTACCTATATTTTTAATATTAACATATTTTTAGTAATTAGAGGAACTAATTATTTTATAATTAATAATTGGTTACAAAAACCTGATGATTTTATTACATAAAAAAATATGTTCGCCTTTACTGTCAAAAATGTTAAGATAATTTTTTTTACCTACTGACGATTGAATATATAGAAGTTTTAGCTTCATCATCAAATTATTTTTATATTGCTTTCAGTTCTTTAAAATAAAACCTCCAAATTATATTTATTTATTAGATTACTAGAAAATGGATTTAAATTCTAAACGGTTAATCCTAGCATTATAGAGAAATATGTTTGTTTTCACTACTTTACATTCTCTTTTTCCTAAACTGTCAGAAGTCTCAATTTTTATCATAACATAAATAATGTAACTTTGCAACATCATAATAACATATTTAAATTCTGCATAAACTTTATAACCGTTT
The DNA here is from genome assembly GCA_947458855.1 of Monopis laevigella. Lineage (NCBI taxonomy): Eukaryota > Metazoa > Arthropoda > Insecta > Lepidoptera > Tineidae > Monopis > Monopis laevigella. The sequence goes on from OX381578.1 coordinate 26,908,871, forward strand.
TAAAATAAACAAACACACTTTTTTTAATTCTATAAGAGGCAAAGAACTAATTCCCAAGTTCAGCACATGTCCCCGCTTTGCCTTCCCTCGGGACAAATAAAGTCGTTATTAAAATAAATGTTGATCGTTATTAATGAATAACAAACATCATTTTACGACAAAAATATCACACATATTGTTTTCATAAAGAATCATTATAGATAAGGTTTGTATTTTTATCGTAATGATTAATGTTACTTCGGCGGTTGTAGTTTCTCAGTTCTATGATGATGAAGAAGTTTTAAAAATGTCGCTACTAATGATCTCTTTTAAAAAGAGAAACTAGATAATACTTGTTTATAATAATGATATTATAATCTATGACCATACGTATTCTATAAAAAAATATTGAGTTTTATATCTTTGTCCTGTGGTTTTAATTGGTTACAAAAACCTGATGATTTTATTAAATTAAAAAAATATGTTTGCCTTTACTGTCAAAAATGTTAGGAAAATGTTTTTTACTTACTGGATTTGTAGAACAATTGAATATATAGAAGTTAAAGTATTAGTTAATTCATCATCAAATTGCATATATAATATAAAGTTACAGATATTTAGGAATACTCAAAAAAAGGTCTACTGATATTCCAATAAAACGTTTTAAACTAAAGTGTAGACCTTTTTTTAAATAATCGATGAACCTGCAAATTCTGGCGTGTATAGAAAGGATAGCGGCTTTACCATATGCACAATTGTACCCGTATTTTAAGACGTATCCTCAACGCAAAATTTCCTTAAGGAAACCCATATATACAATAACTTCCTCCAGAATTCCTTATACGAGGAACTCGTTGAACTATCAAGTTAAGTTACTGCGGGACCTATCCCTAAACAATCTCTAAGTGGAGGGTTTTTTTTTTTGCATACTGACATTACAGAAATTGCTAGTTGAAGAAACGTCTTGAAATACAGGTGTAAGTGTGCATTTGGTAAGGCCGCTATCCTTTTCATACACGCCAGAAGTTACAGGTTCACCGATTATATTCCATTGGTATGATATTGATTAATTAAAAAAGTATTTATATATAACTATGGTCATATTATTTATGGTAAAGAATCTAAATTCAAGTATGAGCAGCCACATTTCTACAAATAATGTCACTGGATATAAAAGATACCCATAACATAATCGAATTACAGTTTATTATTACGATTTAATTAATTAAACCACTATTCTCATAATGAGGTAGCGTTTCAAATTTCAATTCATTATTTTCGTATAGCTTTTGTACAATTACTTGTTCATTGTGTACATTTTGACATTCACATTTTAATTCTACATTAACATATCCGATATTAAGTATGTATTGAATGAATGTTGATTAATTTTGATTGAATGCACTGAGGTTGTTTTAATCTAAAACTAATAATTTAAATCATAATTAGCTGATGTTGCCTATTCGAATAAATACGAAAAATGCAATATATGTATGTTGTATACATTAACCTGCTATAGAGCCGAGTAAAGTATATGTATATGCTCTCAGTTTTAAAACTGAATTATGTATAAAATGCATATTCCCATTATTTGTTTCGACTGTGTTTTGTTCTCATTTTTAACAGGCTTTTTAGGCCTTTTTTATCTGATGAAGCTATTAAGTGTTTTGTGTACATTATTTAGGACAAATGCAAAATTAAAGAGCAAGTTTGTCCAAGAATAAAAATATTTTATACAAGATATTTATAAAGCGATAATCTTGTTTAAAGTTTTTTCAATGTTATAATTAATATTTTAATACTCTATCTATAGTAGCAATATCTAACAACCCCTTGGGGATCACATTCGTAAATATATAAACATACATTATATTTTTATTCTAATATGCAATTCCAATATCCATTAATAAGAATATCTATTTAGTTATAGAATAAACATCCGAAATCAGGATTTCTTTTAGGACAAAACTATGAATATTTTTTGTCCTAAAAGATTTCCCATTCAACGCGGCAACGCAGCTAGGTACTTTTTTAAGTATTTCAAAGAGTTCTTTTTCGTTACTCCTTTAATTATTTTACCAATATTCTAAACTGGGGTATCTTTAACTCTACATAATATTGGAAACCTAACTCATTTAAGATTTTTTTTCGTCTAATTAGGATTTTTTTTAAAACACCGTCTAAAGTCACTGATATAGAATTACACAAACATATTAAACGTTTTCAGTATGCAACGAATCAATCACACAGATTCAATTTGCCTGAAACTGTAAACACTTTAAGAAAAAACCTATTATCATAAATCTACCGACAGAATCTTTGATGTGCTTCATTTGTTGATTTAAGGTATAAAGTAAAAATAATTACAATAAGTGCTGTACTTATTATTGTTTGATTTAGTGAGAATTGAATGTATTTTATTTTAACTCTTAACTACCTACCTGTTTCAAATAACTTTGTTTCCTTCATCTTTAATCTTGAGTCTATTAAATAAAATGTCTTTAGGCATCTTTAGTCGGCATCTTGAATTAAACCAACGAAATTATTGGTTGTATTTAACTTGGCACCTTTCATTTTCATTTAATTTAAGTACATTTCGTACCTACTCCAAACATTCAATGTAATATTGCCACAAAATGAATGCCTTGCCGACTCTATACGTTTATTGTTTTTATGTATAGGTTGTGTATTTTTAATGAATGACAATGGATACAAATTTTATTTGTTTATTTTTATTTACCGCCTCCGTAGACTAGTGGTGGCGCCTTTTGATTCCCACCGATGCGATGGCAAAAAAAATTTAGTACGTACGTTTTTCTCTACAGTTGGTCATGGTGTTTATAAAATATATTATATCGTTGTTTCTGGTACACATGGTACAAGTCTAGAGCTTAGTTTCATTATGTGTAAATTGTCCTACATATTATTTATAAATTTGTTGGTGCTTCTCTACCAGTTAACCTTTAAAACTAATATTGATATATATAATATTTAATAATTAGGTACAATATGTAAAAAAAATGAGGCTGTTGATAATTTTTAATCTATACTAATATTATATAGTTGAAGAGTTTGTTTGTTTATTTGGTTAAACGAGCTAATCTCGGGAACTACTGGTTCGAATTTTTAAAATCTTTAAGTGTTGGATAGCCCATTTATCGAGGAACGCTATAGGCTAATGTAATATCATTACGCTACGACCAATAGGAGCAGAGTAACAATAACAAATGTTGCAAAAAAGGGGAAAATTATTCTTTTTGAGAGCGTACACAGTTAAAGTTACGCAGACAAAGTTCAGGATCAGCTAGTAGGTAATAAATACAACTGAACTGATGTTTTTAATTTTAAAAAGTCTAGCTAGACAAAAAATACATAATAAAAAAAGCAACGTCAAGTTGGGTGATTAGGTATTAAAGGTACAGAATCGAATAATAAAAGCTTAGATAATTAAAACGGGTAATTTATTTTAGCAAACTTCAAAGTAAGAGAAATAAACAAACACTTGTAATGGCAATTATATAAATTGTACGTTGTAATAAATTATCTAAGCACATTCACAAATTGAAGAATTTTATAATGAAAACGAATAGCCATCTCGGCCACTAGTGATGTGCCCACAGAGCTGGATGAGCAGATAGGCGGGGCTTTATTGTATGAAGTAGTAATCGCGAGTGATTTATTTTACTAGCTACTGCAATAGTATCTTGTCGGTATAGACCAGACCGTTCACCGTAAGATGTCCCTGCCGATGTTGGCACCATGGCAGGCACTGTTAATTTTTTTTTATTATTTAATTCTCTGTTAGAAAATTTTATTTGTTGAAAAGTGTTTTTTTAAAGGGTGCTTTAAAATATATTAATATCAATAGCCATACCCCAAAAAGCTTAAACCTATTTTAAGAGATATCTGACGCGTGTTTAGTAAAAGTGCTCCCACAATTTAATGTTTTAATAAAAACCATAGTCTATTTTTGTTATAAATTACATTTGTCTATTTTAAGTCGTCTATTTTTTTTACTAATTACTCGTACATTTGTTTAATCAATTATAGAGATACATTTACAGATTTTATAGCATTTTAAAAACACAATCATTAACTTTTTGTAATGTGCTTAAATAATAATACCTGCTTATAATTATTGTGAAAACTAATTACCACGTAAGGCTATTCGAAATTCTGTTCATACCATTTAGGACTTAACGGCGTAATTGTACCTTGTTTTATAAAAAAAATTAGTAAAATTATCAACTGCACTTGTATTTTTTATAGGTTTGTTAAATATTTTTTGGACTGAATATTTTAAGACTTAAAAAATTAAAGTTTATTGGAAAACAAAGATGGACTTATAATTAACTATTAATTTAAATAAGTGTTACTACTGTTTTAATAAAATTATTCTTCTGATTACATCCTTTCAGTAATTTGATAAATAATAATAATATGTATGATAAATTACACATATTTATCTGGTCACAAACTAAGCTCTAGGCTACTATGTGCACGAGAAACTACTATATAATACATATTATATTTTATAAACACTCATCCATGACAAACTGTACAGAAAAAACGTACTAATATTTTTTTGCCATTTACAATAATAAAAAACAGTTTATCTATCGCTAAACAATACAGTTTGTCTACTAAACCCTTCTATCCAAATGCACTTCTGTGGCTATACCACTAATGAGCAGTATATCTAATTAAAGGACAACAAAACGGATATACGATTCTAATTGGCTTTCGGGCGAGTCGCGACGCTTGTTCCGCGAACCTCTCTACAGGCGTTCTCAACATTTTCAGTTAATTGTCATGGTTTATTTTGCTTTAGGGTTGTTACTTTTATTTTTTAATGTTTAGACATTACATAATTTGTATTTTAATTGAATGTAAAATTTAAAATTAAAACAATAATATATTATTAGTATCCTTTATATTTTTTGTATATTTATTAAAACTTTATATTTAGTTCCAACCAGAACCACCGTTAAATTAGAACCATTAATTAGTTGTTGCACTAATTAAAAAATATTTAATTAGATACATATTAATAATTTATAATGGGTTAAATAATCAAGTTTTAAACCATTAAATTAATTTATAATAATATTGATTAATTTAGTACCAACTTTTAATAAACTACTTATTAAAGGTGCACTTTTTCATTAACTAAGTATTTAAAATATAAAAATGTAGGTGAGTTTAATCATCATATTTTTTTAATATTTTATTTGTATATTATTCTTATTGGAATTATATTCTTGTATTATACTACATCACAAAAAAAAAATAGAGCTTTTTTATTGCCAATATTTAGGTCTAACTAAGTAAAGTTATAATTTTCATTGTTGTTATTAATTAACTGTTTAATAAAAAAATACAATTGGTAATTTATTAAATTTCGTTTTGTTATCACTCTTATATTAATTTATTTCTATATCTTAAATGTGATTGTAGAAATAATACGTAAATAAAAGTATTTTATTAATTCATAAAATTACCAATGACCATTAATTGGTTTAACGAAACTTTAATATTCTAAAATAGGTATTATGCACTTGATTTCTAATAACATTTGTTCTGATATTATTGTTAAGGCCAAACAAAAAAAAAGTAACACAATAAATAAATAAAGTTGCCCTAAATTTTGATACCAAAAGTCGACTTTTCGATCAGTATTGAGAAGCATTGCACTTCCAAGGAGATCATTAGGCGGCTACATCAAAGCTGTCACCGCATTACACTAATTGACTCAATTAGAGGGATTGCCGAACGGAAATAAAAGTCCACTCACCTTCATGAAACGCCGGTAGCCAATTAGCCCCGAGACTCCTAATCAGCCTCTTAAAACACTCGCGAAATATTTAAAAAACAGTCAATTCAACAAAAATAAACACAACACAAAAACACGCTTAATAATAAACAAAACAGTCTTTACAAAATAATTATTACAATTACACTGCACTTGTCAAAAGTTTTACGAAGTATCACGCAATGACTGCGGCTGAGCTGAACAAACACGTGCGTTAGCTACGGGCGCTGAACAGCGAATGACGACGGGCGTGCGTATATCGCGGGGAGGGATGACCAACCTTTTCCGAGCTTGCGGGCTACGGAGCTTATCGCGTGCAGCCGGCGTTTCAGTTAGGTCGTTTTGGAGCTGAAACGTCGCTTAACGTTGTAAGTGGGCAGATTTGAAGCGCATGCATTTAGGCCTAACTGGCAAAGCACTGAATTACGTCTGTTTCATTGCGTTACTTACCTCTGAAAATTGATGGAGCTTTTATTGATTTACCAATTTTGAGTAACGCTATTATTAATACAGTAAATTATTAATACTAGGTTTGTATTACAAATAAATTTAATATTAGTATAATATCCTTCGAAATGTTATCTATAGTTTCATTTTAGTGCACACTATTATGTAAAAAGAGGGAGATTTTTTTTTTATAATGATGGAACTTTATTACAAAAAGTATAAACTTATAAGATTAAATCAAAACCTTGAGTTCCCTAAATTAATTCTATATAATATTTGATTTGTTCTACAATTTAAATATATAATGTAAATTTAACTTAAATAACAGTAAACAGTATTAAAATGTATAAGTAGGTTTCTATAGAACGTAATAAGAGTTCTATCCATAATGCAAGGTTTGACAGTTGGAGTATAAGCCAATAAGCTACTCAACATATAATTCCTAACATAAGATTTATTTATCTGTTTAATAGATCCATATTTACGTCAAACAGTATTTTAATATCTAAACTACTAATTGAGTACACCATCATTTGTATACTTACTTCACATATTTAATGAACCACTACATATTAATTTAAATGCATGAATTTCATCACAATTAATTAAATTAGTAATTTAGATATTAAATAAAATCTGGCATTGAACTATAAGTTAAACTATTATTATGAATTAAGAAATTATCTTTGTATACCATATATATTTTTATTTTATTTTATAAACTTTATTGTATAAACTTATTCTTATAATAATCTACTTATCTATTATTATTATTATTAAAAATAATAGAAAAAAATTTTACCTATATTTAAAAATAAATATAAATTAAAATTATCATAGAGTCTTTTATCGCCTATAACATAAATAAATTTATAAGAATACAGCTTTTAAAGTAACCTTGGCTAAGTAGAAGGCGTACCAATTTGAACAAGAGCATAAAGCCCGTCTACACTATACATTTATCATTGATAAAACTGGTTGGTGACACCTCATTCATGGCATTCATTGAAGCAGCCGCCGACGGAACATTGAGGACAGTTATGTCTGTGGACTAAGAAGGGAAACTACCCTACTAGTTTTTATTTCTCTACATATCCATTATACATTTTTTTTTATTAATATAATAAAATATTGTTTCAAGATCGTTTAGTACTTTTTGCGGTTTTTAATTATTATTGCTAGTTATGCATTTTTAATGTACTATTAATATTTTTTATATAGTTTTAAGAAATATTTCAGAATATTTATTTTAATAGTTAACTAAATATTATTAAAACAAAGATTAATATTATATTACTCTTAAAATTACTTTTAAAAAAAATTTTGTTTTTGAAGAAGATACGAATATGCTAAAAACTTATTAAGGAATATTTAAAATTATTTTATAGCCTTGTATTAAATACGTATACTTGTAATACAAGGCTAGCGCAAAGTGTTTATTTATTGATACGTGTTTACTTTATTTTGTCTGAAACTCTTATGCTTTTGTTTGTAAAATTTTCTTAATCGTGATAGGTCCTTATCCCAATCTGAATATCTGAAATTAACAAAAAGTTATAAGCAGCTTAATTATAATAAATTTATAAAAAGTTCAAACATTATATTTGTAGTATTCTACTTTCCGTACTCTACACCTTCATAACGAGTTATTAATTACTTAGTAAATATTACTAAATAATAGTGCTGAAATTTATAATTTCATTACATAAAATAAGTTTATATGTGACTTTTACGTAGAAAAAAATTTTTTGGCTCACCGTTCACACTGTCATTTCAGTAAATCACGCTTGAGGAACGTTACTATAACGTTTTTTGCAGGAATTTTTTTGGTGTAATGGAAACAAACTCTCTACTTAAAATGGTCGATTCTTCTGTAATAATTATGTTCCTTACATTAAATCATGTATTAACTTAATGCAACCCGTCTTTTGAAAATATCGTTTGAATAGAAGCCAAAGGGGACAATTTATAGAGACCGGGCCATTCTAATTAAATATTAAAAAGGATCGTTGTGAATGTAACAGGTATTTCTTTGTTGGCCGATGATGGATGTATGTGGACAAACAAAGTTGCAATTACCTTGTGGATCTATGCATAAAACATTTTGCTTTTGAACCTATTTCTGTGTCATTGAGGAAGAAAAAACTATTGTAGAGTATTGAATTTCGTTCTTACTGACGATTTATAGAGTTGCCCCAATTTTGCTTAGTAAAATCGATAGCTACTTAAAAAAAATAATAATAATAATAATAATAATAAAAATAATATGTAGGATAATTTACACATATTGCTCTGGTCCCAAAATAAGCTCTAGGCTTGTACTATGTGTACCAGACGTAATGATATAATACATATTATATTTTATAAACACCCAGACCATGACAAATTATACAGAAAAACGTACTAATATTTTTTTCCATGGGTGGGAATCGAACACGACCTCCGGATACAACGCCAAAGGCGCAACCACTAGTCTACAGAGGCGGTCAATTTTTTTTTTCTATATTTTTAAGTGACGACTGCTACACATGGGTACCAATTATCGTATATTAACTTCTTCAATTGAATCGTAATTGCATCATAATAGAATACACCCGCTAGTTTTTGAGTTTTCTATGGGAAGTTGTTTTAGTAAAATACGAAATGTGACAAATTAACCGATTGTGATTATACTAAATTTAATTTAAGAAACCGACGATGCTAAATCCGTAAAGTGACGAGTTATGTTTCGGTTTCAGTCTTTGGGTTTACCGGTTTTCAGAAGACTACTACATCTCCTTTCAGGGTGCGATTACGAAACGGGCGGTTAATATTGACTATAAAGCAGGAAGGGTATTATTAAAATAGACTCGTAATGCAAATTCATTCTTGTTGCCGCCCATTTCGTAACCGCATTGTTTAGCCAGCATAGTGGGAGCCCTCTACATTGTTAAACAACAATTTATTGATCGATCCCATTCATGAGCTTTGTAGGTCTTCTTAAAATCAGGTAAATACAATGTCACATGCTGTGTGCATGCATATTATTTCGATAATAGTTCTTGAAATTCTTATTATATAATTCTGGAGGTTGTAAGTTCGATTTCCGCTCATGGCAAAATAATATAAGTATGTTTTACTATACCATGGTCTGGGTGTTTAAAAAATATAATATGTAACGTTATTTCTTGTGCACATATTAAAAGCCTATAGTATTTTATAAAAGCATATAAATAGGTACACAAAAATATATATACATTTTTTTTTTCTTCATTCAACAATTATATTATTATACTCGTACTATCTGTCCTTGCGACTTCGTCTGCTTGGACTAGTTATTTTTTATTATTTATTTATATTAATATTTTTTTTTTTTTTAAATAAAAGTATCCTAATTTATTCCTTATTACATTAACTATCTGCCAGTGAAAGCCCCGTCAAAATCGGTCCAGCCGTTTCAGAGATTAACCGCAAAAAAACAGACAGGCAGACAAAAATTGTAAAAAAAAAAATTTTGGTATACCGTGTAAACATCCATATGCATTTAGTAAAACGCGGTTATTTTAATATTACAAACAGACACTCCAATTTTATTTATTTGTATAGATGTATACTTATAGGTGCTTTATTTAAATAGAAGTGTAATGGTTATTCATAGACTCGCAAAGTTACAATGATAAAATTATAATACTCGTATGCAGCTTTCTACCTACACAAAAATGTTTATTTTATAAAGACATTATTTGACCTTAAAAATAAAATATGCACTACCTTATAGTACGTTATAACGTACGCTATAACTTATAGTTTTAAAAAGTTAATAAAAAAAAATATATCTAATGTAAATTTTATAATTTTTTTTTTTTTTTTACTTTATTCAACAATTATATTTTTATAAACTGTATTCAAAAAGAAGTGGAATGTATTGGTAGACTCGCATATAGTTACAATGATAAAATTATCATTATATATGCAGCTTCCTACCTACACAAAAACAGACATCATTTGACCTAAAAAATTAAACATGCACTACGTAGGTACACTATTATTATAGTAGAATAGAAAATGATTTATTCAATAAAATACAATAAATAAATACAACAATCTTAAACTAACTATAGGACATTGTTATATTATAGGACGGATTAAATATTAAAATAAATTGTACATTTGTTGAAATGGGTATACCCTCAGCTTGTGCGTGAATACTTTGCAGTATGACACGCGCTGGTTTATAGTTTACCTACTAGTGCATATTTTATTTTTCAATTGGTACTTGTACCTATTGCAACAAATTGCGAAATCTTAAAAGAAAATTGCGCTATTCTTTAGCTTTTTCATTGTATTTTAAATATAATTAGAACCAGTTTTCATAATGTTTCTTAAGCACAAAAGCAATAATAACACGAACAATGCTGCAATGTTATTTCATTGAATAAAGTTCATGACACTTTGATTTGTATGACACTTGATATTAAGCCGGTATAAAGTATTGAAAGAAGGCAAATTCAATTCTTATTGTAACGAAATTAGAATTGAAATTGTGTGAAATTGTTTTTAATATATCAATGAAGTGAGGATGTTCACTTATAATGATAATTTACATTCCATTGAAATAAAATTAGGAATGTCTATAAAAAACTAGGACGGTTAACGTATGATTTATATAGTTATTAAATTTATATTCTAAGCTTTAGGTGTCTTGTGCTTAAGTCATAAAGCACTAGTAATTTAATCTCATTTTGATGTTAAGTACACCCTGGACATTTAAGGCGAGTTGTGCTTAAAAATTGCATCGATCATTCCGTTTTTTTACAAAAGTGGCTGTTTTTAGACGTATAGAAAAAATATTTTCTCTATTGGAGAATATTAATTCAATTCATAAGAGATGAGACAAGGTTCTTAGCTATCCATGGCTCCACCGTGCGGGTGCCGGGTCCAACGTGTGGTTGGAAGGCAGGGGAATGAACTGCAGCGTTCCCGGACTTAAGACCGCGAAGTAGGTTTAAAGGCCTTTTGAACTCTCACCTGCAGTGTGTTTACTACCCTCTATACTCAACCAAATACTATATGATCCTTATATACATGGTGACTTTGAAAGGATGTACTTTGGGCTAATATGAGGTTCTACCGATCAATACGAACAACATTTTCCATGGAACCATGTGCCGCAAATGAAAAAAAAAATTGCCTTCTCCATACAAACTAGTAATGTTAAAATGACCTATGGGAGAAGTTGTTCGGTTTGATCAGCAGAACCTGAGGCTCTACCATGGGTTTGCGCATTGCAGAAACGTAACGTATTCATTTACGTATACGTGAGCAACAACCAATAGGATCGCTTTATTCAATCCTGTTACCAAAAATAAAGCGGCCCTATTGGTTGTTGCTCACGTATACGTAAATGAATACGTTACGTTTCTACAATGCGCAAACCCATGGTAGAGCCTCTGATATTAGCCCAAAGTACATCCTTTGAAATTCACCCTGCATATATAGTTTGTTCGGTAGAAATAAATCGTGAAAATAGCTCTGAATTTTTTTTTTCCAGATTTTGACATGTTTAACATGTATTTTTTTTATAAAAGTTTATTTGATAAAATTATAAAAAAAAATGAGTAATCAGTTTTTATTAAATTATTTTTTAATAACCTGTGACTTACGACATTTTATTTCGTGTGACTTTTTCCGTTAGTCGGTCGACGCTGCTTACTCACATCAGAATTTGTACTCATATGACTGAAATGAAACAGGGAAGTGGAGGCGAATTCGCAATTTCGGTGTCGATCATACCTCGCCGCGAGCCGAGGTGCGTTCGCACACAAGCGTAAATAACCTAGAGCTGTAAAACGGACATAGCGCTCGGCTCCAATATGTCGCTAGTAGTGTCGGACAGAGTATCAGATTTAAAATCAGAGGGGCGTAGGGTATATTCTATTAATTTAATTATAATTAATATAATACATCTAAGAAATTAAAATAATATATACCTAAAGAAAACCCTACAATAAAAAACCCCCTAGAAACCTAAATGAAGATATAATAAAAATAGAACTACAAAAAAAAACCCTAAAAAGAAAACGTTTTCTTTTTTTTTAGAGTTTTTTTTCATCATCATCATTTATACAGAAAATAAATACACCGTGTCCAAATCCTAACCCGCACTAAATGTTCCCATTACACTGGCAACATTATCACGCTGAATTGCCAGTGAAAAGCGCTGTTTAAAAAAATATCCGGATCGGATATCGCCGGAAGTTTCATTTAAAAGATCAATTCTATACGGTTAGGTGTTATTATTATGTATTGATAATAACCTAGGAATATCACTGTCATCATCAAAATTGATTTTGTAGTATCGGTCGGAGTAGGAGGTTTACAAGATCAGACCGTTAGGTATTGTTATGTAATCAGCAGGGTAACCACCGACTCCGATACCGTGAGATCTCGTTCGAGTTGAAATGGAGAAGGATGTTTTTGGTACTACGAAAAGTGAAACATCGTTATTTGAATTAACCACTGCATTTAGTTCGAGTACCTAATTAATTACAACAAAATATATATAATATTATGAAGTTTGTAAATATGATTTGTATGAAATGACGTCATATTTGATCTCAGCTCGAACGAGAACTCACGGTATCGGAGTCGGTGGTTACCCCCCTGGTTTTAGTCACTAAAATTACTTGGGTCTAACTTCAAAATGTCAATACGTACTTAATTACAATCCAGACAAATAACACAAGACTACGAGTTTTACAAAGCAGATTGCACGTTTTTATATATCAGTGTGTGCCGTGTGTGTGCCTATATAATTTATTACGGTGTAACTTGACACGTACGTTCACAAATCATCAGCGACTTTACATGTTTTCAACAAGATTTTATGTTCTTTATATCATGTTGCTTAAGAAATCTTCTATAAATAATATCATTAAGTCTTCAAATTCAACAGCATGTAATAGAAGAGTTATGACTGTAGACGAGGCAAGAGTATGTAGAAGATGAATGGAGAAGCAACTAATGTCCGTGTCCAAGCTTAGATATTTTTGTTTTGACAATTGGCAATATTAAAAAATAATGCAAATAAATAAAATACGAAATAATATAAGTTTATTAATCTAAAAAAATATTAAACTTTTTTTTAAATAAATTTAAAATAAATTATTAAACAGTAAACTTATTCCAATTTTCCTCAAAATCTAATTCCAATTTTTGCTAATCCACAATTACAATATTTAAAAACATAAAAATAGCACTTTATTTTATTATTATACAATTTATGAACTCAAAAACTACCATCTAAACATTTTTTTAAAAGTATATTACATCCCCTAAACGATTTCAGTGAAAACTAATAACCTAACCTAAAAAATAATTAAACACTATTTATTACAGAAATAAATGGTTTAAAGCATTTAAAAACTATTGTCGGTTTCCCTTCCATTGGTTTCCATTAAAATCGATTAATCACCCTTATCAGTTGTTTCCTCGAGTTTTTGGGTAGCTCGGACCATTGGCTCTATTGTGGTGTAAACGGCACCCTTTGTCAGCCATTGGATCCATTGTTGCGGCGTATTGTGGTGTGAACTGATGGCGTCTGTGACCGGGCTGCGTAAGCCGACGATTAGTCTTGCGATCCGTCTTAGAAATCTGATCCTCGTGTAAGACATTTCATTTACCTAATGTTTTTTTTATATTATGGTAAATGTTAATTTTTTTTTTTTTTTTAAGTAGACAACATTAGTGTATATATCATCACGGGTGCTTTACGGCGTCTGAGGCCGCTTAGACGGCCTCAGGGTACCCATCAGAGGGGTTTTTAATCCCACCTCGTCGTAGCCGATGGTATGAGTCTACACCGAACAAGTGGCTAGCTCGTCGCGATGTTTTGATAGAATCAATAATCAGTTTCTAATCTATAATCAGTTTCACAAGTTGGTATAGTGAAACTGGGATCGAAAAAGTATAGTGAACTTGAAATTTGGAACATTAAAACAATACTTATGTTTTTCAAACTTATTAATGCGTGCGAAGCTGCGGGCAAAATCTAGTGGAATATAAAAGTTTTAATCTAAAATATGTTCATTTTTTATTTTATAGTTTTATTTACATAAGTTTAATACCTAGGTAATATTTTATTATGTATTACTTTATAGTTTAATATTTTATAAATCTGTTTAATCTTATAAATAACTTATATCCATAGATACTGCAGAAACAATTCTATAAATAATACACTCAAAAGTAATCTATAAGTGTATTATAAAAGAAAGGATTTGTTTGTTTTTAGGATTAATTCAAAAACTGATTTATAAAATCTTTCACCAATAAAAAGCTCTATAAACACCGAGTAAAATGGGAGATATATACCTATATATGAATCCGATTTATTTTAAACCCAATATCGTCTGTGTTAGTTTAACAGTTTACGCGGCGCATGCAACGAAAGCTCTCAAAAGGAATAAAATTTTCCCATTTTTGCATTTCATTGATGCTCCGCTCCTCTTGGTCGTAGCGTGATGTTATATAGCCTTCCTCGATAAATGGTCTATCCAACACTAACATACATTTTCAATCAAAACCAGTAGTTCCTGAGATTAGCGCGTTCATCCAAACAAACAAACTCTTCAGCATTATAATATTAGTAAAAAATTATAGTAAGGCACAACTAGTGTAGATATTATAAATTGTCACGTTTATGATATAAAAAAGTGGAATGCCTTGCCTGCATGCGTGTTCTCTTCTTCCTTTAATCCTTACCCCCATATTCTAACCCCCGTATTCTAAGACGTTTCCTTAACTCCACTCTTCACTCAAGGAGCGTCTGTCTCAACTTGCTTTTTATTATTTTTACATTTGGTGGAACGAGACATTTGTTCCTTGAGTGTAAAGTGGAGTTAAGGATATGTCTTAGAATACGGGGGTAAGACGTATCCTTAACTCCATTTTTCACTTAAGGGACGTCTGTCTCATACTAGCTTTCTTAACTTGATATTTAGTGGAAAGAGACAGACGTTCCTTGAGTGTAAAGTGGAGTAAAGAACATGTCTTAGAATACGGGGGTTAGTCCTTTAAGCGTGGCGTGAATAAGTTTCTCAAGCAGACATAGTGGAATCAACCAATTGAAGCAATCATCATTGCTACTATTGGTTGAGAACATTCTTGGACGTTACATTGCCACTTACCATCTGGTTGATTTAGGGTTACAAGTCCTGCTCTATTTAAAAAAAAACCTTGTCCAATTTACACAGAGAATTTGCATACACTGTTATTTGTAAATAACCCTAAAACCCTAAAAGACCAGAAAGCATTTATTTAAATGAAGGTACAGCCAAAGCTAAGCTTGTCTCGCAGACCATCGCAACTCCAATTTCGTGGAACAAAAGCAATCCCAAGAAATCAACCAATATCCTGATAGAATCGTCAATAGCGCATCTATTGGGACAACAAACCCCATCTGCGAGGGCCCTTTCTTCGGCAATACATTCCTGTATGAACCACGCCAAAGATCACTAACATGTGCATGCCTCAGAATAGTCATGCATCTTAGAACCACACCCTAAAGTTGTTGTATGTATGTATCATCACGGTTACCTTACGGAGCCCGAGACCGCCTAGACGGCCTCACGGTACCCAACGGAGGGGTTTTTAATCCCACCTCGTCGTAGCCGATGGTACGAGTCTTCACCGAACAAGTGGCTAACTCGTCGCGATGTTTTCGGTAGACTCAATAACCCATCTACATATATACAGTTTCACAGGTTGGTATAGTGAAACTGGGACCGACAGCTTAAAGTGCACTATAGTGGTGTTGTTAAACAAATGTACATATTTTTTTAGATTAAAAACTCATTGGTACACACCGGGATTTGCACCAGGGACCTAACCCCCGTATTCTAAGACGTATCCTTAACTCCACTTTACACTCAAGGAACGCCTGTCTCTTTCCACCAAATGTCAACTATAAAAAGCAAGTTGAGACAGACGCTCCTTGAGTGAAGAGTGGAGTTAAGGAAACGTCTTAGAATACGGGGGTAAGTGTTTTTAAGTCTAAGGTCCAACCAACTCGGCCACCACGTATATATTCGGCCACTATTTATATATAAATATCTTCGGCGCCCGAGACTGCCTATACGGCCTCAGGGTACCCAGCGGAGGGGTTCTTAATCCCACCTCGTCCTAGCCGATGGAATAAGTCTACATCGAACAAGTGGCTAGCTCATCGTGATGTTTGTATAGAGTCAATAACACATCTATAAGCAGTTTCACAAGTTGGTATTGTGATACCGGACCGACAGCTTAACGTGCTCTCCGATGCACTATAGTGTATTGTTAAACAAATGTACATTTTTAAAAAAAAAACTCTTTGGACACAGACACCGGGGTTTCAACCAGGGACCTAGGTGTTTTTAAGTCTAAGTTCTAACCAATTCGGCCACCACGTATATTCAGTTCTCTTACTTTATGTTTTATTAAGTTCCTTAAGTTTAGGTATTGAGTTGAAATTCTTTCTAACCTCATGAATTTCGACAAAAAAGTAGAATCCAATAGAACTAAATAACACTTGTAAAAATTCATTATTTTATACTATTTAGTGTTTTTGAAGTCGGTTATTTTTTTTTGTTAAAAAGTTTTTATTATATTATTAAGTATTTATTTCTCGCGTCTTCCAGTACCTTTTTTTTTACAAAAAACAAAAATTTTATTACATGTAGCGATTTAATTTGAATACTTGTCTGTTTGAAGCTCATCTATGTCACATGATGGTATCACAGCCCGGAGCCGCGCCACATCTCTAGCACCGATCTGTCCATAATACAAATGGCAAACAAGGAACTAGCGACGGGGATCGAACTTTGGACCTCCGACAACATCTAGTACCTCTACACGACTTCAATACTACTTTTTACTTCTGTTGTAGAATTAGGGCCTGCCTATAACAAAATATGTACGGTCAAACGGCTTATTAAAGTATATAAGCGAGGGTATTGAAGTATACTCGGAAGGAGTAACGACGACACAGGTTTGTCTAGTGTCGCTACCTAATGGAATTTATTAACAAATATGTCTATGGAATAATTATTAAATAACACGTGGTGGCCGAGTTGGTTAGACTTTGGACTTAAAAACACTTACTAGTTCGAATCCCAGTGTGTACCAATGAGTTTTTAATTAAAAAATGTATCTACATTTGTTAGACAAAACCACTATAGTGCCTCGGAGAGCACGTTAAACTGTCGGTCCCGGTTTCACTATACTAACTTGTGAAACTGTTTATAGATGGGTTATTGAGTCTATTCAAAACATCGCGACGAGCTAGCCACTTGTTCGGTGTAGACTCATACCATCGGCTACGAAGAGGTAGGATTAAAACCCTTCCGCTGGGTACCCTGGGGCCGTCTAGGCGGTCTCGGGCGCCGTAAGGCACCCGTGATGATATGTATGTATGTATATTAAAGTAGGTACACTCGAAAGGAGTGAAGGTTTGTCTAGTTTTGTTACCTAAATGAAATTTATTAAAATTTTTTTTTTCTGTGCAGTTTCTCATGGTCTGGGTGTTTATAAAAATAAAATATATATTATATCATTGTTTCTGGTACACATAGTAGGTATAAGCCTAGAGCTTAGTTTGTGATCAGGGCAATATGTGTATATTGTCCTACATGTTATTATTATGATTGTTATTATTAAATATGCCTATGGAATAATTACATTATTAATTAATTTGTAAAACTGAGAAAGTAAATAAATATATTATATTCTGTTATATTCAAATGCTAATTTGTGTTTGTAGCCGCCATTTTCGTACCTTAGCCGGCATCGTACAATAAAAATCACAGCCTCCGTAGACTAGTGGTTGCGCCTTTGTCGTTGTATCCGGAGGTCGTGGGTTCGATTCCCATCCATTACAAAAAAATATTAGTACGCAATTTCTGTACAATTTGTCAAGTTCTGGGTGTTTATAAAATATAATATGTATTAATATCGTTGTTTCTGGTACACATAGTACAAGCCTAGAGCATAGTTTGTGACCAGAGCAATATGAGTAAATTGTCCTACATATTATTATTATTAAAATAAATTCCGGGATCTGGCAATACAAATATTGATCCATATATGGCGGAAACAATATTATTTATCAAACATTAAAAAAAACTGTGTATAACTAGATAACAAGCAATGACAAAATTCGTGAGGGCTGACTGGAACCTGGTTGGCTCAGCGGTTGAGCGCCTTGCCGCGATAGCGAGGTTCGTGGGTTCGAGTCCCGCCACCAGTAATTTTTTCATTGCATTTTTATCTTTAAAAAAATAATATTAAAAAAAACTTTAATTAACAAAAATATTATTTTAGTTGTATATACGCAGTGCGAGTTGGTTAGACCTCAGACTTAAATACACTACAGATTTTAGGTCCCCGATTTAAATCCCTGTGTGTACCAATTTTTTTTTTGTATGTATATTTTTTTGACAACAACAACTCTGTAGTCGACTTAACGTCCATACAAACGTCTTCCAATATTACAACTTAATGGGTTTAGTCGAAGTTCAATTATTATTTTTATGTTGATAATTTAACACAAAAATCTTTCTGTTGTGGGTAATAAATATTTTTGTAATATAATATTTGAATTATGTTTTAAACTTGGAAATGTCTTTGCATATTGTTTATTTCATAATAAATGAAAATATTTATTAAGTTTCTTATCTTTATTCAAAGAATTAAACAACATCAAATAATACTAATTAAAAACTATGTATTAAAATTAAACCACCTAAAAAAACAATTTAAATAAAATAGATACCTAATTAGTAACAACAATGTTAAGTGATTTTTTTTATAGGAGTTTGACATGTGACCCCACATCTACCTGATCGAAAGCAGTATGCAGGTCCAAGAATGAATACAACCAGCTTTTAGAACTGTGTTTACAACACAGTTCTAAAAGCTGGTTTTTCTCTGATTTCGAAAAAAACATACAATGGCCGACAAAAATTTATTTTAATTTTGCGACAAACAGTTATCAAGTATTATTGGTAGTGCGAAAGCTCATATTATATGGAGAACACGGACTTAGCGATTACGAATGCAGTGTCCTTAAGCTGTCGGTCCCAGTTTCAATGTACCAACTTGTCAAACTGTTTATAGATGGGTTTATTGAGTCTATCCAAACATCGCGACGAGCTAGCCATTGTTCTGTGTGGTGGCATTAAAACCCCTTCGTTGGGTACCCAGAGGTCGTCTAGGCGAACTTGGGGGCTGTAAAGAACTTGTGATGTTTTTTTTTTATTGTTTTGGGTTAAGAACATTTACTTTAGTTAAAAAAATACTTGTATTAAAATAATAGTTATTCTGAGAATAATTGTATTCTTCGCTGAAGAATTTTTGTTTTATCTGTGTAGGAGCAACCAATTCTGCTAATAACAATGTATTGACCAACCCTATTCTTGGATTTTGCATATTTTTACCATAGGGTACATACAAAGGCACATTTCATGCTCCAATAAAAACATAATAATTAAAATTTTACAGTAACAAAATATATATGAAATATTCGCGCGTATATGTATAAAATCCTTTTTTTTATTAGAGCACGGCATGTGACATTGTATCTACCTGATGGTAAGCATGCCTATAAAGTCCATGAATGGTGTCAATGCATTTTTATTTAACAATATGGGCGGCGACAAAGACAAATTTGCATTACGAGTATATTTCCTCCTCTTAAAGTCGGTTAAAAAACTAATTAATATTTGGAATAAAAATTTAGCTTGTGGTTTCTGGTTTCGCTACTCAAATACCGTAACATTGTTATAGTGTTCGCTAAACCAATCTATGTTAATTAAATTAAAAAGCATAAAATTAAAAACCCTTACCGTAATTGGACATTTACTGTAAATTAATGGACGCTAGATAATTACACTTATTTAAATTAAACTAATTATACAATTAATATTAATAGTAGCGTTGTTTTGACAACGTAGTTTAATAAGGAATCCCTTGCAATGAGATTGGGGAGCTTAATTACTGATTGTATATAAAGATACATAATTTTACGTTTATTCAAATACTAATTATGTAAGAAGAATTTAATTCTAATTTTAATGAGTACGTTATTATTCTGTACCTACATTTTAATTAGTTCTAGAATTTAGTTTATAAAAAAATTTACGTAATTTGCGCTGTGACTTGAAAATAATAGTTTTAGTTCATATTAAAATTATATATATATACATAAATATTATATCGTGTGGGGAGGTACATTATTATTATACGGTTTAGTTAGTTATAGAATATAGTTTAGAAATATTTTACATAAATTGATTGCATTGTAGGGTTAAAAAAAAAAGTTTTATTATACAATTATAAATATTATCATCATCATCATAGCAGCCTTTCGCGGGTCCACTGCTGGACATAGGCCTCCCCCAAGGATCGCCACAACGACAGGTTCTGCGCTGCCTGTATCCATCGGCTTCCCGCGACCTTTTTCAGGTCGTCGGTCCTTCTTGTCGGGGGCCTGCCTCTGCTGCGTCCTCCAGCACGCGGTCGCCACTCGAGAACATTAATGCCCCAACGGCCGTCCGTTCTGCGAGCTATGTGGCCTGCCCACTGCCACTTAAGTTTGGCGATTCTGGAGGCTATGTCGGTTACTTTGGTCCTTTTGCGGATCTCATCGTTTCGAATACGATCCCGCAAGGAAACGCCGAGTATAGCGCGCTCCATTGCCCTTTGTGTGACTGTGAGCTTTTTCATGAGGCCCATAGTAAGCGACCACGTCACTGATCCGTAAGTCTTCACTGGCAACACACACTGCTCGAACACCTTGGTTTTTAAACACTGCGGTATTATAAATATACCTAGTAATAATAAATATGATATAATATAATAAAGAGATTTATTGAGAATTTTTTTAGAAGTCAACCAGTTCATTACCTAATAAAATTATTATATAGGTAATATATGTATTTATATTATTATGTTATTAATAGAAGTATCGTATATTTTTATTATTTTGCTCTGAACCAATTATTAAGAAACAATATTCATTGAAGATTTCGTAATTGACAAAAAAACGTAACACAATTTCTTATGCAACTAATTAATTAATGAAACAAAAGCGAATTATGTTGACACCTTAATAATAAAATTTAAATAATAGCGAATCCATTAAAGCATTACGGCTTTTGGTGCGCTAAAGGTGCTAGCCCTAATTTTGGTGACAATTACGATATAAATACTTTTTTTAGCAAAAAACGCAATATCGCTGAACGCCTTAACACGGTTTTAACGCACTTCACCGTGAACTATTGTCACGATAAGCAAAGAGTTTGTTTCCATTACACACTGCCATCAACAGAAATAAATGTATACACTATTAAGATAAACCAGCGTTTTATTACCCTAATGAAAGATGTTATTGTATGATTAATCACTCAAAGAAATATTTTTATGTGCGGCTAACGTGTTACGCGCAGAACAAATTTTGACATATAATTATGATACAAGTATCGTTACATACATCTTAGCCATCATTCGGACTGGAAACAAAATGGTGGATGTAAAAATATACTTATCATAAAATGCATGCATTTATGCAAATATTAACTTATTATTTAGATACCTACCTATTTATGCAGATTTACCTACGTATTATTGATAAAACCGTATCGTGTAGTAATGGAAACAAGTTCCGCTAATAGAAGCGTTTTTCCTTCCATTTCGAAATCTTTTGCCAGAACGGAACGAGATATCAATTTAACGCCACAGTAACTCTCCTCTGGCCTTGCTTTTTTTATAATCTGATAACTATACTTAATTGACATTGATTTTATTTTATCACCAAAATTATAATTAAGATTAATTTAATATGAAAAAAAGCTTAATTAACAGTACAGTGAGTTTGCTGTGTTAACCGCAATCAATATATATATACATTCTACTAAAAGGCATTCAAATAAAACTAAATCCGGGGAGAGTATATGACTTGTATGTGTTATCTACCTATATTATTTTATTTTTAACTAGCTGACACGTTACGCTAACTTTAACCGTTTACGCGGCGCACGCAACGAAAACTCTCATAAGGAATCATTCATTCACAAATCATTTTACGCTCTTTCCCAACATGTTTCATTGATGCTCCGCTTCTATTGGTCATAGATAAATGGGCTATCAAATACTAAAATCATTTGCAAAAACGGTTCAGTAGATCCACAGATTACCCCCTACAACCTCACAAACTCACAAAGTTTACCTCTTTATAATATTACTAGCTGACACGCGCAACTTTGTCTGCGTAACTTTAACTGTTTACGTAGCGCACACGCAACGGAAGATCTCAAAAGGAACTCATTTTACCCGTTTCCCAATATTTTTCAATGATGCTCCGCTCCTATTAGTAGTGCGTAGCGTGATATTTTAAAACCTGTAGCCTTCCTAGATAAATGGGCTATCAAACACTAAAATAATTTTCAAAATCGGTTCAGTAGATCCAGATACCTACAACTTCACAAACTTCACCTCTTTATAATATAGTATAGATATATATGTTACCGATATTCCTACCAGAATTTGATTAAGCTATTTACATCAATTAGTATATTTTAAACACTATTAACAAAGTTAATTAACACTACAATGTTCAGTTGCAGCCATCTATTTTATCTATAGATGAACAGATACTGTCTGTACTAAAAATTAACTTTCTTGAAAGGTAGAAACTTACTTAAGTTGTAGCATAAATTTACCCATATATATGCAGATAGGTTAGAGTATATCTAATTTTGGTAGAATAAATCTAACTACTTGCATTTAATACGCGGCATTAACCGCGATGACGGTAAAAGGCCGGACGGAATGACAATAGTGCCGTGGCACAGAGGTCGTGCTCTCGTTTGGGATGCCACCTGTACGGACACACTGGCATCATCTAATATCCACGTCACCTCTATGTCCTCCGGTGCCGCAGCTCTTAAAGCAGAAAATTTAAAAAAAAACAAATACAGTTCAATTGTTCAAAATTTTAATTTTATAGCTTTTGCAGTAGAAACTCTTGGACCGTGGTCTCCCGACTCTAAAAAATTTACTTTTAACTTAGGAAAACTTTTAATAGATAAGTCGGGAGACCATCGAGCCAGGGCGTTTTTTGTTCAAAAAATTTCTTTAGAAATTCAGCGCGGCAATGCCGCTAGTATATTAGGAACATGTGATTCGTCGGCATCGGAGAGGTTTGATGAAATTTTTAATTTAATTTAATTTAATTTAATTAGGTAGGTTTTATTATATATATTTTTAGTTTTTATACTTAAGATGTTTAATATAATAATAATAAATTTAATTATTTTTCACTACTTGCAACTATAAAATTAAAACACCATTCACCCTTCATTTATATCAAAGAACGTAGCCGTTTCAAAATTACAAAAAAATGGTCTACATTAAAAAGCAGACGATAGCAAACTAAACTGTTTATATTTACCAAGTCAACCCTAACTAGGGACATGACAAATCGAAAAATTATCTATGGGGATTAAAATAACGAGATGGATCGTGGTTGCGGTGTTGCCATGAGAAACGTAAACACAGGGGCATCGCAGGCAACACTGTGCCATGCTAATCCTCAAATTAGATGATAAATACCAATACCGAAAATAACTCCCCTCATATGCAATTTTATAGGTAGCTTTAATGCTATTTTATTATTGCGATCAATTGTTCTAATCTAATATTAAGTTCGGAAATTCGATCAGAAGTTCCCTTCTTCAACTATAATAAAATTATATGTTTAACTCTTTATATCTATACTCAAATATAGATAGAAAGTACTCGTATCTATACTAAACTAAAATATACACTAATATACTATAAAAATTACACAACAGAAATTATATTTATTTTACATTAATTTGTCCATGTTACATTAAATTTGTTTACTATTAGTTACTAATAACAATACATTAGGTTACAGTGTACATTTAATTTTTTAAATGTTTTTTTTTAATATTTATATATATCTTATTTATTATCAAATTTGTTTCTATATTCTAAATGTTAATTTCTACTACGATATAACAATTTATATCTGGTAGTATTAAAATAAACTTTCTAACAATTCAATTTGAAACCGACATTGTTAAATCGTGCAGACAGAATTAATATAGAAAATAAAATCAAGATATGCCAACAAAAGCTACGTTCTACCACAGCCGCCCGATCGGCCATTCAGCACGCGGCTTGCTCATAAAATTAAATAAATCCGTAATTTTTCAGACGGCCCCACGGACTGAGAAATGTCGGGGCGGCCCGGCGACTAGCCGGTCAATCGGACCGGACGATAACGGCTGACATTTGTAAAGATTTGGTGCGAGTTTCGACGGTGAACATAGTCGTACGTTTGTATAGAATACGCAAAGTTTTGAGATATAGCTTTATAGTCCAGCAGACATAGTAAAGCACTTTTTTTTAAGTCGAGCAGACGTATGCACAGAAACTGTGGTAACAAGTAGGTACTACACACTGTTCGGATGTAATATATTAAACAAATTACGAATAATATTCAAATCAAATTCCTTTATTTGCCAAAGCAAAGCTACATAATGTAGGTATTATAAAATAATGAATTTTGCCTTGTTTCATCTTACGGTATAGTTTATGTTTTTATTTGTAGGATTTTAAAAAATACCAATTTACCGACCGTTAAAAAATATGCTACTAGCGGTTTATTTGTAACTAACCGGACCAAATGTTTATTTAACAATCGAAAAAACATTACATCTAATTGTATTTGTCATATCTCTTCGTACTACCAATACTGTATGCCATTACATAAAAAAACGTTTCCTTTTCCTATAAAGAACATAAGAGATGGGTCATATCATAGCTTAAAATATTGTTTTAAAACTATAAACCAATAAACTTGTAAACTTGATATTGTCACGTAAAAACATTTAAGCGAGCTTTTATCTAAGTTACTCTCTTCAAAATATGTTTTACCTTATGTGATCGTTGAGATACTGTAAAGTAAATTCTACAGGTGTCACAGACTTTTAAAATAAATATTATCCATTGATATATCTGCAAATTTTACTTATTCTACCTACTACAGGCTTTCGTATTTGCGGCAAGCAGGCATTATAGAGCACGCACGAGGAGGATAAGCTGCAAATAAATGAAAATTGATTTTAAGATTGCGCCTTTGCCGCGCGGCCTACGTTGACAAATATTATAGCCTTACCCAGAGCCCCAATATTAACTTGCCTTTACCTCTATGTTCATATCACGTAAAGCCTGCTTAGATAGATACGTAGTTTGTTTTCAATTGACTTCTTTGTTCTTTCTGTTAGATTAACTTAGTTTAACAGTTATTTATTGTCCGCGACTTACCCGTCTGGAATTTTAAATTTGTTGCATAGGAACACGGACTGATTACATTTATATGTCGTAGTAATTCCATTATTAAATTTTAACACCGCCATTTATAAAAACTTATTGAGTCCTCGAAGAACACTTTAGTTATGAAAGGTTTTGTCTCTTTTTATTAGCAACAAAAATGATTATGCGTAAAAGAGAGAAAACCTTCTAAAAATAAAGTGTTTTTCAATAAAAGTTTTCATGAATAATTACCTCATAGCAAGTCCTAAAGACATAATAGACGCAATTCGCAGTTTTCCTAATGGTTCCGCCGGTGGTCTTGATGGTATTAGACCACAAATATTAAAAGACTTAATTTCTTTTTCGGCAGGTGTTGCAGGTACTAAGCTAGTTGACCATCTGTGCGGCCTGACAAATATGATGTTTTCAGGTTCAGTAAATAACGATTTTTTAAAATATTTGTATGGTGCTTCACTCTGTGCTTTAAAGAAAAAGGATGGCGGTATTCGACCTATTGCTGTAGGAAATGTATTTAGAAGAATTGCTTCTAAAATCGCTTGCAAAAGTATTTCTCAGTTAATTGGTCCTGAATTATCTCCAATTCAATTAGGTTTCGCAGTTCCTAATGGATGTGAAGCTGCTGTCCATGCTTCAAGACAATTTATTCATTCAAAACATATTACCCCTAAAGTCTAACTTAAAATTGATTATAAAAATGCCTTTAACACTATAGAAAGAGATACTATGCTTAATGAAATAAAGAATAAATGTCCAAAAATATTTGCCTATATGTGGCAGTGTTATCACACGCCTTCATCTCTTTTTTTCGGAAATAAAATTATTGGTTCTGAAATTGGCTGTCAACAAGGAGACCCTATGGGTCCTGCTGCTTTCTCACTTACTATCCAACCTTTAATTAATAGCTTGTTGTCCGAATTTAATGTCTTCTATTTAGATGATGGTACTTTAGGATCTTTTTAGGACCCTTCTATCGTTCTTTCAGATTTTTCCAATATTATTTCAAAATCTAAGCAATTTGGTTTGGAAGTAAATAATAACAAATGTGAGTTGTTTTTTACATCAGAAATAAATGATGATATAGTTTATGCGTTCGATAAAATTGCCCCTGGAATAAAAATAATGAATAAAGAAAAAAATACTTTACTAGGTTCACCCCTTGTCGATGAAGGAATCACTACAGTTTTAATAAATAAACTAGATACATTAAAACTAGCAACTTCCAAATTAGTAGATATAGATCCACATATATCTTTCTTTTTGTTATCAAATTGTCTTTCCTCCCCAAGGTGTATGTATACACTTGAATCAATTTTTAATATTAAAATTAGCACCGAGCAGTTTAATCAGGCTAGTCTACCAATTAGACTTAGCGGTTTAGGTATTAAAAAAGTCACTCATCAATTTCTGCTTATTTGAGTTCTCTTTCTAGCACAAAACCGCTTTGTGCTGCAATTTTATCAAAGACTACCATTGATAAAAATATTTTTCATAGAGAATTAGAAGCAATTGATAGCTGGAAAATAATGTCTTCCATTGATGAACTTCCTACTTGTATGTCTCAAAAAGAATTAGATAAACCTATATTTGAGATTTTTTTTAATAATATCCCCAGACATTGCATAAAAGTTGAAGCACGACTAGCTGCAAGTTGCAAAAGCGAGTCTGGCGCCTGGCTGCGTGCTATTCCCTCTCCATATACAGGCACGCTACTGGACGCTAGTTCTATTCGTATAGCAGCTGCTTTGCGCCTGGGTTGCGATATTTATGAGTCCCATATTTGTGTTTGTGGGAATACAGTAGACTCACAAGGCCATCATGGCTTGTCTTGCCAAAAAAGCGCTGGTCGTTTTTCCAGACATCAAAATATCAACAACATTATCTGTCAATCATTAGCAAAAGTACATATTCCGTCCGTTCTTGAACCATTAGGTCTACAAAGATCAGACGGTAAAAGACCAGACGGAATGAGCGTTATACCATATAAATGTAGACGTGCTTTGGTCTGGGATGCAACTTGTTCGGATACGCTTTGTCAAAGTCACTTCTTGTTTAAAGCGTGTCGGTGCCGCGGCAGAGCAAGCAAGCAAGATTAAACGTAATAAGTATGCAGAGCTCCTGAACTCATACCTGTTTTTGGCATTTTCGGTTGAGATGATGGGCCCATGGTCCGAGGACGCTAGTGAATTTATCCACGATTTAGGAAAAAAAATAAAAATTGCTACTGGAGATCCTCTGAGCAAGGAGTACCTTGTTCAGAGGATCAGCATTGCGATCCAGCGTGGTAATGCAGCTAGTGTCCTTGGTACACTGCGCCCATCGTCTAACATTCAAAATTTTTATTATTAATTTGTAGGTATTATATATAGATTTTTTTTTTATATAAGTTATTAGATAATGGATATTGTATTTTTTTTTTCTTGGAAATAAATGTTTCCTTATATGAATAATTATACATGGTGAATTTGAATGGGTGTACTCTGGGCTAATATGATGTTCTACTGATCAATACGAACAACTTTTCCCATGGAACCATGTGTCGCAAATGAAAAAAAAAATTGCCTTCTCCATACAAACTAGTAAAGTTAAAACTACCAATTTGTATGGGGAAGCCATATTTTTTTTTCATTTGCGACACATGGTTCCATGGGAAAAGTTGTTCGTATTGATCAGTAGAACATCATATTAACCCAAAGTACACCCATTCAAATTCACCCTGTATATATGTATAATATGTTGTAGCTACATTACCCATACCAGAAGATAAACACACTTCACCTCTCTCACTACACACTCACTACATGCCACACACACTACATACCACAATCACCGCATAACACGCTCACTACATAACACACCACATCCACAGAAATTCTTTTTTTTTAATTCTTCCGTATTGTGGCCGATGTGACCTTCTTAAATAGCATTGTTTTCTTTCTTTTTGATGTTTTATTATCTATAACTGTTTAACTTTAATTGTTATTTTACCTTTTGAATTCGCATGTGCATGTCTTTATGATTTTATTAATTGTTTTAAAATTTGAATCTAATTACGTATAGTTTATAATAAAAAATATAAGTGTGAATAAGGGTGAATAATAATTTACCAGCGCTTTTGCAACATTTTTCATTTATGCTCCTATTGGTCGTAGCGTGATGTTATATAGCTAATGGCAAGCAGCCCTACACAGTATATGAATGCTGAATCTGAAAATCACATGGACACAGAAAGGTAGGCGAGGAGTTCAATTGGGTCCTAATATATTTCTCTATGATTCTAAAGTTTTTTTTTTATATCAGTCTATTTGCCAATCAATTGATTCTAAAGAGAACGTTTTTTGCTTTAAAGTAAGGTAATGATTTATAAAAAACAAATAGAGGGTGGTCGAAATTACCAGTCAATTTGCCTTGTTCTCATTCCATCTACTGCCTATTAAATAGCTATTTACGAGAATAAAATACGGGAAAGATTGAAGCATAACTTAAAAAGTGAATTCATCTTGAAACTTGGTACTTTATTCTTCATAACGTAAGGTAAACAAAAACTCACTGATTTTAAAATAAACTTGGGGGAAGCACTTTTATATAATAGAGTCTATATAGAGGTATTGTAACCTAGAATAAAAACTAGTTCTTATTTAAGATTTATAACCCTAATTTAAATTGTATTATGAAAAGTATGAAATATTTAAATATAGACTCTTAAAAGGGAGAAATTATCATAAAAATATCAACATTAAAAGCTGCTAACAATTATTAATATACGTTTATAATCGTATATCGCTATATATAGCGTTCAGCAATATTTAGCGTGTACATTCTATAGCATGTACCTACACAGTACTCTAGAGTAATGAGAAATCGCTAATGAACTTTTTATAATAATAATTTTCTTTAAAAGTTTTGTCCATTGTAAGTCCAAATAATTCAAAATAAAACAAAGGTTTTTTTTATTGGAGCCATGTGTGTATCTACCTGGTGGTGAGACCTACAAAGTCCATGAATGAGGTCAATTAATAACAATATTGATCGCTCCCATTATGCCGGCTAATTGATGCCATTACGAAATGGGCGGCGACAAAGACAAATTGCATTACGATGATACGATAAGGCAGAGGGAGATTTTAATATACTCTCTGCCTTATCGTCAATTTAACCACCCATTTCGTAACCGCACTTTAAAAGTCAATATTATATATTGAGTCAAAGTTGTAAAGCACAACTTTGACACTTTACTTTTTGATTTAAAATAAAATAAATATTTTCTTCTACGGCGTACCTACTTCCCTTTTTTTAGCATCACAAAAAGCAAACAGCATGTGACGTCACTCATCTGCATGAAGCCGCCTCTGATGGGATTTTAAACGCAGTTTAAACCGCTCTTTTTGCATTCTGTAATTTTTCCCGAGCGCGGCGTCAGTTGGCCGTCCAAACAATCATTTACGCTCGAAAAAAATTACAAAAAGAATTCTGTAGACACGTGAAATTTTGTCATTTGAAATCATGTTTAAAAGTTATAGGGATGGGTAGGCAATTTTTTTTTAGATATCATATTATTACGTATTCACATAAATTATATTTAATTCTTTATTTATCGCGACGAGATAGCCACTTGTTCGGTGTAGATTCGTACCATCGGCTACAACGAGGTGGGAAACCCTTCCGCTGGGTACCCTGGCCGTCTAGGCGGTCTCGGGCGCCGTAAGGCACCTGTGATGATATTTTTTTTTTTTTACTTAATTTGATTTTAATAAGTATCTAGTTTATTTTATAATTATTACTAGCCTTTTTAAATAGTGGTCCCTGGTCACAAACTAAGCTCTAGGCTTGTTATTATGTAGCTATATGGTATACCAGATATAGCGATAACAATACATAGTATTCTTATTAACACCCAGACCATTATAAACTATACAAAAACATTTTTTTTTTTCTATGGGTGGGAATCGAACCCACGACCTCCGGATTATACTAAGTCTTATCGATTTCAGTAGGTATTTTATTTTACACAATACATAAAATAGATCTGATATTTTGTTTCGAATTTCTTTTCGAGTCTTTTTTTATTGATTAAGTCTAGTATTACAATTTACATTTGTCGTGTTTTTTTTTGTACTTCAAAATCTTTTAGTTTTTACGTTCAGTATGTAATCGCTATAAGCGATTATGAAAAATCTTATATTATAACGTCTCGGTTTGACCTAAGGAACTGTTCACATTAATCTGCGAGCTCCGTTATCATTTAATTAGATCCAGTGCTGGGGAAATGCACCCTTATACTTCCACTCTTGTTTTAAATGTCATACGCACTTCGCAGAGGCTGCCCACTTCGCTGTAAAATCGACGCGACATATTTAGGGTTGGCACGTTTTTAAAAGGCCTATTTAATAATATGTTTTTTTATCTAATAATTATTTCAAGCATAGTTTAAAATATGTATTTGGATTTTGGGACCACAATGGAATCAGTTACTAAATCGAGTAATATAAGGGAAAAACATTTTGCATGAAAAAACTGATTTTTAATTCTGATACAAACTATATAATTTCAAAAATAAAAAACATTAAAATAAAAAAAATAACAAATACCTACACCCAACTTTAAAAATCATTTTTTTTTTGTCTCATTCATTGTCGCGGCAATGGGTTCTTGGTCTAAGTACGCAAAATACTTTATATTGTCTTTAGGTAAAAACCTTAAACAGGTACTCGTAACACGGGATCCGCGTTCAGGTTTTCTTTTAGGCCAAAGAATGACCATACAACGCTGAAATTCAGTTAGTGCGATGGGCACATTTTCTAAGCCCTCGTTACCTCCTTAAATTATTATTATATATTATATGTAATTACATTAATATGTATATGTATTCCACTGAATTTATTTTGACCACTGAATTTAGGTGAGATTTTTCAATGCTCGAATATATGTAGATAGTCGACACTAAACATGGGCCTATCATACTAACAAACTAACTATATATTATATGAATGAATGAATGAAAAATTCTTTATTGTACAAAAGCTTAACACTATTGTACATAGGCGAGCTTAATGCCTTAGGCGTTATCTACCAGCTATCCTTTGGGAGATTGACCAAAAAAAAACAGGCAGAGTGCTATTTAAAGCAATATATAATATAAAATACAAGGAATATAGATAAATTATTAGGTAATATAACAATACATACTGGTATTATAACATATAATATGTATACATAAACTTACATAAATAATAATATATAGACATACATAAATAAGTAGATATATATACATTCATAAATAAATAATTACGCATACTTACAGTAAAAAAAAAGAAATGTTAATAGTTTTGATTATTAAGGAGAAAAAAGTGAAGATTAGATGAGAGAAGCTGTAGTAACTTTTGTTCCTGGGGAAGATTGTTCCAGAGTGATTCTGCGGTTACTGTAAAAGAATTTGAATATCTGGTCGAAGAATGCATAGGAATAGTAAGAAGATTATTTTCGGTAGACCTTAGGTCACGATCATGGGTAGAAGAGAGGTATTGGAAGCGCTCTTTTAAAGAATTCGGAGAAAGAGGGTTGGAAAGTGTATTGAAAAGAAGAGTTAATATATGCTGATGCCTGCGAAAGCGGATATTGAGCCACTTTAACTAAATACGAAATTGGGATACATGATCATACTTACGCAAGCCAAATATATAGCGTATACATAAGTTGATCTAATTTATTCAGTAGCTCTTCAGTAAGATCAGAGAAGCAGACATCAGCATAGTCAATTATTGGAAGCAACAAAGTGTTTGCTAGCAGTAACTATGTGGCAAGAGGTAGGAAATTTTGAGCCCGTTTTAGTGTATGCATGGTTGCGAATACCCTTCTACTGACTTCATTAACATGATGATTCCATGAGAGATCCTAATATATATAAGTGTAACCTTTGTTTGTCTCTGTACATGACTTTACTTCGTATCCCAATGTCCCGTATCCCAATTGAGACGTTAAGTAGGTATGCAATTTATAGTCACCACCTTCGCTATTACCAGCAGATAACTCGTTGGTTGTACCTCTATGTCAGCTGTTTTAGTGCTGTAAAAGTGTAAACTTGCTGACAACGCATTCCGAGGTTACCTATTCATAAAATTAAAATAATAAATTAATTTTTATTTTTAATTTAGATTGACGATAAGGCAGCGAGGATATTAAATTAAAATAGGCTCGTAATACAAATACGTCGCCGCCTACATTTAGCCGGCATAGTGGGAGCGATCAATATTGTTCAAAATCAATGTATTAATCGACCCCATTCATGGACTTGTAGGTCTACTTATCAGGTAGATACAATGTCACATGCAGTGCTCCATTAAATAAAAAAGTTAAGAATTACAATAATTTGCATTAATCCAAAATAAATTAATAAAGAAATAAGTTTAAAAAATCTACCATTTATATCACACCCCTAATTTGCCTGCTCAGAAAATATGAATTAATATCACGTCCATCCCTATGCAATTACGTTACCTACCCTAAAACTAAATACCCGTCTTTGCTTTATTAAATATCCGAAAGAACATTTTTTATTCCACTCATTACACTCCGTTAATTTCCCACGAAATTTAAGCGAGTTTTTTCAGTAGAAGTAATTTTTATTATTCGACAAATTAGTCGCGTCGTGATTTTAAAATAGAAATGCTTTCACGGTGCATAATTTTTGCCTCATTCATTGTATTTGAATCACGATTCCTTTTTTTTTTTGGTAAAATATAGCTTTTTTGGTTAGAATTTTATTGAATAAAAAAATTTTAGGCTTGACTTGGTAAAAAAATATTGTTTAGGTCATTGTAAATTTTAAATTATTTAAAAAGGTTAGTAGCTCTACCAATATTTTATATTAAATATTCTCTCATTTACTATACAGTTTAAACTGTAGGTATCCACCGAAACGGTAGGGTTTGTCGAGAAAATCCCGGATCCCTACTCTTTAATAAACTGTACAGTTAGTAAAAGATTCTCTTGTCTGAGGCCCGTGTGGGAGTTTGTTTTAACGTTCTCACTGCGTTAAGTTCTTACTTAACGCAGTGTGTTACTTATCGCCTAATTTTCTAAGCATGTCAAAATAAGCTAATCTGATTGGCGGAGAGTGCTGTGATGATAAAATAAAAATAAACTCACACAAGGGCCTATTTCACAGTGGCCTAAATTATGAGAAGTTATTTTGACAATTCGCTATTATTTTTGCTCGTAATTAGATTTGTCATAGTCTTTATTGTATTCGAAATAAGAGTAATGAGAGCTCTAATTTCTAATGTAATGAATGACAGATCTAATGTAATGAATGACAGATCTAATGTAATGAATGACAGATCTAATGTAATGAATGACAGATCTAATGTAATGAATGACAGATCTAATGTAATGAATGACAGATCTAATGTAATGAATGATGAAGCTATATTCGCAATTTTGTAGTTAGTCTACTTACTTATAAACTCACACAAGGGCCTATTTCACAGTGGCCTAAATTATGAGTTATTTT
This sequence comes from Monopis laevigella, assembly GCA_947458855.1. NCBI lineage: Eukaryota > Metazoa > Arthropoda > Insecta > Lepidoptera > Tineidae > Monopis > Monopis laevigella. The sequence continues at coordinate 26,942,992 of OX381578.1, forward strand.
GACAAATCGCTATTATTTTTGCTCGTAATTAGATTTGTCATAGTCTTTATTGTATTCGAAATAAGAGTAATAGAGCTCTAATTTCTAATGTAATGAATGACAGATCTAATGTAATGAATGATGAAGCTATGTTCGCAATTTTGTAGTTAGTCTACTTAGGCTCTATAGAGTTTTGATTCTTATTAAAGTAAAGTTTATACGTAAGGAACCACCAATAGCTTAGCTTTATTTTTGAAAAATAAACCGTCTTGATATTTTTGTTATTTCCAAGCATTGTTTGTTGTTTTTTGAACTTCCAGAAGAACTTATAATAGAAGGCCCATTTTATATAGGTAGGTAACTCTTTATTTTTTTAAGATTAAATAGATTAAGAAACCCTTAACACCGAAAAGCGTAAAAAAAAGATGCAAAACCCGCCATGTGGCCTAGTCTATGAGTTCACGGGTTTTCCGGAGACTCCTGCATCTATTTCTTGTCGAGGTGGTAGTGGACCATAAAGCAGCGAGGATATTAAAATAGACTAGTAATGCATCACGTCTTTGCCGCCGTCCATTTAATAACCGCATCACTGAGCCGGCATAATGGGAGCGATCAATATTGTTAAACAACAATGTATTGACCGACCCCATTCACGAATTTTGTAGGTTGCTTACCATCAGGTAGATACAAAATCACTTTGCCGTGTCCCAATAAAAATAAATAAACTGTCTGGTACGCCCTTAATACATCAGAGTTATGCAGTCACATATCGTGCTATTATTAAAAAAATAGTATACGTAGCAAAAGGTCATTGTAGAGCCTCTGGTATGATCTAAATTAAAAATAACTTTTTTGTACGATTTCGGATAGAAGAGCCGTTCGCTTTGTCTCTTTGCGCTTTGTATTTTTTTTTGTCGCTTCCATTCGAGTATCATCGACGACACACACAGTCGCTCATCGCGTGCACCCCATTATCACATTTTTAAGGATCATCCCATAACGACCTACCTACACTAAACATTAAAAAACCCGTAACAAAAGAGAAACCCTAACCTATTGCAATTAGGTTCAATATTAAATAAATAATCTTGTATAGCAAAGTAAGGGGTGTTCAGCAAGCATATTCTCACGGCACTTGCATCCGCTGTCAGAGTAATCTTTATTTATTTTGCGGTTTAACTAAACATCGCTGAGTTAAATGGAGTATTAAGCGCAAGTACGTATTAATGTTTGGGAAATCATGCAATGTCATTTGATTGGAGCACCATTTGTGTGTTGGTACAGTTCTGTTAACCATCAGATAAAATTAAACACGATGGCCAAAATCAACTCAATAAAAAAGATAATAAATAGTAAAATTTTGCATTACCAACGTCACGAATTTTCTCAACAAATGTTTCAACAACAACGATTGATGATTTTTTTTTTTAATATGAAATAACACCTAATTAGACAAAATATTTTTTATATTATTAAAAACATTAGGTATTTATAATTTTAATAATTGGAAAACTTAAAAATGGTGTGTACACCATAATAAAACGATGCAGTAGTATCCAAAAAAACCGGTGAAACCACAGACTAAATGCGAAAGATGACTAGGTTACCACCGCCCATACAGTGGTATGAGCGGTAATTAAACCAGTAATTTGGTAAAACCTGAATTTTTGTAGTCCAAAAGATTTGATTTAGATATTTTTGTTACAGTTTTATAAATAATAGATTCATATAAGCCGCTCTCTTGCCTTTTTGTTTTTTTATTATAACTGTGTCAAGTTTTATAAAAAAAATACCCTAAACACATAAAACGCCCGCTTGCAAGGGTATTTAGATGCAAGATGTAGTAGGTAAATGTAGTGAGCTCTAATTAATCGTATCTGGACATTCAGTGGCACACATTTCCCTTGACCATAGAGTTACAAAATATATCAATACCTACTACATAACTTACTTCGTAAGGTTTAATTTTATATGCCACTTATTTTAAATAAATAAATAAATACCATCACGGGTGCCAATTTGGCTCCCGAGAACCGTTTAAACGGCCTCAGGGTCCCAGCGGAGGGATTAACCCATCCTCATTTCGCCGATGGTATTCGGAGGCAACACCTTGGAGTGGCGAGCTTGTTGCGGTGTTTATGATGAAATAGCCTCGTTGTATAAAGCGGTCACCCATCCCAGACCGGTCTTGTTGTCATCTGCTTAACCTTGTTATCAGTTGCGCAGTGACTTAACCACTAGGCTGGGGCCGCTTTTTTTTTTAAATAAGTACGTATATTATGTATATTTGAGTGAGAAAATACTTACATATAATTATTAGATTGCATAGAAAATATACATACCTATAGGTAATATATATATTTTTATTACTGTAAGTATACATGTTATCTTTTTTATATGTCACCGATATTTCTACCGGAACTTGCTTAAGTCATTTCACATCAAGTTCACATCAAATAATTAGTTATAATATCAAATATTGAACCGAAATATTTATTTTTTTATTAAGTAGTTATCTATCCAATATACACCTATTATTAAACTAACTACTTATTTAAAATTATAATTGATTTGTCTTATAAACATTACAATAATTTATATTGAAAAAATTACAACATTTTAAAAAAACATTATATATTTCATTAATGATTTCTTTTTGCTTAAAAAAATATATTATATACATTAAAAGTAAAATATTATCCTAGCTAAATATTAAGATTCTAATAGGAAATGTCTTCATTGCCAATTTTCAATCTCGTAAAGGACAATAGTAGACAATGACGGTAACTGAGCTCGCCATATTATGTGGCAAAAAATAATTATTAGATTTATATTTTTTTTACTAATATGAATCAATTTTAAAATCCAATAATAACTGAAACATATATTCATGGGTTCTTCCTACGATTATAAAGTCTGTGGTAAAGTCTCAACTCCCAGTCGCACGCGCCGCCACGTGTCCCACCAAATCATGGTTTATCTCGGTTATGGTGGGTGATGGTGGTTAGTGATGTGGCTTTAGCTGGCAACGGCACTTATAAATAATGACTTTAGAGTTATAAGCTGCTTAATCGAGCGGATGTAAGGACCCTTGTTTGGGACAGCTACATTTCTCAGCAAGTAGTTTTAATGGTACCGTGCTTTAAACGCCCAAAAAAAATGCGATTGTGAATTACCGTGCTTTAAACGTACAAATAAACAAATGCGATTGTGGATTTTCGACTAGCGACTACGCAATTTTTTGCTACGTAATACAGCTATGATATTTGTGGCCGATACCATGGCCATAAGGATCAATCACGGGTGCCTTACGGCGTCCGAGACCGCCTAGACGGCCCAGGGTACCCAGCAGAGCTTCGTCTTAGCTGATGGTATGAGTCTACACCGAACAAGTGGCTAGCTCATCGCAATGTTTGGATAAACTTAATAGCCCATCTATAAAGTTTTACAAGTTGATATAGTGAAACTAGGACCGACAGCTTAACGTGCTCTCCGAGGCACTATAGTGGTTGAAAACTCATTGGTACACCGGGGTTTGAATCAGGGACCTAACTGTTTTTAAGTCTAAGGTCTAACCAACTCGGCCTCCACGTATATAGGTATACCACCCTAATATACTTTTATAATTAAAAAAAACAAATAAACGTATACTACACCTGCTCGGAAAGTAGGTTCTTACTTGCGTAAGAATAGGTCAGAAAGTACGTCTTTGTAGTCGTACAAATATGCGGGAGGAAAAAGTGTATGAAAATCCATTGTTAACGTGCTTAAGCGGGAGGAAAAAGTATATGAAAATTCTTTTTTTTTTTTTTTTAATATTGTTTAATGGCTTGGATACAAGTCCTTTGAGCCATATCTTTTTTTTGTAGTAATTTCTTTTATTTCTTTTTTATAGACTTTCTACAGTATTTTTAATATACTCGTATATTGCTTCATAGTATTCAACATTTGATAACAATTCATTTATGTAGCGGGGAACAGATTTACTTATTTCTTCTATTTTTTTTAATAATATTTGTCTTTCACCGTAAAATTTTGGGCATATCTGAATAATGTGAGCTATATCAGCGTCAACTGTATCACAGTAAATACACTTAGTATTAGATATAATAGAAATTTTATTTAAATGGGCCGGGGTTCTTGTGTGTCCAAGTCGTAATCTTGAAATTTGTGTTATAAATTGTCTATTTTTATGTTTAAATTCAAAATGCCAGGGCTTTTTGGGTATAGTCTTTTGTATGGATGCATACCAACGGCCTGTTTTTTCTAAAGTTTTTGCTCGATATTTTTTCCAAATCTTGAAAACATCTTCTTTAATTTTAACATATAAATCGGTAAATGGGATATCTACATATTCACATATTTCATTCAATCCAGTAAAAGCAATATTATCAACTATTTCATTGCCGGCGATACCGCTATGAGAAGGTACCCACATAAGCTCTACGTATTTACATTCTAATTCTAATTTTAAAATTAGCTCACGAATTTGATACACTATATAATTATTTTGATATTTAAAAGTTTTATTATTTATAGCAATAAGTACAGACATACTATCAGATATTATAATAAATTTGTGAACATTTTTGATTATTTTAATATATTCAACGGCTTTTAATATTGCAAACGCTTCAGCAGTGAATATTGAACATAATGAATCTAATTTATAGCTACAAGAAAATTTAGAATTTGGATCGTAAATGGCTGCTCTGGTAATATTACTACATTTACTACCGTCTGTAAATATTCTATACCAATCTTTTTTTTTATTAATAAATTTAATATAGGGGAGCATGGGTTACAGTCGATCACTTTTTGTCTTGAGCGATGTTGTTATTACTCTTTACCCCTATGGACTGATCTTGTGTATAAAATATGAAACCACAAGACTAAAGTTCAATATTATTTTTCTTAAATATGAATTGAAAGCTTGATTTAAGAATTATAAATTTTATTATTTTAAGTGGAAATTGAACTACTGTAACCCATGCTTGGGTTACAGTCAATCACAGTGTGGGTCACAGTGAATCGTTATGGAATATCCTAAATCACACACATTTCAAGAAAAACAATTATATACTTAGACAGTTTAATACAAAAGGTTTTTAACAAGATTATAGGTAATGAGTCTTTATAGTTTAAAAATCACAATATCAACAAATAACATGGTATTAATTATAAAAGTAAAAAAAGTTATATGATTAATAATTATAATATTTAACTTAACACAAATAAATATTTAACATAAAAACAGCTTGATTGTCTAATACAAAAAGGACCAGCTAAAAATATATAAAGTACTAAATGTCTTATAACATACCTATTTAAAATAAAATAATACTTTTCTTTAAAAAAATAAATCATAAATTAAAATAATAAACTTGTTTATAAGGTTCCAGTTGCACCAAATATAACAACACCCGGTGAAGTGTCCGAATTTTTCTAGCTGTTTATGACCTACCATTTTTTTTATTATCTCTTAAATAACCTTAAACTTGTTACAGATACGTTTGCAAAGGTTTGGTGCAATTGGACCTAACTCGATAATCAGTTAACGTAAATCAATGTTGGAAAAATTTATATCAAAATTATAAAGGCCTTGTGTTCTTTTTGTATGTCCGGGGAATCGAGGTGTAGGCAAAATCATCTTAATGTCATTCAATGCTACTGTTGCAATATCTGGAATGCTAGGCATAATAAATTTACTTGGATATTTTACAGATTTTCTTAGGAAAGTAACTTCTCTATCTTTAAACTTCTCCCCAATAACTTTGGCAATGTAATAAATCTTTTTTTCTTTTACCGTAAACTGGACTAGCACGTAATCACCTTCCTTAGGTATCCGTTCTAGCGGTTCAAAATTATTCGAATCTATAGTTATTATTATGTCATCGTTTTCGTCATATGCCGGTTCTTCTTCAGAGTAAATACTCATATGGTCATCTTCATTTGAACTGTCGCTTTCTAATATTCTTCTTTTCTTAGCCTTTGCACATTCCTTTATATTTTTACGTTTATTATTATCTGCTCTCTGTTCAATTTCTAATTTTACGGGCGTATCCGTAGCTATCATAGTTTTCCCTTTACGTCTTCGCGCTCTTTCATTATTTCTTGGTTTTGCTTTTGGCAACCCACGGAATTGAAACGGGCTAATGAATTTTTTTCCTTGAATAGATGTTGTAGGTACAATATTAGAAATAGTAAAATTGACTGCCGAAGGTGATGAGGACTGAGAAACTATCAACTGCTTTATTGGAGTATGTGGCACTTGTGATTGTAAAACAGTCGAAGAATCCAATTGACTATCAGGGGGTAAATCAGCAAAAATATTTGTAATAGAATCTATTTTTTTCGATAAATCTTTATTTGTAGTGTGATTTGGAATATTATTTGGCGATATAGGTATTTCACTATTCGATAGTATTGATGGCGATGGAGTTCTTGTTCGGTTTGCATCATTATTGTACTCATCTGTTCTATATGTCTCAAGGTTCGGCATATTCTCTTTATCTTGTGGATTACCTCTATCAGTGACTTCACTAGGTGCAAAATCGACATCGGTAAATATATCTCTATTAAAAGGAAAAATTCCTGTGGTTTCAAAAGCCTTACAAATATTACTCGGCGTCATCGCTTTTAAGTGGGCTTCTTTAATACATTCCGCAACTTCGTATATCGAAAATGTTTTTCCTGGGTTCCTCATCATCCAACTATCTACCGCCTTATTATATGCTACTTTAAATGGTGAGTAAACACCGACATCCAAAGGTTGTAGTTTTCCTGTAGAATGCGGTGGCACCGTGAGAATAGTCACACCATTATCCTTGGCTAAATTAAGAGCTTCAATGCAGATGTGAGATTCGTGATTGTCTAAGATTAGGAGACTGGGATTATTTTTGCTGCTATTGGTGTTAGTTATATAATGTTGCATAGTCTTCACAAATAAATCCCCGTTCATCCATCCAGATTGTGTTGCGAGACCTAAGGTCCCAGCTGGAGCACCATGAATCATGTGTTGTTTAAATTTTATTCTTGGGAATATTATTACCGGTGGCAAGGCATTCCCCAGGGCGCTGATAATGTAACAAGTAGTAACAAGTGTCCCTCTTTCAGCACTAGTTACTTTGGACACTTGTTTTTGACCCCTGACAGCCAATACTTTTGCCGACTTTTGTACAGTCAATGTACTGGTTTCATCTAAGTTATAGACTCTGGTCCCATTTCCAAACACCACTTCTCTATACATCACATCTTCCAAATTATTGAAGAATAAATTCACATTGTGACGGTTAAATGATGTGGCGCGACTCAAGCTACATCCCTCCGGCGTTCTTAAGCTAAGATTGCTGTGCCTTTTTCTAAAATTATATAACCATTCCACACCAGCAAGTTGTGTTTCCTTCCATTTTTCAGGTACTTTTATATCATTTAATATAGCCATTTGGTAAGCTAGTTGCCGAATATCTATAGTCGTAAGTCCATAGAACATTTGACTGCATTTAATTATATAATCAGTCATATCCTGTTCTTGTGATTCTGTAAATATTTTTCGTACTGTATAATTAGGAGTGAGTTTAATTGCATTAATGGGGTCCGGCAGACTTGAATCTTTAACTTTAATGTAATACGAACGAAGAGTTGTGAAAGGAATGTTCATATTTCGTGAAACAGTTCTGATTTTCTGACCTTCTATAATCATATTTATTGCAGCACGCATATCCTCTTCTGAAGTAAGTCCAATATTGGTTTTTCTTTGCCGATTACGAGGCATATTTTCTGTTAAAAATATTTATAATTATTTATAATAGTGTGGGGCACAGTGGATCGCGATCGAGAGTACCCCACAATGAAGTGATTAACTGTGACCCAAAAGCCGTTATAAATTAAAGTAGATATTAAGAAAATATTACCATGATTAATTGGTAAATTGTGCATTTTATTATATTATTATAATATAAGAAAACTTATAGACATATTCAATCATTGAAATTATATCCAATTTTTTGATAAAACATATTTCAAAATGGTAGTAAAAAAAAATAATTACCTGCTGTATTGTCGAAGCGCTGCAAAACGTCTACCTATAAAGACTCCGCGACGGCGACTGGTTCGGTTTGAAGAGGAATTAGCTTACGTCTATATTAAGGACGCGCGTGTGCGTAAGCATCGTACATGCAAAGCTATTCAAAACGATCGACTGTGTAACGTGATCTACTGTAACCCATGTTCCCCTAGTCATGTTTGTTATCCATTTTATTTATATTTACAACTATATTATTTATACAATAGCTATATTTATTTGGACCATAACATGGACATGTATCACTTTTATATATATTCGGTGTTTGTTTTACCTTATGGGCAAATATTGTTCGAATATTAGGATTTTTGTTAAAAATTAAGTTATAATCTGATATGTATTCACATTCTATTGGTAATGAAAATGATGACGGTATAAACTTTTCTAAAACTACTGTATTTTGACAACTTAAAGTTTTAATACAAAATTTTTCTGCGAACAAAAGTCGTCTTATACTTAGTGGCATAATACATGCCTCCACTTCCAAAGCATTTATAGGTGTTGAACACATTGCGCCGTTAATAATTCGTAAAGCTCTATTCTGTATCACATCAATTTTTTAAAGATTTATTGGTGAAGAGTTAATATAAGCCAAACAACTATAGTCGAAGTGACTTCTAACAATGCTTTTATAAAGTATAGAAAGCACAGATGGATCTGCACCCCAACAAGTGCCTGCGAGACATTTTAAAACATTTAACGCCCTATAAGCTCTGCTAGTTATATAAGTAATATGCGAATTAAAATTTAATTTGACATCCAGTATGATGCCCAAAAACTTTTTTTCTGTAACAATTGGTATCGCGACATTATCATACTTCACTGTCTCAGAAATGGAATCTCCCACATTAAGTTTTTTACTAAAAATTAAAACAGAACTCTTTTCTGGACTTACATCTAAATTAAGGATGGTTTTAAAATAATTATGAAGTTGTTTTAATCCTATATTTAAATTTCTTATCGCTATATTTACATCACTATGTTTTGAATATAAAACAACATCGTCTGCAAACTGTAAGAAATCTATATTGCATGTATTTATATATTGTCGTATTTGTGAAACATAAATATTATAAAGCAGTGGAGAAAGCGTAGCACCCTGCATAGTACCTTTGTAAACAGATCTTGGACCAAGCTTTGTGTCTCGATTTTTAACATATACAGTTCTATCATATAAAAAATTAAATATCCATTCTATTAGTTTTCCGGGAACATCAATATCAAACAAAATTTTTGAAAGTATTGATGGATCTATATTATCAAACGCACCTTTGATGTCTAAAAACGAACATACCGTAACTGATTTATTTATGAAACCCTGTTGTATATCAGAAATTAATGTAATGAAACTATCACTTGCACTTTTACCTCTTCGAAAGCCGAACTGATTATGTGGTAATTTATTATTATGTTCTACATACCATTCCAACCTGATTTTAATCATTTGTTCAAATAATTTTCCTAAGCAAGAGGATAATGAAATGGGCCTGTATGAATTTACATCCCCGACTGGTTTATCAAATTTTAATATAGGTATAATACATTGAGTTTTCCATGTATCTGGTATAACAGTTTGAGACCAAAGAAGATTATAGATATCTAGTAAGAGTTTTTTCCCATTAGTATGCAATTTTTTTATGAGTTTATATGGAATGTCATCTAGTCCCGGTGTTGTATCTTTTCTTGATTGTAATGCCAAGTTAAATTCATCCCAAGTAAAATTAGTCACTAAAAATGAATTATATAAATTTGAATTATTTTCAAAATATTTATTTAATGCAGAATAATTAATTTCCTTTCCAGGTACGTTAGTAGGGGCAATTCTGTTTAAAAAATCTGATATCCAAGTATTGTTTTCATTATTATTACTATTGGTTTTTACATTTTTAAATTTCCTAATATAATTCCAAATAGTCGAAATAGGAGTAGTTCTATTAAAACTTTCACACAAAAACTTCCATTGACTTTTTTTCCGTTCACTTAAGAATCTCTTTTTTTTAGCATCTATTTTTTTATAATTGATAAAGTTTTCTATTGTAGGAAACATCCTGTAGTATTTTAGTGCATTTTTACTATCTTGAACCATCTTACGACAATCTTCATTCCACCATGGAACAGGAGGTCTTAGTTTTTTAATCGTATTAGGTTTCTTTTTTGGAATACATTTATCTTTAATTTTGTATAAATAATCACAAAAACTTTTATAAGAGTTAAGAGGATAATTTGAATCAATAGGTACTTTGTCAAAAAATACCTCGGATAATTGATTATATTTAGTCCAATCTGCTTTTGAATATAAGTATTTTTCTATTGATTTTTCTGAACAGTATAAGTGAGGAGCCGTCTGAATTATAGATATAGTAGGCAAATGATAGCTACCCATAGCATCATCGTATACAGACCACTGACACAGTGGAGCTATTGCAGAAGTAACACAAGTGACATCAATTGCAGATTTATTTCTATTAGGTGCACCAACTGTTGTTGGTTCACCTGTATTTAATATACATAGATCACATTCGTCAATCAAATTAAATACATCGTTACCTCTGCTATTATTTATACTACAACCAAATGCTAAATGATGTGCGTTCATATCTCCGGATAAAAAAATTGGTTTGGGTAGATTATTAATAATGTTTCTTAATTTTCCTATTTTCATACGCCCACTACGAGGTGGGCAGTAAATACATATTATCGACAATTTACCTATATTAGTTTGTAAGCTAATGGCTACGGATTGTATGTTCTGGTAAAACGGAACTGATATGACACTATAATCTAATGTGTTTTTTATTAAAATACCTACACCTCCATAGTTATTTTTAGCATTTTGAAATATAAAATTATAATTTGGTATACGTATAGATCTATTAGTTTTTAGCCATGTTTCATTAAGTAGGCATACATCTATATTATTTTCATTAAGAAAGTTAATTAACAAGGGTTTTTTATGATTAAGGCTTTGTATGTTATATTGACAAATTGTTAATGACTTTATATCCATAAATTAATTATTATTATTTTTAATAAGATTATTTCTTAATATATCTTTAATGCGTACTGTAGTCATTGGTGGATCACCCTCCTTGTTATTACCTATTTTAACTAAAGTAGAAATCAGAGCTTTTAAAATGTTTTCATTATTAATAATATCATCTATGTTAAAATCACTACCTTTTTTTTTATCTTCTATGGCTACCAACGTCTTACCAGTGTTGCTATTCTGCAATGTTTTGGAAGTGTTTACATTTAGATTGTCTAATACCTTAGATGTTGATTTTATTATTTTAGATGTAGGTGGTAATATTGGAAAGTCTTTTTGATAGTCCTTAGTTATTTTAGAATATGTGTTGTTTTTTTTTTCCAATTTTATTTTTATTTTTACAGGACATAGTTTTGAAATTGCTAAGTGATTGCCACTACAATTAGAGCATTTTATTAATGTAGGGTTAGGGCATTCTTTATAATAATGCTCTCCAGAACAAATTGAACATTTTTGAGTATTTTTACATGCCTTAGTATTTTTTTGAGTATTTTATTATCCCAATTTTTTCTACATATCTAGCCGGTATGTATGCTTTAAATGAATATTTATTTAGAAAAGATTCATTTTTTAAAAAGTTATTTGCTAAGTTAGCCTGGCTAAATATAACTTCAATTTTCTTAGCGTTGGTTCTATTTAGTCTGATTATACCCTTTATATTTTTTTGAAATATACTGTTCAAGTATATTGGATTTTTATTGCCCAGTTTTTCTGTTTCGCTTTCAACATATACAGTAAATTCATTACTTACAGATTGCTCCGGAAAAAGTCGTTGATAATTTTCTTTTACATACGGTTTATAAATATCTTTATCTGTTCGACCTTTACTCGCCTCACATCTTCGTCTCTTAATTGTTCGTTCTTAGTTTTCTTGGGTTTGTGAAATATTCACAATATTATCGTCTTCCTCGTCATTTCCCATACTGGACTCGTTCATATTACTATTAATATACACAAATTGTGTATAAAAAACTGTAATTAATAATTTAAATTAATTAATTTTCAATAAATGAAAAAAATCCCGCGTATTCAGATTTCCCGCCAAAAATCCTCTTATGAAAATTCATTGTTAACGTGCTAGTTTTTTTTTAATTTTTTTTTCTTCAATTCTTCCAAATTAGGAAAGGCAAGGGTTCAAAGCCATACAGCCTAGTTTTTTTTTACAAGTTCGAAATTTTAATCAAAATAAAATAAAACAAAGGATTGGTTTATTGGCTGTTTACTTTCTTTGCATTTTTGATTTATTAAGTTTTAACAACTGTAATAATTTTAATATAAACTTTAATTAATAGAGATTTTATTTTTTATTTTCCTCGTAGGTGTAGTATAAAGCACTATGTATCACTCGGCGAGAAAGTGCGATTCCTAACTCGAGCGAATTAAGGCCCTCCGCTTCGCGTCGGGCCTCAAACTTCGCCCTCGTTAGTAATCGGTGACTTTCTCCCCTCGGTGAACAATGTACTATTGTTTCGGTGTCGATACACTGTACACTATTATATATAAATATCTATTTAAAAAAAAAATGTTACTATTATCATTATTTAGCTATTTTAAAATATCATATTTAGTAGTAGGGTAGTATACATACAAAAGTAGAATTTGTTCAGTCTGTGGATTGACCAGTTTGGTTAAAATTTAATTTCATCCTACAGTTACGAAACTAACGTTAGTTAAAGGAATAACAAATTTGTCGTTGCTAGTTTAGTAACTGCAACCATTAGCGCCATGTATGAAATTTTCGATATTCGTTCAGAATATCAGATACGACTATTATTGGTCACTTTGATAGGACTTTTAAATTATTTTGTCACTTTGTAGGCAGAAGTTATATTTTTCATAGTAAATAGGTACGTACGAGTAAGTTTATGAACAAGCTCACTTCTACAAGTATTTTTTAATGAAACAACATCACGTTTCCATGTAACAACTGAACAACTAACCTAACGAATGCATAAAAAATGAAGGAAGGAACGGTGCAAATACTTAGAAATAACTCAATTTAGCTATTCAACTCTTGTATAGACCCCGTTCGTGGTAATAGGAGAAGCGATTTTATTTTAAAAATGATAAGATCATAACTCATATTAAATAATAATAGCAGGTACAATTTTATTAACCAAAATGAATAGGTACATTTCCTTTTATTTAATAAAACTATTCGATACTGTACTGTCGCATATACTCGTACCTACCCTAAAATTAATGTACCTATTGCAATTTAAACCGTGAAATGGAATCAAAAAGTTAAAAAAAAACAAAGTAATGACAATTATTTAAAAAAAGTTTAATATTTAGTTTTTTTTTAAATACTAATAGGTATCTTATTTTTGATGGTGTTTTACGTTATTTCGAAACTAAAAAATATGTACCTACTATAGGCTTATTTTACGTTATTATTATGATAATCTTAAAATACTTCAGTACATTTCATTTTTGAAATTGTAACACTTCTGTTTACAATTCTCGGCAAATTTCATAAACATTGCAGATTTTTTCTAACAATCGAATTATATATTTTTACATTAAAAATTGTTTGCCACTATCTCTAAACGGATCGAGGATTTCATTTAATTTAATCCTAGGACATTTTACCAACATTTTAGAGGAATAAATCCTCCAAAATTTTAGAATAATGTCCGAAATTGTAGTTACGTATTCGTTCCATCTACCTATATATATCCTTATAAAATATTAGATATTAGTTAATTTTAGATAAAGTTGTATTTTCACTGACTCAAACATAAAACATTTTAATTCAATTTTACGGTTTAGATTATAATGCTAACACATGCTACAAAAACCTAAAACTATTCCCATTGCAATAAACCGCTTTGAGCTTGCATCCTAACTAAAACGCTACCCTCTACGCCCGTCACATGAATCTGATCCTTATAGCGTGGGTGAACTATAAAAGTGGTTGTCGGCCCCACTAATTGCCTTCAAGATCTTATTAGTTTCCATACAATGTAATTACGACGTGCTCACTATACTTACCTCAAAAACTAGCGAATACCTACTTAGTTGCTAAGAAATGCAATTTGTTATACTTACTGGGGAAAATTATATTTTATGCATTATTTTTGAAGAATGAAGTTAACGAATGCGTGCCTACTAACATTAAAAATAAAGCTACTTTCCCATAAACTTGTAGATATACATGTTTTTGAAAATAATCATAATAATATAAAGGGCCAGTATTATAATAATATGTACCAGAAACTACTAGGTATATAAATACATATGATATTGTATATAGGTACACCCAGACCATGACATATACGTGGTGGCCGAGTTGGTTAGAGGTTAGATTTAAAAACACTTAGGTCCCTGGTTCAAACCCCGGTGTGTACCAATTAATTTTTAATTAAAAAAAAAATACAATTGTTTGACAACACTACTATAGTGCGGATCGAGAAAAGAGCACGTTAAGCTGTCGGCCCCAGTTGCACTATACCAACTTGTGAAACTGTATATAGATATCGAGATTATCGAGAATTTTTAAACATCGCGACGAGCTAGCCGCTTTTTAGGTGTAGACTCATACAATCGGCTACGACGAGGTGGGATTAAAAACCCCTCCACTGGGAACCCTGAGGCCGTCTAGGCGGTCTCGGGCGCCGTAATGCACCCGTGATGATATATACATATACCATGACAAACTGTACAGAAATACGTACTAATTTTTATTTTTTTGACATGGGTGCGAATCGAACCCACAACCTCCGGATACAAACCACTAGTCTACGGAGGCGGAGGCTAGTACGGATATCTATAACAATCTCGTTTTGGCTAGGTAATAGGTATCAGTAACTATATACTATCTAGTAACTCTAAGAAAAGTTATATTTAGTATAACATTAATCCTGGCTACGCCCGTAATTGATTATATACCAAGGCATGGGTGAATTTCTTTAAATCTGACATCTGTATTGAAATAAAAACGGAAAGAAAAATAATATGGTTACGAAAGATTTTTGAGAAAAAACGATACAGGATCCGGTCCGCAAGCGAGTTTTCGCAATGCCTAATTTTTTATTCGAATTACTGATACGATATATTTCTTTCTAGTACCTATATATACTCGTATATCCTTAACGATGCAGTTAAGAACAAAAAACACAAAGAGCATCCCCAATTCACCCATTTTCAAACACCCATGACAGCATGAAAAAGATACAATACAATAGTCTCCTAAAAACCTATGACGATGTAACTTTTATTATTCTATTTATCCATCATTTAATTGTCCATTGACCGTTAATAAAACAAACTTATTTAGAGGTCGAAAATCATCAATAACAAATAA
The DNA here is from genome assembly GCA_947458855.1 of Monopis laevigella. NCBI lineage: Eukaryota > Metazoa > Arthropoda > Insecta > Lepidoptera > Tineidae > Monopis > Monopis laevigella. Next base: position 26,958,406 of record OX381578.1, read on the forward strand.
CACATGGTGCGTGCAAATTAAGGACAATTAGCTTCAGCAATAAATCGCCAGAAACACCCTGTAGCTACCCCTTAGGGCCTCTTTACCACAGCGCGACAACATTCCCTAATTTATGGTGTTTCTTAGAGAACTGTCGCCGAAATCCTTGTTTATTTGTAAGATAGGATTAGTTAGATTCGGACCCGACTTGAAACAAATTCGACTTAACTACTCTGTGGCCGTATTCAAATATCTCTTCGGCTTTATACAGTAGACATATATAACTAAATTTAACTGAATTGTGTATTTCATATGATTTTAGATCAAACCTTAATATTTATTTAAATATTTATTGCATAAAGTGCATAAGTAGGCCACTAAGCATTCTCTACCAGTCAAACCTTCGGGACAATCAAAGCAGTTAATACTATTTAAATATATATTATTCAATGATTTTTCTTATATTAACTTACCTATATTATTATTTAATATAAGTAAAAATAATTACATTTAATATATAATTTATGATATATATATTACAGATTGTTACACATACGTGGTGGCCGAGTTGGTTAGAACTTAGATTTAAACACACTTAGGTCCCTGGTTCAAACCCCGGTGTGTACCAATGTGTTTTTAATCTAAAAATGTACACATTTGTTTATGAACACCACTATAGTGCCTTGGAGAGCACGTTAAGCTGCCAGTCCCAGTTTCACTATACCAGCTTGTGAAACTGATTATAGATAGATTGAGTCTATGTATTTTATAACTATTATCTTGACTTGAAAAAAATACTTGAAATTATTGCAGACTAATGTTGATTTTAAAGAAAAGAGATAACTAAAGAGTTATGTGTAGTTTTTGTCAAATTTTTATAACGATAAACCATCATGTCAGTGTAAAATCAGGGCGTCGTAGGTTTCTAATTCGACTATCAAATCCATTAAGGCTGTTACTGACAAAAAGGTAGATTTGTCAAAATATCATTCAACTACCTATTATACAATTATTATTCGTTCTAATTTTGTGTAATCTACAGTCCCTTTTTTTATTTAATGGTTCACATATTTTTCCTGATATTCTGATCAAATGAAATATAAATATAAATTATTGTTGACTTTCACCCCCGTATTCTACGTCCTATCTCAACTCCACTTTTCGAAGGAACCTTTCATTTAGTAGACCTCTTCGTTAGACTTCTTTCGCCTGGACCCATTAGGAAATTTTTAATAAAGTATGCGTAAGTCGACTGCCTATTGCTTAACAAAATATATAACTAATTTAAATTTAAACTAATCGCACGAGTAGTTCTCGAGATATTAATACCCAAAAAGTAATACTACTTCCTGCAACTAGAGAAATCACTAAATCACCATAATACCAATGGTCAATATTTCTCAAGGACGAAGCTATCAATTCTCGGGGTCCAGTAAGAATGGTAATATATTATCGATGTATGACACCCCCGGGTATCCTTGTATTATCACGATTTATTACCCCACTATCCTCTTAATTACGGCACTTCTGTGTCTGCAGATCCATCCACCTTTGGCGATAATATTTCATGAGGAGATGGTGCTGGAGTAGCCGAAGATATTAATTACTTACACCTGCCGCAGTTCGCAAGCCATAAACTTGTGTCACAGATTGAAGTAACTAATCAAATGTGAATGTTTATTCTGGTTGGGTAGAGATATGTAGAGACCCAAGAAATTATCAGTTGATTTTCACTTTATTGAAAATTATGTGTCTATCTACGTATATACAGTATAAAGAATGCCTTCAAAAAAATAAAAACTTATTTTATGTTTAATATATGGTTTTTTCAAAACCTTTTCATATCTATCGATATAAATTACAATAAAATAGTATTTTTTATATTTGAATTTCTATCAGTTAAAACTTATTCCTGAAACATTTTATAGGACTGAAAAAAAGGGTTACATCCGACTTTTTATTTAGATACAACATACATACCTACCTATAGAATAAAGAGTTGCATAACGTCTAAAACGTGAAACGTAACGTCTTGCTTTTGTAATAAAAAAAACTTCTGAAATTTTCGAAAAACAACATTCACGTCATCGAAATGAAATCCTCGTATGTCAACACGTCGAACTCCTTCTAACATGTGTAAGTACCGTCTGCTGAAACAAACTGAAGTGAAGCAGCGATCCATCACCTACGATGCCGCGCTGTAGGTGCCCCCGGGGGAAAAAAGTTGTGCCAAGACCCCAAGCCGCGCTGATTTATCGGCATAGTTAGAATTATCGCCATTTGCAATTCTTGCCTCGAAGGAGTTTAGGCAAACAAAGCTGATAACAAGTCTGAAAGTCCTGAAAGGGGCTGAAAAATAAATTTTATTACTTATCGGCAACTTTTTATATTTTTATTGGAGCACGGGATGTGACTTTAACTACCGTGTAGGATCAATACAATTATGTGTAACAATATTGGTCGCTCTATGCTAAAGGAGCGAATATTAAAGTACTTCAGTAAGTACAGTAACTCGTGTTGCAAAGTAGTCTTTGTGGGCAACCATTTTGTATCCGCACCATTCGCATCCGGCACAGTGATGTTAAACAGCAATCAACGCCATTCATAGACTTTAAAGGTCTTGTCACCAACAGGTAGATGCAAATTCAATTGAGCTCCAAAAAAAAACTAATACTAAAACATTATTTTTGTTACCTTTGACCACACAATGATCTCACTGTAAACTATTAAAGTCTACAAGTTAGCAGACAGATAACACTGCCATTACAATAGTTAGCAGAAGTAGTTATAACCTTACGCATCATCAACAAAGGCTTGTAACCCCAAAAAGCTCGTTAACTCGCATCAAAAGGGCCATAAACAGCTCTCAAGATATTCGTAACTATTAACTGAGTTTAAGATAGAGAACACATAGAGAAGGCTTTTGAGATAGACATATAAATGATAATAAATGGCATTTACAGTCGGGGCGGAAAAAAAGAAAAAAAAGTGGTTGAACCTACCTATTCTAGATTCTTTGAGGGTAACCCGAACACTGTAGACGCGTGTTTATATTATATTTTTCAAATTTAATTTTATTGAATATTATTGTGCAAAAGTATACTAATTTTGTAGAATAAGCATTCGTATAGTAATATTAAGTGTGAGAAGTGTAGCATTTACGCAGTGATCTCGGTGTTTGTGTTATCTCAAATAATCCCACAATCTTCAGTAAAATGGCGGTACCCATTTTACTGTTGATCCTTTTCCTCCTTCACTAGACATTGGCAAGACTATACCGTATGCTTTCATACGGTCATGTCGCCATTCCCTTTTCTACCCTAGTCCTTTCCCAATTCCTTTCCATCCAACATCCCACTTTCACTAATAATAAAAAAGTTTTTTAATCTACCCTACTCGACACTGGCAAAATTACGCGCACGCGTAGAGGCCATTCATAAAAGCTAATAATAATAATACCTACTCTAAATACTGATGATGGTAAATTTTACTGAAAGGAAACTTTCCCTTATATTCAAAATACTTATAAGTCACACACTGCAGTGTATTTTTTTTAAAATATGCTTGGGAATTAAACCGACTGAAATACGAAAAATTACACCTGTGGCTGACCGCTTTATACAAGAGGCTTTTTCATCATAAACACCGGAACAAGTTCGCCACTGTTAGGTGTTGCCTTCGAATACCATCGGCGAAATGAGAACGGGTTAATACCTCCGCTGGGTACCCTAAGGCCGTTTAAACGGTTCTCGGGAGCCAAATAGGCACCCGTGGTGGTATTTATTATTTATTTTACACCTGTGGCAACCCTATCGTTTGGTGTCACAAAAGTAATTGCTACTTTTGTGACACTTTTGTGATAGGGTATCATTTATAAGGAGTTGGTGACCGAGTTGATTAAACCAAACACTATTGTTTTAGATTACGGGTTCTAATTACAAAATATGTACTTAACTTTTTTCTTCATAACATAGTAGTGTTATTAAGAAAAAAGATAAGTACTATTTTGTAATTAGAACCCGTAAGTCGAGGCACATTAAGCAGTCGGCGTCAGTTTCATTATACCAACTTGTGAAACTGTTTATAGATGGGTTATTGAGTCTATAGCATAGGTCTACAGCAACACCGCGACGAGCTGGTACTTGTTCGGCGTAGATTTAGAATACGATCGGCTAAGCGATGATGGTATAACTCTTATGTTTTATAGTGCTATAGATGGGTGCGAAGCGTTATATTAAAAAAAAAAACATTATCAGTATTAGTGTTAACAAAATAACTTGACAATAGGCACACCAATTTGAAAATATTATGGAACAACCATTTAAATTATATATACTATTGATTTGCAATCGCTGCTTTATTATTTTATATTTTATTATTAGGCCTACCTACATAAATCAAAACACAATATTATACAGAGTGAATTTGAAAAGTTGTACTTTGGGCTAATATGAGGCTCTACTAATCAAATCAAACCACTTTACCCATGAGACCATGTGTCGAAAATGAAAAAAAATGCCTTTTCCATATAAATTGATCATTTTTACATTACTAGTCTGTATGGAGAAGACAATATGTTTTTTTCATTTGCGACACATAGTTCAATGGGAAAAGTTGTTCGATTTGATCAGTAGAACCTCAAATTAGCCCAAAGTACATCCTTTCAAAATCACTCTGTATATTATAATAATATTTTTCATATTTCGCTTTCTTAGGCGTCTCCAGGCAACAAGAAAAAATATAGAAAGAATATGATATATTGTGTAGGTTTTGATGAGTTTTTTAGGGTTTTATTTATTTATTGTTGTACTATCTAGATAGTACAATAAGATAGTCAACAACATAAGTATGGAGGTGTGTGATGTGAGTGGTCGCCAGACTCTCGTACCGAGGAGTTAGTCGGGTAGCGATTATCTTAAAGTTAACTGAGTCGTTAAGGCACTATTGGCATCGGTGCGCCCATTCAGAACGTTACCCGCACGTAAGTAAACCTGTGTTCACATTGGCCTTTACAATTTAATCCTAGATTTGTTTGACATTCAGAATCTATTATTTTGTGCAGTCAGACAACGTAGCTTTACGTTTCTTCAGACCAATAATATCTTTCTCGATCTCAACTCGAGCGAGATAGAGAAAGATATTATTGGTCTGAAGAAACGTAAAGCTGCGTTTTTTGACTGTTGGACGTCAAAGTTTGGAAAATGGTCATGGCATAGTTAGTCGAGCAGGTATCTGATAGATTACAAAAAATATGTAGGTAAGTAATATTATGCATTTTGGTGTACTTATAGAAGTCGTTGGTTACCCTGCTAATTAAATGTTATTGAGTCTATGTCTGCAGAGATTATATTGAAAGTATATAGGTAGACCGAGTACAGTTGTAGCAGGGAAATCAAAAGAAAATGTTATCATAATGAAAATTTTGGACTGTTTAGCTAATGGTCATTCTTTATACTTTCTAAGGATAATTGTATCAGGGGATAGTTGTACCACAGGGGCAATTGTACCACGTAATTTTCCATATAATATGTTAATCTTTATTTTCTTATAATCAGTCAAAAATAACGTAAAATATTAAACGTTATTTTTGACTGATTATGAGAAAATGAAGATTTTTTTTTATTAAAGACTCATTAAAGTATTAAATATGTAGCTCATAAGACTTAAATAAACACGTTTTATAGTCTTTAATTTAGATTTTTTTGTTTAAAGAGGGAAATCAGGTTTTATATTTTTAAATTTTATCTTCATTAAATTTGCAAAGTTTAATTGTGTTCAGTTTTCCAAATTCTTCCGTTCTGTTCAAACGCAAATATTTATTACTGTATTGTTTCTTTAGATACGTAGATAATGCTAACTTGTAGCCAAATAAGCTAAGTATCAATAAGTATTGACACTATTGCCTAAATATTAACAGTTATCTCACAATTGAACCTTAAAGATAAAATGGTACATATTTAAAAAAATACATTTTTTTCTATTTTTCCATAAGCTCATAAACTTGCGAAGAATTCGTGTATTTCAAGATGGCGGCATTATTATAGCCAACCTAATACATACTATATAACCATTGGAATAGAGCTTATATTTCCATATTTATAGTTTGCGTAACGTCTTGTCGTGTTAGCGGTTGCAAGCTCGGAATAAGGCCCCAGTAGTTCAATAATTTTATTACAATCTCTAATCAAATCAAATCAAATCATTTATTTCATGTAAATCTTTACAGATATTTATGAATAGTCAAAAAAAAAAATGTTCTACGTAGAATAAATCAAAGTCGCCCGAACGCGATGTATACGTGGTTGTTATTTAGTGTTAATCCCAATGTAATCAAAGTAAAATTAAATAATTTACTAATTATCAAGAGTTTTTCGGTAGGTCACATTAAGGCGGGTCTTAAAGTAATATTTAAAATATAATTAAAATTTTATTATCTACTTTTACTGTGAAATATTTTTGTACTATTGTAGTCTATCCAATAGTAAAACAATATTCACAGTAAGTACGTAAAAATAAAATTGTAATACTATTCCAACTATTATTTTAAAACCCCGCCTCAATGTGACCAAGTCCTAACACTCATTGCGATAGTTACAGGGTGTTTGCGGAATGAGATGCCGCGCGGATGGCCGCCGCAGTCCCAGCCATGCCATTTGTGCGGTATTGAACGGTTACCGATGTGGCTCAACAAGACCCAAATTAATCTGCTATGTTCGCATTTCTATATGCTGTGAAAAGAAATTTAATAGTAAATAAATTAGAATGTTAAACTAATTTTAATAAAAAAAATATAATAAAAAAATATTTTATATCTAAAAGATATATAATAAGCAAAACTACTAATTGTTACTTTCATCCCTAGTTTTTTACTAGGTACAGTTGGCAACAGCTCAAACTAACCATTTGTCATATTTTTCTTTCTCCCGTCAAAATACGAAGTCATTGTGTTGGAGCGTGGACGAACTAACGGAAATGGATAACCTAAGCTGTTGCCGACTCTACGTTAGTTAGTAGGTACCTACTGCCATAGCAGGAGGCGACTAATGACTGAGGCTCTACCATGGGTTTGCGCATTGTAGAAACGTAACGTATTCATTTACGTATACGTGAGCAACAACCAATAGGATCGCTTTATTATTGGTAACAGGATTGAATAAAGCGATCCCATTGGTTGTTGCTCACGTATACGTAAATGAATACGTTACGTTTCTACAATGCACAAACCCATGGTAGAGCCTCAGTTCTCAGAGGTAACAAACTTTTTTTTTTTTTTTTATGACAAATTACACATATTGCTCTGGTCACAAACTAAGCTCTAGGCTTGTACTATGTGTACCAGAAGCAACGATATAATACATATTATATTTTATAAACACCCAGACCATGACAAACTGTACAGAAAAAACGTACTAATATTTTTTGCCATGGGTGGGAATCGAACCCACGACCTCCGGATACAACGCCAAAGACGCAACCACTAGTCTACGGAGGCTGTCAATTTTAAACGCACTATAGGTACTTACGAGGGATACTTCTTGCTATTATATTTCTCTTTTTAATTATTGGAGAACCATGTGACTTTGTATTTACCTGGATATTGAGCAGACCTACGAAGTCCATGAATGGGGTCGATTAATACATCGATGTTTAAAAGCATTAATCGCTCCTCTTGCTATGTCGGCCAATAACAATTGATGCAGTTACCAAATGGGCAGCGACAAAAACGAATTTGCAATAAAAGACCACCTTAATAAAATATAAAGGAATTAAATCCATATTTAACTTTAAATAATAATTTTGTCTTTAGGTCCACTAGCTTTAGAGGTACGATGCAATAGGTAGACAGACAGACAAAGGGGTCAAACTTATAAACCTTTTTTTTTTTAATAAAGTATAAATGAAGTATACTAAAATAAAGGGGTTATTCCCAGTTGTGACTACCGTCTCCGTTCCTACTAACGACAACTGGGAAAAAAAATCCCAGTTGCTAATAGTTACGGGTGGCACGAAAACGTTTCCAGTTGTCGTCCCCACCAAATTTTATTAAGATAAAGTCTAGTTTAATGTTTTGATTTTTTTAAGTTAAACTAATCGGACTAAATAGAATAAAATTAAATTAAAAAAAAACATAAATAAGTAATGCATGATAAAAGTCGATTAATTAACATGGTAAAGTTAATATTACACTTATAAGTGCCGCAAGAGAATAATGTGGTTATCTATGGGTACAGCGTTAGAATGTTGAAAGCTATGTCAGTTTTGTATTTAAACAAAAACTTTATATTAGGTATATATATTTTCACGGGCAGATTTATGTTATAGAAATACGATTTGTTAAAGAAACTAAAAAACGTAACGTTTCAAATAAAGCAGTTAGATTACATTGCAAAGCGCTGTCTTTACCAATTTCGAACCATATGTTCAATAACAATGTTTTAGGACTTGTAGGTATGCCTACCATCAGGTGTTTACAAAGTCACATGGCGTGCTCCAATACCCTGATGAGGTTGATTTTAGGAGATTTTTGGACCAGGTTTATTTTTAACTAAATTGAATAAAAATTACAAATACACCGCGCTTTTTATTTAGAAGTATCTTCGTTAAGAGAAAAAATATAGGGAATAGAAAAAAAAAACTATAATCAGAATTAATTATTTATTCATACAATACAACAACCCTGACCAATTAAAATGGACAACAAAAGGGTATGTCCCTCCGGCTTTGTGATTAGAAGAAATAAAGTTGCCAATTTATTCCGCTTGCGTCGCCTTCGTTGCTTAATGTTCCTTAGGTTACTATTGCTATTACATTAAAATTTGGTTGGAATTTCGAAAACAACTTTTTTAATGAAAATACTTCAATCGAACGAAACAAAGGTATCTTATTGATAGTTCAAAACCCTAAATATGATTTAAAAAATTACAAATAAATTCTACAGTAGCGATAAAAACTTATTATTTATACTATAAATATACACAGAATGAATTTGAAAGGATGTACTTTGGGCTAATATGAGGTTCTGCTGCTCAAATCGAACAACTTTTCCCATGAAACCATGTGTCGCAAATGAAAAAATAATTTGGCTTCCCCATACAAATTGGTCAATTTAACATTAGTTTGTATGGAGAAGGCAATATTTTTTTCATTTGCGGCACATGGTTCCATGGGAAAAGTTGTTCGTATTGATAACTACTTATCAATACATAGGTTCTACAACCTCATATTAGCCCAAAGTACATCCTTTCAAAGTCACTATGTATATAAGATTATTGTCAATCTTTTTGAAGCAGCGACCGAAATTCGAACACAAAAGTTGCGGCGTCTAGGGCCCCAATTCTACCAAGTTTTATAAGAGTTAGGCTGAGTTGCACGAAAACAAACTCTGATGATCTGTAACGATTAAAGTTAAAAATGGCGTCGAATGTTTATTTTGAAAGTCAAATGACAGCATACGACGTTTGATGCACCTCATCCTTAATTTAACAGAATTGGAACCCCCGAATATATCAACTATGCAGTTAATTAGAAAATAAATATATTAAGCCTTCTAATTCAGAAAGACGTCAGGACATACCTTTTTACAAAGAAATATTTATATCACAGAGACCAATTTATTTACAATATACTAGGACAGACATTACATACAATAGGCACAGAGCACATAACAGCTTATCGTTCATAGAAATAATAAACATATTTTACTGAAAAAAATAATTGATTTAAATTTCTAAAATTTGCCGTAAACTGATTTGTACATAAACGACTACAAAATCAATAATTTGTTATATATTAAGTAGCTTTCATATAGTTTTTTTTTGGTTTTCACCCTTGTCGAGTTTTATTTCTGTTTTCAAATAAGCTACTTGTGCTAAGCCCCGTTCTAAAGTCTGACCATTAAAATTCGCCATATTGCGGATAACATTAGAACTAACTTCTTGTATAAAACAGTCATTAGTAGACAATGCATCGCGTTTAGATTGGGCTATTTTTTACTGGTCAGGCTATACATAAAGTATTCTAAAGACAACCTGTATATTATGGAAGACAGTTATTATAAAAACAAATAATATGTAAGCTAAGTTTTGATATGTGTAGATCAATCTATAAGTAGTGTTCATCTATGCGGTTAAAAAGAAATAAATTGCAAATTAATATACATTCGTGATCTCTCTCCATTTGGATATTAATAATAATAATGCACTCCAAATATCTAAATGAAATCGGAAATGTTCTATGGTCCTTCGCATAATTAACCGAGATGCCGATGACAAAATGGCGTATTAATTTTTTCTATAATATTACGAGGAGAATGAAACTGTGTAATACTAATTGACACGTGTTTTACCATTTTTGTAGGGTTTTTATTATATTTTAATGGGGTTATGCAGGGGAAAATAATTTAACTAAATACTGTTTTGTACAAATAATATGACGGGCGAAACCGGGTCAAAAAACCTAGTATAATAGATATATAATGATATAATTTAGATAAATTGATTTAAGTAGTCATTGTGTCATTTTCGATTTAATAAACATTGGCAGGAAATGGCAAACTTACATATTTTAATAAGTAATGATTTTTATATAACAAAACAAAATTAGTTTTATTTAATTTCGCTTTTTTTTATAACCGGATATTACTTAAAGGTAGGTCATTACACACTAGAGAGAAAAAAATCAACAGTAGGTAGAGATAGACAAAATATGTACAAAGACGCAATTAATTAATTTGGTCACCATCATTGGCCAAAACAGGCAACAAAACTTATACTTTGTGAAATGGACACATACAACAAAATAATTTATGAAACAGGTCTTTATGATAAAGATGTAATCAACAAAATAGTTTCGTTCGTTCCTGAATGGAGTTGGGCTGTGTCGTCTAGGAGAGAGGAGATATGCTGCCACATAACTATTTGTATGCTCTTGTGCGCGCTATGCTCGGCGTTTCCTTGCGGGATCGTATTCGAAACGATGAGATCCGCAAAAGGACCAAAGTAACCGACATAGCCTCCAGAATCGCCAAACTTAAGTGGCAGTGGGCAGGTCACATGGCTCGCAGAACGGACGGCATTAAGGTTCTCGAGTAGCGACCGCGTGCTGGAGGACGAAGCAGAGGCAGGCCCCCCACAAGATGGACCAACGACCTGAAAAAGGTCGCGGGAAGCCGATGGATACAGGCAGCGCAGAACCGGGCGTTGTAGCGGTTGTGGCGATCCTTGGGGGAGGCCTATGTCCAGCAGTGGATGATGATGATGATGATGCGCAACAAATAGATTCTCATACCTAGAGGTAAAAAGAGAAAAGCAGACCCGTTAGATGTGATATCGCCTGAAAAGGGCGTTGGACCCTAGTATACCTTCAACTTCTAGAGAGACTGACGACACCTACAGTGCTTCGACTAGCTCACACAATTTAAGCAAGGGGTCTAGTTCCGGTGATTCCTCAGAAGACTCTGTGGAATCCAACACAGTGCATCAAACTACAGGCTGGAGATTGTTAGATTTGCATTTTATACTCAGAAAGCTATGAAAGCAGCCTGTCAACGATATGACATACCTAAGCCAGCTTTTTTATGTGACATCATAGATCATAAGGACAGAGTTTCATAGATGTTTGCTTAGACATGAACGATACATCTCATCTCAGAGAACTTTAGACCTCAATGGTAGAGTGAAGTTCTTAAAGATAAGTAGTGTTATTCATCAGTTTCCAGAAAATTGATTAAATTATTCTATGATCAAAATTAATACATTATACAGGGTGAATTTGAAATAATGTACTTTGAGCTAATATGAGGTTCTGCTGATCAAATCGAACAACTTTTCCCATGGAACCATAATCATATTAGCTCAATGTACATCATTTCAAAGTCATCATGTATATATATATATTAAATTATATAACTAATAAATAATATAACATATGTTTAACTATTATATATATTATATTAAATTAGCAGCACACATGATTGGTCAAAAAGCGACGTGACGTTACATTAGTCACACCATGTAACGTCACGTCATGTTGAGGTACTGTCCGTTACCTAAATTTGAACATAAAATAATTAGATCAACGTTCTAGAAATTGAGTAGCCGTCACCCACAATCTAGACACAAATGTGACAGCACACATCAACTATAGTACGTTTCACGTAAGAATTTCCTTTGCCGTTATGTTGGCTGCACTGTTTGTCAGAAACGTCAAAAAGTAAAAATATGTGTCATTTCTGAAATATTTATGTTTTTCTTCTTACATTCTTTTATAATAATGCCTAGGACACTGAAAAGGGCTAAACGGGAGTTGGTGTTAAAGGTAAAAAATTTGCAAACGAGAAAAAGAGCAAATCGATAATATTTACGCTAGAAAACGGGATTGTGCTATGACAGATTTGTAAAATAATGTTACTAAAATGTGTATCTACATTCCCGATACTTGCTTTAATTTTCATGTTATTTTGCTACTGACCAAAATTATTTATTGCCTTTTAGGTAACACTTGTTTAATGTTCAATAAAGTGTTTAAATAAATATATGAATAAAAAAACATTTTAATACTGTTTTATACTATTGGATATATGATGTTTGATACTTATTGCATTTTAGCATCCAGGTAATTACATTTATATTTCAATTATGTAATCATTCTCCGAAAGATCCCTTATTTGCTATATTTTTCCTCTTATTTCGGGTAATGTATTTTTCATAATGTGGCAACATTTGTTTCATTGCTACCAACATAACGGCTAAAGGCACTCTTAGGTGAAACGCATTATACACCCAAACATCACTTTTCACAGTCACAATTAGTGCAGCAGTTTTAAATTAGACGATCTCTACCTGACTTTTCAAATAAAAACTTAAAAATATATCATCAACAGTCTTATGGTTGCTTAATCTACGCTAATTATCTACGACTATTAATTAAATAACAAATTATTTCATTCCATTGATTGTATAATATAACTGTTTATTAACTAAATACATACCTATATAACATAGTTAATTAAACATAGTTAGTAGTTGTGTATGCATGAAAGCTTTGAAAGGTTGTGCTTTGGGCTCAAAAATATCTTATCAAATCAATAATATTTTCCTATAAAAGAAAAAAAAAAGATTCTCAATAGAAATTGATTATTACTAGTTTCAACAGAGAAAGCATTTTTTATCATTTGCGACATATGATTTCATATGTAAAGTTTTTAATTTGATTAGTAGAGCCTCAGATTAGTCCAAAGTACAACCATTCAATGTCACCATGCGTTACAAGTAACGTGCACTCCATATATAGGCACAAAGGCACTGCTACACTTTCTATGACAAATAACATTGCTGGCTACTCCAAAAAAAAATGTAACAAAAAATATTTAAAAAGTTATGTTCTGTTTATAAATGTTGGCTGTAGTCACGTACTCAATTCTGGTATTCATGGTGGTCACCTAGCGGTATTTTTTGGTACCATTTGTTCCGTCCAAAATTGGTTTGTCAAACAATTACTTTTTTACGTAATTGTTTAAGGTAATTTAATTTATAAAGTGCAAAAGTTTATATAATACTTAACGAAATGCGATACCATTTGTGTGGGTATAAGCAAAAATAGTTAAAGAAACATTTTTTTTCTTGCATATTTGCCGTATCAATTGCTACAGTGGTAGCGATATAACTAACCTGGTAAAACTGTTTAAATCATTCTTTGTGATGTTAATAAATCTGATTATTTGATTGCTCTAATGATTATTTACAATATTATTATACTCAATATAATTTATAACAATTTGTATAAAAGAATAATCAAACCGCCATCTTGTTTATTATATACGTGTAACAATTTAGATATCATACCATATTTTTAACAGACATAGCATTTCGTTATTCGTATTCAGTATGATTGTGCCCAAAAAAAAAGATGGCGACTAAAGAAGACAAATATACCTACCAAAATTTCGACACTTTCTTTTTGGCGAAACTAACTGTTATTTATTTCATACCATATAGGTATGAAATAAATAACAGTTGATTCCTTAATGTAAAACATATTTAAAATATTATAAGTAAATGAAAACATTTAGTATGTTAAAAAAACACTTCTAACGCAAAGTATTTCAATTAGTCAAACACAACATAACAGCTAAAACATTAACACCGGTAAAAACTTATTAAGTCCTTGAAGAACACTTTAGTTTTTTTAGCAACAAAAATAAATATGCGTAAGAGTGAAAACCATAATTAAAGTGTTCTTCAAGGACTCAATAAGTTTTTTATGAATAAGGCCATTAGTGTGAATTTAGATTACGGTGAATAATGTTCAAATCTTTGCGTGCAGTTTATCAAATAAAATTACAATAATAAGTAATAGTTTTATAAAGAACTTTTATAAAAGTACCTATTTAATGAAAAATATGGCATAACAAAATTTGCTTAGTAAGTATGTTAGGAGTCACATTTTAACAAATAACTTAAAATATTATTTCATTAAAAAAATAACACTTTATGAATACAGGAACTAGAATAACAAATTTTTATGATTTTATTTAGAAACTGCACTATTTTAACAGTAGTTATATATCCAATCATAACATCATGCATTTAAGTTTTTAAACATCAAAACTGAAAGAAAATCCGTCAAAAAAAAACAGACGAAACCGCACATAAAATAATTTATATGTAATTACTTATAAAAATTTATTTAACTAAACTAATACTGTATTTTTACACTAATGAACAACAATAAAACAGCCCCAGCCTGGTGGTTAAGTCACTGCGCAACTGATAACAAGATTAAGCAGATGACAATAAGGCCGAACCTGGGATGGGTGACCGCATTATACAACGAGGATATACCATCATAAACTCCGCAACAAGATCGCTACTCGTTAGGTGTTGCCTCCGAACACCATCGGCATAATGAGGACGTGTTACTTCCTCCGCTGGGTACCCTGAGGCCGTTTAAACGGTTCTCGGGAGCGAAAAGGGCATCCATGATGGTATTTATTTATGATCAACAACAACTACGTCACACACCAAAGACAAGTATCAAAACATTTTATAACTACTTGGTACAAAATAAAAACGTAAAACATTCTAATTAAATCTAATATACCTCTGCTGATATCTGCAACAAATAAATATGACATTAGTTTTTTTTTAAATATTTATTTAGGTAGGGGCGGTTCTCTATAACTTAGCTAGTACACCCGACCGGTTTCTTTAATGTGCAACAACTTTCTTTTTTTTAAGGTGCAAAAACCGTCAAGTGACCTATCCGTGTTTCAGTTATAAACAGAGAGTTCATCGGTTTTCGATTTCTTATCGAGTTGATAAATCTCCTTTCAGGGTGCGGTTACGAAACAGCCAGTTGATTTGACGACCATCAATTTCGTAAACTCATCAGTTAGCTGGCATTGTGGGTATTATCACTGCTGTTAAACAAAAATTACCATACAAACTCCTGTGCAGTCAATGAAAAAAAAATCTTGAAGATAAATTGAGTAGAGATATTGTGAATTTGGTTTCTATGCAGACATAGAAAGCAATAAATCAGCTGAGCATATAAAAGACCAGAAATAAATTTCTACTTAGTGTCTCGTAACTTCAGTGAGGGGTTATTTACTGGAACGTTTTGCACTGAACATTTCAGCCACTTATTCATTAAATAAATCTGTGATCAAAATAATCTAATAAAGACCACGATTAGCGTAATATCACATCATGTAATTTTTCACCAATCATATGCCCTGTTATCTACTTTTAAACATACGAGTAGATTTATCTAATTACCGTTCTAGAAACTGGCAGGTAGTATTTAAACCCAAATTGTTTGCTGTATTGCGTTTGTTCATGTACACGTAGTTTGAAAAGGCGATTTGAGGACCTATTATAAAACTATATTATATTATACTCTAATGGCCTTATTCATAAAAACTTATTGAAGCCTTGAAGAACACTTTAGTTATGGAATGTTTTGTCTTTTTTACGCATATCCATTTTTGTTGCTAAATAAAAGAGACAAAACCTTCTATAACTAAAGTGTTCTTGAAGGACTCAATAAGTTTTTATGAATAAGGCCATATATATATTAATATACTACATGGTATTTTTTTTTTTAATTTATTTTAGACGAGTATTTCTTGAGATTTGATGTGTGGTTTCTTTAAACAATTTATACTGCATGGATTGACCAGTTCAGACTTATTTGTATTTATGACATAAAAGGTGTATAAAAATTTATTAACGCGTCGTAAACAAAAACTCACATTAACTAAAGTGTATATGAAAAATAGTTCAGCGCCCAAGCGGAAATTTTGAGAACTAAAAATGCGACCGCGTGATTGGTGAAAATATTAACGCAGTATTATAATGTAACTCAAAAGTAAATGAAAATTACTACGCTACTGGTTTTTGTTATAATATAATTATCTGCATAAAATGGTAAAGTTATCTTTACTAAGCAATAGTACCTATTTAATAGAATATATTACCATCACTCTTCATTAGACCTGCTTTTTTCGCTCCCACTGTCACTGACAGAAGTAGAATGTATACTCAAAGAAGTTTCCCTAAACTGGTTGACAAAGTCCAGCAACTTTTGCAGGTCTTGTTGCGTCTTGATTTGCTCCGTCAGCAGTTTTCTCTTCTCTTCGTGCCTGTCGTCCAGGTTTTCCTTCAGGACGTCTGCTCGAGCTAAAAGTTTTTGGAGCTCCATACAAAGGCGGACATTCTTCTCTTGAAGTTCTTGTCGTTGCTTAAGTTTTTCTGGAATAATAAAATTAAAAATAAATACCATCACGGGGGATACCATTTGGCTCCCGAGAACCGTTTAAACGGCCTTAGGGTACCCAGCGGAGGGATTAACCCGTCCTCATTTCGCCAATGGTATTCGGAGGCAACACCTAACAAGTGGCGAGCTTGTTGCAGTGTTTATGATGAAATAGCCTCGTTGTATAAAGCGTTCACCCATCCCAGGCCGGCCTTGTTGTCATCTGCTTAACCTTGTTATCAGTTGCGCAGTGACTTAACCACTAGGCTGGGGCCGCTTTTTTTTTAAATAATAAATTTAACAATAATTTAGCTTATACAATAGTTACCACGTCCTTAATAAATGTGCTAAAGGAGTACTCAAAATGTCGTCAATTACAAAACACAAAATGGCGTCGTATATTTAAATGATACATCGTGTGTTTCTTTTAAATTTCAAAGAAGCAATAAGAACGTAAAACAAACTAAATAATTATTAAATTATTGTTTTATTAAAATAAAAACTAATATTGGAGCAACAAACCAATAACACATTATTTCTAAAACGTAAATGCGAATAGTACCTATTTGTTTAATTGTGGGAGGTTCACATCTAAAATTCAGAATCGATTTCATTGAAATTTAATTTAGAACACTACTATAAGAAAAAAACTTAAGTCAATTGAACACTAAAATAGAATTGCGTATATAGATATTAAAATGTTTTATTTTAGGAGAATTATTTTAAAGACCCATTAATGGGTGTGAAGCCGGAATTGAAGTTAATACTACTATAAATTTGGAAAGCATAGGTACCTTGGAATATGGTTAGAACAGTTGCATGGAGGTCTTCTTGGCCAGCTTATAAAATAATAAAATTAATTATAATTAATACATCTTATTTACAAATATTGTCTACCAAAGAATAAGGAGTATGGCATGCCAGATGAGTTGACAAGTGACTGTACATTTGTTTACCACAAAAATATTTTTTAGTTGTACGATATTTTTATGCTTGTGCAAACTGCGATTGCAAATCAATATTCACTCAAGAATTTATTGTTTTTCACCCTAATGTCAAATCAATAAGAATTTGGTAAAACATACTTGAAAGAATATCCTATGTGGGATCGATTCATAAATATGCACTATAAAAAAAAAATAGGAAACAAATAACAAATAATATGAAATGATAACAAATTTGCTTATTAAGATATCCATATTAAACCGTAATTATTTAGTTTAAAAAAATATGACTAAAGTGCGGTCACGGAGAAGGAAGGACATTCATTAACCTCAACCAATTCTGTGCGAATAAGTCGACAGTAACTTAAGCAGTCAGAAAGATAAAAAATACGAATAATTCGGCTCGAAGATATGCGCCAGTCGATTTGGTAAAATTCGACCGATACGATATAATTTTTACATCACTACATGTCACAGCCGTAGTAGGTAAATATGTAACATGAAATAGCATCAAAGAATATAATTATTAATGGAATTAAATAATTATTTAATTGATGGGAATAGCATTAAAATTATCTTAATTTTTTTAAAAGAGAGTACAAGTCTTTTAAGGTACGCACAGACCAACGCGATCAATCTGCGGCCGCGGTGGCGGGCGCGGTGGCGGCCGCGGTGGCGATCTCAGCCGTTCACACCAAACACGCGATCTTTAGTGTTGCCAACAACATTATTTTTAAGGGATCGTACCATACACTATATTATACTAGAAAAAGTCGTATTTTGGGTATAAATCTACAAAAAAAATAGTACGCATTGAAATTTCAATAAAACAATTTTAATCTTACTTTTTTTAATATATTTTTTTTAAAGATAAAAATGCAATGAAAAAAATACAGGTGGGTTGGACTCGAACCCACGAACCTCGCTGTCGCGGCAAAGCGCTCAACCGCTGAGCCAACCAGGTTCCAGTCACCCCTCACGAATTTTGCCATTGCTTGTTATCTACTTATACACGGACGCCCTCTATTAGCTTTCTTCTATTAACTCTATACGAATGAAGTTAGAAGTCCTAGTTTCTAATACTAGATGGCAGAGTAGTCTGTTTTTATTTTTACTTTTTTCAGTATTTTATAATTACCTATGCATTTTTATAAATTCCTTATTAGGATACAACACCACTAAGAAAAACCACCAGCCACTAAAACAAACTTTCCCTGTTCTCATTTTCTCGCAAGCTAAATTCTATAGGTAGGCACATCTTTGTCTCTTTTTAGTGTTGCTTTTTCGTCTCAAATCACAAATGTACTAAAAAAAAATTACTTCAGAGTTAGTGTTTGAATGCCTTGCTCCCCACTAACTGATTTAAACAAAACCACTAAGAAAAACCACCAGCCACTAAAACAAAATTTCCCCGCTGAAATACAAAACACAGTTTTAGTGGAAAATCCACTAAGTTGGCAACATTGGCGGCAAAGTTTGAACCTGTCGATACAAGTACTACTGCAGTAACTGATCGCCACCGCGGCCGCCACCGCCACCGCCACCGCGTTGGTGTGGCTGAAGCTTTAGTGCATAAAATGGTTAAAATTTAACACTTTTTTATTTACAGCGGATGCATTGTTGCATTGACTTTAGTTACTTTCTAAGGATATACCAAAATTAAAATAAACCATTGAAAAGAGTATAGTTATAAATTTAATAATTATGATCTGGCAGTGGGTTAATGATATCAAAGTTAGAGTGGTTATTACTGCTGGACCTATGAAAAACGTCTTGAATGCGGGATATAAAGAGACAACGTTATGAGATCATTGGGTGAGGATATCCAGCAGGCACCATCACCACCAGGCATGATCTCACAAATATTGTATAAAATTCAAAGCATTTATAAAAAAATATGATTGATTTCTTTTAAGTTATGATTTAAAAATGTAACATTATCAATGTTCATACACTTATTTTCATATTATCGAAAATACATAATTTTATTTTTTATCTAATTAAAATATTTGAGTAACGTAATAATGTAAAATGAACGTATTTTATAAAGTAATAATTAATTATTTAAAAATATATATATATCATCACGGGTGCCTTACGGCGCCCGAGACCGCCTAGATGGCCCCAGGGTACTCAGCGAAGGGGTTTTTAATCCCACCTTTTTTAATCCCACCTCGTCGGAGCGATGGTATTAGTCTACACCGAACTCAATAACCCATCTATATACAGTTTCACAAGTTGGAATAGTGAAACTGGGACTGGAAGGTAATTAATTACTTACTCCTTAAATATTGTACTTGTACAAAATCTTTTTATCTAGGAGTCAAGAAATCTGACGCTGGTTTGCGTGTTTTACAGCATTAGATATAGTTCGAATCGGTAAGTTGTTTTTTTTTTATTTTCTTTCACTGCGACTGCACTTTTTCTACTAAACTGGATATTAGAGTAGCGATTTGGTCCCGAATAATAGCAGGCTAACTCGGGAGCCGGGCATAACCGATGCGAGTACGGCAAGGGCTAGCAAACATCGCGTGCACTTCACTCGAGATCCGGCCCTGTATGTTACCTTAATGCATGTGGTCAGTGTAAAACCGCTACAATGCCCAGTAAAAGCAGCAGATAGCACGCGCGCCTCTCCGAAAGTGGGTCCTGTATGTTACCGGCTGGCAGGGACAGCAGATAGCACGCGCGGTTTATTAAGGAGCCGACCCTATATGACGCAGACTGGCCGGAACAACAAATGTCACGCGGTTCAGTCGGAAACCAGCCCTACGTTACCTGCTTGCATGTGGTGAGAATGTAGCGGCACGGCAGGTAAGGGCGCGGGGTCCGGCAGGGGCAGTAGATAGCGCACGCGGTTTACCCGGAAGCCCGCCCTGTACGTTACCTGCGTGCATGTAGTCAAGGTGTAGCCAGGCGTAGACACGGGGACTGGCCGGGGCAACAAACAGCATACGCGGTTTACTCGAGAGCCAGCCCTGTATGTTACCTGCTTGCATGTGGTCAGAATTCAGCGGCACGGCAGGCGCGGGCGCGGGGTCCGGCAGGGGCAGCAGACAGCGCGCGCAACGGCCTCGGGAGCCGCATCCCGTGTGCTGCCAGTCTCCGCACGCTGTACATTGTACCAACAATGAAGGTACATCTGCAGGCAAGGTTACAAATTATACATAAAAAATATTGTACATGTAGAAGCAGATTATACAGAGTGACTTTAAAAGGATGTACTTTGGGCTAATATGAGATTCTGCTGATCAAATCGAACAACTTTTCCCATGGAACTATGTGTCGCAAATGAAATAAATTTTTGGCTTCCCCATACAAATTGGTCATTTTAACATTACCAGTTTGTATGGAGAAGGCAATTCTTTTTTCATTTGCGGCACATGTTCCATGGGAAAAGTTGTTCAATTTGATCAGCAGAACCTCATATTAGCCCAAAGTACATCCATTCAATGTCACCCTGTATATAAATAGTAGTTGAAAGGTTGTACTTTGGGCTAATACAAGTCTCTGCTGATCAAATTTTAAAAAATCCTATGTAACCATGTGTCGCAAATTTAAACATTTTGTATTCTCCAAACAAATTGGTTAAATGAAAAAAAATGGCTTCTCCATACAAGCGAAACCATTTCTTTTTATTTGTGACACAAGATTCTAAAAGAATAATTTTATCAGTAGAGCCTCTTATTAACCTAAAGTACAACCTTCCAAGTCCATCAAATATTTGTCGTTCTTATTATATTATATTCTGTAGTTAATAATGAATAGCTGCCTAACCAAACGCACTCTAAGACCTCATTGTTAAACATTTTTTTTTTTGACTATTCATAAATATCTGTAAAGATTTACATGAAATAAATGATTTGATTTGATTTAATTTGATTTGTCACCCTGTATGTTTATGATTATTGACATCCATAATTTAATATCTTCAACTTTTAATTAGTAAAATCTGTTTTTTTCTATATATATATAAAGGACATTACACATATATTGCCCTGGTCCCAAACTAAGCTCTAGTCTTATACTATGTGTACCAGAAACAACAATATTAATACATATTATACTTTATAAACAGCCAAACCATGACAAACGGTACGGAAAAACGTACTTTTTTTGCCAAACCCACGACCTCCGGATACAACCGTAAAGGCGCAGCACTAGTCTACGGAGTTGGTCTTTCCACTACTAGTTTAGTTAGATTTTTGCGTTCCTCATTGAAGCTATCCTATATCTTCTGAACATTATATTGGCTATTAGCCGCTCGCCTTACCTTTTCCTCCACAGCTGTTGCACGCTTTTTTGTCATCTGGATACACGGGTACGACACTCAACCCCTCAGGCAGAGATATCTGCCACTCGGGTTTATTTGCGCATTCCGCTGAAAAACAAAGAAAAAATACTATCTAAAATAATGATAACAATTGAAAATTATTTTTTTGCAATATCTTCTGCTTATAATGTTGGTGTATTAAATTATATTTCATGGTGACTTGAAAGGATGTACTTTGGGCTAATATGAGGTTCTGCTGATCAAATCGAACAACTTTTCCCATGGAACCATGTGCCGCAAATGAAAAAAAAAAATGCCTTCTCTATACAAACTAGTAATGTTAAAATGACCAATTTGTATGGGGAAGCCAAAAATTTATTTCATTTGCGACACATGGTTCCATGGAAAAAGTTGTTCGATTTGATCAGCAGAATCTCATATTAGCCCAAAGTACATCCTTTCAAATTCACCCTATATATTACATGTAACAACACAAATAAATATCACTTAAATATCACTTGTAACATTATAAGCGGAAGATATTGCAAAAAAATAACATCCAATTGTTGTCGTTATAAAAATGGACTTCCGCAAAATAACTTTTAAAATTATTTAACGAAATTGCGTAGTGTAAAAAAAAAGTTTCGAATTAAAGTTGTAAAAATATTCAATAATAAAATATTACCGGTTTTATTTTAAATAACTAATTTATTCTTCAATTTCGGACATCAAAAAAAGATGGATTGACCTTTGTTTGATGTCCAAAAATTAAAGAATAAATTAGGTATGTAAAAAAACTTTAGAAATTATATTATATTGTTAAAATTAATTTAATGACGCCATCGCATTGGTTAGCTACTAGGCTATAATTTTAATATATATATATATATATCTTCACGGATGCCTTACGGCGCCTGAGACCGCCTAGCTAGACGGCCCCAGGGTACCCAGCGGAGGGGTTTTAATCCCACCTCGTCGTAGCCGATGGTATGAGTCTACACCGAACAAGTGGCTAGCTGACTCAATAACCCATCTATAAACAGTTTCACAAGTTGGTATAGTAAAACCGAGACCGACAGCTTAACGTGCTCTCCGAGGCACTATAGTGGTGTTGTCAAACAAATGTACATAAATTTAATATCATTTTAGAATAACTTATCAAAAGCCTGTTTCAAAATAAATTATCCATAAACATACATTTATCAGATGGTGATGGCGATGGTGAAGGTTCTCTTGAATTTGAATTTTCTTTATCAGATATTTTCTGCAACAAAAATAATTAATATAAAAAACATTGTTTGTAATGTAACAATAAAGTCTGTTACAGTCCATTGCTTATTATGATAGATTTCTCAAACTGAATTATTTTATTTTCAACAACAAGAACAAAGTTGAATTTACCTGTGCGAACTCTCGGGAAAAAGAAAGAGGCGGAGACATGTAATTTGGGTATATCAATCTCTTTCTTATGCCAGAGATAGCATGGGTAATTAATATTTGAGTTTTGGAAAAGCCGCTTACTATGCACACAAAGTTTCGGACAACAGGTAGTAATTTAATAAGTACCTGTTCTTTCTTCTGTTTTGCAGATCTAGTTTCTGGTGGTGCGGTAGGAGTTTGTAGGTAGGAAAAATTTAACTTTTTGCGCTTCTGAAATAATAATAAAAAGATATAATAGAATAATAATAGAAAGGCCGACCTAGAAAGCTGTCACAACTATGGCGAGTCGCCTTGGTGGCTCCCTTGTATGGCAGATAAGGATTGACAGCTCAATGGAATCAGCTAACCACCTAGTCTTACACTAGTTGGTTATGTAGTGTGTGTTCGGTTCGGTAGTGTTTTTCCATTCCATGGTGTTTAAGTTCTAAATCTGATATCGAGGTTTAATAAATATTTGTTGTTCTTATGTTAATGAATAGCTGCCTAACCAAACGCACTTTAAGGCCTCATTGTTAAACTTTTTTTTTTTTTTTACTATTTATACATATCTGTAATGATTTACATGAAATAAATGATTTTGAATTTTGATATTAGGGTTCATTACAAAAATTTTCATTTAAGTATAAGTATGAGTCGGTATATTTTGTATTAATTTTAATTATAATAAGAGAACTAATTATAATATACGTGGTGGCCGAGTTGGTTACACCTTGGACTTAAAAACACTTAGGTCCCTGGTTCGAATCCCGGTGTGTACCAATGAGTTTTTAATTTAAAAAATTATGTACATTTGTTTGACAGCACCACTATAGTGCCTCGGAGAGCACGTTAAGCTGTCGGTCCCGGTTTCCCTATACCAACTTGTGAAACTGTTCATAGATGGGTTATTGAGTCTATCCAAAACATCGCGACGAGCTAGCCACTTGTTCGGTGTAGACTCATAGGCTACGAGGTGGGATTAAAACCCCGCCGCTGGGTACCCTGGGGCCGTCTAGGCGGTCTCGGGCGTCGTAAGGCACCCGTGAAGATATATATATATATATATTATGGTAGAAAAATTATTGTTATAATATAACAAAAAAAACATTTCGTAGTATTTTATAGTAAAAGTAGAAAAAGTGTTTTTTTAAACACAGGAAAACTGGTGTAGTCAGTCATCAGTCGGCCTACATCTGAAATGTCCTAAATTATATTATTGTAATTATTTCATTTTCTGATTTTATTTTATTATTGGTTTCTTAATATTGTATTCTTTTTGCATATTCTATTTTTTATATAATTGGTGTTGATTTTTCTATGAATATAAATAAATAAATAAGTACTTACCAGTTCAACATTTTCATCTTCCAATTCACCTTTATTGGATCTTTTTCGTCGATCTGACCTCTTCTTGTCTAAATTTTCTTTTTGACTGAGAGTTAATAAACCAAGCAATCTGAAAAAACATTCCCATTTTTTTTTATCAAACATATACATACCGTTAACTCACTTCTGCCTTCACAAATAATATAAATCCAAATTATAGTTACCCAAGAAATAGCTCCTGATCTACAGATTCTCCTTCAGGAGGCAATTCAGGTGGAGGTGGGGAAGGAGAGATCTCTCCGCTTGTACATGACTCTTCATCAGATTCTCTTCTATCTATCCAATCAGATTCAGGTGGAGATTTTGCATCCTCTCTATAAATATGTTTAAATTATGTTTCCACCAAAACCTGCTAGAAAATCTAGGTCATTTGTCATTTTAGAAAATATCCTATAAAGAACTTTATTATTCGTACATATTCAATATACAACTAGTATGAGTTTTTTTCCAAGTGATTGGCGAAGAACATCACGCGATAGAGAAAAATGGAAATGCTTGATCAGGACAAAAAATGTAAAAAAAGCCTTTCTAGAAGCAAATCATATTACTTTTATGTATCATGACTTTTTTAACTAATTAGACCCTTTTGAATCTAAAAATGTTGGAAGCATTTTCATTCTCTCTCAAATTGTTACCAACTCGGAATGTCAACCGGAAGTGAGATATTCAAGATGGCGGCCGGCACCCGCCGCGCTTTAAGTTAAAAATTGTAACTGATCACATTTATCTACGAGGATGTTTTTGGTGTCGTTGTAGTATAAACTAAGGACGAGGAATTAATTTTAAATATATTATTATAGTCATCTATAGTAAAATTTCAAAATTTTTACTGAAAAGTGAAATTTTTTAAAATATTTTGCATTTTAATAACGAGTACAACTTTTTATACACATCATATTTTAAAATAAAAAAAATAAGTTGATAAAGCACTACTATTCTAGTTTCTAAAAATATAAGCATTTATACAACTAGTCATAGAATATGTACTTTGAAAAAAATCTAGAATGTAGCGCGGCGTCGCGAGGCTTACTTAAAAATAGACCCGAAAATAAGCATGCCGACATAATATACCAAAAATATAAAAGTGTTATCATAGTTTATAATCGTAAACTGGAGTTAAATAGTAAAAATCTATTATAGAATTTACTCATTGCTAGATCCGAGTAAAAACTCCCTTATAAAAAATATATATATATATTATTGTACCTAGTATAAGAGGTTACTCATTAAATGAAAAATAGGGATGTTATATTTTTTTATAATCATATAACAGTAAAATAACTATTTATCTTCAGTTTATGATTGTAATAAGTTTGTACGGTCTTATATTTTTAAACCACAAGTAATTTCGCGTCTACTTTTACTTAAAAACTTCATCGTCGCCGCGATCCATTTCAAATTTGATTTATTTTCAGGTATTCCATGATTAATGATATGAATACTAATACTTTTAGAAACTAGAATAATAGGTCTCTATTAACTTTTTTTTTATTCAGATAAATGATGGATTTGAATCTTATATGAACAAAATATTTCGTAATTACATTCATTTTTATTAATTGTCAAACATATTATAGTAAAATTTAAAGAAAATTTTACTATAATATGTATGACAATGTTTTAAAAAATAAATTCTTCATCGTCGATTTATTCAAAAACGACATTAAAAATGTGCTGGTAGGTAAACTAGGTCAGTTAAAATTTTTCGTTTGAAGCATAATATGTGCTCTCGGCTTTCTTGAAAGTCTCACTTTCCGAGCTTCAAACCTAACTAGTAAAACTGATCTAGTTTATCTACAAACACATTTTTGATATGGTTTTTAAATCAAAAATAGTACAAAATAATTATAACAGATAAAATAATTAATAGAATAGATAAGAAAAATGATAAATAGATAGATTTTTTTTTTACCAAATTTTTTTTATTAAAAGTACCTAGTACACTGGCTGCATTTCCACGTTGCACTGCTATAGACATTTTTTGTTAAATAGGTGTCGTAGATAAAGTATCGACATTAGTCGCATCCTAGACCAATGATATGCCATTAGATCAAGGTACGTTATACCATTTGGACGTTTTCCGACATTCCTTAAAATATAAGCGAATTTCGAAAGTTTTCTTTATATTGTAGTACCATATCTTCGCCAAATGTTAACCGATTTTTATCATTGTTACTTTATTTAAAAGCATGGATCACCAGGTTGGTTCATAAATTTGGTTAAGATTGAAAGAAGGGTTTCGAAATTGGATAGTTGCAGTAGTTACACCTCTAAATTAAAGGATTCATGTTTTCTGCAAATATCTGTGAAATCTGAACTGATTTAGGGATTCTTGTTTTGTTTAAAGAATGTATTATATTTCATATCAATTTAGTTACAATCTAAAGAAAAACTGAGAAGTTCAATAATAAAAAAATAAAAATTTAAAAAACTAATGTGGAGTTTGTCACAATTAATAAAACTTTATTTTATGTTTCAATAAAAATAATGTAATTTTATGTCAAAGTATCGATCTTACTCTATGTGGCGACTTGTACTAATATTTCTTGTGGTATCGGAACAAATAATTATAGGTAGTATGGTGTCAACATTTTAGGATTTACAAAATTTTATTAAAATCATGTTATCCTATTATACTAAAAAATGTGAAAATAAAACTTTAAAAAAACATTAATGTAAAATTATCTAATTATAAATTTACTCACAAAATAATAATGGCGCCATCATCTGTCGTTCATTTACAGAACAATGCATGAATGGAGTAGTGTAAATAAAATATTTTATTGAAATAATATTTCTAAACGTTTTTATTCCATCTTATTTTATACTTAATGATGTAAATTGTGTAAAAACTATCTGAATAAATGAACGGAACTGAACTTTTTAGTGCTTTTGAAGTCAGTTTTTTTCTGGGGTTTTGGTCCAAGCCGAAAACAGCGCGCCTCCCAACTGCCAACGGCTAACTGGCGGCGACGGTCACAGTGACCTCACACACTCCGAGCCGCGACAACTTGACGATCGGCACATTCATTTTATTGCTACTAGCTCATTTTTGGTCATATGACAAAAATCATTACACCAATGTTTGGATTTTTTATTACATTCAGACTAAAATCCTTGTTGATCCTCATTGGAGGGCCATTTTTTATGCATCGGTCCATTATCTAATTGTATTGTTGATCAAAGATTTACAAAGACAATTAGCTAGATGTCGTTAATTAAAAATAATAATATGTAGGACAATTTTCACACATATTGCTCTGGTCACAAACTAAGCTCTAGGCTTGTACTATGTGTACCAGAAACAATGATATAATACATTTATATTTTAAAAACTCCCAGACCATAACAAACTGTACAAAAAAACAAAAAAAAAATTTCATGTTTATTTATACATACATGACATAAATATCATCACGGGTGCCTTACGGCGCCCGAAACAGCCTAGACGGTCCCAGGGTACCCAGCAGTGGGTTTTTAATCCCACCTCGTTGTAGAATATTTATGTATCTTACTTGTTTAACAACAACTTGCAATTCCGGGGTAGTTGCAAGGTGTTTGGTTAACACCATATAAGCCCCACAATTTGGCTCCCATGAATAGTTGAAATGAATAGATTATAAAACCATAACTCTTAAAAATATTAAACCATTATAGGTGATTTTATTTAAAGTGGCAGCTTTAGGTACACTGTCTACTGGAGCAGTTACCTTATCATAGTTATAAGATCAGAGAATTAATGTTATTTTTAGTTTTTTTAATACAATTAAGTAAATGTCTTTCTTTAAAATAAAGAGTTTGCAATTAAATAGCTGAATGTTGAGTCATTAAATTAACTTAAGCCCAAAATAACTTTAATACTTACAAGTTTTCTCTGACTTTAAGCAAAGTTCCCGCTACATTAGACCTGCATTGTTGAGTAGCAGTTACAAAATGTTGTTGAGAATCTTTATTTTCACCATCACTGCTGTTTGAGAGCTCTTTATCATTAGCTTTGATATCACATTCTTCATCGGATGCCTCACTACTAGATAACTTTGTATCATCATTGTTTTGTATAACACTATGAATATTATTTAAAACTGGCTTCAAAAGAGACAAAGGCTTGTACCTTTTCCTATATTGTAGTTGATGATCCCTCAGTTGCTGTGCAATATACTCATTGTCATTGTCTATATTTATTTGTCGGTTGCGAGCTTTAAGTCTTTGTTGATACAATTCTAATTCCTTTCTTAATCTATCTACAACTCTTTTCTAAAAATAAAAAAAAACAATAGGTATTATAATATCAATTCATTGTACTTTATTGTAGTTACTAAAATTCACTTTATATAGGTAGCATTTTATAACTGCACCATTTAGGCAGCATAGTGGGTGTCCAGATACAAAGTTGCATGCCATGCTACAATAAGAATGAAACTAATGGCAGCGCCCAGAACACTTATAGCTTGGGGAAAACAATAGAACAGTCAAAAATTTACAAAGCCCATGCGGAAATAAATGGGTTCCAATAAAAAAAGGTAACTAATATTATAACAATATTTAATTATAAATGATACATAAATAATAAACAAATTAATTTATACAAATAAATCTCCTAAACCTACCAAAACTCATAAAATGAATTATTACACAAACACAATATTTAAAATTTATGTATGTAATTAATAAAAAATATACTTACTTGACTATGACCAATAGCAACAATATTTTTTTCTGCTTCTTTAATTTTTATTCTGATAAGTTTGTTCTAAAATATCAATAAAAAAAATTAGCTTTGTAAAAAAAGTAAATGTTAAAAATATATACCTATAAGTACCTTTTGTTTACTTACATTCTTATCGTCTTGAAGGCGTGAAATCCAAACCTGTGGAAATTAAGGCAAATTGTTAAATAAAAATAACTTTTAGCGTAGTCTTTGAGAGTTAGCAAAAGTTTGAACTTACTTGGTGAATTCTTATTGCATTTTTTAAGTCTGTCTGAGTTTTACGAATATCTTCTTTGATTTCATTAGAAACTTCCATTATATCACTAGCATTTAATTTATTGGTACAACTTTAGTACCCAGTACCAAGCCAATAATTAAACAGTGGTATTATCTTTGCCAGTATCCTTCACTTAAAACAAAACTTACGTAGTTGTTATAACTTTGGAGGTGTACAAACCCCAAAATAAAATCTCGAATCCTTTACATGAATTAAATAATGCAACGATTATTTATTTTTTATTTATTTAAACTACCCAAGAAACATAGTAGGTACTCTCTACATCCATAAAAATCTGAAATCTGCTCCAAACAAAAGTTTAAAAATATCAAAATAATAAGGCCGAGCACAGACTATCAATAAGTGTAGTGCACAGATGTGTACTGTAATTTTGATGAAAAAAAATATTTACATAAATTAATATAAAATTAATATTGTCATTGTTTCTGTAAAATATTATCTTGCGGAAACTTATAGTTTTCGAGAAAAAATATATAATCTTTTTTAAATTTTGTTTGTATGAAAACTAATGGCCTTATTCATAACAACTTATTGAGGCGTTGCAGAACACTTTATTTAAAGAAGGTTTTTTCTCTTTTACGCATGATAATTTTTGTTGCTAATAAAAATTTACATTCCATAACTAAAGTGTTCTTCAAAGACTCAATAAGTTTTTATGGGTGAAGTGCCCGATTTCACCAACTCTAAGGAAGCCCCTAACTAAGTTAAGGAACAATAGGCTATTTGATTACATTAAAAATATACTATAAATTGTGGTTATCCTATCAGACTATCAGTGTTCGGCGTAAACAAACATATTTCACTTTATTTTAAACTAAATTATGTATATCTTTTGTAGATTACACGAAATAAAATTGAATATTTTTACAATTTTACTTCAATTTCTTATTTATATGGCCTCTCGCTTTTCGCGAATTTTGCCAGTGTCTAGTCGTGAAAAAGGCACTTAAGGGGGAGAAAAATAATTACCTATAGAGACTTTAACTTATTAGTCTTTAAGTTTAGAATATATTTTGTTAATCAAATAGGGGAGAACAAAATGCAAAGATATTACTCAAGGTACGGTTTAGGAGGGGGAATGCAGTATTTAAAATTAGTTAAGACATCACAAGGGCCAAAAGTTAGGAGACTCAGGACAGCACACTATCTGAAAAAGAAACATTCAGCAATTTAGTATATAAAGGATTTAAAACACAAATTTATACCCAGTTATATAGAATTATAAATACGTGATACAATAATATAAATATACAAAATAAATACATATACACTCAGAGATACCAACCAAACTGTTTTAGGAACCAATGATGCTGTTATACCTCTCTTTTTATAAGAAATAGTAGGGTAAACATTAGAATAATTTTAATGATTGTATGGTTGGCATCTCTGAATGCTACAGGGGGCCCTAAAATATCTTAATATACAAAACTGTACATATTAGTTACAGTTTTAATTTGAATTTTTCAATATATTTTGCTAAAGCACAGAGTCCAGAGAAGCTGGACAAAGTGAGTAAAATGTTTAAGTTGGTAGGTCGGGGGACATCACAGGGAAGAGTGTCATATAATGAGGTTGACTGATTTGGACATCTGAAGAATATATGTTCCAGGGTTCCCAGCTCGCAGCCGCAATCACACAATGCACTAT
Organism: Monopis laevigella; assembly: GCA_947458855.1. Lineage (NCBI taxonomy): Eukaryota > Metazoa > Arthropoda > Insecta > Lepidoptera > Tineidae > Monopis > Monopis laevigella. Next base: position 26,989,815 of record OX381578.1, read on the forward strand.
CACGGACCTTAATTTTATTAAGATGTATAGGGGAACTATTCTGCCCCAGCCTAAGTCGGCAAATAGTGGATGTAATTTGTTTATTAAATGTTTTGTAAGTAAAGAACCAAGGTTTCAAACTGATATGAGGTTGTATAGTTCTGTAATGTTTAGCCTTTTCCTTATCTTTATTCCAGATTTCCTCCCAGCAACAAGCCAGGTCAGATTTAGCAAAAGGGTTTAAGTCCTGAGTATATAGAGCATACTCAACCATCAAACCAGTAACTGTGGCTTTCTTAGCCAATCTATCTACAGTTTCATTTTCCTCGATGCCACAATGGCTAGGGATCCAAGCCAGAATGACATCAAGGCCAGAGTTGTTACACTGGAGGAGTAAGTGTCTAATTTTGAAAGTAATAGGGTGAGGATTACTATTTGAGGAATAGTCTGATAAAGCTTTTAAACAGCTTTGAGAATCATAGAATATAATTGATTTTTTAATTTTATGGGAGTGTATGTAAGATACAGCTTCATAAATAGCAAGGGATTCCCCAGTGTAGATTGAAGACAGAGGAGGACTTCTAAAGTTTAAAATAATAGACTATTTTGGTATCCAAACTGCTGAACCAACATAGGTATCAGAACCGTATTTTGAAGCATCACAAAAAATTGGTAATCTATCTGACCAGTGTTTCTTAACTTCTCTATTGAAAATACTATCTGCTAAGGGGGAGACCTTATCAATATCAAAATGTACAACTTTTGGGATGTAGAGTGAAGAATCGTATGGAAAGGCAAAGGAGGGGAAACATTGAGAGGTATATAAAGGGGTATCAAACTTACACAACTTTATATAGCTTACAATTTTACTTATAACAAAAACATCTTTGATTGGTTGAAGACTGGTGACGTCACACGCAAGTAAACAAAAAAATACACAGATTATAAATCATTTGGATGAAATAGAATAGAGTATAATATAAATTTAAAGGAGATTATTTAATCTGTGCTTGTTTGTATATATAGACTGCGAAACAGCGTTTTTAGCGCCATTGTGGAAATTCAAACTTTAACATTGGTTTTTATTAATAATGAAGCAGATATCCCGGAAATATCAATGTAGTGTGCTTATTATGTTATAAAGAATCATTTAAAACGGGTTTCAAAAAGGAGTCAAATACCCTATTAATGACAGTTGTTTGATAGAAAATATGTCAAAATTCTTATTTAGGGACTCCTTTAAAGTTAGGGATCGTATTTATATTCTACTATAATAAAAATATATACATTTTTAATATTATTTGTGCTATCCATTGAAGATGGTAATGGGATGGTGATGATTTGGAGTCGGAGAATGAACAGATATATTTTGAGAATCATTATTTTTATTTTAAAATAAATACTTTTTTAAATATTCATATTTGTATTTTAAATATTATTGGCCGAGTACGATTACCCAAACCCAACATTTAAAGAACGCGACTAAAAAAGTTTTCAAATTAGGCAGAGGCCTAAGAGAAAATTCAGCCGAGGCGACTGTCGTGTCGCGTCAGTCAAAAACGTATGGATTTTGACAGTGACAGTCACGCCTACTGTAGGTACGCTGTCACCTGTCAAAGTCTATACAGTTTTGATTGAAAGCGACGCGACATGTCGCCTCGCCTGATTTTTCTCTAAGGCCCGTTAGATTGTCAAAATAACGAATTCCGCTATAAGCGCGCTCTGCTTCAATCACAATAGTTTTGTAAACTGATTGGCGGAGAGCGCACTTATAACGGAATTCGTTATTTAGCCAATCTAACGATCACGTTATAAGAAACAGAATGTGGCCGCAGGACCACAATAGCGAGTGAGGCGGGCTAATGGATAAGTACCCAAAACCGAATTGGATGGATTAGGTTTAGAAGGTGCCTCACATTAGGTTTTTTACACTAAACCTAACAAAAAAAATATAAAAGAAAACTGTACAACTATAGCTAACTTAATCTAGAAATGGATCTAGAAATCCTAATTTGGAATTGGTCTAGAAATCCTAGTTTGGAATTGATCTAGAAATCTTAATTTAGAAATGGATCTAGAAATCCTTATTTATTAAATAGTATGTCAGGGAGAGAGTACAATAAAAAATGATTATTTTTAGTATGCAATACGATATACCCGATCTGGGGATATTATGAATGATGTAGTATGACGTCACGACGTCAGCCTCGACGCACTAGTAGGTACTTCGATTTGTAGTCGTAGATTCGGTCATCAAACCCCAATTTCTCTTTCCGGGGTTTCAACCTACAAACACTCACCATACGGCGGCTCTTGTCTAGGCCCCTATACAAATTTATCTATTTCCAAACATTTAAGGGGGGGGTTCAAACCCAGAACCCCCCCCCCCCCCCTGACTATGCCCTACTACTCTAGTCATCTCTATCCCCCTAGCGAGAGACGGGAAATTGTTACAAGGTTATAACCTCCTGCAATGATAGCTATTCGCTACCCGTAACTACGGGCAGGTCTTTGGGTGACCAGTTGGTCGACGGCGTCGAGAGAGCTCTATGGAGATTCTATTGTGCTGGTCCTACACGTACAGCAATCATGCTAGTCGCTCGAGTCGCTTTCGCTTCCCGAACTACTATCACTCTCGCTGCTCGTGAGAGGTACAAGGTCGCGCGCGTATCGCAGTTTGCCGTCCGGTGGTCTCGAATGCAGCGGCGTCAGGTCCCGTATGTGCGGGTAATCTGATACATCTGCACGCGAGAACAGTCGGGTGGTCAAACGAACGATGAAGTCATTCAGTGATTCCATCCGGAGGTCTTTCGCCAGTACGGAATTCCGCATCAAAAACGGTGCGCCCGTTATGGTGCGCAGAGTTTGGTTCTGTTGGGCCTGAATTTGGTCCCGACTTGCATCCTTACACAGCGCATACCAGGCAGGTGCCGCGTATGTAAGGATGGGCCTAATATATAGTTTATAGATGGCCAATTTGGAAGATAATGGAAGTCTGGATGAAAGCACTGAACGCAGCCGACAACGCGCGACCGTGACTATGCCCATGTCACTATCACTAACTTCAGCGGGAACCTAACCCCAATTTTTGTAACACAAAAAGAAGGGATAAAGGCATTGTAACCATATTCTACTATAATAAAAATATATACATTTTTAATATTATTTGTGCTATCCATTGAAGATGGTAATAGGATGGTGATGATTTGGAGTCGGAGAATGAACAGATATATTTTGAGAATCATTATTTGGAAGTTGACCCAAAGGAATTACAACATCCAATTAATTATTATCAAAATTTACACAATCAGCTTTATTATCTTTTAACAGCATGCTTTCTTTCATTCTTTTTAAGCTGTGTTGAGTCACCTTTAGAATTATCAATTACCGAACTAGCCGGAGAATCAGATTCATTTAAGGTAATATAAGCGGCAGGAGAACTGGGAGAATCTAGGAAAGATATGTCTGGAGGCTTAGGTGATGCAAATGAAATATCCATAATGAAAAATAAGAAACTAATTAATTTAATATAATACATATATTTTTTCTATGTACAATATGGCGGAAAAACCAAAACACTAATTAAGGAAAATTTAACTAAATGAAAATAACAAAATACTTGGAAATCTAAAGAGATTATAACATATAAATGAAAAGCATAAAAATAGGAACAATCTAACCAAATAATAATCCTTTTTTAAAGAAATTATCATAAAGAAATTATTATTTATATTATTAGGAAGAGCTTTCGTTTTGAACGTCAGTCCATATTGAAGAACTACAAATAGTACAAAATAAGCTCATAAAAGGTATTTTCCAATGTAACTACTGGACTTTCACCATTAACATACTCATACAAAGAAACTAAGATTATGAATTTAAAACTATATAGGTAATCATAAAAAAATGAACAAAGACACATGTATATCAGGGGCGGATCCAGGATTCCATATAAAGCCACCTATCATATTTACACGTCATGGGGGAGAAAAAAAAATCATTTAAGTTAATAAGCAAAGAAAGCAAAAAAAAACCTCCATGTCAAAGGTTTGTAGTTTGTACCAATTTCGTAAAGCCTCCTATCATATTATACGTTAATGAGCAAAAAAAGAAACGCCGCCGTCAAACGTTTGTACCAATTTCGTAAAGCCTCATGTCCGTCATCACACAATTCTATTAGTTTTATAAAAGCTTCTATAATTTACATGCCTTGATGAGCGACCTACATATCAAAGCAACAACGCCATTGTCGAACGCTTCCACTAGTTTTATAACAGCTCCGGGTATATTATTGAGTTTTGAGGTGCAAAGGGTTTGCTTACCAAATCCGTTGCACCTCAAAACTCAATTATAAAGCGCCAATTTAAAGCACTAACTTATTGAAATCAAAATAAGCATTACTCCTATCAAACTTTACCAAATGAGGTAATCAAATGCCTTTGACAGTGTAACCCAATGAATGGAAAACCCTTCATGTTTTTAAGGTTTAAAACGATGTTGATATTACTATTTAATATAATAAGAGTCAGTTTAGCTCAAATATATATTTTTGTAAGCGAAATGTTCAATGTTAATCAACTGCATTAACCATCAACTTATTTTTTTTCTCCATCCCTCTTCCAAAGTTCTATAAGAATTGCACCAATATTTTGCTGGCTGTTTAAGAGTAAGTCTTACAGTCTAACCTGTTAAACATAAGAGTTTCCCTTTCAAAAGGGTTACCTAAATGTATAAGATAGCAGTTAAATTGGATGAGCAAGTTCATGAGGTAATTCGTCGTAAGAGGTCCACCGTTTAAAGACTTAAGACCAGAGTCTGATGCGGATTTTTCATACAAAAAGTCTTGACTGTTTTACCCCACTAAACATTCATGGATTTTTATGAATTTTGCAGGAGTCATAATTATGATCGATATCTAGGCTCGTCGTTTTCCTTTTTTCAAAGTTTGGTGTAGGAAAGAAAATATAAGCTCCTAAAATGCAATAAAATCCCTAATAAAAATCCTCATATTAAAATAATTCCTATAAAATATTAAAACAGACATTTAAAAAAAGAAAAACATACAGTCATCGTTTATTATCTCATTAATAAAATAAAACCAATTTTATTCAAATCTATTATAGTTTAGGGGTGGGAAACAGACTTGGTCCGAAAGTCGTTTCGCTGCCTGAATTGTAGGTTCTCATACTGAGTGCAACGTGCTCTTTCCCTCATTGAGGGTCGGGGGGAAGGTTTACATACATATGTATAGTGTAGATCTATAGATATTTGATTTCTAGTGTAGATCTATAGATATTTGATTTCTAGTGTAGATCTATAGATATTTGATAGTGTAGATCTGCGACAATTTCTTCTTTCCAAGGCGTTTTACAGCACTTTCATATTTATTCATACCTATACCCATACATATATAATCTTAAATACGCGGACAGATAAAACTCACTTCACAACTTCAATACTCAGAATAGTGAACAAATGAGGAAGATGATAAGATCGTAATTGCGACTTAAATTTATTTATAGTCTGTGACTGAGACTGCTAAACTATTGTCTATTGTGAATTATTGTGATTGCGAATTAAATTAAAATTTTGATTGCGGGCGACACAATAAAATTGTGTATGGGTAAATGTATTAGGAGTTATTGTTACAATGCAAATAAAGCATTGATGTGGATATTTACGTAACTTTATATAGAAGTTATTGCTACAACCCATTCATACTGGCCACTGACCAAACAAGTAACTAAAATGTCTATTAAACGAGCAGCAACTACTGATTTAAATCATGATAATTGGGATCAAGATGATCCTGCAGACCACGAGAAAATGGGTTCGTTTAAACAAGCAGCCACAGACGTTCTGGAAAAACGTGTCATCCGTACAGCCAAAAGACGAAGCACACAGCCATATGCAGAGGTTAGTAATAGTACCTAATTTTACTCTTTACTATAGGTGAATAAATTCATATGAGAAATAGAATAGATAAATATTTTATTGCTAAACCAATTGGTAAATAAAAAGTAACAAATGTTTTGGCAAAGGATACCTTTATCAGCCTGATGTTGTGAGCATGAAGTTTTCATGACATCATAACTCTGGTCTTCGGAGGGCATCCCTTGCTCATTAAACATTCACATAAATAGCAGTGTGCCTATGCATGAAGACCCATATGATTCACTGCAAGCATCTAAAATATACAGAATCTGAATTCTCTCATTATTGCACAATAAAATTTCTTTCAGTGCTGCATTATTGAGCAAGTATTGAAACAAACATTAAATTAACCAATGAAATTATGCTAAAAAAATTAAGATTACACAGGGTGAATTTTTCAAGTGTGCTTTCAAGGCCAAATCCTAAACTACAAGGAATAGCGAAAAATGCTCAAAGGAGTCTGGGGACCGATTTTGATAAAAAATAAAACATCATTTATTTGTTAAAAATGTATTCTACTAGCAGAAAAATTTACTGCAACAATTTCTATTTAGATTACTGCATCAATTTCTTGTCAAGGTGGTAGTCTTCTTTCAGGGTTTGGTTACAAAATGGGTTGAATTGACGATAAGGCAGCAAATATATTAAAATATACTTGTAATGCAATTTGTCTCCACCTATTTTGTAATCGCAACATTTAGCCAGCATAGTGGGACTGATCAATTTTGTTTATGAATAATTATTTATCAACTCCATTCATGGACTTTGTAGGTCTGCTTACGACCAGGTAGATACAAAGTCACATTCTGTGATCCAATAAAAAATATATATATATATCATACTTTACCACCTAATCAAATTCTTTGAAATAATGATCTTCAAAACCCATCCTTATTGACCTTTTGTTTCAGTTTTATTTAGTCTTTGGGTTTACCGGTTTTCAGGAGACTATTGCATCAATTTCTTGTCCGAGGCTGAGGTCTCCTTTTAGGGTGTAGTTGCAAAACGGTTGGTTAATTTTATGATAAAGCAGCAAGGCTACTAAAATAGACTCAATGCTAATTCTGTAAAAAAAAAAGATATTTTTTAAAATAAAAGTATAAAAAAAACTAATTTAGGTATGTATTGAAAATATAGGCTATAATTTCGAATAATTTAAGTTAGGGCTTAAAAACATATTTTCTTTAAAATAAGCACTTTTGTTTAGTTTGAAGTTATATTCCTACATTTGATCCTTATAAGCGACACTATCAGCTGGTGTAATAAAACAGGATGAGTTTCTTTTTTCAAAATAATAATAAATATGTAGGACAATTTACACAAATTGCTATGGTCACAAACTAAGCTCTAGGCTTGTACTATGTGTACCAGAAACAATGATATAATACATAATTTTATAAACACCCAGACCATGACAAACTGTTCAGAAAAACGTACTAATATCTATTTGCCATGGGTGGGAATCGAACCCACGACCTCCGGATTTAATGCCAATGGCGCAACCACTAGTCTACGGAAGCTGTTAACTGAAATCAACTGGTTCAATGCCCGGTTTGGAGATTTTTATTTTTTTCAAAAATCTAATGATGCAGTTTTAGTTTTTATCAAAATCGGCCTGAGACTCCTTTGAGCATTTTTCACTATTCCTTTTAGTTTGGGATTTAGGCTTGAAGGCCCACTTTAAAAATTCCCGCCGATTCGACTCTTAGTTTTAAAAAGACTTGTTTCTCTGCTTGGTTTGACTTTATTGGAATAATGTATAATAAAAGTGAATTCCAAAATTATTCAAATATTACTTGTGCTATCTCTTGGGCAAAAGAAAGACATAGAGTATACACAATATACTCCATTTAATTTTCGGGGGGTCTTCTTTTTGCTATGTAAGCATGCTATCTTTTCGACCTCATCATTGCTTTTCATCAGGCAAGATTGAGCTCAAATACAGACACATGTTTATAATTAAAAATACAAATATATGAAATATACTTTTCCTAAAAGATTGCACAGGTAAAAATGAATTATTAAACCTAATTTAAAAGAGCCCCCAAAAATAGCAAACTTAACAGTCTACTGAATTAAAATACCAATACTTTTATTGACAACATTTATAACCATTCCAAATCAAAAAGCTTGATTTGTACATCTCAATATTTTCATCTATTTTTAAATTAGTTTCAAGGCACTATTTGTATGTTCCATTTAATAAACCACCACCTGTTTCATTTAAACCATACTAGTATTTTTTGCATTGTCAAGTATTTTTTGCATTGTAAAGTATTTTTTTTACCAAACGTTTACCAAAAAATTTATTAATAAACAACTTTTCGCCCTAACATTTTCTTATACGGAACGGTCCTTACAGTCAAGTTATATTAAATTGTTCTTTCAAACTGACAGTAACTTATTTGACACCAAAGAGTAATTCTAAATCTAATTTTCTTTTTCTTTCAGCATCAGAAAAGTGTGTTCAGTGGATTTAGTGGTTTCAATAAACCACCACCAGCATCATTTGATTTCTTAGCAAATTTAACAAATGGGCAAAGTAATGTAAAAAATGACTCTGCTGTATCATCTAGTTTTGTTACTAGTACACCACTGTCTAACAACATTTTTATGGCATCAATGACATCAAGTGAAAATAAATTTAACACCAATAGTGCATTAGTAAAAACTACACCAAATGTTTTTGATGTTTCTTCAAGTACTACTCTCAATCCTGGATCTATATTTACAACATCTATTGCTGATTCCACAATAAGTAACTCTGTTTTCAAATTGCCTACAAAAACCACACCAAATGATGATTCTACAATAAGTAACTCTGTTTTCAAATTACCAGCAAAAACTACACAAAATGATGTTTCCATAAGTAACTCAGTTTTCAAATTGCCAACAAAAACTACTGCAAGTGATTTTAAAACACCTTTTATATCAAACAATTCAAAACCTTTACTAGGCCCTACTCAAACAACACCATTGTTTGCAATTCCATCAGGGAATATTGCACCTTTTGGTAAAGAAACAATATTAAAAGAGCCTGTAACAAGTACATCTAAACCTCAAAATGACCTTTTTAAACAGCCAATAAGTGGAAATAAAAATAGTTATGCACAGAAAAATGATAATGAGGAAGATGTTTTAATGTTTTACGGAAGTGTGAAAAAATTAAATGAAACTTTTGTAGAATGGATAACCATAAATGTAAAAAACAACCCTATTTGTATTCTTACTCCAATATTTGACGACTATGTTAAGCATATTAATGAATTAAAACAAAGCTATCTTAACAATGAAATTAATATAAATGATCCTAAATCTGTAAATAAGTCTTTGGAGAAATCTAAAAAAGATGATATTTTCGCAACAGCTAAATCTAATACACAACAGCATTCAATATTTGGTATTAAAAGCACAACAGATTCAATTCAGGACGTTAATACTGAAACACCTCATAATTTTCAATTTGGGGTTAAAACTTCTACATCACCTTCTATGGCTACATTTTCTGCTTCTAATAAAAACCCTAATGAAGGAAAAAACTCATCAAGTACAGGCAATGGATCAATATTTGGTTTTAAAGATAAAACTGATACACCAACAGTTCCTAGCAACACTTTTAATTCTGGTCCAATGCAACAATTCTCTTTTGCAAATAAATCATCTGTAACAACAAATACTACTTTTTCAACTGAAACAATAAACACTGTAGGCAGTAATCCAGGAACCCAAATAAATGCACCAACACAGAGCTATTCATTTGGTATAAAAAATATACCAACAACATCAAGTTCTTTGTTTTCATTTACTGACAAAAGTGCAACTCCTTCGTCAAGTGAAAACACGCCCTTAAATACAATTAAAACAGCATCAAGCTTTACATTCGGTATTCAAAATAGTTCAAAAACTGCAACAGATTCACCTACTTTTTCTTTTGTTAACAAACCAACTATGGATGGAAGTAACAACGAAATAACTACTGCTCCTTCATTATTTAAGAACACAAATACAGTATCTAAAACACCATTCAGTACAGATAATGTATCATTTGAAAGTAAAACTCCGTTGACATCTATATCAACTACTACAACAGCAACACCACTATTTGCGTTTTCTAATAAGCCTGCTGAGATAAACACAGATAAAAGTAAGTCATCAGAAACTTTTTCATTTGGAACTCAAAGTACCCCTAAAACAACAGTGGATAATTCAATTTCTACTAAATCGCCCAACTTTTCCTTTGGCACAATTAACACTTTAACATCAAATGCAGAAAATAAATCTGTGAATTCACAGGAAAGTTCATTCAGTAAAAATTCTTCATTCTCGTTTACTGCAAGTACACTTTCTACTCCCAATAAAGTAGCAACCACTTCAAACAATTCTCCTTTTGGTGCATCAACTGATTTAGCACCACCCACATTTTCTTTTACAAAAAGTCCTTCCTCTAATTCAACAACCTGTTCATCGCTTTTTGGTCAGAGTAGCACACCTTTTTCTTTCGGAACTGCTAAACCATTTTCATTTAGTCCAAATGTTGAAAAGGAAAGCAACAAATTGGTACAAGGTGAAGACAATGAAGAACCACCAAAAGTAGAATATACTCCAGTTGTAGAAGAAGATTGTGTATTTGAAAAGAAATGCAAAATATTCTCCAAAAAGGACAAAAATTATGTTGATATGGGTGTTGGAACTCTATATGTTAAAAAAGTTACTGAGAGCGAAAAACATCAATTGTTAGTACGTGCAAACACAAACATAGGAACTGTATTGTTAAACTTAATTTTATCAAAAGATATTCCTTGTCAAAGAATGGGAAAAAATAATGTAATGTTAGTATGCATTCCAACTCCCGAAAGCAAACCACCACCCACACCTATGCTTATCAGAGTTAAATCTGCTGAAGAAGCTGATGAACTATTGGAGCAATTGAAAAAATTCCAATCGTAAAATAAACTTGTAGTACAAGGAGAATAGTTGTAATATTGGGTCCTTTCATTAGTAATTAAATATTTAACTGTGTATGACATTTAGTTTTAATCAAGCCCTTTTTCCATATGTTAATTTGTATATTTATACTTACATACATTATGCTCCATTAGCTTAGCAGAGAAGAAATAGTAATAATATTATATAAGGGGCCAATTTCTTAAATGAGACAGTTGTTTATTGCTTGAACTTTGTTGAAAGTAATTAATTCAAAATTAACTATGGCAATGAATTATGAATGTCATTTTAAATTACAATTGTCATATTTATGAATTAGACTCCAGCTATTGCGATATGTTTGTATTAGTATTTGTTATTGAAATATAATAATGTACGTAATCATTTTGATGCGTGTTGGATAAACATTTAAATAAAAAAACGCAGCTTTATTACAAATGTCTACTGTAATAGCTATTTATTTGTAAAAAACAGTATCTTATCAAGTGTTATAATATTTAGGTACCTATCAATTTGTAATTTATAAAGATAACTAATTTAACTATAACAGATAACATTGTAGTTTTATAAAAATAAATGAAAAGTATAAATATTAATATTATTAGTTTTACTTATTTCAATTAATAATCAAGATACAAACCTGCTTATAGTACAGTGCATTATCTCACAAAATATATACCTAGGTATTCTACCTTAAATACTTTAATAGCAATGTTAAGAAATATTCAAACTTAGTAAAATATATAGTCATTCCACTTTTAAGCATTATTACTGGCAACTTAAGTATCTATTTCTAGATAAATGCACTATAGATACATAAGTATTAAACAAAACAATTGATCATAATATGTCTCTTGTATGTTAAGGGCACTGCATTCGTAATCGCGAACTCTGCGTTCTCCGTATAAAATTAGCTTTCGCAGTTGCAATAAATACAACAGCTAACTTGTGATTATTGGTAGTTCGCTTATGCGCGTAGATAACCGGAGTTAGTTACCCAGTATTGAATGAAACGGAAAAATAATTGTGTTTAAAGATCTTTATTGGGTACTCATAAAAAACAATTAAGTTCACTTGTTTGAGTTTACAAAGTTTTCTTACATTAAAGTATCTGCATCGAGATCGTAACATAAATAACATAACTAGTAATTTACATTATATAACATAGAAAGTAATTTAAATAACATTTGTAGTAGGTAATTTATATAACATAATATAGTAAGTGGTTTATAATATAGGATAACACAGTAATTAATAATTATTATACTGTAATACAATTATCAGGGGAAGTTTAAAGAAGCTGACTGAATCGACATGCATAACATTTTATTATTATTTTTTGATTCTAAACATTATTTTGTATAGGTATATCATTTAAGTTTATTCTTGAATACATTGATGTTTTCACAATTTTTGTTTCATTTGGTAAATTATTATGTAGCTGTGCTCCTTCAAATAATATGTATTTCTTACTATAGTTAGTTCTTGGCCATCTTAAATGGATGTTATTTCTTCTTCTAAAGCTATATTTTATTAGATTCTCCTTATTGAAAATTAAGTTGGAATGTAAGGAATGTACTTTTATAAAATTTAATAAAATCTTTTTTTATTAGAATACAAGTGTTAAGTGTATAAAGTTGTTTAATATTAAAAAGTTTAGTTTTAGTGTAAAGTATACATAGTTAAATATTTTTTTAACCATTTTATTTTGCGTAGTCTAAGCGTTTTAAATTTGTTTTGGAATACCCATATTTCGATTAAATAGTCCAGGTGTGATTTTCCTAGATAGTTATAGAATGAAATTCTTATTTTACATAGTACGCAAATTAGTAATTCTATGTATAGCTCCTGCGAAGAGATGTTAACTTAGACCTTACATGCTCAATGTGTGATATCCAGCTTAGTTTTTCATCTAGCCATAACCCAAGATACTTAGCTTTGCTCGAACGGTGTATTAGAGAAGTTATTTATTATAATTGATTGTGATGTTGTATTTTTTATTTTTAGCAGCAAATATCATAAATGATGTTTTCGATATATTTATTGTGAGTAGGTTGGATAAGAACCACTCATTGAGCATGTCAAGGTCCTGTTGAGCTTAGTTTATTATGTCGTGAATAGAATTGCAAAAATTAAATAAACAAGTGTCATCTGCATACAAGGTCAACTTCCCAGTAAGTCCAACTTTTGCAATATTATTAACATAGATAAGGAAGAGCAATGGTCCCAAAATGGTGCCCTGAGGTATCCTACAACTCACTCTCATAAAATGGCTCTTAAAGTCACCCACCTATCTTAATAATCTGGCGCCTGTCTCTTAAGTATGACTCCAATATTTTCAGGGCTGATACAGTAATGCCAATATTATTCAGCTTTATAAGTAATTTTGAATGGCTTACTGTGTCAAATTCTTTTTTGAGATCGATAAAAATGCCTAACTATATTTGTTTGTTATCAATATTTGTCTTTATTTTAGTTATTAAGTCTATAGTGGCCGAAAGGGTATTAATTACATTTTGTCCTAAAGCCATATTGTTGATCAACATAATTTGGGTTAAACAAAACTGGGTTATGTTATAACCATGTCATTCTTATGACAATGTCATAGATGATTCGGTTATAACAAGAATATTTTTTTCTTTGATGACTGGTTATCAAATAACGTCCTTGTGGTTACATAACAATGTCATAGTATGATTATATTAGTATCAATAGTATTTTTTTGTTGAAAACTGCAGTTCTGAAACAATAATGATTATTCTTCCTAGACGATTGGTTATTAAATGATGTTCTTGCGGTTTACAAACAGGAATTTAAATTCTTCTTAGATAACACAGTTATTAAAAAAGAATCAAAAAGTTAGATAACCGGTTTATCAAACAATATTTTTTTTCCTGTTTCAATACTGGTTATCAAACTCCGGTTATCTACGCGGCATTAGCGGTACGTTTGTGTTGTATGTAGGCGCGACATCTATACTAATATTATAAAGCTGAAGAGTTTGTTTGTTTGTTTGTTTGAACGCGCTAATCTCCGAAACTACTGGTTCGAATTGAATAATTCTTTTTGTGTTGGATAGTCCAGTTATCGAGGAAGGCTATAGGCTATATAACATCACGCTACGACCAATAGGAGCAAAGATATAGTGGTAAATGTGTAAAAAACGGGAGAAATTATTTCATCTTTGAAGCCTTCCGTTGCGTGCGCCGTGAAAACGGTTCAAGATACACAAAAAATATGTATTAAAGAATAATCTAAATATATATAACTCAAAGGTGACTGACTGACATAGTGATCTATCAACGCACAGCCCAAACCACTAGACGGATCGGGCTGAAATTTGGCATGCAGGTAGATGTTATGACGTAGGCATCCGCTAAGAAAGGATTTTGATAAATTCTACCCCCAAGGGGATAAAATAGGGGATGAAAGTTTATATGATAAAAAAATAACTATTCCACGCGGACGAAGTCGCGAGCACAGCTAGTGCCATATAAAGCTCAGTGGCTCTACCATGGATTTGCACATTGTAGAAACGTAACGTATTCTTTTACGTATATGTGAGCAACAACCAATAGGATTGCTTTATTCAATCCTGTTACCAAACATAAAACGAGGAGTACCTCAGGGTATTTCCAGGGCAGTACCTCTTGATATTTTGTTATATTTGAGCAAGATTTTAACTAAGATAGATCTTATATTTGAGATTCCCTTTTGTTGGTCTTTCCATCTGTGTGCGAGTTTTTCTTTAACTTTCTCATCACAGTAACTGATCACTCAGTGTAGTGATGAAAAGGGTGTAGTCTGCACCAATCAGATTAGCTTGGTGGAAAGTACTCACATAACGCAGTGAGAATGTTATAATGCAAAATCAATCCCGGGGTTGCCCCATCCAAAAGGATTTTTTTTTTTTTTTAATATAATAGTAGGTGCTATCTGTATACTTTGTAGTTGAAAGATAAAAAGAAAAACAGACTGACAGATTATACTGATACATTTAATAAAAATCTTTACGTCAATGTATATAGGACAGGTCAAATCATTTATGAGCGGTGCCCAGATCAGCAAAAGGGGGTTAGGTTGGAAGAAAAAGGAATGTGATAAAGATGTTATTAAATCTTTCCTTAGGGATGATGAAGAGCATGGCTACAGAGTTCACGCGATGACCCTAGAAGTTCAGAATGAATGGCTTACTTTGGGGGAAGTTTGTATTCCTCCAGCCCTGAAATGGCGCACACTCATGTACGATTGGTCTCCGGCACTTATTAAGTTCTATCTGAATGCCTTTCAAATGTCCCTACCTGACCAGAGTAATCTGGTAAGATGGGGGAAGGCAACAGATAAGACATGTACATTGTGCGGTGTTGCTGTAGGGACTGCCAGACATATACTTGCTGGGTGCAAAACTCTCCTTGAAAAAGGTCATTATTCGCACCGACATGATAAAGTTCTAGAAATTATTCGTGAAGCTGTAAGTCTCAGTATTGCTAGAGCCAGAAAAGGATTAACAACAAATGAAAGACTGACTACTTTTGTAAAGGAGGGACAACTCAAGAAAACTCAAAGTAAACCTTTCTCAATCCTGGACAAAGCACAAGACTGGAAAATATTCATGGATACATTTAAAGTACATTACAAGATTCCAGACGAACTAGCAGTTTCAGCCTATAGACCAGACATACTGGTGTACTCTCGGTGCTTGAAGAAAGTAATACTTATAGAACTCACCGTTCCGTGGGAAACAAACATACCTAAGGACCACAACATCAAGTCGAACAAATATTTTGATCTCACAAACGAAATTACTAGAAACGGATTTAAAACTCAACTTTATGCAGTGGAAGTTGGTGCAAGAGGAATTCCAGCAAGGTCTTTGCACCGTCTATTGAAGGATCTTGGCCTTCCGAGAACAGCCGTCGGAACTTTTATGGAGCGTGTTTCCAGGATGGCGCTAACAGGATCATATAATATTTGGTTGAGTAGAGAGGGTAGTGAACACAGTGCAGGTGAGAGTTCAAAAGGCCTTTAAACCTACTTCGCGGTCTCAAGTCCGGGAACGCTGCAGTTCATTCCCCTGCCTTTCAACCACGCGATGGACCCGGCACCCGCACGGTGAATCCATGGTTTGCTAAGAACATTGTCTCTCTCTCTCTCCATAAAACTAACAACAAAATATTACCAATTAAATAAATAAAAAGGATAAAATAAAATGATTTAAATAAACTTGAGAAAAACATTTAAAATTTATTTATTTACAATTGTGTTCTATTTACAACTTTATAAACCTATATATTTTAACCACCTTGTTACAATATGGTTTTATTATGATAGATACCTAATCTAAATAACTATTTACTTAAAATCTATGCAAGATAAAAATGTTACTGAACTTCTGATTCATATAAACCATCTGATGCCATACCTATCCCCATGTGTATTCTTTGTGTGTGAGTTTCTACATAATTTTGAAAAATAACTTTATGTTGAGGTTCCAGTTTTGATTTGATTTGATCCATAGTTCCCTGCAATACCCCAAGTTCATAAGTGGACTGGTCGGATTCTGCTATTCCCTTTATTTGCAACATTAATGCTGTTAAATCAGTTATTAACTCTAATAATTTTTCATCATGAACTTGACCAGTATTATTTTTAAGTACTAAAAGTGATGCATCTTCTTGGTATTTATCTTTAACATGATTAGGCACAATCATGGCACCCGGTGCTATTTTTACACAATATACTTGAATTTCATTAATACACTCTTTTAAATGTAAATTCATTCTCTCCAAATCTATTACTATATCTGCATATTTTCTTTCAAAATTTTCAGGTAAAGTTTCACCAAAGCATTTACATTTCTCTGCTTCAGTGTTATAATCTCTTAATCTAATAATGTTGGTCCTCTTTGCATCTAATATTTTTGATAATTTAACAATCCAATAGAAAAGTTGGAAAGGATAAGCTCCTATTGTACCATTTTTTTGACATTTCTCAATATCAATAACATTATTTGTTGCACTATTATACTCTTCTTCTTGATTATATAAATTTAAAATTTCTTGCATAACATAACGGGGCCTAAATTTATGACATATTGCTGTGAGGCTAATTGTATCAGGAGGATCATTAGACAGAACTTCATAATCAGGTACAGAATGAGTTCCCAATTTTGGTCTCTCAAATGTTATTCGATAAGTGTTATTATATGTGTCAACAGCATTTATACATCCTGTAAATAGCCCATCTTGTGGTTTACGTAACCTGGCCGTCACTTTAGTTCCTATTACTAACTGCATAGGAATTTCATTAGGTAAATCTTTTAAATTAATATCTGCAGATTTTCTTTGTTGAACATACCTTATTAATTTTCTTTTCCGATCTAACTCTTTTCTCTCTTCTTCAAAAAAAGACTGAGAACATCTCCTTGGTTTACCCATCATTCTCCTAATTTTTGCCCATTGCACCCGTGACATTTTTTGATTTGTAAGTTGAGGGAAGGATTCTTTAAGACAAATCATAAAATCATTTTCTCCATCAAAAAGAGCCTTATCAATATTACTGTAAAAATATTCAAAACAAACCCATTTATGTGCCTTGGGCAACTTTAATAAATTTCGTAGACGCATTCCTATTTTTTGTCCAGATTTTCGATCAGGAGAAACATTTTCAAGTGAGTTCGTTCTATCTCTGTAGTGCGCACTTTTGCCACTATAGTTACTAACTTTTACTGGGGTTTTCTGTTTTTTCCCTGAAGAATGCTTAGTTGGAGTTTTAAGAAGAATTTTTGGAGTTCTCTTTGGGGAATTTCTTGGAGGTGATGTGTTAACAAAGTCATCAACAAAAATAAATCGATTTTTTTTTCGTATTCTGGCTGGCATACCCCTAGCATTCAGTTTTTGCAAAGGAACGCTAGGAGTCGGTTTCGGGGGTAACTTGGTGCCCACTCGATGCAAACCGAGTGCTGCTGGACCGAATGCTGGAGGCTCGTCTTCTTTATCCATTGCATCAATATCCATTGGTTCGTCTTTTACTCTAAAGCTGTTTTCGGTTGACGATCGAGTTGCTAAAAAACATAAAAGTAAAAAGTTTTTAACAGGTGTTTTAAAAAAACATCTCAAATTAAAATTTGAACTATAACGAAAAGAATCTGCTATTCATATTTTTGAATTTAAAAACATTAAAATTCAAAATGAGAATCTAATGTCAAAACAGAAATCGTTCAGACAGAAACAAACTTTCGATTCACAATTTAAAGATAGAAGTTACCTGGCAATTAAGATTAATTATTAAAAACTTATTCATAACATAGGTAAACATTTGAAATAAACTTACATTCTAATTTATCCGCCATGTTGATATTAAATTTGAAAATTTTGAACAAGATGAAAGCGCCAAATGAAAATCCATAAATAAGACGCTTTTTGTTTTATTTCAACTCCAAGATGAAGATTAGTCTGTGACAACGTGAAAATGCCAATATAAAATAACAGAAAAATATTGTTTTTTATTGGAATGAAATAACCACTGAACACGGAAATAACTATGGAAAATAATACCTATGTAGGTAGGTACGTATTGTTTATTAAATTCATATTTTAGATAAAAATATTAAAAACTATAAACCATCGACAAAAAAAAACAAACATCAAATCTTGGAGATATAATAGGGAGGTGCACATGGCCCTTAAATCGCCTCCCCAGTTTTGAAAACATAAGATGGCCGGCATTCAAATAAAAAAAAGTGAGAATACAAGCGTTGATTGGTTGAAGTGAGCACAGAATATGGCGGCAGAGAACTCGTTTGACATTTCGTTTTATAGGCCATTTAAGGCACATGGCGGTCCAATATTTTAGGTTTCATGCGTCAAATAAGCTCGCGTATTCTATACATAATTACAAGGGGCCCTAGAGAAAAATCAGGCGAGGCAACGTGTCGTGTCGCCTTCAATCAAAACTGTATAGACTTTGGCAGGTGACAGCGTACCTCACGCCTACTGTCACTGTCAAAATACATACGTTTTTGACTGAGGCGACGCGACATGTCGCCTCGCCTGATTTTTCTCTAAGGCCCCTGGACTGATAATTCGCAGGCAAATTATACACAGATCAATAACAAGTGGGCCCCATCTCCTTTATATTTTAATGTATGGACCCTTAGAGCAACGCGGCCACGGGGGGAGACGCCATAGCGCTATCTTTTAATACAAAAATATCTGTCATATTTTGAGGTAGGGGTACAACACACTCATCCATATATCTGCCAATGAGCGATAGGAAAAACACTAATTACATACACATCAACACTAATTCGTGTTCAAATATTGTAAAAACTTTCATTTACCATGAGTAGTGGATGTCAGCCAACAGCTAGGGCAGACTAGGGCTACCCAAATGTCGATATTTCATATATCGATAAAATAAGGAATTCACAATAAAACAAAAATAAACTAATTAATATTTATTTAAAAAATATATATATTTAAGTATTATTAATTTATTTATATATAAACGTAGAAATTTGTACCCCTTCAAAATTTGTAGAGGCGATAAATAATGTTTTTTTGCGTTTTTAGATTTTTTTATTAACTAATATCATTCCAAATTTAAAACAATTACAAGATTAATAATTGATACCTATATATTAGGTATAGGTATCAATTATAATGCAATAATAATAACACTAATTATGTTGCGAGAGTAATAATCAATTTTAATTATTTCCTTTATTCATGCCAAACAAATACTACTATCAAATTAAATTATTAGTTTGTTTTTTTTTTAATATATTTTAGCCGGCATAGTAGGAGCGATCAATATTGTTTATCAACAATTAATTGATCTACGCCATTCATATACTTTGTAGGGCTGCTTACCATAACATACCTTCGATCATATAACCAATGGATGTAGCATACAGCATAAGCAAGCTTTCCCCTCTGCCAAAATACATGGTCATATTGGCCATATACAATATATATAAAACATGTTCACGTGCAATCGGCGTCAATTGGTATCGTTTGATGTCGCAAAAATGTTCTCCACTCACTTGAAAAAATGGACCCTTGCCTTCTCTATATTTGAGAGAACCGAACAAAAATAAATATAATAATAATGGTTAATAAATTTTGCAGCTACAAAATTTATTAACTGTTTCTAAGGCGATCTACGAGTAGTCGTCTGATCCAATTTTTGAACGGGAGTGTATAGAACTGTCGGTCGCTTGATCGATCGACAGACTTCACAGACTGAATAGACGCTTTTGTTAATTTTGTGTGAAACTCCGTTTACTTTGATAAAATAATATTAATTTGAAATAATATTACTTACATAATAATAATAATTTGTAGGACAAATTACACATATTGCTCTGGTAGGTATGAAAAGTAACACCATTATGTTGAAAATTTGATGTCTTAGACCGCTTTTTGCACCAAAAAAGGGCAAGTTTGCTTAGCGCGTTTTCTCAAGAGTTAGATTCGGTCTGGCAAAACGTCCATATACAACTAGTTTTGATAACGCACAGTGATTTAACACTGTGCGTTAAAAGAGGGGAAATTATGAGTATGGCTACTCCCCTCCGGGCTGTACGGTGGCCGCATTGCTCTATGCCTAAAAACAAATAAAACATAATCATTATGTCAAAATCTTTTCTTTAGGAAAAATAATACTACTAGCCTACTAGGGTGACGGATCCAGATGCCGACACTGCACCAAATTATCAGCACTTCGGTGAAAAATTAAAATATTAAGGTATTTTTTATGGTTTCTAAATTTCCAAGTTATTAAAAAGTTTAAATGGATTCTTAACTTCAAATCTAGCAACATTATACAATAGTATCACTTGTTGATCGTCGTGTAAATTGAGAGGAAAAATTTTCGTTTGTTTTTTCTTCATCAAGTATTCGCCGGTAAGTTTGTCTTTGAATTTGGTTAAGATTTGAAATCGTTGCTTTCTTTATAACATCTATCCAAATAGTTTAGTATAAACTAGGAATAGTTTATTTTATTTTAAAGGTAACTTGAGAAGTATAAATGTTAGTTTTATGATTGAACACATCAGAAATTATTTTTTTTAGTTTATTTATTTATAACAATACTTGATTTTGACACTGTGCTGATTATGGTTACACGACTGCTAATAATTGGTGATAGCAGTGCTAATATTTGGATATAGAGTAATATTTACAAAAAAAAAATCTATGGTTCATAGCATACACTTAGTTATAAAATACTATATAAAAAACAATATTTAATGTATGACATAAATTGTAGACTAATATTTGTAATTAAAACTTCTTGCCCGATTAAAGTGCTGATATTTAGGACCGTCACCCTACTACATAATGTCAAAATTATTGGCCTTGTGTTATTTTAGGGTCAATATGATCATTTTGGTAAATATAATTATTTGGATTTCTTTAATCAGTTGTAATAAATATTATGTTACTTCTGAGAAATCTACAAGAGTTATTGAAGTTTGTCAGAATCAAAACTTATTGCTGGGTTCTATACAGAATATGGCAAAAATCGTGGATTATGAAATATTCGACACTGTTAAACTAAGTTGTAATTTTTGGTAAGTAGGTACCTATCACGTCATGATGAGAATTAACTGTAGTTGTTAGTTGGAGCTTTCATTTACCTTAATAATATCTAGATAATCGTTTACTCCCCACTTATAGAATCACTTTATTTTAGTGGACAATTGGACAAAAAAGGCATCAGATTGGTGGAAAAATTAACTACCCACTCGCACTAGAGCCTCGTAGATCGTAACTCGTCTTGTAGTTATCTTCTATATTTCATAATATAAACCTTAACAACGCTTTCATATTATTATATAAGCTTATGCTTACTATAAACATTTAGCTATATTTTAAAATATTGAAATTATAAACATAAATTGCAATGAAAAAACTCCTGGTGCCTGAGAAAAGATGCAGATGGAAAATGCATGAATGATTGAAGGCGACGCGAGTTGACGCGACGCCTACATTTTCTCGTAAGGCCCCTTGTGGGCAGGTGTCGAACGCATCGCCCTCGTTTTCGCGGCAAGATCCATAAATACTATTTTTTGATGGGGAAATCCTCATGGATAACCTGCCACATTAAGTTATTATTACTTACGTGCCCTGCCATGGTGGGAGCGACAGCCCGGGGGCTCTACCGGAAAGCCACATAAAACGATCGACACGTCGAACGATCGAAACTGAAGATGATACGTACTTATGTGTTTTTTTAATTTAAGTATTTTAATAATACAATAATAAATAAAATTACCACGCCCTTTTCCCACGGGGATAGACAGAAACAAGGGAGCGCCACCTACAACGATCCTGGCATAACTCTCTCGCTTCCTTCACATCTACCACTCTCTTCATACATGCTCTACGGTTATGGGCACAAGATTGAAGTCAATGATACAAATTAAAGTATAATCACAGTAACTTGAACACTCGCACTTAAAACTCGATTTTAACTATAGGCAAGTCTTTTGTTTGACATTTGACGTTTTTCGTCGATCGAGTTCTACTCATAGTCGAATTTCCTATACATTTTCACCAATCGGTTTGTTTATGATGTGGCTTCCCGGTAGGGCGAGCTTGGGTCTCTAGAGAAAAAGCAGGCGATGCGACATGTCGCGTCGCCTTCAATCAAAACTGTATAGACTTTGGCAGGTGACAGCGCACCTCACGCCTACTGTCACTGTCAAAATACATACGTTTTGACAGTGACAGTAGGCGTGAGGTACGCTGTCACCTGCCAAAGTCTATATAATTTTGATTGAAGACACGTCGCCTCGCCTGATTTTTCTCTAAGGCCCCTGGCTTGTGTCAAACACCGAATAAAAACCCTATGACGGTGTCCCTTCGGCCACCATAATGGCAGGGACACGGATACGCTTCGCATTCGCCGCGCGTGCGGAGGGGTCAATAGATAGTTAAATAAAAATGTGATTGACCCCATTCATGGATTTTGTAGACCTGCTTAAACAGGTAGATACAAACTCACATACCGTGCTCCAGAAAAAAAAAACAAATAGTGAAAAGGTTTTTGATAAAAAAAGAAATAAATTGGTAGGTATCTACCTCCGCAGCTGAGTTTTCGTATTTATCGCTTTAATGTATATAAATCAATATATTGATATAATAACCAAGTAGGTAGGTACCTATTAATATTTTAATTGTATTACATTCGATAGGAACTAGGTACCTACTACCTATTAGGTACAGACTATATTGCTTAAAGTAATTACCTAAATAATAAATTAAAATTATCAAATAATAATAATATTGTAGCAATGAAAATGATAATTTTGAAGGAAAATCCTGGTACTTCAAGAAAAGAGGATTAGAAAAAAATTACACTGAAGTCACAATAGATGTAAATGCAAATGAAAATATTAATAAGATTTCTTTAAATCTTGGGCATATTCTTACTATAGTGAATTTAACTGTAGAACATTCAGGCATATATTCTTGTCATCGACATGAACAAAATAAAGAAAATATTTTCACTTATGTTTTAGATGGCAAGTATACCAATATCTTGACTCAAATATTTTCCGTAAACAAGATACAGCCGGTAGTTAGCGAAATAGGTATATTACCACCACCCATACAGATGCAAAAACCGTCAAGTGACTTAGTCATGTTTCGGTTTTAGTCTGTGGGTTCACCGGTTTTCTGGAGACTACTGCATCGATTTCTTGTCGAGGTGGTAGTCTCCTTTCAGGGTGCGGTTACGAAATGGGTGGTTGAATTGACGATAAGGCAGCGAGTATATACTCGTAATGCAATTCTTCATTGTCGCCCCCCATTTCGTAATCGCATCATTTAGCCGGCATAGTGGGAGCGATCAATATTGTTTAAGAACCATTATTGATTGACCCCATTCATGGACTTTGTAGGTCTGCTCACCACCAGGTAGATACAAAGTCACATGTCGTGCACCAATAAAAAAATAAAAAAAATAAAAAAATTATCTCCTATTAAAATTGCAAAGAAGGGTATAGCACCTTTCATTATGAGATATTCAATTTACTGAAAATTAATTTATCCCTTTTTTTATAAATAGTACGCCCGTGTTTTAAAGAATAATTTATATGAATATTTAATTACCAGTTATGTGCATATTAGTGTTAGTAGATATATATGTATATAAAAGAGAGGCAGAGGCGTGTAGTGCAGTGTTTCCGAGCTTGAGACCGCGAAGCAGGGTTAGGGGCATCTCCGAATTCAACTCTTCCATTCACTGTGTTCACTATATAAACCTACCCTCTCTCTCTACCCAGCCAAATATTGATGATCCTGTTTGCGTGTTGGAAACACGTTCTATAAAACTTCATAAATAATTTAATACTAAAACCATATAAAATAACGTGTATAAAAGTAATTTTCAGCCAGTTTTCTATGCCAAAAATTGGTAAACTCAACGAATGGAATGAATATAAAAGAATAAAATTAAATCCTATTAATAAGAATTTTGAAGTATTGGATCTATACCCATATTCAATTCTTAAGCAATACACCTTAAGTTTTAAAGTATATACACACTGGGATGATTGGACCAAGTGTGAAATTTGTGGTAGACGAAATGGAATTCGACGAAAATTGGGAAAATGTCACTTACATCCTATCTTTCAGAACAAAACAACAATGGTAAGGGTTTTATAGGTAATGCCTTTTTATGCGCGGCGGGCGAGCGCACGCACGCATCATCTTTTGTAATTACTGATTTACATGGGCGTAGCCAGGATTAAAAAAACGCCATCATCATAAAATATGGATTTGTAAACACGCAATACTCACGATTTTTGGTGATTGAGTGTTTGTAGGGGGGGTTTCCACCTACAAAAAACTCAACATACGCCGCCCCATGTGTACTACCCCATACAAATTTATCTATTTACAAACATTTCGATTTTTTTTATTTCATTACTTGATAGAGTAACTACATTAGATCTAAAAACAAATATTAAACATTTTATAAAGGGTAATAACCCAAAAATAAAGGGTTTTTAACTTTATCTGCCACTACCGCAGTAAAAAACGGTATGTCACTAGCCGCCATTCTGTGGCGTCATTCAATCATCAAAAAGCATATTGTTTTAATATTATTGCACCTCAAAAGTTTGTCAAAAGGTTTGTCAATCACAAATTATCGTAATAAAGGACAATAAATACCCGAGAAAACAAGAAACTGTACACTACAGGGGCCTTACCAAAGAGCCGATCGATAATCGAATCGAAATACCCATCGAAAGCCAAATGTATGGGATTTGACGTTTCTTGGCGATCGGACTCTACCCATAGAGTAAAATTCCTATACAATTTTATCGATCGATGAGGCGATCCGAACCGTGCGTCTCGCTCGTGCTCAGACGTGCTCGTATCAGTCATTGTCGCCCGCCGGTTGCTACTAATAAGTTATAAACGCCGCGTATTACCACAAAATACATAATAGTACCTACAAGGTATTACTTACTCCTACTAACAAATCATTAATTACAAAAAATAGTGATTGCGTGCGCTCGCCCGCGGCGGCGCGATAGTTACTTACGATTGCAGTTATTATGCGATTGGCGCTAATATTATTATTCAATTGTCTGTCTAGTAAAAAGGAATCGTCTATTCGTAGATATTGTAAATGGATTTAATACTTACCTACAATACGAATAGATGGGTAAGTAAAAAAGTTATATTTACTCGAATTATATATTTCAGAATATACCTACATAAATTAGTCATAGGTTTAAAAGAAATTATTGAGTAGCTAGGTAATGTATCTAATTCTATAATACCTTCCTAGTTAAGTAACTAGGAAACTGTTTATTTTAAGTAAAACAAAATTTTAATGCACTTCAATAATGCAACTAGCTAATAAACAAAACCAAAAATAGTTAATATGAACAAGGAAATAAAAAACAATTATTTTCTTAGGTCTAAATTGTTGCCTCCCGCTGCCGCTGCATACCGCACACTCGCCTAGCAATTGCAGCGATACATAAATTTGTAGTTCGGGGCCTTACCAGTCAATAGTTTGTCGATTTTTATTCGAATAATCATGAAACGGAACTACTAAATCGACAATCGAATGAGCAAAATCACAATTTTCGATTCAGTCGATTGCTTTTTTTTTGCAACAATCGCCAATCGCTACCCAGAGTCGCTAAAGAGCTCTCCACAGAGATCGGCGCTTTCCGGGGAAATCCTGGGGGAAATATGTTATATGGAATGGGGTACCTACCTACTTTATAGCTACCTATATTAATTATTTATGTGGATTTTCAGGTGGAGAATAATAATATAACGGATTATATAATGCGTTATTATTTACAAGACAATTATGATATTTCTTGTATGTCCATATATTTTAATTTAACATTTCCAGATATTAGTAAAATAGTTAAAAATATACCTGATTTTCAAGCAATTGAATCTTGCGAGGCTGTTTGTATTTCTGGTAAATATTCGCAATAATTAATAATAAAGCGTGTGAGGTATTTAAAACAATAAAGTAGGTATATTATTTGGCTATTCTCCTACCAGTTTTGTAATTATAAATATACGTGGTGGCCGAGTTAGTTGACTTAGACGTAAAAACTCTTAGGTCTCTGGTTCAAATCCCGTTGTGTACGAATGAGTTTTTAATCTAAAAATATGTGTACATTTGTTTGACAGCACCACTATAGTTTCTCGGAGACTACGTAAAGCTGTCGGTCCCAGTTTCACTATACCAACTTGTGAAACTAGTTGGTATAGTGATAGGTGGGTTATTGAGTCTATCCAAAACATCGCGATGAGCTAGCCACTTGTTCGGTGTTGCCGCAGAATTTAAATAATAATATATTTGTGGGTCATTGTATTTATTAATATTACTGTTGGGTTTTTACTTTCTTCTAATAAAAAAAAAAGTCTCACTACAGACCCACTATCACCTATGGAGCTTTGGTGTGGTGGCCTAGAACCATACTTAAACCACGGTTACAAGTAACTTACATAGTCTTCAAAGACTGGCTTGCTTAGCCACAACAGGATGTATGAAGACCACATCGAGAGCAGCTGTCGAAACCATTACTAAACCTGACACCTTTACTTTACTGGTGTTGCTACCAAGACTCAGAGCCTTTGGACAATGGAAAACAGACAACCGAGCGAGGCACACTTAGTCATAAAACGGACACCTTGAGTTGAGATCGAGATACAACCACTCATTAATGCAGTGAGCGACAGAATCTTCGCGCACATATATTTGTGAGAAACTATTCAATTAACATGCAAGAAGAACCGACCGATCAGTATGGCTAAACCTACGAGGTTGGATTTTACACAGACCGATCAAAAACAGAACGGTAGGAGTGTATTCAATAGACCTTAACCTTATAATTTCAACAGAACTTGGTACACATGCTTCCATCTTCCAAGCAGTGTGTTTAGCCATAATAGAAGCAACAGCGGCAATATGCGCTAGAAATATAGAAGAATATGGTTTACGCGTACTATGAGACAGCGCAGCCTTACTATTAGCATTGAAAAACTTTGACTTAAAACTACATTTTGGTATTGCAAGACGTGTTACATTTTTGCACTCTATAATCTTTAGTAGATACCCTGTCAAGAAAAACTTCGTAAAAAGACCAAGATACCTTAGAAATCTAAATTTAATTACTTAAATGATGATATTTAAAAGAAAAAATATTACTTAAGTTGGTGCCGTAAGGCAAAGTGCTCAGGATATTAGTGTAGGTATATATTAAACAAAGTTAAGTAAATTTTATAAATTATTCGTATAAAGGTATTTACTTTCCTATTTACCCTAAATTTTGGGTGTATTTTATATGTTACCACTATCTAATTTGACAGTTTTTGTAGATAGTGACTAAACGCCATCTGTTGCGTTAAATAATAACTACTGGAAAACTCTTCATTAACAAAACTGAAAGAATACACTTTTTGTCGAAAATAATAATAATTTTTATATTGGTAATAGGTTATTTGACTCTTTTTGAAACCCGTTTTATATGATTCTTGATTACATAATAATCACACTACATTGATATTTCCGGGATGTCTACTCTATTATTAATAAAAATCAATGTTAAAGTTTGAATTTCCACAATGGCACTAAAAACGATGTTTGCAGTCTATGCCAAGTGTGACGTCACAAGTAAATAAACAAGCACAGATTAAATAATCTCTTTCTATTTTATACTCTATTCTCCTCACGGTCCGAATGGAGATTACACCGCTGTCAGCCCTGAGTCCAGTGTCTCCAACTCTTTCTTTCAAAAATACTGTGTTGTTAGTTTAAAAATACGGTAAATGCAATCATATTACGGTAGAAAAATAATTAAATTACGGTAACAAATAATTGCATAAATTGTATGTCAATGTCAGTATTGCCATAGTAATTTGCCAGAATTACCCCTCAAAATATTAATGTGAACGAAAAAAAAAAGAAAACAATGTATAATAGGCGTCGATTATACCCCTCAAAATATTAATGAGCAAAAAAAAACCTCTCGTAAAGAATTCGCGCGGTAAAAAGTGGAACTAATCAAATTGAGAGTAAAAATGTAAAAAAAAAATTATATACAGTACCTTCAATTTTAACATATTTATTTCTTAATTATCAAAATTTTATTTACTAAAATCTATGGAATTCACCCTAAAATTATTTAATAATGATTCTGATAAGGCCCGATTCATACATATGAAATTACGGCAGAAAGTGGTACCGTAATGATATCTCTACGGTAGGTGGTAGATCTATAAAAAATACGGTAGATTTACCGTAATTACGGCGTGGTTGGAGACACTGGCCCTGACGTTCATAATCACCGGTCCGATTCAAAAAGCGCGATGAGACCGCTCACGGCGCTATTAGCTTGATAATGAATCGGACCAGTGATTAAGCGCGCTCACAAGAACATCACTTGTATCTCCCTCTATCTCGCAACTAAAACATATGCACATCACTCTGTTTGAATGTCAAATAAAACGCCATAAAAAAATAATGAATTTTAATGTATTTTGTATATTTGTTTACATTAATATTAAAATAAATAAGAACACAACACTTTTAACTATCTACTTAATAATTATTTAAGGAATTTTATCACTTTCCTTGAAAACATGTGTCTAGATAAATGTCATTCTGACAGCGCTCACAGCGATTTCACCCACAAGCAAAATCACTGTAAGTCCAATATGGCGTCTGTAGTGACGTCACTATCTATGTCAAATCATCTATCGTTAGCACGCTTACGCCCAATCGGACCGGTGATGACAGCGCTGACATCGATTTTGTCGTGAATCGGACCGGAAGGTCTATTTCATCCACATGATTTATAATCTATATTGTTTTGTTTACTTGCGTATGACGTCACCAGTCATCACCAATCAAAGATGTTTTTGTTTTAAATAAAATTGTAAAAAATATTAAATTTATTTCGTGTAATATACAAAAGATATACTTAATTTAGTTTAAAATAAAGTGAAATATGTTTTTTTTACGCCATTGTCTGATAGGATGACCACAATTTATAGTATATTTTTAATGTAGTCAAATAGCCTATTACGTAAAAATCTTTCTGTTATGTTATGGGTAATAAATATTATTGTATTCTAATATGAAAAAAGTATATTTTTCTGATTTAAAAAAAAAAGACCCAACACAGATTAATAAATACAATAAATATTAATTCTGCGACAAACAGTACTAATATACTATTACTTTGCTATATAAATATAAGTAAGTATATTAGGTATACTTACCTAATTTATAATTATTATTATTATTAATAGTTGAAGGTGAAGTTATTGGCAGAAAAAACGAATATAAATATGTAATGACAAAAACTATAGCAGAAAATAGTCATACAACATTAATTTGTCCAGAAGTAAGTTTAGAATCAACAATTGAATGGTTTAAGGATAAAATATTACTAAATTATACATACAGGTAATTAATTTAATTAAGTAGGTAGCACCTAAGTACATTGTGGCCCAACATATCGTTGTCAAAATTATAAAAGGTTTTTTTATTTTTTATCGAAGCCACATGCCGTGCTCCAATGTGTAAGTAATCTACCTGATGGTTAGCATACCTACAAAGTCCATAAATGGGGTCGAACAATACATTGTTGTTTAACAATATTGATCGCTCCCTCTATGCCGGCTAAATGATAACGAAATAGGCGGCGTTAAAGACGTATTTGCATTACGAGCCCTGCGTTGCTTTATCGTCATATCAGTCGCTCGTTTTGTAACCGCACCAATAATAAATAAAAACCACCTACAATAAATCTATGCAGTAGTCCCCGGTAAACTGGTGAACCCACAGACTAAAATCGAAACATGAATCATTGTCAGAAATAATAAGCTTTGGGATTTTAATTTCTCATTCCTTATTTTAAGATACTCTGTTTATTTTGTATCAATAGTAAAATAAATTACAAATCGTTGAAATAAAAATAATCTTGAATGGACAATACCACCTGCAAAAATTTTACCAAATGTTTAATCGGACTATAAATCCTCTACTGCGAAGCAGTATATTAAACTAGATGAAAGAAGATCCTTAATACCACCCTCGAAAGCACTTTCTAAGCAACATAGTCTTGGAATAGACTATAAAAAAAATAAGTTCACCAAATAATCTATAGCTACATATAACAATTTAAAAATTTAACTATATACCTTCTAGAGGCCTATTACGCCGTACAACGTTAAGCTAAACTTTAACCAAAATTACGTAGTTCACTGTCAATGTCCAATGTCACCAGCGGCCACATTCTGTTTCTTATAACGTGATCGTTAAATTGTCAAAATAACGATTTCCGTTATTAGCGCGCTCTCCTCCAATCAGAGTAGTTTTTTAACCTTCGCTGATTGGAGGAGAGAGCGCTTGTAACGGAATTCGTTAATTTGACAATCTAACGGTCACGTTGTAAGAAACAGAATGTGGCCGCAGGGGCTCTAGAGAAAAAGCAGGCGAGGCGACATGTCATGTCGCCTCAGTCAAAAACGTATGTATTTTGACAGTGACAGTAGGCGTGAGGTACGCTGTCACCTGCCAATGTCTATACAGTTTTGATTGAAGGCGACACGACACGTCGCCTCGCCTGATTTTTCTCTAAGGCCCCAGCCCCCTTAGCCAAGAACGTAATGGATAGCTAACAATAAAAAAAATTGCCTAACACAATGCATTTAACACACATTGGCTATCAAGATGTTTGATTGTGTTCTTGGCTAAGGGGGCTGGTTTGTATTATGCCAGAATTGCATCATATCGATTAAAGTTTAGCTTAACGTTATTCACGTAATTTCCACGCTGGAATATTTTGATACTCAATGACAAGCGCCTATCAATTGCTTGCCCCATATATAATTGTAATAATATTAGTTAATCAAATCATTTGTAAAATTACTTTATTTGGGCCACTAAAAACCGAATTAATTTGCGTTTGTAGGCTTTATAAAAATACGAAATATGGTATCTGACAATATTTTCATATTTTTATAAAGCTTACTTTAAGTATGTATATTTTTAGAAATAATATGGCAAGTTCGGAAGACGAGCCTCACATTACCATTGATGCCTTCAATTCCTTGTACATATTGCACGCTACAAAAAAAGAAGAAGCTATATATTCTTGTTTAGTAGACGGTGAAAAAATACAAAAATTTGACATTCGAGTGGTATCAAAATCAAAAATTTTGAATGAAGGTAGGTACTTTTTACTCCTTAAATATATTAACTTTTTTATACCTATTCATGGCTTTACATTGTATTAATTATAATTTAAGAAGGTAGCAGTGACGGATTTACAGATTTTTCAAGCCCGTTGCCGTAGGCTATTCAAATCTTGCCGCGCAGCGCAATATTTTGCCCCCCTCCCCCCTATCGAAGTACCGACACATAAACTCTGTTTAAAAAAATAAGGAATGGTCATATTGGTCATGTCTTCTTCTTCTTTTACCTGTCAATTAATGTCATGGAATAAAATGTGGTTTGCATTACCCACTGCTGAACCACATTCATATTTATCTGAGTCGAAAATTTTGAGTCTAGCAAGGTGGGAACAGTGCCCTAAGCGCAATCCGGAGATAATAGAAGTTGTACTTTCTGTAAGCCAAAAAAAAAAACAACAACAATGGCCTTATTCAGCTTGCAACCGCTAATCACGACGTTGCGCAAACGATAAATATGGAAATGTAAGCTCTATTTCAATTGGTTATATAGTATGTATTAGGTTGGCTATAATAATGCCGCCATCTTGAAATACACGAATTCTTCGCAAGTTTGAACATGTGTGGAGCATTGTAGTTTCAACTTTATTATTAACAGGATAGAACTTACATTTCAATACCAGTACTTTACGCAAAATGCGTGACGGTGAACGTGTCGAAACTCGGAATAAAGCCCCTGGTGGGCGATTCTCGCGCTTTCGAGATTCATCTAGATTCGAGATTTTTAAACGAAAAATGACTAAATATGCCATTTTTCGTTCAAAAATATCGAACATTGAACGAAATAAATAATAAATATTAATTAATAAATAATAAATATATAAATATTGAACGAAAAATTGCATATTTAGTAATTTTACGTTTAAAAATCTCGAATCGAGATGAATGTCGAAAGCGCGAGAATCGCCCACCAGGGGCTCTAGAGAAAAATCAGGCGAGGCGACATGTCGCGTCGCCTCAGTCAAAAACGTATGTATTTTGACAGTGACAGTAGGCGTGAGGTACGCTGTCACCTGCCAAAGTCTATACTGGGGCTCTAGAGAAAAAGCAGGCAAGGCGACATGTCGCGTCGCCTCAGTCAAAAACGTATGTATTTTGACAGTGACAGTAGGCGTGAGGTACGCTGTCACCTGCCAAAGTCTATACAGTTTTGATTGAAGGCGACACGACACGTCGCCTCGCCTGATTTTTCTCTAGAGCCCCAGTTTTGATTGAAGGCGATACGACACGTCGCCTCGTCTGATTTTTCTCTAAGGGCCCGATCGTAAACTGAGTTTGACAATAACGGTGTTACCTAAAATTAAAAAATATTTGATAATACCAGCATTAAAATGTGCCTATTTGTTGTTTTTTGTTTATCTACTTTTGTTTTTATTGTGGCAAATAAATATTTTTTTCTTTCTTCTTTCAATTAATTTCTAACTTTTTGACGCACTGTATATTCGACATTATTTTAAAGTTTAATCGTTACATTTACAGAGAGTTTATTTTGGTGCAACTAAGCCTTAAAACTATTTCTTATTTTTCAGAATTCATTAGGTATTCCATTTATTTGGGTTTTGTGTTATCTTTGACATTAACATGCTATTGCACAGGAATATGCGTTGCGTTTCGAAGAAGATCTTCATTTGTTGATCCACACAGAGAACTTAAATAGATACAGCTATCTACTTCTTATTAGACCATAAATCAAAATTCAAAACCCAGTAACCACTGTCAATAATTATAATATATTATTAAGTATTATTTCCAATATTTTACAGACTTTGTTCTTCCTATTAAACTGTATTCACGATAATCCTCGTTTTATTTTTAACTGACAGAAACCGTTCGCATGGGTGAAATGCTAATTGAACTAAAACAAATAAACTACACTGAAGCGATCTGAATAACAATATTATGTGCAGTGATCACAGAGTTATAGAAGCAGAGGTGATCCTATTGCGATCAAAGCGTGGCATGTCTCACACATATATACATATCCACTCACTAATGCAGCAGACAGAGTCGGACTCATTTGCGAGAAATGTCAAAATAACCCACGCACGGTCCAATTCGAGCATTTCATTCCATATCAGTTATTCGCAGGCAATACCTAACAAATGGCCAGCAGTTGCGGTATTTATGATTATGTAAGAGATGTGAAAAGGACTTGAAAAAATACAAGATAATGTAATAATTTAGATTACAATCCGTACAAAGCTTCTTTTTTATATGGAAGTCTAAGCTGCTTATAAATACTCGTAGGATGTTTTTTATTTCAAAATTAGGTACTGTAAGTGATATTGATTTTTATAGAGATGAGAAAATTAATTAATATAAATCATTTTCTTAAATAGGTTTTTTTTTACATACCTACCTACGTATTATGTACTACCTGTAAGAATTTAATTAAAACAATAATGAAAATGCATTTTCCGCGCATAAAATCATATATAAAAGAAAAACAATAATGTTTATTAATTTTATTTATTTAAATCTTTATTGCATACAAAATACTTTAAATATAAAATAATATAATAGGTATATAAATTAATCTAAAAATAACTATAGGACATATTAATATCCACATACCCAACAAATTTAGTGTCATTTTGGGAAGCAAGTTTTTCTAAAGCGTTTAGAGACCCTACTGTAATTCCTGGCTCTGCATTATTTTTTTATACCATCTGGCTGGGTGTGCTAAATATATTTTTTTTTGTTGCACAAAACTATGTATAAAAAAAATATTCTTACTGGTTTGGATGGAAAACAATCTACAGTGGGCGTATTTTGTGATCTTTCAAAGGCCTTTGACTGTGTTCATCACGGCATCCTCTTGGCTAAGCTTCACCACTATGGTGTTCGGGGAAAAAACTTAAATTAATGTCAATCGTATTTGGAAGGCAGAACCCAAGTTGTAGACATAAATGATGTACATTCATCTGCAACCTCTATTAAAATGGGAGTCCCTCAGGGATCAGTCCTGGGACCGCTTTTCTTTTTGATTTATATAAATGATATCAGCATATGCATTCCTGAGGGATTAAGTACAGTCATGTTTGCGGATGACATTTCTATTGTTATTAAATGTGACAACAGGTCGGAAATCGTTAGCTATGTTATTGAAATGCTCGATTCTATTAATAAATGGTTTCAATGTAATAATTTGTTATTAAATATAGAAAAAACTAATATACTAAATTTTTCTTTGGCAACACACAAAGAAATTGCAGAAAGCGTAAAAAAGAAATTCAATGATAATTCTCTAAAAACTAAGACAACCACAAAATTTTTGGGAGTTACCATAGATAATAAGCTTTTATGGAGGGAACACATCGAGAGCTTAGCAAAAAAACTCGCATCAGCTTGCTTTGCAATAAAGAAAGTAAGTGAATATTGTGGCCCTAGTGCAGCTAAGTCAGTGTTATTTGCATATTTTCATAGTCTTATGACATATGGTCTACTGGTGTGGGGAACTGCTGCTGAATCTAGTAGGATTTTTATTTTGCAGAAACGAGCGTTAAGATCAATAGCAGGACTTAAGCCAAGGGAAACTTGTAGACAGGCTTTTAAAGATTTAAAAATAATGACACTCTGTAGTAACTACGTACTGCTTTGTTTATTATATATTAAATAAAATATACAGTATTACCCGGTAAGGCCAGAAAGACATAATTCCCGACGAAAGCCATGTATTCCAATACCCAAGCACAGACTTAACAAATTCTCCAAAAGCCTTTTTAGTAACTGTATAAAACTTTATAATAAATTGCCTGAAGAGTTGCAAAACCTTGAATACATGGAGTTCAAATGTAAAATAAAAAACCTTTTGGTAGTAAAATGTTACTATTCTATGGATGAAGTTTTAAAGGATGATGATTTTAAGACTCAACCTATAAATACACTCTGTTAACACCATGTTTAAATATGTATAGTTAAAATTCACTATGTATGTCTATTATAATATAACATTATGTTATTTAGTGTAATAAGTGACAAAGCCCTCTTACAGCTGATAAATAAAATAATTATTACTCTTAATTATTAATAAAATTATTAACATTATTCAATTAGGTATATATTTTATTTTATAGTATTTTTAGTAATCAAATGTCTTGGCCCTTTTACAGCCATTTATTAATTTATTTCTTACTGACATTATTTATTGCTATTATTTTAATATTAAATCAGTTCAACAACTGTATTAATTATAATTAATTGCATGACATACAAAACTTTATTTTATTAATTTTGACATTGTATTATTTATACTTACTTGACATTATTTATTTGTTCTATTAATAATATATTGTGTTTATTGTGTAATTTATTACCTACAGTGACAAGTGTCATACCTTTACAGCTGCTTTCATTTACGTATTTTGTATTATTTAATGTGAAATGATGTGGATCTCTTTGCTTTCATTACCAATAGTTATGGCTGTCCAACCAAGACTCATCCCATTACTTATGGAATAGTAAACCTTACAAATGTAGTTTATTATTATTATTTTATATACCTAGGTGTATAGTTACTATAAATATATTGAAAAAACCGAGTGTGCAGAAATGTATTGAATGGTGAATTAATAAATATAAAATAAATAAATGCTCTTGCCGCTTCGGGAATAAATATTATATTAAAAATCAAATATAAGACGAAATATAATACAGGAATTTTTAAATATTTTCTCAAGTATATAAATAAATTCCTTTAAATTTGCAAAAGTTTTTAACTCCGCAGAATAAATATTTTTTAAAGCAGTTTTGTGTGTCTTTTTAATAAATATTTATTACTTCCTGGAATTAAAAATAAAATTTGTATATACTCGTAGCTAAGTTTTGTTTTTACTTCTGATATAAATTCAGTAAAGCTCCTTTTCTGTATGTATTGATTAGTTGGATTTATGGCGTTTAAGCAATATTTTCTATACTTCTTAATATATGTATTATTTCATTTTCAAAAGGGTCGTTCTCATTTTTTTCTGAAACAATAATAACTATGTATTATTATATAACTTAGCTACTATAAATGTAGTCGACAGTGATGCCATAGAAACGTGTTTCTCATATTAATTATTAATTTTTTTTTGCACTTTATTAAATTATATTTAATTAATAAAAATAGTTACTTGATCTGTTGGTGACTCAAATATTGTGGGAAAATTTCACCAGGAACGAATTTGTTGTGGGAAGCATTGTTTTAGTAAATGCTGTTCAGAGTGCTTCCAACACAAAACACTTCCAAATTTAGGTTCAAAATACAATTTCCAAGCTTTGCTCAAATGCCGTTTATTAGGAAACCTAAAAGAATATTAATATTGTTGGTATATTATATACATGTAGTCTACAAACTGAAGCGGTATTATGTGTACCGGGAACGACAATACTACTACATATTATATTTAAACAATTCAAACTGTACAGATGAAACATATCAGTCACAATAAAACAGTAAAAAAATAATATTATTTTACAATTCCGACCCTGTTTATGAATTGTCAAAAGTTGTTATTGTCCAACAATTTCTACGTTTTTCTCTGAATAGCAGCGAAAATTGTAAGATTTATATTTAAATTTTGTTGGACACAATTAAATATATCTTCCGTGTGACACATATTTCGAAAGGACAAGATTAACTAATATTTTTATTGAAATATGTGTTTGAATGCATGTCAACATTTAAAACTTACTTGTGGTTCCAGGCACTTTTTGATGGTTTGCATTGTCTTACATAAGCACTACACTTTACTAGTGTAATATAGTATGCTACACTTTATAATATGTAATTGTAATTAAATATTGAGAATTTGCAATAAAAATGCCAAGATGAAAAATTATACCATTAATATGACATGTTATGACTTATGACAATTAGCTTGGCTTACAAGCATAGACAAATTGTTGCCTATTGTCGTTGTTTTTTGCCACGGGTACTTATTTCTTACGTGTGTATGTGAACTGAGGAAGTGAAAAATGTATATGTACTGTGCCATGAGAGTAAGTAAGCCCAACACATAAGGTTATACGACTAATTACTATGTTATCTCTGCTTCCTATAACTCTGTGGCAGTGATAGTTATCTATAACCTTAGAGTAACGCGGTCACCGTACGGTAGCCACCGTGCGGTAGCCGCGTACCTCAATTGGTGGTTTGTTATACCCATAGGGCATAGAGTAACGCGGTATTGAGTATTATATATTTTTTTGAAAGGCAATTATATCATTAAAATTTAGAAAGGCAATTATATCATTAAAATTTGTACCTCCATTATCATGCAAAATCAACTTCATGATCTATTTGAAATTCCGTAACAGGTAAATTAAGTACTAACAATTGTCACCTTTGTAAATAAATAGGGGTACCAACTCAAAATTAATTTTATTAAGGCCGCGTTCCGAGTCTGCGCGACCGCCGTTTCAACACAGCTGTGTCATTTTTTTACCGATGCCAAAATCTAACCGGAAACGATCGGTGTTGGTTTTTGATGCCACTTTTTGACAAGAAGCAAATTTTTTTTTAATTAAACAATTGAAATTAATAATTATACTAGCAGGTATAAATACAGGTGAATTTAAAAAAAAAAAAAAAAAAAAAAAAAAGTCACAGCTGTTTTGTTGTTCTTGGATTTTAATTATTAATAAAATTGTCTAAAAATATTTAAATAACATTAAAAACACTATAAACATTCCAGCAAATGTAAAACAATAGTCAATTGTACATTTTGTTTGTGAGTAAAGGAAAAAGTAAAACACATGGAAAAGTATTTATGTTCAGCGTTCCAATTTGACGGTTCTGTTTTGAATTAATTTAGATTTTAAACCTTTTTTCATTAAAATGTATTTGATTTTAACTTTATAATACTTTAATATTATTAAAATTTTCTTGAACCAACATTGATCTATGTAGTGTAATAATACATTATTAAGTAATGCATATATAAATATTAGGTACCTACCTACATGGTTTTGCAATTAATTAACTAGCTTCCTTTTATCAGTCATGAAGAATGTAAATTGACTCAAATCAGAGTATAGCCTCATAATTTTATTAACATATTGTTGGGTATTTTGTATGATATGTAGGTATTTGTTATTAAGAAACTCCTCTAGTGGAGTAATACAAAGGAAAGTATTTTACTATGATGGATGGTAAATCTACTATAATTAAATAATATAATAATAAATGATTCTAGGCCTGCTTGATGCCAACCTAACTTGACATTACATATTATGCTAAGATAAACTATAAGCAATTTGTGAATTGTTATGGTATTTTGCATGTTATGTGTTGTAGTGGGTTGGTAAATATCAGTAATTTAATGGACCTATTGTAGTAATATTTGTAGCTTTGTATATTTTTTAATTATTGTGAGAATCAGATACTGTGTGTGGACTGTATTTTCAGAGTCAACCATGCCTCCTACCACAAGAAGAGCTACTGCGGTAGAATTGGAACAAAAATTAAAAACTGCTCTAATTGAATTCAAAAACTCTAAAATTCTTTGTGACCATCTATTAAAAGAGCGAGACGATGGTGAGGCTGAGTTGTTGAACATTAACAGCATTAAGGAGTTGAAAAAAGAACTCAGTGAACTCCACACCCAGTATGAGGATGTATGTAGTGAACGGGATCAAGTACAGGAGCAGCTTTCTGCTGTTGGCCTGTATAGTGATTATTATGTGCAGGCATTGGATCGGATTAGCCATCTCGAGCTGCAGCTTAATGAAGCTCTTAGGACCATTGAGAAGTTTGAAGAGGAAAAGGAGAGGTGTCAAAGAGAACAAACCTTATGTTTGTATGATGAGTTAATCGACAAGGACTTAAAAGTTAATAATAGTGTAACTACAGTAAATAGTGGATATTTTAGTAATAGAAAATATATTAAGTTATTAAAGTTCATTAAAAAATATAAGAATAAGTTAAATAATAATTATATTAGATCTAGGAATATTTCATTAAAAGCGGACTGCCGTAGGCTCATGCTGGAATCTAAACAAAATAGTGAATATATTGTCAATTTACAACAACAGCATGATAGTGACAAATTAAACTTAAAAACTGAAATAACAAACTTATATTTATGTCTCTCTGACTTAACAAAAAAATATCAGTTGTCACAGAATGACCTTACCGAGCAAATTAAAAATATGGATGAAATTCTTCAATTAAGCAAATATAATGCAGAGAGATTTGAGTCATTTGTAAATAAAAATTGTTGCTCCTGCGAAAATCAGATAAATTTGTCAAATACTGAATCATCCATTGCCTATTCCAGCGTAACTCTTCCAAAGTACATAACCAACAACACCTTACTGCTCACAGACAGTATTGGTAAGGGAATGGGTCAAATTTTTAATTACCATTTAAACCATTCTGTGACAAACTATTGTATGCCAGGCAATAGTTTTAGGAACATTGTAAAATCCATTTCCTCCAAGTTTTACAATTCATATAGTAATATAGTTATTATGGTAGGAAATGGATTAAACACAAGCAAAGGAGACTTGTTGGACAGTGTAGATCTTTTGTCTAAACTTGGAGTAAGGAATGTTACATTATGTACATTCCTTTATTCAAAAAAGTATACTGCCCAACAGAATAAACATTTATATTATTTAAATAATTGTATTTATAATATGACTTGCTACAATAATTTGTTTACTCCTTTTGACATAAACAAATTTGTTAGACATTTTAACGGGACACAGGATAGCATAAAACTACCTATGAAGGTACAGAGAAATATTGCTACATTGGTAGCTAATAATATTTTATTAAGTATTGACTCCACATCATCATTTAGTAGTAGTACTAATAATGTTGTGGTGCAACCAACTTTAAACTTTTAGATGTGACAATAGAGAAGGACATTTGTAAACTTAACTTAATTCACCAAAATATTCAAAGCTTCTCTAGCAAAGTCCTTGACATTGAATTATTAATAGAAAAATATAACTTAGATATAATGTGTTTTACAGAATCCTGGCTAAAGTCCGACAAAATGTGTTTTAATGTAAATAATTTCTCAGTTGCTAGTTTTTTTAATAGAACCTCCTGTGAAGGAGGTGCTATTAATAGAACGCAATGTGTTAACATTAATGGTAGTCTATCTAAAGGATCTATTGTGAATATGGGAGTCCCCAGGGATCAATTTTAGGGCCTTTCCTGTTTCTGGTATATATCAATGACCTTCCGCATATGGTACAAGAAACAGCGCAGATAGTGCTGTTTGCTGATGACACGTCCCTGTTGTTTAAAGTTGATAGAAAAGACAACATATTGTCAGCAGCAAACAATACTCTGTCTATGGTCTCTGAATGGTTTACAGCAAATAATTTGGTTTTAAATACTAAGAAGACCAAGTGCCTGAAATTTTCTTTGCCAAACGTTCGGGTAATTAACTGTTCACTGAAGTTAGGCGATACTGAACTGGAATTTGTTGACTCCACTGTATTTTTGGGAATCACACTCGACTCCAAACTGCAATGGAGAGCTCATATAAACGCGTTATCTAATAGATTGAGCTCAGCAGCATATGCAGTCAGAAAGATCAGACTATTAACTGATGTGGCAACAGCCAGGTTAGTGTACTTTGCCTATTTCCATAGTATTATGACTTATGGTCTTATCATCTGGGGCTCAGCGGCAGACATAGAAACCATATTTATCTTGCAGAAAAGAGCTATTAGAGCAATTTACGGCATGAAGACCCGGGAATCCCTTCGAGAAATCTTTCCTGAAATTGATATAATGACCCTGCCCTCCCAATACATATTTGAGAACTTATTATATGTTAAGAAAAATTATAATATGTTTAATAAAAATGCAGATAGGCATACCCGAAACTTAAGAAATATAAACAAAATTGACATACCAAGATTCAGATTACAAAAAACTAATAAATGTTTTCTTATAAACAGTATTAGGCTATTTAATAAATTACCAAAATCAATTATAGAACTAAATGATATAAAATTTAAAAATTGTATAAAGCAAACTTTAATAGCCAAGGCGTATTACAAAGTTAATGATTATATTAATGACAGAGATGTCTGGAATCAGTCCTCTCTGCGTCTGGAATCTCTAAACTAATAGTAACTGTCATATTGTAATAATTCATAATACTTACTATTATAGGTATATATATATATATATTTTATACTACAATAGGTATTTTTTTATATATTTTTGGATGAGGTAATAACTTGTTATTACTATAACCTTTTATCATTATTTTAATTTTAAATATTTACTATTTTCTACAAGGTAATAATTAGTTATTACTTAACATTTATGTTAATTTGTCTTATTTATTTTAAGTTATTTTGTTAACAGAGTTATAGAATACATTTCCATGTTTTTTTTTTAACTAGTTGATGTTTGCGCAGGCCTTGGATTCAGCTATGTATTTGGCCCTGCAATGTAGTAGTATACGTATCCAGCGGATTTCCTCTCCTTTGAAGGTCATTGCAGTGGTGGCGCGTGTGCCGGGTTCTGGTCTGCACCCTAAGGGCCTGGTTGAGCAGAAGGATGGCTGACACATACGTTACGTCCGTGATCGGGTGCTGCTGTGGGGGCCTTGGATCTCCGCTGGGCACGCACGTTTGATTGTTATCATATAAGAAGCGGAGATCTCGAAAAATCTTCTCGAATAGGCCGGCGCTGGCATCAAAGAAATGTTGTGTTCTGTAATTCTGTACTTTCAATATTGTAAGATAGTATATCTGCCTTGGGGTGTTATACTCGTGCTCTTCGGTAGGATGAGAGTATATACCACATGCTATAAGCATAGGTTTAAGTCAATAACCATGCAGGACCATGCTCCTCCGATGATACGGTACATGTGGAACATCAGAGTTTTTTACTTGCTGGTACCTTTTTCTCCAGGGTGTCTCTGAGGCGACCGACTTGTGATCAGCGTTTGCGCCCTGAAAGATACCTTTCATCTATCTACTTGTAGGTATATTTTGATTACCTATACTAAAGTATGTATATTTGGGGCGTAGCTATGGTCTGTTGGGTTGGTCGCCTTGGTGGCACTTTTGCAGGGCAGTCAACGATTGACAGGTCAATGGAACCAGCTAACCACCTAGTCTTAAACTGGTTGGTTATGTAGTATGTGTTCGGTTGGGTTGTTTTTTTTTTTCTTCCCGCAAGGACAATAGTTTAATAGTTTACGATTTGTTTATTTTGTATTATATTCTCAACATTTGTCTGTGGGAGGAATGGCGACCTGGCCAAGTACACACAGGACCTTAGATATACTTTTTTTTTTTTTTTTGACTTTTCATAAATGCCTGTAAAGGTTTACATGAAATAAATATTTTTGACTTTGACTTTTGACTTTGACTTAAGTGTGCCTTCAAGGCCAAATCCTAAACTACAAGAAATATCGAAAAATGCTCAAAGGAATTTTGGGCCGATTTTGATAAAAACTAAAACTGCATCATTAAATTTTAGAAAAAAATATTCTCCTAGCCGGGAATCGAACCGGTTGATTTTGAAAAAAAAGTCATGCTGTATTATTACACCAGCTGTTAGTGTCGCTTATAAAAACTAAAACTGTATTATTAGATTTTAGAAAAATGTATTCTCCTAGCCGGGAATCGAACCGGTTGATTTTGAAAAAAAAAGTCATGCTATATTATTACACCAGCTGTTAGTGTCGCTTTTAAAAACATAAACTGTATCATTAGATTTTTGAAAAAAAAAAAACATGGTTTGTCAAATTAATTTTAAATAAAAATGTAATAACTATTGTACTTATAATACTAGAAATGGGGACAGGCATTAGCCTAATTCAGACTCCAGTCTCTCACAAGGAACCATTGTTATTATGGTTATTAACTAATAATATTGGGAATGAAATATGTTCACAATGATCATAACGAACTTGCGTTTTTTTTGGTAAATTTCAATCACAATGCCACAATTACCACTATCCAAATCGAACGCAATTGTTATCACGAATCTGTCAACTGTCACTTGTCAAGTAAAATATAGGTTAAATCGTACAGACCACTAATTTTATTTGCGAAATCTTTCTAAAATCATTTTGAATAAAAATTCGATTTAAATTTGATCCTAAAAATATAAGACGGCTGCGACGTTTAAAACAACAACAACTGTCACAACTACAAATGTCAAAATAATGTTCACAACGCCTCCCTATCGACTGGGGTCATTGTGATCTGGGGCTCTAGAGAAAATGCAGGCGAGGCGACATGTCGCGTCGCCTCAGTCAAAAACGTATGTATTTTGACAGTGACAGTAGGCGTGAGGTACGCTGTCACCTGCCAAAGTCTATACAGTTTTGATTAAAGGCGACCCGACACGTCGCCTCGCCTGATTTTTCTCTAGAGCCCCAGTAGCATTCTGGGCCAAAAAAAATGGCCATTGTCACAATGCCACTTTTGCCGCCGAAATCTCAAAAAAAAACGCAAATTATACATCGTGAATAATCGTGATCGTTGTGAACATGTTTCTGTCCCAAAACGAACGGGCTTTATGTCTTCATTCATACATTACATCAACCAATCCACGTAGTACAATTACTATATAATCTGTGAATCAACACAATCAACCACCAATCGATAATCTATAAATTGTTAATTTATTTTGTACTACGTATTTCAAAACTCTAATTCTTTCGTAAAAATTGAGATTTCACTGGAAAATAATAACAATGAAGATAAATAGATTAGTAATACCGTATATTTTGATGTGCATCTTATTTTTTAACGCAGCGA
Source organism: Monopis laevigella (assembly GCA_947458855.1). NCBI lineage: Eukaryota > Metazoa > Arthropoda > Insecta > Lepidoptera > Tineidae > Monopis > Monopis laevigella. The sequence continues at coordinate 27,034,163 of OX381578.1, forward strand.
ATTGTAAGTTTTTCTATAGGTAAAGCTATTTTCAAGGTAAAAGGTAAAGGTTTTAATGGGGTTTACTAGTGCATCGTTGTCATTAAAATATTATGGTTAATGTTTTTAGGTCTAAGAAAAAGATGTTTTCGATGTCGCTCTAGAGGAGAGCTGGGTTCATGTCGAGATCCATTTCTGTTTAATGTAACAACAGCTGAACCAGAACCAGGCGTTAATGTAGAGGAATGTTCTTCTGGATGGTGTGGTAAAATTTTTGAAGGAAATACAGATTCTTTTAATTCAGATGGTATGTATCTTCTCAAATCTATACTATGCCTGCCATATAACGATTTTATATACGTGGTGGCCGAGTTGGTTAGACCTTGGACTTAAAAACACTAAGGTCCCTGGTTCGAATCCCGGTGTGTACCAATGAGTTTTTAATTTAAAAATTTATGTACATTTGTTTGACAACACCACTATAGTGCCTCGGAGAGCACGTTAAGCTGTCGGTCCCGGTTTCACTATACCAACTTGTGAAACTGTTTATAGATGGGTTATTGAGTCTATTCAAAACATCGCGACGAGCTAGCCACTTGTTCGGTGTAGACTCATACCATCGGCTACGACGAGGTGGGATTAAAACCCCTCCGCTGGGTACCCTGGGGCCGTCTAGGCGGTCTCGGGCGCCGTAAGGCACCCGTGAAGATATGTATGTATGTATGATCTATTTAGGTTTTGGGTTGAATAAAGGCTAAAGATTAAGTATTAATGAAAGAGTTTAGTAATAAAAAAATATTTAACCAAAATTTTATTCATAAATTATTTAAAAAAAAGTCAAATGTGTTTCCATTGTGATTTTTGTTAGGAAATTTAAAACCTATCATTTTTTTTCTAGAAAACTATTAATTTCCGACAATTGAAATTTTGCAAAACGACTTGTTACATTTAGGTATGTCTATAAAAAAATCAGCGTTGCTGAAATCAGAGGGCACTAAAGTACAGTTTAGCCAATAATAATATATTGAGCTATTTATAGGGTTAAAAAAATCATCTTTTCTACCTATGGATTCATATGGATAAATAGCTAAGAATATATATTTTAAAATATATATGTCATAGCTGGTTACGTAATCACAGAAACTATCAGTCCAAATTTAAGTAGTAGGGGAGAGCATGTAGGTTTCGTACAGAGTGAACATTCATACATCAATTATATCTATACAATTAAACATGTTGGCGCATTTATATTTTTGTGTGTGTTAGGCCCGCTCCACAGTCTAACAGCTAAGCAGTGTAACAGTGCTTTGTTGAAACAAGTAGAAGGGTGTTTTCGCACTGGCCAAGTAATTTTGTGACTCATCTTTAAATACAGTAATTTGTAATAAGAGTTGCTTAAATTTTTAAAGTAATTTATAATAACTTTTAAATAAGTATTTTAGATTAAATGTAAACATTAATTTTGAGTTAACTTTTGAATTTTTTGGTTGGGGTACCTTTGTACAGTTATAAGTGGTGTGGATTTGTATTTCCTAAAAAAGAACTTACTGTGTAAAATGTGCAATAGTAGATCCATTATGTTCATTATGGTATGTTAGTAAATTTCAATGTTGATTTCATGATTTATTTTGAAATTGTTTTGTAGAACAATATATTGTTAAATAATACTATGAGATTGAGTCTGTACTAATAGGGTATTTGACTCCTTTTTGAAACCCGTTTTATATTATTCTTCATTACATAATAAGCACACTACATTTATATTTCTGGGATGTCTACTCTATTATTAATAAAAATCATTGTTAAAGTTTGAATTTCCACAATGGCACTAAAAACGCTGACACAGAAACAGGCACAGATTAAATAATATCCTATATATTATACTCTATTCTATGGTCGCATTTACCACATATGGCCACATATGGCCACGGATCACTGGTTTTTTTAGCCCAAGTCGTTCCAGCACGTGATAATGTTAGCAATTCAAGTTACCAACAATCGTTCCACGACCAGAAATTTTAACACAAAAAGTTAGCCTTTTTGACAGATGTTTGTTTACATGAATATCTACAAATTGGAATTTAATTAATTATTTTATATATTCATATCTGCTTTAGTTTTAAAAGTTCGATTAAACCTAAAAAATTAATATGGTGTCACTAAATTCAGCTTTGGTATATTTAGTTTGAGGTTGTTGATTAAATTAATATTGTGATATTATAAAATTTTTGTATTTAAATAATAGTTAATTAAAAATATATATACGTGGTGGCAGAGTTGGTTAGACCTTGGACTTAAAAACATTTAGGTCCCTGGTTCGCATCCCGGTGTGTACCAATGAGTTTTTAATTTAAAAAAATATGTACATTTGTTTGACAACACACTATAGCCCTGGGGCGGTCTCGGGCGCTGTAAGGCACCCGTGATGATATGTATGTATGTTAATTAAAAATATTGATTTATTATATAATGATAAGGTAGTAATATTTTTGATTTAATTTATTTAATTCAAAATAGCGCTTCTTGTCAAAAAGTGGCATCAAAAATGAACACTGATCGTTTCAGAGCTGCATTTTATAAAAAAATTACACGGCTGTGTTGAAACAGGAGGTCGCGCTGGTTTTTGATGTCTTTTTGATGGCGCTACCGTTGGACCATAGGGTATTTCATCCACATGATTTATAATCTGTGTATTGTTTTGTTTACTTTTGACGTCACCAGTTATCAACCAAACAAAGATGTTTTTTGTTATAAATATAATTGTAAAAAATATTCAATTTTATTTCGTGTAATCTACAAAAGATATACATAATTTAGTTTAAAATAGAGTAAAATATGTTTTTTGCCATTGTCTGATAGGATGACCACAATTTATAGTATATTTTTATTATAGTCAAATAGCCTATCATAATCTAAATAAATGTTTAATCTCATATCCTTTGCAATTACTATACGAAGCTACCCCATGTGTGGGGTAGCTTGGGGTTTTTTGGGAAATTAATCATAAGTTTGCCATGTTACTTTATATCAACACTGAACTACACTATTATGGAAGCCAGATTTATGTAGGTAATTCAGCGTCATTGAAATTATTTTGAAATAGCTATTAGTTTTGCTTTTACATGACATGAGTGTAAAAAATGTATCAATCCTACCTGCTAACCCCTAACCATGTTTACTATTGATAAAAAAAAATATTTGATCAATTATAAAAAATGACTATTACACAAGAACTACAGAAATAATATTCTTAGCTATCCATGGAATCTCCATGCAGGTCATTGTGTGGTTGGGAGGCAAAGTAGGGTACAGGCTTTTCCAAATTTAACTCTCCGCTTGGCTGTGTTCAGTGTCCCTCTCTACAAAACCAAATACTACATAATACTGTCAGCTCCATCTTAAAAATTTGTTCCATAAAAGTTCTGATGGCACATCTGGAAACACCAATATCCTTCAAAAGATGAAGCAGATTTTGCTGGAATTCTTGCATCAATTTCCACTGGATAAAGTTACATATAAAAACAATTTCTAGTAATTTAATTCTTGGTATTTTTCTGTAGATTATGGTGCTGCTACTCAAAGGTTATGCCTCCAAAGACCTCCATCAGATTATGAAGAACGGTGTGCAAATACAGTATGGAGTCATCGCAAAGTATTTATGTGCTTTTGCAATGGAGATCTCTGTAATTCTGCAAAGTCCCACACTTCTCTCTTGTCATTGCTTGGGGTATCCATTTTCCTAATGATTAGGAATAGTTTTTGGTAAGATTTTGATTAAGTTTGTAAGGATAAAATATAAAGGTTAAAATAAAATGTATCTAAGGATGAATCTCAATTCTTTTTTGTGATAGAAACTATTGGTATATATCTGTAGGTAAACTCACTTAAATTGTGATCTTATAAATAATATATTTTTGTATAACAATGTTTTTATAGTATATATCTATTATAATCAATTATGTAATTGCCTAATGTAAGCAAAGTTAATACATTTATGGAGGTATTTTGTATGAAAGTATATATTTTTTTACAAGTATTATAATATTTGTTTACATGATCACCTCTGATGGTGATATTGGTTTTGCTGCTAGCGGGTGCTGGCCAAACAACATACTACTTTGTGTAGCACTCAGTATTTAATATTAGGTATTGATTGGTATCATTTTACATTGGTACATACTTAATGTAATCTGTGATAAAATGTATTATAAAATTTTGTACATTTTTTGACAAGTGGAATTTATAGTGTTTGTGAAATACTTCATAGTCATTAATTACTGCCATTTAATTAACATTAGGGGGTAAAACAGTACTTCTATCAATAATTAGTTAAATCATTTGTCAATTGTAAGTATATTGTGTAAGAATAATAATGAATCAACTTATTTTGTTCTAAACCTGATTTTTAGTGCATTATTATAAATATAAAGCAACAATTTATGTGTAATAGTATGGATAGATAGCTCCAATAGTTAAATAAAAAATCTAATTGAATTGTTTACTTGACATATGCCCTCCATTGTGTATGTCATGAATTTATTAAAGGCAGATTTATATAATCTATGTTACCACCAATTGTTTGTTATTGCCAAATTTTATGTGTTAATAAAGACAATGTTCTTAGGCTTCCATGTATTCAATGTGCGGGTGCCGGGTCTTTGACATGGTTGGGAGGCAAAAAGTAAACTGAGCACTTCAGTTAGTGACACCAGACTAGTGACTGCACAGTAGCTTTTGAGGTCTTTTATAATATCAACACTTCACCTTCACTGTGTTCAGTAGCTCTAACATGAGTTTTTGCTGTCTTACTATAGTTACTAGCGATTTAAGTATTATAGTCGCTAGTAACTATATGGATCAACAAATGGAATCTCATTACTTACATTATTGGTTCATGCCCATCTAGTTACTTGTGACTATTGTTAAAATAGTTAACAATAACTCATGGTAGGGCTTCTTTACCTTGTAAATGTTTCATAGAAGTTCCAACAGCCATTTCTGTGCGAAAGAAACAACTCTTTAAACAACACTTAAGTGACAGATTAGAAGTGATTTGTCTTCCGAGTCTGGACTTTAGGACTGCAGTATACTATTATGTAGATATGATACAGGTAGACTAAGTACTCTTGCTACTCTTGAAAGGATTCATTTCCGGTGTGACAAGGTTCTAAGGTGTGATAATATAATGGGTGGGTGTTTATATATTCTATAACCCTCAATAGGAAATAAAACAACGTTATGAGGTATTCGAAAGCCTAAATTTATTTTAAATATTTTTTTTACTACATTGTTACTCAAGTATTTTTGTACATTTTTTATTTTTATATTTACTACAATTAAATATTTTTTATAATTAAGTACATTTTTCATTACATATATTTCCCTACGTTGACCTTTTTATATACTGTCCTGTTTATAAATAGAGATGAACTGCTAAATTGTCATTCTAGATATAAAGAAAGCCAAATTGACTTGGTTTAAAATGGCCAATCAATCAATTAACAAGCCTTGTCAGTATTTCAACTAATTTTTAGTGTGCATATTGCACATAGGTAGTTTTAAGAGCTCTATTATCGCACGGTAAGCGGTCTAAAGCCTTTTTGCTCTTGGCCCACGTGCAATTTTGTTCGCCAATGTATCCTACTTAAGGTTGTGTTTTACCAAATCATTATATTCTAAAAATTGTAATTGAGTGTTTTTTTTTATATTTGATTTATAATATAAGAAGTTAAAATAGACTCGTAATGTAAACACGTCTTTGTCACCGCCCATTTCGTAATCGCACCATTTAGCCGACACAGTGGGAGCGATGGATTTTGTTAAACAACAATGATCGACCCCATTCTTGGACTTTATAGATCTGCTTACCATCAGGTAGAAACCAAGTCACAAGCCGTGCTCCAATAAAATAAAAGTAGGTATATGCGCAGCTTTGCTTGCCCAAAATAAAAAAAAATGATAAATACAAGAAACATAGCTCCTCTTACGAATTTCTAGCGTTTTCGGTGGAAACCTTGGGACCGTGGTCACCAGATGCATTAAAATTTGGAAGTAATCTTGGAAAACTTTTAATTGATGCATCTGGGGACCATCGAGCAAGATCCTATTTTTTCCAACGAATATCGCTGGAAATTCAGAGGGGCAATGCTCTATGTATTTTGGGCACATGCGCAGCTACGGAGGATCTACAAGAAATTTTTAATTTATAATTTTTAACATTGTAAATATACAAATTTTAGTTTTAGAAAAAATAAACATTTATGGTATATGCGTTTGTTTAAATGCATTTGTAGCATTTTCGACTGGAGATTTACAAAATTTACCGTGAGGTTTGTTTGATACTTCACTCTAAAATATCATATTTATTTCTCAAATTAGTTTTCCTATTATTAAAATGAATGATTTAAGGAACCATCAATTTAAAGATTATACACCAAATGATGTAAACTAAATCATTTAAAATAAATGTAAAATCGATTGGAAGCATTTGGCCACCCATACAAAGATATCAAAATCTTACCGTGCCGTCCACGGATATGTTTTTTGTAAATAATATTTACATAAATCAATAAATATGTTCAATCGCCAAATGATCAAATTAAACTTCAAGCAGCTATATAAAAAAACATTGTAAATAAAACCTGTAAACCGAGGACCAATTATTTACCCTAGCAGTGTTTACTGCTATTAGGTATTTAGTTACCTTTAAAAAACGCAAAGATATATATAAATAATAGTTATATTACTTCAGGGAATAGATAGCATGTGTAGAATTTGATCTTTCGGCGTTTGCCCTAAAATGTTTAGAGTATGGCAACTTGATTATTTTTCAGGAAGCCAAACCCGGTTGCAATGATAATGAAAAAATCAGGCGTTATTTAAAATAATTTAAAATTACTTAGGTACCTAATGAAATCTTGATAAAATACTCCCTTATTTATAAATATTGTGGTTATCTCCTTTTAGGGTGCGGTTACGAAATAGGCGGGGGTGATTTAACAATAAAACAGCGAGGATATATTAAAATAGACTTAGTAATGAAAATTCTTTCTGTTTGCCGCCCATTTCGTAACTGCAATTAATATTTTGTTTAACAACAACAATTTATTGATCGACCCCATCTATGGACTTTGTAGGTCTGCTTAACATCAGGTAGATACAAAGTCACATGTGCTCCTATAAAAAAAAGAAATGGTCTAGTATTTTAGTAATATAGGTGTTCAGAGGCTCTACCATGGGTTTGCGCATTGTAGCAACGTAACGTATTTGTATACGTAAACGTGAGAAACAACCAATAGAATCGCTTTATTCAATGATGTTATCATAAAGCGGCCCTATTGGTTGTTGCTCACGTATACGTATACAAATACGTTACGTTTCTACAATGCACAAACTCATGGTAAAGCCTTTGCTGTAAGTTTTAAAAAAATAGAAAAATAAATTTTCGTCTTTCGTTTTTGTATGTTTTACCATGATAATATAATTGTCCGTATGGTGCGAGGGAAGGGTGCAAAAATGAGTGGGGTGCTTTTTAAAACTATTTTAGGGAATGAAGCGGTGCTTATATCTGTTTATAACACTAACGTATTTCACGATAAAAAAAACATGAAAAAGGGTGCACGTAAAACATTACTTAAATTATTTTATGAGTTTTTTAGTATATCTACATTTGGTATTTTACATTTCGAAGTAGGATGTGTTCTACACAAATATTACCTACTTAATAGAACGAGCGAAACCGTGTTAACAAAAGCTAATATTTTTATAAGTAAGAGAGTTTATCGAACGATTTATTGTAGAGGAAGTGAATATTATTCTAATATATCAGAAATGGGTACCATGTGGCATGATAAAAAAACATACCTGATGTAAAGAAGTAGGTACCTACCATATGTCATCATGATAAAAAGCAACCGGGAAAGGTCTCTCCCATAAAAAATAGCTTTAACAATATTAGGAAATATTTTTAAGGTCTATTATAAGGCCAAGTGTGACGTATGCTGCCAATTCTATGGGGCTTCAGTTTGTTATTTTTTCTGGTTTCTTGGTTGGTGAGGAGAGAATTGATGTGCGGAATGAGATGGAAGTATGGGAACCCGCTGTCATCGGCTTTTGACACTGCAGCTATGGCTTCGGATCCTTCTAGAAGGTAGGGGTCCAGTGGCTCGTTGTCTGCAAATACGTTAATTTTTGTTAAAGGTAGTGGGTTCTGTTACTTTTCTTGTAACTTGCTAGCATTTTATGGAATATAGTTCTGCACGTAAATGGCACACTGCAGTAAAACTTTATAGGTGCTGTGGAACTGCCCTTTACTGGATCAAATCAAATCATTTATTTCATGTAAATCTTTACAGATATTTATGAATAGTCAAAAAAAAAAAAATGTTTAACAATGAGGTCTTAGAGTGCGTTTGGTTAGGCAGCTATTCATAATTAAAAGAACGACAAATATTTATTATACCTCGATATCAGATTTAGAACTTAAATTTAGAAATCTTAATATGAAAATTACTACCAAACCGAACACACACTACATAACCAACTAGTGTAAGACTAAGTGGTTAGCTGATTCCATTGACCTGTCAATCATTATCTGCCATACAAGGGAGCCACCAAAGGCGACCAACTTCACCGACCATATCCACGCCTTAAATATTTATTCTAAATAAAAGGTTAGTAACCACTCACACATATATATATATATATATATATATATATATATAAGTAAAGGTATAAGGATCGGTATTGTTAAGGGCGGGTATACTAACTGTAAAGTCGATCCCCTTAGGGACACCCCGGAGAAAAAGAAACCAGCAAATAAAAAACTCTAGTGCTTCACACAAACTAAAAAAGGAGCACAGCCATTGATTTGCTTATGCTATATATATATATATATATAGTAGCATACTCAAAATGCACCCCACCGATCAGCATGCGCAAAACACCTATGGCAGATTATTTGTTACTGTACCAATGTACAGTACCCCTAGTGTGAGTTTTCTAACTATTACTTTGCGTTTGAGTTAACTAAAATTTGTATGAGAAATAGTTCAGCGCTCCAAGCGGAAATTTTGAGAACTAAAAATGCGGTCGTGTGATTGGCCAAAATGTTAACGCAGTAGTATAGTTAACGCGAAAGTAAATGTTAACAAAAACCCACACTAGGTCTACAGAACTACACAGTACTGTAGTATAAATTAAGTATAAATAAGCAGGTAATGTAATGATTGAACGGATCCTATTGATCGATCCAGGATGTAATGATTGAATGGATTCTACTTTTAATTTTTATGATATGTGTATGTTCTCTATTATATTAATAATAAGCTGTAGCCCTAGTTTGAGTTTTTTTAACATTTACTTTCGCGTTAACTATACTACCGCGTTAACATTTTGACCAATCACACGACCGCATTTCTAGTTCGTAAAATTTCCGCTTGGAGCACTGAACCATTTCCATACAAACTAAAATACAGCCTATGTTAATAGTTGATAATGTAGCTTTTTGTAGTTAAAATCGGGTTGAGCTTATCCGAAACAATCAAATCTTTTTCTCTTTATAATATTACCTAGTTAAACTAACCTATATGCTGTATAACAAATCTATGAGCTGATATTTATGATATAACTTCTACTTATTTATTTCAAACGGATAACAATGCCAGACTGACCCCGAAAGATGAACCTTTGAGGTCAGTCCGATTTCTTGTCGAACCAGAAGTTGTTTAGGGTGCGGTTATAAAACTGGCTTTTAGCTCCGTGAAAGGGCCTTCCGTTTAGTGACAGGATCATTTAGTAGGATCCGATTAGTTGTCTCTTTCAAGCATTTTCTTCTTCTCAACCGGTAGATAAAGAGAGTGATTGAATATTTTTTCATACTTATATCATTTTGATTTAACTGCTTGGGTAACTGGTTGGTTATTATTAATGTCAGCCATCTTTAATCCTATATACCAAGTTTACCTGATAGTACCTGACCGTTGTCTCCCGAACGTCTGCTGACGAATGAAGATCCGAAATGTCGAGGGGCCACCGGTGGAATGAAGAGACCTTCGGGCCACAGCGACTCAGGATCTGGAGAGTCTACCTTGTAAGGAGAAGGAGGAAGCACTGGCACTGGTTTTTCTGATAAAGAAAGTAAGTAGTGATTAAAGGATGTACCTAAGTGTTAAAATAAACAGCCACTAGTGTTGCAAAGGACCATAGTGTATAACTGAAATCCATAGAATAAAAATGAATTGCATCCGAGAAATATGTGGCGAAATAAGGACGGGTTAATTTCTCCACTGGGTACCCTGAGGCCGTTGAAACGGGTCTCGGGATTGTATTTATTATTGTGCTCATATATACCTACATATAAAATTGTTTAGATATAGATATTCTGTAGTTTACTATTAGTTTTTGCGTTAACGTTAATACGTGAGGAACCACCAATAAGATCGTTTATTTATTAAAAACACGACAAATAAATGTTTCCTATTGGATGTTAGGTGGTGGTAATTACAAACGTACAAACTATACAAGATTGATATATGGTATATAGAGCTACTCAAGGAACATAATACTCTCTTGGAGCTACTGATGGTCATAACAATGACTTTCCATTGCAACTCGAAGGTGCTCAGCATCATAATATAATAATTGGCACCCAGTTGCAACAAATACCAATGTTGCAATAAATTGTATAATAAGTAAAGAAAAGGGGTACACAGTAATAAAAAACTTGCTTACCATAAAAATCATGTTGTTGCCAAGGAACATTAATTGCATTTTCTTGTGGAATATCTTCGTTGTAGAACGGGACTGTAGGTCTTATTCTCGGATAGCCAAAATGTTCTTTATGAAAATGTCCATGGTCAGTTGGTACTGAAATAGATAAGAGACAAGTGTTAAGTTAATTTTGACCGCTCCGTTGTCTAGGAGTTGTATTCGGAGATCATGGCATCAGCCCCCTTAGCCAAAAACATAAGGATAACGCTATCAACATAGGTGGCAAAATCCTATATAGGTCTGTGGGTATCAATGAAATATCCCAATGTATAGAAATGACATTTCGATTCCATGGATTTGGTATAATAACGTAACAACGTACAGTCAGTTAAGAAAGTGGTTTATCAAGTTTGACAAAACTTTGAGTGTTCATCAAAATATCGCTTAAAACTAGGACCTAATCACAAATTATTGGTTAAAATGTGAGTTTAAGTGTAAATATTAGATATAACGTCACTACAATAAAGATACTATTATCTGTCAGAATATTTTTGCAAAGGAAACTCATCCTTAGGGTTTTATGATCATCAAATGAACTTCAACCATAGGGTGGTAGACCCATTTTTGACCGACTGCATAACGACGTTTCAAGCAGTCATTAGGTGCAATATTTTGTTCAACTACAATAAGGTGATGCTTACTCCGTAACCGTCGAAATCCTCGTGACGAGTGTTGTGGGTAGCTACTCCTGGCTCTGACGGTGGAGATGAGGTCCCCAACGCCGTGGGAGTAGCTTCTGGCTGGCGTGTTGACGCGCACGTGCGAGCTGAACTGCGACAAACTGTGCAACTCCGACAATGTGGCCGTTACTTGTACCAATAACAGCAACGTTCCGGCTATGTACGCCGAATTTGTTGGTGACTTCTGAAAAAAAATATACAGAAAATAAAGATACAGTAATTAAAGTGATCTAGTCATATTTCGGTTTAGTCCATCTGTATCGATTTCTAGTCGAAATGGTAACCTTCTTTCAGCAGCCTTAGCACGGCTAACCCAAGAAACGACATGAAGTCGCGAACACAGTAGAAGTCAGAACGGTGCGGTGTGGCGTGACTTTGTTAGCACGGGTCCCCAAGACAAAACTTCAAAGTCGTGCTATAAAGAATAAGTCTAGTTTTCATTCGTTCTTCATGTTAAACGATAGCGTTTGAGAAAAAAACATCATAATAGTATGATGTTTTTTTCTCACGTCCGCCTTACTTGCGTAGGTAGTTTGGCTTAAAGTTTGTTTGATTATTATGGAATGCTAATAATTACGAAAAGTAAAAGAAATTAAGATCATTATGTAAATGTGGGTATTGCATATTTCTCTTTATTTCTTACTTTGACATAATGACTACTTTTTACAATTCCCTTAACTCCCACTTTGATTAAGTGAGAACGCCAATTTTCCTGTAATTCCCACTATCCTTTAATTCCCACTATTGGTTCTACTGCTAATTTTAGTAGAACATTGGTTCTTGTCGCGGCGCGAGAGATTTTTTACACCCAACATGAGTCTTGACTAGACTCATGTGAAAGATGTACAACGTGACACGCTCTCGTGGCATGCCTTGGATGTGGCCGTGCTTCTCGTACGGCTGTAACAGGGTGCAGTTACGAAACGGCAACTGATTTGAGGATACAGCAGCGAGGATCTTAAAAAGTTGACCCGTGATTACACTATTTAGCATAGTCGCAGTGACCATTGCTGTCAACAATGTATTGATCGACCCTGACCCCATACATGAATTTTATAGAAGACATACTTAACATTAAGTAGACAAAGTCACATACCATGATCCTATAAAATAAACTGTATTCTCTCCTATTTTTAAAAGAGCAGTGCGGCCATGACCATACGGCGACAGATATGCATACGTACATTCGCGTTTTGGATGATGATTTTAATAACTATTCTGTTGAAGGCTACCAAAAATAAATAGGTAGATATATTTTATCAAATTGTTTTATTATTAATATGTTGGTAAGAAGAATATAAATCAAAACATCAATTTAGTTGTCTCATTCCAAGGCTTGAAAATTAATGTTTTAATCTCGGCAGACTGCACTGAACCTAATATTTAGAGACAATTAACTTAATTCGCTTACATTGTAGTAAGTAGGTAGGTATGAGTAGAACCATTTTGTAATAATTTTCTGTGCGTTTAGTTGCGTGAGAAGGGAATTCATTGTTGCGTTAAATTACTGCATGTGTTACATTAATTACCTAGTTATTTGTAAGCCAGTGGGATGGGCACAGACCACCAAGTCTTACTTGTTTTTATTTATAAGTTAAATCCGGAGGTGGTGGGTTCGAATCCCACCCATGGCAAATAAATATTAGTAGGTACGTTTTTCTGTACAGTTTGTTATGGTCTGGGTGTTTATAAAATATAATAAGTATTATTTCTGGAACACATACCATATCATTGTTACTGGTACACATAGTAAGTACAAGCCTAGAGCTTAGTTTGTGACCAGAGCAATTTGTGTGAATTGTCCTACATATTATAATTATTATTTCTATCTACTATATGTAGGTAATAAAATAAGTACCTTACTATTTCTACATAGGCTTAAATTACTACCATCGGCTACGACGAGGTGGGATTAAAACCCCTCAGCTGGTTAACAACTATATAGACCACGATAGTAATCATTGTAAGTTCATATTATTGGTAAAAAAAAACTGGATAGTCTGAGTGCTAAAATTTCCGAGGAAGTATTTCTGAGGGAGTATTTCATAAATTTCAATGAAAAATGATTAAACGTGATATACAGGGTGACGGAAGGTTGTATTTTGGGATACTTTGAGGCTCTACTGATCAAATCGAACAACTTTTCCCATGGAGCCATGTGCCGCAAATGAAAAAAGTTTTTGGCTACTCCATACAAATTGGTCATTTTAACATTACTAGTTTGTATGGAGGAGGCAAGTATTTTTTCATTGGCGACACATGGTTCCATGGGAAAAGTTGTCCGATTTGATCAGTAGAATAGCATAATATTAGACCTAAGTACAACCTTCCAAAGTCACTATGTACCTAAATGTGATTAGGTATACATATTATAATAAAATTGTAAAAAAAACGGATGTCTGTATATTATATATATATATATATCTTCACGGGTGCCTTACGGCGCCCGAGACCGCCTAGACAGCCCCAGGGTACCCAGCGGAGGGGTTTTAATCCCACCTCGACGTAGCCGATGGTATGAGTCTACACCGAACAAGTGGCTAGCTCGTCGCGATGTTTTGGATAGACTCAATGACCCATCTATAAACAGTTTCACAAGTTGGTATAGTGAAACCGGGACCGACAGCTTAACGTGCTCTCCGAGGCACTATAGTGGTGTTGTCAAACAAATGTACATAATTTTTTTAATTAAAAACTCATTGGTACACACCGGGATTCGAACCAGGGACCTTAAGGTACCTTCGGTATATTATAGATACTAAAAAAAAAGAGATGGAGGAATTATTAAGGGAACATTAGCCAACACAACGAAAGTTTTTAGATTTTGAACTAGAAATAGAAAATGTTAAGTTTTTTTTCGTTTATAATAACTTCGCTCACGAAGTTACGGGCACCAGCTAGTGATGAATAAAATTATTTCAAGGTTTTCGTTTCTTACGGATACAAATATTAATAATTGTAAGATATTTTGCCATTAACACAATTAAGCTAAAGCTTACAACTATGTGTACCAGAAACAACGACAGTAACAGGTACCTACATATTATATTTTATAAAAACCCGACCATGGCAAACTGTACGTAAATGTACTAATATTGTTTTGCCTTGAGAGGGAATCGAACCGCCGACCTCCGGTTATAACGCCAAAACGCCAAAGGCCCAACCACTAGTCCATACTTTATTCGTAGGTAGGTACAACTAAGCAATTTATTATGCAAATTTTTCATTTATCAGATAAAGTTATTTGACAGTGAACTTGTATGAAGAACTGTCAAATTTATTAATTCTCCATACAAATTATTATGTGGTACCTATGTACCGGTGTGTACCAATAATTATTAAATAAAAAAAATAAACTTTTGTTTGACAACACCATTATAGTGCCTCCAGTTTTGCTCTGGTCACAAACTACGCTCTAGGCTTGTACTATATGCTTACCAGAAACAACGATATAATACATGGGTATTATATTTTATAAACTTGTGAAATTGTTTATGGATGGGTTATTGAGTCTATCCAAATATCGCGACGAGCTAGCCACTTGTTCGGTGTATGATACCAACGATTACGACGAAGTGGGATTAAAACCCCTGCGCTGGGTACCCTGAGGCCGACTAGGATATATTTATTAATATATTTTACAAGTTATCTGTTGAATAACTTCATCTGATATTTTTTTTTTTAAGATAAAAATACAATGAAAAAAATCCTGATGGGCGGGACTCGAACCCACGATCCTCGCTTTCGCGGCAAGGTACTCAACCACTAAGCCAACCAGGTTCCGTCCCCCCTTACTAATTTTGTCATTGCTAAATATAAAATGCATAAATATAATTTTATCTGACAATTGAAAAATCAGCCCTAAGTCTAGATTACACAGTCTGTTTAGTCCATTTAGATCTGAAGCCATCGTGAGAGATGATTGCGACACAATGCTGTGCATCTCAATTGAACCAGGTCTTGCGAAATACTGATGAGTGCTGCAAAACACCTGACTTGAGATGTGGCGATAAAAGCTTTTTCTTGATTTAGTAAGCGCCGGCGCATTTGTTTCGCTAATTGTTGCTGTAGCTAATGAGACGTGGTGATTGGTTTGTTTTGAAACGCTATTTTGATATACGTTTATAGCACAATAACAGTTGTCGTAAGCTTAGGTTAGGATACTTTAACGGGTATTCCAGTTTTACAGATATTTAAATAAAATTTAAACTATGAAAATGATAACTAGTGAAAAAAATATGTGTCATAAAAGACTATTTTTATTGGTATTTGTTTGGGATTTAAAACGTAAATAATTTTACTTCGCTCGATCGAAAAAAAATCTAAAGACTGAAAAGCTTAACTATTTTTTAAAATTTTGTATAATCTTACGAGGCTATTTCATCATAAACACCGCAACAAGCTCGCCACTTGTTAGGTGGTGCCTCCGAATACCATCGGCGAAATAGGATGGGTTAATCCCTCCGCTGGGACCCTGAGGCCGTTTAAACGGTTCTCGGGAGCCAAATTGGCACCCGTGATGGTATTTATTTATTTTTTGTATAATCTTAGACAACTAATACCTACGTATAATATGCCAAATAAAAATACACTTTTTTTAATAAAAAAATGTTTAATTTTATATTTTATTTCAATGGCTCTAAATATTTTTTAATCAATATAATAGTGAAATATTAAGCTGCAGTGGCCTCCATGATTTTTAAAACTCATTTCTTATCATTAATTCGGCCCGGAATACCTGACGTAAAAGTTTTTTTTAGCAATAGTATAATTAGTAAAGGAATTAAGATTCCTTCGACCCAAGCGGTCAAGCGCCTATAATTAATAAGTACCGTTTTAGCGTTTATTGAACACTCCATTTGCGATCGTAAAATCTACATTCTCTATACAAAATGAGCTTTTGACTTCCAGTATTCCACTACTGTTTGTAGCAGAATTAAAATATTTTTGTCGGACATTATATTTATTAATCTCCCGGTTATGGATTTTTTTATTTAGAAAAAAAAACTTTATAGTATATTAATTATTTATAATACAAAAGTATTTATTACAACTGAAAGATTTTTACATACAAATAATAATTGAACTACGACTAGAACCAAGTTGTAAATAATAAAGTACATCGCGGCTGCACTGCAGCAGTGATTCATTTAGCAACCTTACTCTCCCCGCAATCATAGCCAAGTTACTGTTGGGACTGTCTCGCACTCTATGTTGGTATTATTCTATATTTTTTTATGTCGTCGGAAACCACGAAGAAGTACTTTTCAGAGTTCGAATTTCAATGGGGTAAAAATATGGGGATAAATATTTTTTTAAGAAAATATTTTGGTAAAGGAGATCCTACAATCAAAAATTTTATATAAGAATTTCTTTACAAATCAATTAATTAGTGTTTACCAATTTCTTGAATATTTAGTAAGGAGTAAGGTAAATAAGATGACAGGCCAAGTCGGCCCACCAAAAGCTAGTACTTACATATACAAAAATAAAATTGTACCTAAACTGGAGCGTGTTGCAAAAGTCGCTTCGTAAATTACATTAACAAAACAAGATCTCGTTTAAAAGCCATTTAAGCAACGCCATATCGCACTTCAATGTAACGCATCTGTACCAATAACCAGGGTCATGATGATTTATGTGGAAACCCACACGATGTCTGTGCGAGTACAACTATTTGGATATATAACCAGATTTCGGCTAAATAATATGTAGTTTTATTTTGTCGGACAAACAAAGTCTATTATGGGGTCGATAAACTATTGTTGGCATTGGTCATCCCACTATGCCTGCTAAATGATGTTACAAAATAGGCGGCGACAAACACGATTTTGTAATACAAGATTTGTTAGGAGATGTATTTTTGCGTCGATTTCTTGTCGAGGTGGTAGCCTTCAGGGTACGGTTAAGAAACGCTGGGCTGCTTATTGTTAAATCAATTGCCTGTATCGTACCCTGAGAGGAGGCTACTACCTCGACAAGAAATGTATGTAGTAGTCTCCTGAAAACCGGTGAACCCATAAAATATGATCCTTTGGGATTTGGTATGGTTATGGGCGTTGGTAAAGAAAAATAAACGGCTTGGCGAAGTATAAAGACTTTCTCTCCCACCTAAGTTACAATAAAGTTGCCTTCATGATTTCGCCTACTTCAAAACGGAATACATTTATGGGATCAATAAAATTTGTTGTCTGTTTATTAATTATGCACACTGAAAGTCCAGAAACATTTATGGGAAGAGGTCGTCTGATCTAAAACTGCGTGCCCTGACGGCGAGATATGCATGCATGTGTTGTTCACGTTCGTATCCAGCCACAGACCTAGTATCCTACTGTCTGTGCACCCAGCCGATGAGTGACCAGCAGGGGCGGATCCAGGAATTAATTTTGGGGACTCGGGCCTTTAGTCAATTCGTTCGTGCGTACGAGCAGCAAGTCGATTCACTTGTAGCTTAATGAAAACTGTGACTGATTGAATGACCAATAGTGATAATAGATGGTGACCAAATAAATTAAATGTAATTTAATACTGTTATTATAAAAATACCTATTAACATGTTGTGAAAGGGCCAAGGGGCACGCAATTAAAGATTAGATTATTTTTTCCTAGTGAGTGTTTATTTTGCAATTTACAATAGGAGAATTTCAAATATCTGAAATCTGTCTGATATTTGTAATTGTTGAGCAAGCTATAGGGAGGCATATTATCTATTCGACTCATTCTATTCATTAAAAAATGATCGCCACAACTGACCGCGAATACACGTTTATCTATTATTATAATTAATTTTCTTTCTGAAATCTTAAAGTCAAAAAACGTCATTCTTCAGTTTTCGAGTTTTCAATTCAAAATCTGAACACGCTCAAACTTAACAAAGAGCATTATTAAAAGTAATGGCTCTATTTATTTACACGCATAGGTAGGTTACATTACAACTAACAATGTAATTTTTTTTCGCGGTTACTGACGAAATCTGTATGTTTGTGTTTATCCCACATTTTAAGACCCATGACCTTACTTGACGCAACAACAATTCTTCGTCTAATGAGCCATCGTTAACTTTGATCTACAAACTGTATTGCTTCTATTTGTCATGATTCATGATGCAGATTACTCTGACGCGAAACTATCATCATATAAATGTGCGTATAGTCAACTGTCGCGTCGTCGTGTGGATTAGACTGTTGTTGTTTATTATTTGTTGTTTTATCAACACTATTAATTAATAATTTGTAGTCTAGAGATAGAACCTATAACACTATTCTTTTTTTACTTCACACTATTCTGTTTCGATTAGTATTACTGTTTTACTTAATTGATATTCTAATTCCATGTATCAAGAATTAGTAATAATGTATCATTTTATACTACGACTTTATCAAAGAATAAGTAATTTTGAAAAATAAATAGGTAAGATACAATAAAGTTGCCTTCAGATGAATAATTATAGATCTTGTTGAGCAAACGGACAGAAAAAGGGTATATCTAAGTCAATATTTCGCAATTGGTTTAGATGAAAAAAGAGTTTAGACCAAAATGTGGAAAAAATAGTCTAATAATTGTTTCTATAATTGTATAATATATAAGACTAAAGTAGCTAATGTCTACAGTTAAGGATCCACTATTAGATGATTCTAACGGTAGTCGCAAGCGCGTGTAGTCAACTAAAGTTACTACTACATTTATGTAACCCTGAACACATACGGATATTCAGATCTTGCCCTTCGTGCGATATTTTTTCTACCAATAAAATATGTAATCGAGGAAGTTGTACTATTTTATGGGTTTCGTGATCTTAGACTTAATAAAATCAATAGAGATAAATGAACACTTAAAATTAACTTTGGCTTCTTATTGCTCATCTATAAAAAATAATTGAGGGTTTTCAAGTCGATTGCCTAATTACAGCATAATCTAGGTAATGATTTATGAATTCTTCGGTAACTATTTAAACGTGACTGTAATAAACGTCGTCAGGGAATAAAGGATCAACTGAGTGCTGGACAAAATAAACCAGATTATTTGAAAGAAATTGAACTTTAGCTCGTTGAAATTGCGTCTATAGTTAATACTTTATTTTGTGGTAATATATTTAGCCGACGTACCTATATGTCTGAGCTGATTGCTTGTATGCTGGTGATTATTTGTGTGTTTTGTCACGAGATCCGTTGTGTGGTGCTTTTGATGCAACGGCGGCGGTCACGAATTGTCTCATAGTCACGGGGGCTTATCAAGGACAGCTTAGCCCATTACACGACGATGGTAATAAAAAGATACTAAGACTAAATTGTTTATTGACTAATTTTGTAAGCTAAACAAAATGATGTTTCAAATGGATGTTACTTATGAACATTATAGTAATATTTTTTTAAGCAAAACATTACATTTTGATATCACAGATAATCGGGTTTTTAAGTATACATATTTTTGCATAACAGATAAAGGATTGTTCGCAATAGTTCCATTACCTTTTTCAATAATGGAACTGGAGGTAGATAAAGTTTTTTTTTCGAGAGACAAAAGGTATGAAATTTAGAGTTTTTTTAATCAGTTTTCCTACTTAGTTGCATAAAACTATCTACAATTTTTGTACTTTATTACACAAAATTGTAGATAGGAGAGCGTAGACATTGTTTATTAGATAATTGGCTTCATCATCACGCTAGGATATTACAGGGTAGACAGAGCCAGCCACTTGTCTCCAACTCTACATAGGTCATTCAAGTTATTCACAAACCGATATATTATGCACAGGGGCGTATTTAGGTTCAGTGTCGCCCTGGGCCACATCCCACTTTAATAATGTAATTTTGTTTTTTATTCAATACAATTTTATCTACCGAGATTTTTGACATTGGTCTGGGCCCTATTATTGGCCGCCTGGGTAATGTCCAATTCGCCCATATCTAAATATGCCACTCTATATGTATGCCGGTTTTCAAGACTTAACTGCACCGTCTTTTAAACTTCTTCCTTACCCATTTCATCAAGATATATCTTGTGATTCATTTTTTTAATAGGAATATGAGTTTATTTATAATTATGTATTATACTGTTATAATTTACATGTAATATTTATAATTTAAAAAAAATCTAATTTATAATAGATAGTGTTATAAACAGCTGCGACAACATTTAGGTCGATGTCCATTGATGTTAAATCTTTCATCTCTTTTAATGTTGTTTTTAAACTTATTAAATAATAAATGACTCCATTAGGAAGTTGGTTATATAACAAGTGGAAGCATATCGATTGATATTTGACGTCTATAATAATATGATCATCTACACAAACTGGTTACCAAATTTCTAAGAGAACCTGCAATAAATAACGTGTTTATTTTTCACATCGCCTTCTTAGAAACTGATTAAATCTGACTGACACGAGCCGAAACGCTTCGAGCTAAATTGTTCAAATGATAAGCACAATTACTTACTATGGGGCTTTGTTCTACTAACAGACACATCTAACTGTATTTTATTATAGTAATGAACAAAGGTCATTTTGGATTTTATTGTCAGTTGTTTTTTGTTGGTAGAGTAACGAATGAGCAGCTATCTAACAAGCCATAATCAATAAAATCAAGTTCATCGAACGTACTACGAAATCCATAATGATTCGTGTATTGAATAATATTTGTAATAAAATTAACTATGATAGTGGGCAGCAAGGTTACACACATGACCAGAACATTGCAACTTAAATCTACATTGATACCGCTCAAACTTCGACTGCTTCAGGGTACCCAGCGCGGTGGGGTTTACCCGAACAAGTGGCCAGCTCGTTGTGGTCTATGTACATATTAAAAAAAACTCTTTGGTGCTTACCGGAGTTTGAACGTATAAATTGTAGTGCTAAGCTATTTATATTTGTATTTATTAGGTACCTATTAACTAACTAATGGAAAAATAATGAATTCCTTAATTAGTTTACCAAGAATAAATTAAGGGTTTCTTGAAAAAGTACCTACCCATATAATAATAATAATATGTAGGACACTTTACACATATTGCTTCTGGTCACAAACTAAGCTCTAGGCTTGTACTATGTATAACAGAAACAATGATATAATACATATTATATCAATAACATAATACATATTATATCAATAATATAATACATATTATATCATTGACCATAACAAACTGTACAGATTTTTTTTTGCCATGTGTGGGAACCGAATCCACGACCTCCGGATACAATGCCAAAGGCGCAACCACTAGTCTACTAAGGCGGTTAACTCTAGCTGCATTGCCGCGGCGTTGTTTATAGCTATGATACTTTTTGTCACTCCTCTAAGTCTTTTACCTAAAGAAATAACAAAACTTTTTGCTTCCTTGGACCAGGGACCGATGCAGCAAAAAAGTTTTTTTTTATCGGATATATTTTTAGTTATGTAGTATAGTTAGACAAGTAATATATTATGAAAATATAAATTCAATCGGTCAAGTCATTCACAAGTAACACGATATCTAGCAGACGAACCAACTATTACATAAGTACTAGGTTGTGTCTGCGGATTCGCACGCATTACAGAATCGGATTCTAGCAAAGTTGAAGTGTACAATAATGTACATTATTGTGTGTACAATAATGTGAAGTGTGTAAATGGAGATGGTCACACCTACAATGTCATCTAAATGATGCGCGGTTAAAAAATGAACGACGATAAAGACAAATTTGCATTACGATCTTTGCTGCTTAACCTGCTTTATTGTCTAATTAACTACCGTCTCAACAAGAAATCGTTGCAGTAGTCTCTTATATCGGGATATATGTTCTCATATCTCAACGATTAAAGTTAAGACGTTATACTATAAAATAGACGATTATGATATTTATACATATAAATGTACCTATAAATATTATGGTAAACTAAAACTATATGAATAACATATTCTATCAATAGAGTCATTTCTTACGAAACATTTTGGTATTGATGGGAAGCTTTGGAATGCTCGGAATGAGACGAATTTTATTAAGCGAAAAGAAGCGACAACTCCAATTTCAATACCGACTTTGTAATACACGATATATAGAATATGTAGGTTTCAATGAATACTTTGAGAGAAAATCAGGGACATACATAATATAAAAAATCTCACGGGGACTAAGTGCCACACGTCTATGTGATGGACATAATCTTTGTACGTAAGTGCTATTTGATTAAAAAACTTTCAAGCCAAGAATAAAATTGACATGAGAAAAAATATTTTATCTAGAAGGCTGATTTTATTGTGTTCCAATTCAATACTTTAAGGACCAACAATTGAATACAGGTATTGTTTTAAATATGCAAAATACTAGGTATTAGCCAAGATGAATCCCACACTATTTACCCAACCCATATATTTCTTGGACATACCATCAGGTGGATTTACGAGTAACTGGCCATTAAAGTTGTTCGCATTATTATTTGTTACATTCGAATTTATATAATGAACTATTTGTTTTCGTTTAAAAATAAACCTAAACACAATGCTTTAAGGTATCTAACATAATGTACAGTTTGATGTGTTGACGACAGTACCCACACAACACACAGATGAGCCGGATTAAGTACAGTCGTGAACAAATATTTAGTTTATTTATGTTTTCTAGCTACACCTACATGGAACATAGTCGTATCTTTGTTATAGTAATTAAAGTGTAATATAGTATTTAAATATATGTTATATATGTAGTATCAGCCGTAGAGTAAAGGATGGTTCACACCAGTAAAGTGAATGTGTTTTTATACACGAATTAAATGAAAGATATTTCGCCGATGAATAGATATCTATTTTCGCTGTTTGCTAAACCAAGTTGACAGGCAATGCTAAAAGTTATTTGTTACAAGTATATTGTTTCTCTACTTATGACACTAAAATTACATGAAGAGGTAAATGAACATTCAACATTTTCTACATTCTACAAATATGACGACGAGGTGTGAACAAAACCCCTTTGTTGAGGACGTCTAGACCGCCATCATAGTAAAACCACAGAATAAATATATAAGTACCTACTGTAAAATATATTATTTATATGGCTTAACTAATGTCTATTATATAAGTGTTTAATTAGACACATTCACTCAATTTCAGTATCCTTTTTTAATCATAAAATTAAAACAAAATTAAGACAGTATTCAATTACTTGTTCGCAACAACAATAAAACTTGCATAAATTATAAAATTGTTTTGTAATAATTGTTACTTCATAATCATATTAGAGTGTACATACCTAGCTGTATACTAGGTATTTGTGTGAATACTACACTCGCTGGAATTCACGTGATCCGATCCGACAAACAGGTTGCTTCTGCAGGCGAAAGGAGAGAGTGGCAAGAGAACGTAGGTATAGGTAGTGGCGAACGCTAAGGATGAGGCCTATTGCATTCTAGGCCACTATACCTTGATTCTTAGGATGGCCTGATAAGTATTTAACTGACTTCGGGTTGTTGGGACATATTAGTTCAACGAAATTCACTCTAAGTACGATCTTTTAGGCATCGATTGTATTTTTGCAGTCAATAACGCTATGTCCTTTTAGAAAGATATTATACAACTAGGTACGTATACTCTGAAATAAAATTCTAAATCAAAACGGTAAATAGAAATGGTGTCACTACTAAAAGAAATAAAGTATTATAGTACAGTTTTACACAAAAAATATATTAAACACGTAAAATAAAGCTTTACTTGTGGACCATTTTTTGTCAGCATTTGACGCTTATTTGTTTGATTTTTAATCTCGAATTTAATTTCAAAGTTTAGATTGGTTACATTTTAGATCTTATTGTTAAATACAATAGATTTGACAGTTTTCGGTCGGTACTTTTACTGTACGCTGTGTACTGAACTGTCGAATATCATACCTTTTTAACAGAAAGCGACTTGAATCTAAGAAATAGTGTCAAAATTATTTTCGAAACTTGTCGTTCGGCCTAAAAAATTATAGAGTAGGTATCCTTTTCTCCCTCTAATAATATTTTTAAATATTGTATCCGTTCTGCAAAGAAATGCACGATGTCTTCCACGGCTACGTAATCCTTCATCCTACTAATATATCTGGTGCAGCAAATGAGCGTTGGAAGTACTCGTACTTTCATTCAACGCTCAGTAATCCTTGGAATATCTTTTTTCATCATTTTCATTTCAATTAGGATATTTTACGTTTTTTTTCCTCGTTTTTGCAACATTTTTTGGCTCATAGAAATGTCAAAATAGATTGTGTTTTTTGAATTGTTTTTTTAATAATTTGACAGCAAGGAAAATCGTTTCCCAGGGACAAAAATATCAGTTTTCATCCCTCTGTTCAGCGGAGTGATTGCGCGCACAACGCTAAGATATACTTTAATCCATATTATCCAATTCTGACGTAATGCAAACCTGGTGACATTGAAAATTGACAGACAACTACGTAATTTTGGTTAAAGTTTAGCTTAACGTTGTACGGGCGGCATAACAAGCCTTCTGGTAACTCGTACTTTTCAATTTCCAAGCACGAGATATTAAAAAAATATTAGGAACAAACTACCCAAGCTTATTTAAATTGCAATAGGGTATTTGACTCCTTTTTGAAACACGTTTTATATGGTTCTTCATTACATAACATTGATATTTCCGGGATGTCTACTCTATTATTAATAAAAATCAAAGTTAAAGTTTGAATTTCCACAACCGGTGTGAAGTTAGCAGCCAAAAGTTAGCAGAAAATATAATCCGACTGATTTAAAGAGTCATTTCAAAGTGTTCATAATTTGTGTATGGGCGACCTCCGCTGAAATGATTTTAACCACGCTTAAGGCTTAGAGGCCACCACCACCCTCCCTCCATATCAATCTGAAGGTGATATCTCGCGTCGGTCATGGTTAAAATCTCAAATTAGAAGATTCCAGCGGCCAATTTACACTTTTGATAACTTGTCTATGGGTGACCTCTGCTGAAATGATTTTAACCATGCCTAAAGGTTAGAGGCCACTGCCACCCTATCTCCATATCAATCTCCAGGTGGTATCTCGCGTCGGTAATAGTCAAAATCTTAATTTAGAAGAATCCAGCAGCCAATTTACACTTTTGATAACTTGTCTATGGACGACCTCTGCTGAAATAATTTTAACCATGCTCAAAGCTTAGAGACCACCACCACCCTATCTCCATATCAATCTGTAGGTGGTATCTCGCGTCGGTCATGGTCAAAATCTCAAATTAGAAGATTCCAGCGGCCAATTAACACTTTTGATAAGTAGTCTATGGACGACCTCTGCTGAAATAATTTTAACCATGCTCAAAGCTTAGAGACCACCACCACCCTATCTCCATATCAATCTCCAGGTGGTATCTCGCGTCCGTCATGGTCAAAATCACAAATTAGAAGATTCCAGCGGCCACCACCACCCTATCTCCATATCGATCTCCAGGTGGTATCTTGCGTCCGTCATGGTCAAAATCACAATTTAGAAGAATCCAGCAGCCAATTTACACTTTTGATAACTTGTCTATGGGTGACCTCTGCTGAAATGATTTTAACCATGCCTAAAGGTTAGAGGCCACCACCACCCTATCTCCATATCAATCTCCAGGTGGTATCTAGCGTCGGTCATAGTCAAAATCTCAAATTAGAAGATTCCAGCGGCCAATTTACACTTTTGATAACTTGTCTATGGGTGACCTCTGCTGAAATGATTTTAACCATGCCTAAAGGTTAGAGGCCACTGCCACCCTATCTCCATATCAATCTCCAGGTGGTATCTCGCGTCGGTAATAGTCAAAATCTCAATTTAGAAGAATCCAGCAGCCAATTTACACTTTTGATAACTTGTCTATGGGCGACCTCTGCTGAAATAATTTTAACCACGCTTAAAGCTTAGAGACCACCACCACCCTCTCTCCATATCAATCTGTAGGTGGTATCTCGCGTCGGTCATGCTCAAAATCTCAAATTAGAAGATTCCAGCGGCCAATTTACACTTTTGATAACTTGTCTATAGGTGACCTCTGCTGAAATGACTTTAACCATGCCTAAAGGTTAGAGGCCACTACCACCCTATTTCCATATCAATCTCCAGGTGGTATCTCGCGTCGGTCATAGTCAAAATCTCAAATTCGAAGATTCCAGCGGCCTAATTACACTTTTGATAAGTTGTCTATGGGTGACCTCTGCTGAAATGATTTTAACCATGCCTAAAGGTTAGAGGCCACCACTACCCTATCTCCATATCAATCTCAAGGTGGTATCTCGCGTCCGTCATGGTCAAAATCTCAATTTAGAAAAATCCAGCAGCCAATTTACACTTTTGATAACTTGTCTATGGGTGACCTCTGCTGAAATGATTTTAACCATGCCTAAAGGTTAGAGGCCACTGCCACCCTATCTCCATATCAATCTCCAGGTGGTATCTCGCGTCGGTCATAGTCAAAATCTCAATTTAGAAGAATCCAGCAGCCAATTTACACTTTTGATAACTTGTCTATGGACGACCTCTGCTGAAATAATTTTAACCATGCTCAAAGCTAAGAGACCCCCACCACCCTATCTCCATATCAATCTGTAGATGGTATCTAGCGTCGGTCATAGTCAAAATCTCAAATTAGAAGATTCCAGCGGCCAATTAACACTTTTGATAACTAGTCTATGGGTGAACTCTGCTGAAATAATTTTAACCATGCCTAAAGGTTAGAGGTCACCACCACCCTATCTCCATATCAATCTCCAGGTGGTATCTCGCGTCCGTCATGGTCAAAATCTCAATTTAGAAGAATCCAGCAGCCAATTAACACTTTTGATAACTTGTCTATGGGCGACCTCTGCTGAAATAATTTTAACCACGCTTAAAGCTTAGAGGCCACCACCACCCTCTCTCCATATCAATCTGTAGGTGGTATCTCGCGTCGGTCATGCTCAAAATCTCAAATTAGAAGATACCAGCGGCCAATTTACACTTTTGATAACTTGTCTATGGGCGACTTCTGCTGAAATAATTTTAACCACGCTTAAAGCTTAGAGACCACCACCACCCTCTCTCCATATCAATCTGTAGGTGGTATCTCGCGTCGGTCATGCTCAAAATCTCAAATTAGAAGATTCCAACGGCCAATTTACACTTTTGATAACTTGTCTATGGGTGACCTCTGCTGAAATGATTTTAACCATGCCTAAAGGTTAGAGGCCACCACCACCCTATCTCCATATCAATCTCCAGGTGGTATCTCGCGTCGGTCATAGTCAAAATCTCAAATTAGAAGATTCCAGCGGCCTATTTACACTTTTGATAAGTTGTCTATAGGTGACCTCTGTTGAAATGATTTTAACCATGCCTAAAGGTTAGAGGCCACCACCACCCTATCTCCATATCAATCTCAAGGTGGTATCTCGCGTCCGTCATGGTCAAAATCTCAATTTAGAAGAATCCAGCAGCCAATTTACACTTTTGATAACTTGTCTATGGGTGACCTCTGCTGAAATGATTTTAACCATGCCTAAAGGTTAGAGGCCACTGCCATCCTATCTCCATATCAATCTCCAGGTGGTATCTCGCGTCGGTCATAGTCAAAATCTCAATTTAGAAGAATCCAGCAGCCAATTTACACTTTTGATAACTTGTCTATGGACGACCTCTGCTGAAATAATTTTAAACAAGCTCAAAGCTTAGAGACCACCACCACCCAATCTCTATATCAATCTGGAGGTGGTATCTCGCGTCGGTCATGGTCAAAATCTCAAATTAGAAGATTCCAGCGGCCAATTAACACTTTTGATAACTAGTCTATGGGCGACCTCTGCTGAAATAATTTTACCCACGCTTAAAGCTTAGAGGCCACCACCACCCTCTCTCCATATCAATCTGTAGGTGGTGTCTCGCGTCGGTCATGCTCAAAATCTCAAATTAGAAGATACCAGCGGCCAATTTACACTTTTGATAACTTGTCTATGGGCGACATCTGCTGAAATAATTTTAACCATGCTCAAAGCTTAGAGACCACCACCACCCTATCTCCATATCAATCTGTAGGTGATAATCTCGCGTCGGTCATGGTCAAATTCCCAAATTAGAAGATTCCAGCGGCCAATTTAAACTTTTGATAACTTGTCTATGGGTGACCTCTGCTGAAATGATTTTAACCATGCCTAAAGGTTAGAGGCCACCACCACCCTATCTCTATATCAATCTGTAGGTGGTATCTCGCGTCGGTCATGGTCAAAATCTCAATTTAGAAGAATCCAGCAGCCAATTTACACTTTTGATAACTTGTCTATGGACGACCTCTCCTGAAATAACTTTAACCATGCTCAAAGCTTAGAGACCACCACCACCCTATCTCCATATCAATCTGTAGGTGGTATCTCGCGTCGGTCATGGTCAAATTCTCAAATTAGAAGACTCCAGCGGCCAATTTACACTTTTGATAACTTGTCTATGGGTGACCTCTGCTGAAATGATTTTAACCATGCTTAAAGATTAGAGGCCACCACCACCCTATCTCCATATCGATCTCCAGGTGGTATCTCGCGTCCGTCATGGTCAAAATCTCAATTTAGAAGAATCCAGCAGCCAATTAATACTTTTGATAACTTGTCTATGGGCGATCTCTGCTGAAATAATTTTAACCATGCCTAAAGGTTAGAGGCCACTACCACCTTATCTCCATATTCACCCTATTCCAGCGGCCTATTTACACTTTTGATAAGTTGTCTATAGGTGACCTCTGTTGAAATGATTTTAACCATGCCTAAAGGTTAGAGGCCACCACCACCCTATCTCCATATCAATCTCAAGGTGGTATCTCGCGTCCGTCATGGTCAAAATCTCAATTTAGAAGAATCCAGCAGCCAATTTACACTTTTGATAACTTGTCTATGGGTGACCTCTGCTGAAATGATTTTAACCATGCCTAAAGGTTAGAGGCCACTGACGGACGCGAGATACCACCTGGAGATCGATATGGAGATAGGGTGGTGGTGGCCTCTAACCTTTAAGCATGGTTAAAATCATTTCAGCAGAGGTCACCCATAGACAAGTTATCAAAAGTGTAAATTGGCCGCTGGAGTCTTCTAATTTGAGAATTTGACCATGACCGACGCGAGATACCACCTACAGATTGATATGGAGATAGGGTGGTGGTGGTCTCTAAGCTTTGAGCATGGTTAAAATTATTTCAGCAGAGGTCGTCCATAGACAAGTTATCAAAAGTGTAAATTGGCTGCTGGATTCTTCTAAATTGAGATTTTGACCATGACTGACGCGAGATACCACCTACAGATTGATATGGAGATAGGGTGGTGGTGGCCTCTAACCTTTAGGCATGGTTAAAATCATTTCAGCAGAGGTCACCCATAGACAAGTTATCAAAAGTGTAAATAGGCCGCTGGAATCTTCTAATTTGGGAATTTGACCATGACCGACGCGAGATATCACCTACAGATTGATATGGAGATAGGGTGGGTGGTGGTGGTCTCTAAGCTTTGAGCATGGTTAAAATTATTTCAGCAGAGGTCGTCCATAGACAAGTTATCAAAAGTGTAAATTGGCTGCTGGATTCTTCTAAATTGAGATTTTGACCATGACGGACGCGAGATACCACCTGGAGATCGATATGGAGATAGGGTGGTGGTGGTCTCTAAGCTTTGAGCATGGTTAAAATTATTTCAGCAGAGGTCGTCCATAGACAAGTTATCAAAAGTGTAAATTGGCTGCTGGATTCTTCTAAATTGAGATTTTGACCATGACCGACGCGAGATACCACCTACAGATTGATATGGAGATAGGGTGGTGGTGGCCTCTAACCTTTAGGCATGGTTAAAATCATTTCAGCAGAGGTCACCCATAGACAAGTTATCAAAAGTGTAAATTGTCCGCTGGAATCTTCTAATTTGAGAATTTGACCATGACCGACGCGAGATACCACCTACAGATTGATATGGAGATAGGGTGGTGGTGGTGGTCTCTAAGCTTTGAGCATGGTTAAAATTATTTCAGCAGAGGTCGTCCATAGACAAGTTATCAAAAGTGTAAATTGGCTGCTGGATTCTTCTAAATTGAGATTTTGACCATGACGGACGCGAGATACCACCTGGAGATCGATATGGAGATAGGGTGGTGGTGGCCTCTAACCTTTAAGCATGGTTAAAATCATTTCAGCAGAGGTCGCCCATAGACATTTTATCAAAAGTGTTAATTAGCTGCTGGATTCTTCTAAATTGAGATTTTAACCATGACCGACGCGAGATACCACCTACAGATTGATATGGAGATAGGGTGGTGGTGGCCTCTAACCTTTAGGCATGGTTAAAATCATTTCAGCAGAGGTCACCCATAGACAAGTTATCAAAAGTGTAAATTGGCCGCTGGAATCTTCTAATTTGAGAATTTGACCATGACCGACGCGAGATACCACCTGGAGATTGATATGGAGATAGGGTGGTAGTGGCCTCTAACCTTTAGGCAAGGTTAAAATTATTTCAGCAGAGATCGCCCATAGACAAGTTATCAAAAGTATTAATTGGCTGCTGGATTCTTCTAAATTGAGATTTTGACCATGACGGACGCGAGATACCACCTAGAGATCGATATGGAGATAGGGTGGTGGTGGCCTCTAACCTTTAAGCATGGTTAAAATCATTTCAGCAGAGGTCACCCATAGACAAGTTATCAAAAGTGTAAATTGGCCGCTGGAGTCTTCTAATTTGAGAATTTGACCATGACCGACGCGAGATACCACCTACAGATTGATATGGAGATAGTGTGGTGGTGGTCTCTAAGCTTTGAGCATGGTTAAAATTATTTCAGCAGAGGTCGTCCATAGACAAGTTATCAAAAGTGTAAATTGGCTGCTGGATTCTTCTAAATTGAGATTTTGACCATGACCGACGCGAGATACCACCTACAGATTGATATGGAGATAGGGTGGTGGTGGCCTCTAACCTTTAGGCATGGTTAAAATCATTTCAGCAGAGGTCACCCATAGACAAGTTATCAAAAGTGTAAATTGGCCGCTGGAATCTTCTAATTTGGGAATTTGACCATGACCGACGCGAGATATCACCTACAGATTGATATGGAGATAGGGTGGTGGTGGTCTCTAAGCTTTGAGCATGGTTAAAATTATTTCAGCAGAGGTCGTCCATAGACAAGTTATCAAAAGTGTAAATTGGCTGCTGGATTCTTCTAAATTGAGATTTTGACCATGACCGACGCGAGATACCACCTACAGATTGATATGGAGATAGGGTGGTGGTGGCCTCTAACCTTTAGGCATGGTTAAAATCATTTCAGCAGAGGTCACCCATAGACAAGTTATCAAAAGTGTAAATTGGCCGCTGGAATCTTCTAATTTGGGAATTTGACCATGACCGACGCGAGATACCACCTACAGATTGATATGGAGATAGGGTGGTGGTGGTCTCTAAGCTTTGAGCATGGTTAAAATTATTTCAGCAGAGGTCGTCCATAGACAAGTTATCAAAAGTGTAAATTGGCTGCTGGATTCTTCTAAATTGAGATTTTGACCATGACCGACGCGAGATACCACCTACAGATTGATATGGAGATAGGGTGGTGGTGGCCTCTAACCTTTAGGCATGGTTAAAATCATTTCAGCAGAGGTCACCCATAGACAAGTTATCAAAAGTGTAAATAGGCCGCTGGAATCTTTTAATTTGGGAATTTGACCATGACCGACGCGAGATATCACCTACAGATTGATATGGAGATAGGGTGGGTGGTGGTGGTCTCTAAGCTTTGAGCATGGTTAAAATTATTTCAGCAGAGGTCGTCCATAGACAAGTTATCAAAAGTGTAAATTGGCTGCTGGATTCTTCTAAATTGAGATTTTGACCATGACCGACGCGAGATACCACCTACAGATTGATATGGAGATAGGGTGGTGGTGGCCTCTAACCTTTAGGCATGGTTAAAATCATTTCAGCAGAGGTCACCCATAGACAAGTTATCAAAAGTGTAAATAGGCCGCTGGATTCTTCTAAATTGAGATTTTGACCATGACCGACGCGAGATACCACCTACAGATTGATATGGAGATAGGGTGGTGGTGGCCTCTAACCTTTAGGCATGGTTAAAATCATTTCAGCAGAGGTCACCCATAGACAAGTTATCAAAAGTGTAAATTGGCCGCTGGAATCTTCTAATTTGAGAATTTGACCATGACCGACGCGAGATACCACCTACAGATTGATATGGAGATAGGGTGGTGGTGGTCTCTAAGCTTTGAGCATGGTTAAAATTATTTCAGCAGAGGTCGTCCATAGACAAGTTATCAAAAGTGTAAATTGGCTGCTGGATTCTTCTAAATTGAGATTTTGACCATGACGGACGCGAGATACCACCTGGAGATCGATATGGAGATAGGGTGGTGGTGGCCTCTAACCTTTAAGCATGGTTAAAATCATTTCAGCAGAGGTCGCCCATAGACATTTTATCAAAAGTGTTAATTAGCTGCTGGATTCTTCTAAATTGAGATTTTAACCATGACCGACGCGAGATACCACCTACAGATTGATATGGAGATAGTGTGGTGGTGGTCTCTAAGCTTTGAGCATGGTTAAAATTATTTCAGCAGAGGTCGTCCATAGACAAGTTATCAAAAGTGTAAATTGGCTGCTGGATTCTTCTAAATTGAGATTTTGACCATGACCGACGCGAGATACCACCTACAGATTGATATGGAGATAGGGTGGTGGTGGCCTCTAACCTTTAGGCATGGTTAAAATCATTTCAGCAGAGGTCACCCATAGACAAGTTATCAAAAGTGTAAATTGGCCGCTGGAATCTTCTAATTTGGGAATTTGACCATGACCGACGCGAGATACCACCTACAGATTGATATGGAGATAGGGTGGTGGTGGTCTCTAAGCTTTGAGCATGGTTAAAATTATTTCAGCAGAGGTCGTTCATAGACAAGTTATCAAAAGTGTAAATTGGCTGCTGGATTCTTCTAAATTGAGATTTTGACCATGACGGACGCGAGATACC
Organism: Monopis laevigella; assembly: GCA_947458855.1. Taxonomy (NCBI): domain Eukaryota; kingdom Metazoa; phylum Arthropoda; class Insecta; order Lepidoptera; family Tineidae; genus Monopis; species Monopis laevigella. Next base: position 27,067,566 of record OX381578.1, read on the forward strand.
ACCTGGAGATCGATATGGAGATAGGGTGGTGGTGGCCTCTAACCTTTAAGCATGGTTAAAATCATTTCAGCAGAGGTCGCCCATAGACATTTTATCAAAAGTGTTAATTAGCTGCTGGATTCTTCTAAATTGAGATTTTAACCATGACCGACGCGAGATACCACCTACAGATTGATATGGAGATAGGGTGGTGGTGGCCTCTAACCTTTAGGCATGGTTAAAATCATTTCAGCAGAGGTCACCCATAGACAAGTTATCAAAAGTGTAAATTGGCCGCTGGAATCTTCTAATTTGAGAATTTGACCATGACCGACGCGAGATACCACCTGGAGATTGATATGGAGATAGGGTGGTAGTGGCCTCTAACCTTTAGGCATGGTTAAAATTATTTCAGCAGAGATCGCCCATAGACAAGTTATCAAAAGTATTAATTGGCTGCTGGATTCTTCTAAATTGAGATTTTGACCATGACGGACGCGAGATACCACCTAGAGATCGATATGGAGATAAGGTGGTGGTGGCCTCTAACCTTTAAGCATGGTTAAAATCATTTCAGCAGAGGTCACCCATAGACAAGTTATCAAAAGTGTAAATTGGCCGCTGGAGTCTTCTAATTTGAGAATTTGACCATGACCGACGCGAGATACCACCTACAGATTGATATGGAGATAGTGTGGTGGTGGTCTCTAAGCTTTGAGCATGGTTAAAATTATTTCAGCAGAGGTCGTCCATAGACAAGTTATCAAAAGTGTAAATTGGCTGCTGGATTCTTCTAAATTGAGATTTTGACCATGACCGACGCGAGATACCACCTACAGATTGATATGGAGATAGGGTGGTGGTGGCCTCTAACCTTTAGGCATGGTTAAAATCATTTCAGCAGAGGTCACCCATAGACAAGTTATCAAAAGTGTAAATTGGCCGCTGGAATCTTCTAATTTGGGAATTTGACCATGACCGACGCGAGATATCACCTACAGATTGATATGGAGATAGGGTGGTGGTGGTCTCCAAGCTTTGAGCATGGTTAAAATTATTTCAGCAGAGGTCGTCCATAGACAAGTTATCAAAAGTGTACACTTTTGATAACTTGTCTATGGGTGACCTCTGCTGAAATGATTTTAACCATGCCTAAAGGTTAAAATCATTTCAGCAGAGGTATTCAATTAAGTCAAATTTTATATATAATATTAAGTTCTCTTATAAAATATGTATAGTGTTAAGTAACTATTAGCTTTTAGTCTTTGTGTTTGTAGTTAGCATTTTGAATACATAGTTATCCGTAATAGGGCAGTTCATAATTTGGCATTTGTAATTAATATTAATTAGGTTCTCTTATAAAATAGGTGTAGATTTACGTAAATATTAACTTAAATATTATAATAACAAATTGTTATAAAATACCTAGTCATAATCAAAATTGTTGTTTATTTACTTACAACTTTACTTACGTTTTTTTTTATTAAATATACATAGTTATTATTTATATTCATTAATTTTATAAGTGCTTCCATATTTTTTATCTATAAATAAATCCTAATCGTGTATAAATATAGAAAAACCATTTAAAATGGTTTAAAAAAATATTTCGGAACAATCATTATACAATACAATATCTGAAGTGCTTATTTTGCACAAATATATATACAAGTTATCTGTTCCTGATAATATAATACAAGAAATCACGCAAGTACTAAAAGGAACTAAGTATGGATTTCCTAGTATTGTAAGACGAACAATAAACCTAGAAAAATTTAAAAATTATCACGAAAATCGTAAAAAAACAATTTCAAAAAATATGGGTGAAAAAATTAAATTAGCTATTTTGTCCTCTTCAATGAGATACAAGAAGCCGCCATCCCATAGAGACAAAATTACATATACTAGATTATGCAAGAAATTTCACATAAATAACAATAAAAATAATAGACTTAAAATATATTCCATATGGCATAAAGTTAACAAATATAATAAATATATTGTATCGAGCAACTTATACGATAATTATAAAACTAATAACTTATGTATTTCCTTAGGTAATACAGTTAATGTTACACGAATGAATACTTCAGAAAATCGTGACGACAATCTTTCTTTAAGCAGTTCCTCTTTAATAACGCTGCATGATATACCAAAACAATTACCAAACAACCTTAATAGAGCAAAGAACCAACAAACTTAATAGTATCACCAAATAACTCAGATATATATAATGACAAAATAGAATATTTATCACCAATAAACCTTGACATTCATGATGACAATATAGACTATTTATCAACAAAGAAAACAGATATTAATAATGGCAAAATAGACTATTTATCACCGAAAAACATAGATATTTATGATGACAAAATACCTTTAACATTGCAGATGGATACGCCAAAAGTGTCACCTATTAATGTTTTAGAATACAAAATTTCTCCTGAAACACCAAACATTTGTAAAGATATCTTAAATATTTCAAGCCCATTGTCGACATCAACTTTGTTACCATTAAAAACACAAAACATCTATCCTAATAAAATAATGAAAAATAAACAAATAAATTATTATGAGGGTAGTTTTGAATTGGACCTAAAACTTTGGAACATAGTTTTTATAAATAATAAATTGAATCCTAAATTATATCCCTATTTATTGAGAAAATAAATTAAAAAATATGCAAACAATACTTGTATAATCGTATTTAAATATATTAAATACAATATACGTAATATATCTATTCGCGCCATTTGCAAGCACAAATGTAAAACATTTAAAATTATAATAAGACAAAGGAATGTAGATGTGTATAGCAATTCATTAAACTTTTCACATGGCCATGGAATAACCTCCCAAGTTAGGGGCGTAGAGAGGGATATAATAAAGAAGCAAATTTTAAATATAAAGCCATTAAATTATAAAAAGGCTAAAATTGTAGAGGCCAATGACACATTAATCAAAGATTGTTATAATTTACAGGATATAAAATCTGACTGTACTTTTAGAAAAATTAAGTCTGAAGTTAAAACAGTTAATGATAGATCTAAAAATGATTTACTAGATCTCATACTGTATCAAAAAGAGCATAAAGACTTCACAAAAGAAATTTGCTGGCCTCTTAATATTAAATGTTATAGCAAAAATCAAATAATGGTATTAAAAAAGCAAAAAACATTAAAAACTTTATATTTTGATGCTACTGGTAGCATAATTAAAAATCTAAATATAGATAATGTATTATATGATAAAAAAAAAATATTATTATATAGTGGTGTAATTAAATTAAATTCTACTAATAGGGTTTATCCTGTATTTTCTATGTTATCGTCAAATCATGATTCCAATACAATTTTCAAACTTTTACACGATTACAGATATTTTTTAGAAGAAAATAACATTTGGCCAGCTTTTAAAGGTATTGTTACTGATTTTTCTTTCGCAAATATTCATGCTATAGCAAAATCTTTTAACAGACAAACCTTATTGGAATATTTAGATTTTACTTATGCAATAATAACCCAACAATCTGACAGTCATGACCATGTAGATTACCTTATTAAAAATAATAAAACCCCTATATATCTTTGCTGCGCACATTTTTTTAAAATGGTATGTAATGATATTGAAAAATACTTTAAAAAAGGGAACGAAAACAATTGTTTGAAAGACATTATAGCAAGTACAATGAACTTTAAAAATATTAAACAATTTGACGATTTTTTTTCCAATATCTATTTAATGCTAAGTAATAAATATTTTAACATACAAGTTTCCGATTCACTAGCAGCTCTGTCATACCTTTCTGAAACTGACACTTATGACGAAGAAGATAATAGCAATTTCAATGAAGAAATGCATGATAATATAATGTATAAAAATAGTCCATTTTTTAAAAGATTTTCGGAAGCCATTATTAATATTAAAATAAGTAATATAAATAACTTAAATAAACTTAATCCCTATTATAGCCAAGATTTTTTAAAAATTGTTTTAGTTAAGTATTTACCCTACTGCCCCCTTTGGTCAGCTATAATTCACAAAAATACAAGACAATGATATGCTCCCATAGAAAATTATTTTGGATATTTAAAAAATAATATATTGCAAAATGAACGAAATATAAAACCTACCCATTTTTTAAGAAAATTAAATAAAGATGTTGTGGCTGTTAGCAAAGAATGCTGTTTTTCGATTCCTAAAACAAAATTAACTAAAATAATAGACGAAAACAATGAAATTAACTCTAAAGAAGAATGGAACGCCAAGAGAAAAAAGAAAAACTTCAGTCATTTTGAGGGTAGATACATGAAAATTTTAAAAAATAAAAATAAAGTTGATTTAAAAGCCATTACTTTAAATACATATGATTAGGATACACTTCAATGCGTATATTGTGGTCATGGCTACTTAGAAGAAGAACCTAAAATAACAAATTGGGTTCAGTGCGAAAAATGCAAATTTTGGATTCATGAATATTGCATCAAAGCGCTGAATCCAAAATTTATAAAAACAAGAAAACTTATATGTAAGAGATGTCAATTAGAAAGTAGTATAAATTATAAAATTGATCATTCAACTAAAATATTAGAGTCGAATCCAAATATATATACCAATGGTTTAGTAAAAGATGTCGACTTTTATGTAAGTCTTGAAAGAGGATATTGTGTGACGAAAATGGATGACGTAAAATCCGTTAAAGAAATCCTTATACAGGATTTTTTAACATTAGATGTTCCTAAATATGTTTCGAGTTTTGTAATAGATCATTTATTTCACATTATAAATAGAGAACAAAATTTTGTATGTAATGTGTTAACAGTCGAATTATCGACCATTTTAATTGATAACAATAATTTGACCGAAGATGACTTAAAAAAAATAAATATATATATACCAAATGACAAAGAGACGGTTATGCCTATATGCAAATCTAGTCATTATGTTTTATTGATAGTTTCACCCCAAAAAAATAGTGTTACCTTCATTGATCCACTAGGAAATGAAAAGAGTATAAAAAATATTTTATACGATAAGGTTAAACGTAAACTAAAAATAATTAACCCTAAAATAAACATAAAAAAAATCATAACACCTCATCATATTTTGCAAAATGACGGGCATAATTGTGGTCCCATTATTACTTTTTTTTTTATAATATTATAAATCTTAAATCTTTAAAAGAATCAATAAATTTCAATGAATACAGAAAAAAATTAAAATCAATATTATTAATAAATAGTGATAATATGAACACAGTTTGTGTATATTGTTCAAGACACGAAAATAATAATAGCGTAAAATGTTCTATATGTTTAAGAATAATTCACATTTCGTGCTTTGCCAGCATTCAAGAAAATAAAGTGACTTCTTATAATACGTTTTATAATTTTAAATGTAATCTATGTAAATTATATTTAGATAAAATAAGTTTAGACAGATATAATAAATAATAAACCATATTTAACAAATCCAATATTCCTAATTTATATCAATACCTACTTAATATATATATATATATCATCACGGGTGCCTTACGGCGCCCGAGACCGCCTAGACGGCCCCAGGGTACCCAGAAGAGAGGTTTTAATCCCACCTCGTCGTAGCCGATGGTATGAGTCTACACCGAACAAGTGGCTAGCTCGTCGTGATGTTTTGGATAGACTCAATAACCCATCTATATACATTGTTGTTTAACAATATTGATGCCGGCTAAATTTTAATGATGCGGTTACGAAATGGGCGGCTACATGGACGTATTTGCATTACGTCATTTTGATATGTTCGCTGTTTTATCGTTAAATTAATCGCCGGTTTCGTAACCGTACCATGAAAGGAGACTACCCCTTTGATAAGAAATCGATGTGGTAGTCTCCGGAAAACTGGTGAACCCACAGACTAAAACTGAAACATGACAAGGTAACTTGACGATTTTTTCATCTGTATGTGCGGTGGTAAGGATATTATATTATTATGTTATGGTATAAGGTATACCCTATCTGTATGGCATATAGGTACCTATATCATATCTATATGCCATACCATATAATAATATCGGTATTGCATGGCAAGGGATAGTATGGTATGACAGGGCAGGAAATGGTAAAGTAGGGTGTGGTATGGTACGGCACGGTACAGTACGACACGCTACAGTATGGTATAGTACGACACGGTACGGTAAGGTAAAACACGGCACGCTACGGTATATGGTATCGCATGGCAAGGGATGTTATGGTATGGTAGGACAGGATATGGTATGTTATGGTACGACACGGTAGGGTAAGGTAAACACGGTATACGTGTATAACGTGTCGTACTATACCGATAGTACGGTACGGTACGGTATATGGTATGGCATTGCAAGGGATGGTATGATATATAACTTGTCTATGGGTGACCTCTGCTGAAATGATTTTAACCATGCCTAAAGGTTAAAGGCCTCCACCACCCTATCTCCATATCAATCTCCAGGTGGTATCTCGCTTCCGTCATGGTCAAAATCTCAATTTAGAAGAATTCAGCAGCCAATTTACACTTTTGATAACTTGTCTATGGGCGACCTCTGCTGAAATAATTTTAACCATGCTCAAAGCTTAGAGACCAATAACTTGTCTATGGGCGACCTCTAATGAAATAATTTTAACCATGCTCAAAGCTTATATTATTAGAAACCACCACCACCCTCCCTCCATATCAATCTGTAGGTATCTCGCGTCGGTCATGCTCAAAATCTCAAATTAGAAGATTCCAGCAGCCAATTTACACTTTTGGTAACTTGTCTATGGGTGACCTCTGCTGAAATAATTTTAACCATGGTCAAAGCTGAGAGACCACCACCACCCTCTCTCTATATCAATCTCAGAGGTCACCCATAGACAAGTTATCAAAAGTGTAAATAGGCCGCTGGAATCTTCTAATTTGAGATTTTGACCATGACCGACGCGAGATACCACCTGGAGATTGATATGGAGATAGGATGGTGGTGGCCTCTTACCTTTAGGCATGGTTAAAATCATTTCAGCAGAGGTCACCCATAGACAAGTTATCAAAAGTGTAAATTGGCCGCTGGAATCTTTTAATTTGAGATTTTGACCATGACCGACGCGAGATACCACCTACAGATTGATATGGAGATAAGGTGGTGGTGGTCTCTAAGCTTTGAGCATGGTTAAAATTATTTCAGCAGAGGTCGTCCATAGACAAGTTATCAAAAGTGTAAATTGGCTGCTGGATTCTTCTAAATTGAGATTTTGACCATGACGGACGCGAGATACCACCTGGAGATTGATATTGAGATAGGGTGGCGGTGGCCTCTAACCTTTAGGCATGGTTAAAATCATTTCAGCAGAGGTCACCCATAGACAACTTATCAAAAGTGTAAATAGGCTGCTGGAATCTTCTAAATTGAGATTTTGACAATGACCGACGCGTGATACCACCTGGAGATTGATATGGAGATAGGGTGGTAGTGGCCTCTAACCTTTAGGCATGGTTAAAATTATTTCAGCAGAGGTCGTCCATAGACAAGTTATCAAAAGTGTAAATTGGCTGCTGGAATCTTTTAATTTGAGAATTTGACCATGACCGACGCGAGATACCACCTACAGATTGATATGGAGATAGGGTGGTGGTGGTCTCTAAGCTTTGAGCATGGTTAAAATTATTTCAGCAGAGGTCGTCCATAGACAAGTTATCAAAAGTGTAAATTGGCTGCTGGAATCTTCTAAATTGAGATTTTGACCATGACCGACGCGAGATACCACCTACAGATTGATATGGAGATAGGGTGGTGGTGGCCTCTAACCTTTAAGCATGGTTAAAATCATTTCAGCAAAGGTCACCCATAGACAAGTTATCAAAAGTGTAAATTGGCCGCTGGAGTCTTCTAATTTGAGATTTTGACCATGACCGACGCGAGATACCACCTACAGATTGATATGGTGAGAGGGTGGTGGTGGCCTCTAACCTTTAGGCATGGTTAAAATCATTTCAGCAGAGGTCACCCATAGACAAGTTATCAAAAGTGTAAATTGGCTGCTGGAGTCTTCTAATTTGAGATTTTGACCATGACCGACGCGAGATACCACCTACAGATTGATATGGTGAGAGGGTGGTGGTGGCCTCTAACCTTTAGGCATGGTTAAAATCATTTCAGCAGAGGTCACCCATAGACTAGTTATCAAACGTGTTAATTGGCTGCTGGATTCTTCTAAATTGAGATTTTGACCATGACGGACGCGAGATACCACCTGAAGATCGATATGGAGATAGGGTGGTGGTGGCCTTTAACCTTTAAGCATGGTTAATTTCATTTCAGCAGAGGTCACCCATAGACAAGTTATCAAAAGTGTAAATTGGCCGCTGGAGTCTTCTAATTTGAGATTTTGACCATGACCGACGCGAGATACCACCTACAGATTGATATGGAGAGAGGGTGGTGGTGGTCTCTAAGCTTTAAGCATGGTTAAAATTATTTCAGCAGAGATCACCCATAGACAAGTTATCAAAAGTTTAAATTGGCCGCTGGAATCTTTTAATTTGAGATTTTGACCATGACCGACGCGAGATACCACCTGGAGATTGATATGGAGATAGGGTGGTAGTGGCATCTAACCTTTAGGCATGGTTAAAATTATTTCAGCAGAGGTCGCCCATAGACAAGTTATCAAAAGTGTTAATTGGCTGCTGGATTCTTCTAAATTGAGATTTTGACCATGACGGACGCGAGATACCACCTGGAGATCGATATGGAGATAGGGTGGTGGTGGCCTTTAACCTTTAAGCATGGTTAAAATCATTTCAGCAGAGGTCACCCATAGACAAGTTATCAAAAGTGTAAATTGGCCGCTGGAGTCTTCTAATTTGAGATTTTGACCATGACCGACGCGAGATACCACCTACAGATTGATATGGAGAGAGGGTGGTGGTGGTCTCTAAGCTTTAAGCATGGTTAAAATTATTTCAGCAGAGATCACCCATAGACAAGTTATCAAAAGTTTAAATTGGCCGCTGGAATCTTCTAATTTGAGATTTTGACCATGACCGACGCGAGATACCACCTACAGATTGATATGGTGAGAGGGTGGTGGTGGCCTCTAACCTTTAGGCATGGTTAAAATCATTTCAGCAGAGGTCACCCATAGACTAGTTATCAAACGTGTTAATTGGCTGCTGGATTCTTCTAAATTGAGATTTTGACCATGACGGACGCGAGATACCACCTGGAGATCGATATGGAAATAGGGTGGTGGTGGCCTTTAACCTTTAAGCATGGTTAAAATTATTTCAGCAGAGGTCACCCATAGACAAGTTATCAAAAGTGTAAATTGGCCGCTGGAGTCTTCTAATTTGAGATTTTGACCATGACCGACGCGAGATACCACCTACAGATTGATATGGAGAGAGGGTGGTGGTGGTCTCTAAGCTTTAAGCATGGTTAAAATTATTTCAGCAGAGATCACCCATAGACAAGTTATCAAAAGTTTAAATTGGCCGCTGGAATCTTCTAATTTGAGATTTTGACCATGACCGACGCGAGATATTCGGATTGATTGATATGGAGGGAGGGTGGTGGTGGCCTCTTAGCCTTAAGCGTGGTTAAAATCATTTCAGCGGAGGTCGCCCATACACAAATTATGAACACTTTGAAATGACTCTTTAAATCAGTCGGATTATATTTTCTGCTAACTTTTGGCTGCTAACTTCACACCGGTATTTCCACAATGGCGCTAATAACGCTGTTTCGAAGTCTATATCAAGTGTGACGTCACACGCAAGTAAACAAACAAGCACAGATTAAATAATCTTCTATATATTATACTCTATTTTATTTCATTCCATGATTTATAATCAGTGTATTTTTTTTGTTTACTTGCGTGTGACGTCACCAGTCATCAACCAATTAAAGATGTTTGTTATAAATAAAATTGTAAAAAAGATTTAATATTATTTTGTGTAATCTACAAAAGATATAATAGGTACATAATTTAGTTAAAAATAATGTGAAGTATATTTTTTTACCCCATTGTCTGATGGATGACCACAATTTATAGTATATTTTTAATGTAGTCGGATAGCCTATTTTATTTTATATGATAAGGAATTTATGATTAATAACAGCAATTATCAGCAATTACAATTACAATAACAGAGAAACGAGAGGACATAAAACATAAATAATATGATAACGTAACAAACGTAAAGACTTTAAACATATTACCTGAAGATGTCCACGAAAGGGAAAAAGCATTTTATTTCTCCCATAAAGATGGATGTACAATTTAAAATACAAAAGGGCATATAGAGCAACTGTAGGCGACTCATTATGTTCACGCACCTAATAAGGTAGGTTTATGAATGGACATATGGTTTTTGTATGTAATTTGCCCATATTTTTGGCCAGCTCATGATGCCCATGAAAGCTAAATAATAATATTCAAACTTATATAAGTATGAATGAGGCTAGGCGGGGCAGTGCCCCGGGGCCCTCAAACTCAGGGGGCCCCCTCGAATATTTACCAGAAAATCTCGATTGAACTAAACTTTTAAAAATTTCTCCTATTTTCAAAACATATATGACAGTTTAGATAACCGTGAGGCCCCATTTTTTGATTTGCCCCAGGGCCCTTGGTTACCTAGCTACGCCACTGCCTATATCTACACTTTTTTTTTCGACGTGTGACATTGTATCTACCTGATGAAAGCAGACCTACAAAATCCTCATGGAGTTTGTAGGTGAATGGTATCGATCAAAACATTGTGGTCGTTCCCACTATGCGGGCTAAATGATACGGTTACGAAATGGGCGTTCCGCACTACTTTATCTATTGGCGACGAATTATTTTCTAATACATTGTTTTCACGTAACTCCAAATATGAGGTTTAGCAAGTCATAAAGCAAAGTCTGCTTACCATCAGGTAAATACAAAGTAAAAATTAATGCTCCAGTAAAAAAAAAGTGCAAAAATCATGACTTTCAATGTGTCATTCATGTACTCATTAGTAACTATAACAAAATAGAAAGGCTGTGTTTTAAAAAGCAATATACACAAAATGTTGTTACATTTATTACTTATTATTTTTGTCTTTTTCAGTATGTATTTGACTAAATTTTGACATTATTGATTAAAACATATATATTATGAAGGTTGGATGATGCAGTATTTGATAGTCAAATCTAAAACTTCGCACCGTGACTGATCAATACTGACCAAAGATAGTGACCAAATTGATTAAATTATTAATAAATGTAGGACAATTTAAAAAAAATATATTAATACAACATTTTTTATTGTAGTTTTTTTTTTATATCATCCCGGGTGCCTTACGGCGCCCGGGACCGCTTAGACGGCCTCAGGGTACCCAGCGGAGAGGTTTTTTAATCCCACCTGGTAGCCGATGGTATGAGACTACACCGAACAAGTGGCTAGCTCGTCGCGGTGTTTTGGATAGACTCAATAACTCATTTATAAACAGTTTCACAAGTTGGTATAGTGAAACTGGGACTGACAGCTTAACGTGCTCTCCGTGGCACTATAGTGGTGTAGTCAAACAAATGTACAAAAATAAAAAAAATAAAAAAAAACTCTTTGGTACACACTGGGATTCGAACCAGGGACCTAGGTGTTTTTAAATCCAAGGTCTAACCAACTCGGCCACCACGTATATACCTAAATTTTTAACTATATTTAATAGTTAGTATGTGTCTCTAGGTAGGTAAGCGTTTACATCGATGGGTCTACAAAACATTGTCAAACTACTTCGAGAATTACGATGTAAATTTAATCATCTACGTGTTGGAATGGAACCGATACCGATTATTGCGGTTAAATCGCGATGCACGATCTTCTAGCTCTAAAATAAAATTATAATACCTTCATAAATCTACCGCAATGTCGAGTGATTGGCAGCGCTAAATTCAGCTATAATAGGATGGGTATAAATATGTCGCCCAATATAAAGGTTGGATGTCGCAGTTTTTGATTGTCAAATCTAAAACTTCGCACCGTGAGTGATCAATACTGACTATTACTGACCAATGATAGTGACCAAATTGATTAAATATATTATAAGATATAAATCTACATATCGTATTTTCTTGATAAATTTAGTTCTTGTAAATAATTTATGATATTTGATAATTTTTTAGCGAATGCATTATATTATAATAAGAAAATGTCAATTCTGATTGATCGATCAAGTATATAACTAATATGAGGTTCTGCTAATCAAATCGAACATCTTTTTCCATGGAACCATGTGTCGCAAATAAAAAAAAAATTTGGCTTCCCCATACAAATTGGTCATTTTACCATTATTAGTTTGTATGGAGAAGGCAATATTTTTTGCGGCACATGGTTCCATGGGAAAAGTATTGATGAGTAGAACCTCATATTAGCCCAAAGTACATGCTTCAACGTCATCATGTATATTGATTAAATTATTAATTTAATCAATATACATGATGATGATAACGATGGAGGTGCCTTGGTCTCTTGCAAGCATGTTTTTTTTTAATAGAGCATGGCATGTGACCTGATGTTAAGCAAATCCTACAAAGTCCGCATGAATGGGGTCGATTCAAATATTGTTGTTTAACAATATCGATCGCTATCACTATGCCGGCTAAATGAGTGGTTACGCAATGGGCGGCAACATTTGTACACACGTATTTGATGCTTTATCGTCAATCCAATCGCCTGTTTCGCAACCGTACCATGAAAGGAGATTACCCCCTCGACAATAAATCGATGGAGTAGTCTCTGGAAAACCGGTAAATCCACATGACTAGGTTCCTTGACGGATTTGCATCTATAGCGAAGTTATAGAGGCCACCTAAGAAAAGTGTTATTTACCCGCCTTTTCTTCTCATGATCTCCCTCGACCACATTTGACATTAAATTGTTTTTTTAACACAGTTTGCATGAAGAAACCATTATTATTTTTCATTTCCCTATACATGGTTTCATAAAAAAAAACGATTTGATCAGTAGAGCCTTATATTAGCCCAGAGTACAGCTTTCCAAAGTCATCATGTATATGTAAACTTTACCATTATTTATAATAATCTAGCCCAAACTACTTGTACAGGTATATTTCTTCTGTGGCCAAACCAAGAATAATCTTCTTATACCTACTTTATGTTGTCTACTTCACGTTTAGTTCCAGATTTACCACATTCCGCATTTCATCATCGATTATGACAAAAATGGTATCTATATTTATAGTTGCAAAAAACAACACCTATTTTTGACAGTGTCCAGTTATAGTATTATCTAAGCAAAGACCGCACCTTACACTTTCACTCTCAACCCAACTTATATCAATCTATGATGATTATAGCAAAGTTACGCATCCTACTATTATTTGCAAAACTGGCTTATTTATTTATTATTATTATATAGATGTCTTTCTGCTTATTTTTATTACAGATTATATTAGTAGGTGCATTATCTGTTTTGGTAGAATGTATGCTAGGTGCCACAACGGAGCACAAAGAACCCCAATGATAATATCATGGTCTGGGTGTTAATAAAATATAATATTAATAATAATAATAATAATATGTAGGACAAATTACACATATTGCTCTGGTCACAAACTAAGCTCTAGGCTTGTACTATGTGTACCAGAAGCAACGATATAATACATATTATATTTATAAACACCCAGACCATGACAAACTGTACAGAAAAAAACGTACTAATATTTTTTGCCATGGGTGGGAATCGAACCCACGACCTCCGGATACAACGCCAAAGGCGCAACCACTAGTCTACGGAGGCTGTCATCATATTATGTATTATATCATTGTTTCTGGTACACGTAGTACAAGCTTAGAGCTTATTTTGTAACCAGAGCAATATGTGTAAATTGTCCTACATATTATTATTATAAAAAAAAACAAAAGGACAATTCTATCTCTACATACCTTAGGTGGGAGAAAGGTCTCTATAACTTCACTAGGTCGACCGTCCAGTCTCTTTATTATTTTATAATAATATCTTATTTATCGTATTATATAAGTATATCGTATAACTATTTTTAATTAATATACTTAAATGATTATATATTTTATAGTTAGCATGTGTCTCTATATAGGTATATAAGCGTTATCATCGATGGTTTACGAAAATAAAGATACACATGCAAAAACTATATGTAATTACCGAGGAAAGACTTAAAAAGAGGAAGTCTTCTTTTCAGTAGCGTAGCCTGCCTTAGCTCTGGGGGCCCAAACGAAGAAGCGACCGTAAAATTTTAGTATGTACTTATTAAAAAATACGGCCTAAGAGTTTTTGTGTTTTTTTTTGCTCTTGTACGTTTGGGGCCTCTATAGGGGGCCGTGTAGCCCGGGGGCTCGTAACATTGATACGCATTTTTTTTTCAAATATATAGGGCGAACAAGGTTTGCTTTTTCCTGACTGAAAACTAAATCCAACATTTTTTTTTGCTTTTATTATTTTAAACCCCATCAAAATCATGACATTTGTATAGTAAAGAACGGACTACATAGATCTAGGGCATATAATGCAATATACAGCTACAAGTTATAGCGTATTGTTGCTTAGAGTTATAAATTCTCACTGGCAAGATTGCAATCTTTGAGTATTAAGTAAAATGACCCACAGCAGCCTTTCTGCTTTTCGAAATAACTCAATGATGTACTGCCGACAGGAGAGGATGTTACTACATCTTTAAAATATTTATAGCTGAAAAATTGCTAGACTGCAGGCGCTTTAAGATCTTTTGAGGTGCTAACTGAGAGGAAAGCCTAAGGCTTGTAATTGTAATAATTATATTAAAAATAAATAAATAAATATCATCGCTGTACGGCGTCCGAGACCGCCTAGAAGGCAGGGTATCCAGCGGAGGGGTATATAATCCCACTTCGTCGTAACCGATGGTATAAGTCTACACCGAATAAGTGGCTAGCTTATCGCGATGTTTGGATAGACTCAATAACCCATCTAACTATACAATACAGTTTCACAAGGTGGTATAGTGAAACTGGGATCGACAGATTAATGTTCTCTCCGATCAATAGTGGTGTTGTTAAACAAATGTACATATTTTTTTAGATTAAAAACTCATTGGCACATTACACCGGGGATTGAATCAGGGACCTAAGTGTTTTTAAGTTCTAACCAACTCGGCCCTCGGCCACCATGTATATTTAATAATAATATTGGCAATGAAAATTTAATAATATGAAGAACTATTGGTAATATATGATAAAAATTAATATTAATGAATTGTAAAATTATAAATCCTAGAATAATAATAAAAAGTAATAGTCATAAAATATAATAATAAAGTATTGACTTACAAACAAATAAGTGAATAATATAATTTTGTATTTAATTATAAAATTAATATAAATACTGTCAATAATTTATCTTGTCTTTCATATTATTTTTAAAAAGTCATGAAGGTAAAAACCGTGCCCGTCCGCGCGCCCCTACTGGAGTAAGCATCATTCGATTTGCAGGGTGCCGCGCGAGTGACAAATTTGTCACTCACACACACTTTCACATTTTTTACATCCTCAGTCTGATTTGAGCATTCGGCGAAGAAAGTCGAAAAGAGCTCCGCTTTTATTGTCGGAAAAATGGTTAATTGTGCATTAAAGCTGTGTAGAAACTACTATTAAAAAAAAGTACCTAGTGTCACGTATTTCAAGTATGTATTTAACATGTTTTTCTTATATTAAACCTTAATAAAAAATAATAATAAAACCCATAATTAAAATATCAAAATCTGACGGTAACTGTCAAACTATGTGCAACAGTTAGAAGTTGAAGAACTAGTGATGTGTTTTTATTTTTAATGAGAATTTCGATACTTTAAAATAATTTATAATCTTTTCAATTAAATTTAATTAAAAGGTATGGCGACAACAGAACCGTCCAACGAGGTTTGTCAGTTACTATTTAGTGATGTGATATTATAGTTGATAAACTCGATTTTTGTAAATACTTTCATGGTTATGAGATATTATACAATTATTGTTTATTTATATAATACTAATTATACTTTCTATACATGACACAGTTTCCCGAAAGATCCGGCATTAAAACGTAAATGGGTAGAGGCAATTAAAAGAAAAGAAAATTGGTAACCAACATGAATACCCGTGTATGTTCAGTACATTTTGACACAATTAACTCGTAGCTTGACAAATCAAGCTACGATTTAATTGTTTTTCGCCTTTTGTAGTTTGAGTATAACTTCCCCTTGGAGGTCGGTCAAAAATGTTGAGATTGAGTTTAGTAGGTACATGTCGTTAGTTGTGCATGTGTTTTAATTTAATAAATAATTTAATTTAATAAAGTATTTTAACTTATTGTTATATTATTATATACCTACATTTTTTAAATCAACTAGTATTATAAATGCGAAAGTGTCTTGTGGGCTAATATGAGGTTCTGCTGATAAAATTTAACAATTTTTCCTATGGAACCATATGTCGCAAATGAAAAAAAAAATGTACTTCCCCATACAAATTGGTCATTTTAACGTTACTAGTTTGTATGGAGAAGGCCATTTTTTTTTTAGCCGATACATGGTTCCATGGAAAAGTTGTTTGATTTGATCATATTAGCCCAAAGTATATTTATCAAAGTTATTGAGTCTATTCAAAACATCGCGACGAGCTAGCCACTTGTTCGGTGTAGACTCATACCATCGGCTACGACGAGGTGGGATTAAAACCCCTCCGCTGGTTACCGTGATGATATGTGTGTGTATTACAATTGTATATCGATAAATAATTATTAATCTTTGATGATTTCTATAAATCCCAAAATATTAGGTTTATATCGATAAGTAATAATATTTGTTGTCGGTGGCAACATTATCGAAACTATAAGTATGCGATTAAATATTTAGCTTTTTATAATAAAAAAACAATACACTTCATAGACACGCGCACACATTCGTGTTTGCTTGTATCTCTTTTTTTCTCAAGCTGTTTTTTAAGTGTCAGAAGCGTTGAGTAGCCATTTGAAGCCACACCTTTTTCCCCGTTCTTCATTTGTTCGCCTCAGAAAATTTGCGACACCGGTATCGTACTATTATGAAACAATTTATGTATCATGCTTACTCCATTGGCGCGGGTTTTTAGCTTCATGTAAAAAGTGAATATATTTTAATCTATACTAAAATAAAAATTCTATAAAGCTGAAGAGTTTTTTTGTTTGGTTGAACGCGCTAATCTCAGGAACTACAGAGGCTCTACCATGGGTTTGCGCATTGTAGAAATCATTTACGTATACATGAGCAACAACCAATTCTTCTTAGTCGCTACACTCTTGGCAGAGTGGTCGTGGTCGTCACTTGAGTGTCAGTGGCACGCTTAACAAGCCATCGCCACTCATCTCGAACCGCAGTCTTCAGCCTTGGGTGGTCCATAGCAGCCTTGACCTGGTCAGTCCATCTCATTGGAGACCTACCACGCATTCTTATGCCATCGACTTTGCCCTG